>JAINUG010000026.1:6838688-7489522 GCA_029706075.1 Aldrovandia affinis
CAGCACATCCCAAAGATTCTCAATGGGGTTAAGGTCTGGACTCTGTGGTGGCCAATCCATGTGTGAAAATTATGTCTCATGCTCCCTGAACCACTCTTTCACAATTTGAGCCCGATGAATCGTGGCATTGTCATCTTGGAATATGCCCGTGCCATCAGGGAAGAAAAAATCCATTGATGGAAAAACCAGGTCATTCAGTATATTCAGGTAGTCAGCTGACCTCATTCTTTGGGCACATAACGTTGCTGAACCTAGACCTGACCAACTGCAGCAACCCCAGATCATAACACTGCCCCCACAGGCTTGTACGGTAGGCACTAGGCATGATGGGTGCATCACTTCATCTGCCTCTCTTCTTACCCTGATGCACCCATCACTCTGGAACAGGGTAAATCTGGACTCATCAGACCATATGACCTTCTTCCATTGCTCCAGAGTCCAATCTTTATGCTCCCTAGCAAATTGAAGCCTTTTTTTCCAATTAGCCTCACTGACAAGTGGTTTTCTTAAGGCTACACAGCTGTTTAGTCCCAATCCCTATAGTTCCCTTCACATTGTGCATGTGGAAATGCTCTTACTTTAACTATTAAACATAGCCGTGAGTTATACTGTTGATGTTTTACGATATGATTTCACCAGTGGTGGGCCGTGCATTTCACACCTAGGCCTTCAGTAGTGCTCCGTCTGAATCAATCCACCCCTCAATAACTATTTTATGGCTATAAAAGCTATTGTTATGTTTTGAGTGTCTGTTCGGTTTGTTTTTGCACTTTGTTTATTTATCTTTCTTCAGTCATGTTTCATTCTCGTTCTGTCATGCACTTCGGGAAATTCTATGTTTCGGTTTTTTCCGTCTTCGTTTCTAATCTCGTTTGACTTCCTTCTTACTTTCTAATTACACTTTGTATATATTAGTTAGATGTATATAGTACTAACCAACTAATCTACTAACATTAGGGATTTAGATTAAGTTACTAACACTACTAATCACTAATTATCTCACGCTTCTAACTATCGCTGTCATTCTCTCTCATGAAACATGACTGAAGAAAGATAAATAAACAAAGTGCAAAAACAAACCGAACAGACACCCGTTGCCGTTGCATCGCAGATAGATAACTCATGTATCCAGAATAAATGCCTTTACTGAAGAAACAAACCCGGGGTGCTACAGCTGCGACACACATAAAAAAGCATCAATAATAATAACCTCATAAAATTGCAATATTATTTAGGAAAATAGCAACATTTTACTCACCAAAAATCCGTATTATTTGTACACAAAATCCATCCTCCTTTCTTTCCTCAAAAAGAGTTCAAATACTCTGTCGTACAGATTATCCGTGTGTTTCAGTTCCATCAAGAAGTCCTTTTCTATCGCCATCAAAGCTAATGCTGAAAGTCGAGCCTGCCCTGTCGTATTTCTGACATAAGTTTTCATTCGCTTTAGGGCTGAAAATGTCCGCTCAAATGTCTGAATCACAGACTGATGTTAATTACATTACATCATAGTCAGACACTCTCTGACTATCCAATCAAAGGGTGTGAATACGCTGACGTTACCTAGGCCTTCTAGAAGGCCTTCGTGTCCCCAACTCAAAATCTGATTGGTTGAAGCAACAGTTTGATCAACACTTATTTTATACTACAGGGCCTGCAGAACTGATTGTGAAGGCCTCCAGGCAGATTTATTTGACCCTGGCAACAAATGATGGCTGAAATGTGATTGGTTAAATGCTTTAACCCCCTGAGGTCGACGGGAGCGGCGCCGCTCCCAGCAGCAATAAAAGTATATTACTATTTCTAACTTCGCGATATTTTATCATACACACGCGACAAAAACATTGACAGAAACCTTAGAATCGCGACTTTCCGATTTGAGCACTGGCAAATCAAATGGGATTTTTTAAATTAGGTTAATTAGACCAAAAGTAAACCTTGTTTTTTACTCTGTTTTTTACCTTTTAGTAACGTCCCCCTTCTATTGACATGGTAACTAGGGGCGAGTTTCGGCGAGGTGTGTGGGGAGGGGCATGGGGCCATGTGTGAAACGCCGGCGTAAACACATAAACTGTCCCGACAATTTGAAGCAAGATTTTATACAGACATACAATTGTATTCAAGATGGAAAGATTTTCTGCGCTGCAGTGTTTGAGAGCATCGATGGAAAGCGACGAAGACAATAACTGACGAAGAGTAAGTAACTATATTTGATTTGCCATGTTATCAAATACTCGTATATATATTCAATATATGAATTCCGTGTGTGAAATTGCAGCGTAAACAATGTCCCGACATTATATCGGATCTTGTCTGTGTTTACGGTTGCGAGCTGCCAGCAACAGACGGTGTATGCTGATATTTATTTTATTTACCATATTTTCAAATACTCGTGAAAATATATGAATTCAGCGTCTTGTGACGCTATACGAAAAAAAATCAGAATCATTGCGACTGCTGCGAATAATTAACGGGAGGATATTTAACCAGCTGGCATTCTGTTTCGGGCGCTTGGACATTATCTAGCTTAGCTTGATAATACCTATTGTGATTAATGTTTCTTGCCTCTCGAGAACTTGTTTGTGTGCTTATTGTGGTTTAGATTCCCAGCGTTTAGTTTATTCCGAGATTTTGGATACGTTTTGTTTGTTCCTGATCGTTGGTTATTTTGTTTTGTCTTGTTTATGTCTTTCCGTGTCTTCGTAGACACGGATTTTGCTTTCGTTTTCCTACAGACGTTTAAAGATGAATATCTTAAACTTTTGATCATGTGCCTGTGCCCAATGCCAAACAGACTTTGGATGTTGTCAAACTGGCTTCTGTTGGTGGCAAGAAATGCATAGGCTACTCTGCAAGATGTCTTTGTCTGATGGCCTTTGACCATGATCTTTCAGGTGTGGATCATGAATATTCAGTAAATTAGCATATAGCCCTCCCACAGCCTGAAATAAATGTGACCAGTTCTGATAAAAACAGGTTTTTAGCTATTTAGATCTCATATGTGCTAAAACATTTTCACACCCTTACATAACCAAGACCTTGATGAACAAACGCACATTGGCAAAACAATTCGTCACTATAGTTTAGTGTGTGCTTTCACAACTTTTGTGACAGCAGAAAAATTAACTATTTTTAACTTGTGTGTTTGTAGATCTATTTACAAGCTGCATATGATACTGACCAAACTATTGATGGCATACAAATGTAGCTGTGATTGTCCTTCAAATAAAAATATTAAACACTTTGGAGTAAGTGTGTGTTAAATTGATGAAATTGAGATAAATATCAGACCATGCCAAAATCAAAAAACATCTAAAAGCTTAGCACGGACCTCAGAGGGTTAATATGAAAATACACGTCTGGATGCAGCGCAACCAGGGGAACAGCTATGAAAGGAATAATTTAATAAGTATTCATGGACAAAATATAATTAACATCAGTCTGTGATTCAGATATTTTTTAGGCCAGCAGAGAAGGCCTTGCAGGCCCTGACGGCCCACCACTGGATTTCAAAAATGTTTAAGTGATCGCCGATCACGATCATTCAAGATTTCTTTCCGACCACATTTCTTCCTCGAAGATGATGGTTCACCACTATCCTTCCAGGTTTGAATAATGCGTTGGACAGTTCTAAAACTTCAGCAGTTTCAGCAATCTCCTTAGTTGTTTTCTTTGCTTGATGCAGGCCAATAATTTGACCCTTCTGAAACAGATTAACATCTTTTCCACGACCACAGGATATGTCTTCCGACATGGTTGTTTAAGAAATGAGAAGCTACTCATTGCATCAGTTAGGGTTAAATAACTTGTTGCCAGCTAAAACATATTAATCACTGCAGTAATTATCCAATGGAAGGCTCTTACCTATTTGCTTAGTTAAATCCAGGTGGTGACTTTTTTTTTGGCCAGGCAGTGTATATATATAACTATATGAACTGTATGTTTGCTCAGGCTCTCCGCATCACCAACGGATATATGTACTGGTGGCTAGAAAACGTAGGGCAATTTTTGGGCAACAGAGAGGGCAGGATTTTTTAAGGATTTGATCCATTAGCCTGAACTTAACCTACTCCAGAGCAGGTTATGTTCTGTGAGGGAAATTCTCATTTTACAATGTTTTTTATTTTTATAATGCATGTAAAGCTTAAACCTGACTAAGAATGAACTTTGGCTTCCATAACCGTACTTCTGCTTTGCAGGCCAAAACTGACCTTTTGGCCTAGACAAATGTACTTCTGCTTTCTAAATACCAAGACATTGTTATTCTTGCCAAAAGACCGCTTCCTCTTTAAGAAGCAATGATGAAAAAAGACTTGTCACTGTCTCTAACGTATACCGCAGATCAGGAGATAGGAACCAGCAGCTGTGTCTGAAGATATGGAAGGGCGGGCCAAATGTTGTTACGTTGTGTATATAAAAGCTTGTGATGTGTCACTGTTCAGGAGCGATCCCCGTTGCTCACTCTGATAGTGGGTGGATCGCTCCTTGCAAGTATAAACCTTTATATCTTAATATTGCGTCCGAGTCATTAGCTTGACTGATTGTCTCACGAACTAGCAAATGTGTTATTCCTGTGTGAATTTCCATGACAGTTTGTAGCATAAGTTACCATGCGAAGCAACCCAGTTAAAAGTGAGCCACAGTCGTGAGACCAAAAACCCAGGCTCAAACCCAAAGTTAGCTCGTTAACCTGCTTCGTGAGACAGGCCCCAGGCCTCACTCATTTATATACTATTAGGATTGATTGTTTTATTTTTTAAATGTACTCTACCATAGACATCATGTAAAGGTCTGGCCAATGTTATTGGCACCCTTGCATTTTATGTAGATGATGTACAATATCTTATGAAATTATTGGAAATTGAAACAACTTTCAGTCTTCACACGTTCATCTATAATCACACAATCAAACTATAATAATACAAATATAAATAAATATTTAATGGCTTCAAAATTGAAAAGTGGCCATGACACAATTATTAGCACCCTTTAAAACAATTTAAATCAATTTGGTTGGAGGAAATAGATTACCCTTTGTAGTGTCGGTTGGAGGCCCCATTGCTGAAAGAGAAACACAAGAAGACATTGTTTGACATTGATTTTTGGCAAGACCCACCTAGACAAACCTAAGTCCTTCTGAGGAAATGTTCTGTGGACTGATGAAACCAAATGATTATGAAACCGAGTTATTTGGCAATGCAGATCAGCGCTTTGTTTACACATTACAAAATGATGCTTTTAAAGTAAAGGACACCCTACCTACAGTAAAATATGGTGGAGGTTCCATAATGCTGTGGGGCTGCCTTGCAGCCTCTGGTAATGGATCGCATTGAAAGTATTAAGGGGATTATGAAATCAGAGGCCAAGGCATTTTGGAGCAAAAAAAAGTGTCAGAAAACTGGGTGTCAGTCGAAGGTCATGGGTCCTCCAGCAGGGCAATGACCCAAAACAGACATCCAAAAGCACCCAGGAATGGTGCGAGAGCAAATGTTGGACTGTTGTGGAGTGGCCAGTGATGGGTCCTGACCTCAATCCTATTGAGAACCTGAAATCTGCAGTTGATAAAAGGAATCCTTCAAACATTGAAGAACTGGAGCAAGTTGCAATTGAAGAGTGGGATAAACTGCCAGCAGAAAGATACAGGAAGCTTACTGATGGTTGCCAGAAACATTTGGAAGCAGTCATCATTGCCAAAGGCTGTGCAACTACGTATTAGAGAAGGGTTCCAATAATGTTGTCAAGGCCATTCTTTCTGTTTATTCAGTAAAATTCTGAATTTAGGTTTAACATTTTTTTTTTTTGTTCTATAATTGTGAAAATAAAAAAAAGATCTTGGTCATTTTCATTTACATTTACATTTTAAGCATTTAGCAGACGCTCTTATCCAGAGCGACTTACAAGATGTGCATTAATACATGGTAAGAACAATCATAGTTAGCGCACAAGATCAGTGCAGTAATACAGCAATAGACATCATTGCAGGCATCTGTGTACCATACCTGTAACACTGGGAAGGAAAAGGTTAGTGTATTTTATTATTATTCTTTTTTTTTGTTGAGTATAGTGTTGTATAGTGTAGAACAAGTAAACAGTGGTGACGACAAATTAGCTAGATCGACAAAAGATGGTCAAAAGTTGATTGAATTTCCAATTATTTCAAAAGATATTGTACATTATCTCCATAAAATGCAAGGGTGCCAATAGTGTTGGCCAGAACTGTAGATACATATTTTTGTTTAAAAAGACAAGGAATTAGCTGATTAGGGACACATCTCAATTAGGTAAATGTTAAAGTGGCCCCTCTGTACACTGTTCAATTTAACACTCTGTTCTGCTTGCACGCATCCTGCATACTTAACAGGGTATACCTGTACCTACTATATGTACTTGTATGGAAACATTCCGTTACACGGAACTAGCATGGACTCGCCACAGGATCCATGGGCCATTATAACACACATCTCCGAGCACTAAAACCAGAAAGGTAATGCTCCTGAGTGGTGCATTTAGTAAAGGGGCTCCCTTCAAGCACAGCCTGGGCCCTATAATTGCAGGTTCGAGTCGGCCATGGCTATGCCATCAAACGACTGTGACTGGAAGTCCACAGTGGTGGGACACAATTATTTATGTTCTGCAAAGGGTTGGGTGGGTTTAAATCCTCCCAAGTACACATAAGGTGCCCACAGGCATTCTGCTATCACCAGTAAGAGATATTCCTTTCCTCCAATCAGCACTAGCTCTCTCCTGTAGCACCAGGTGGCTTGCAGGCTGTAAAATAGTGTGGTGTCCCCAGGGGTTGGGCGACACACATGGACCTCGCAGAGGGCGTAGGCAAGTTTAAGAACACGGAGGAGGCAGTAATATAAGCAAAACAATAATTTATGAATGTAATACTGACAAACACAAAACAAAGGGTGGGGTCTTCAGGGGAATACAAACACACAAAGCCCGCAATCCTTAGCTCGTTGTCAATGTCCGTATTCCAATGACAAAATCCAGTTCCGTTCCGCAATCCAGTCCGTAGTCGATATCCAAAGGGGGGTCCTCAAACAATCCAATTTCATACACAAAACACTCCAAAACACTCTTTCTAAATCCTGGCTGGTCAAAACGACTTCACAGGTTCTCTAATCTCCAACACACTCACCAACTCCTTTCAAAACACATTCCTACTCCTTTCACTGTGTAACAGGTATGAGCCCTTTAAATAGGCCTCCAAATGGCCTTCAGCTGGTCATTAGTTCCAATTTCTTGGTGGAGTGCCTGTGCTTCAGCTGCAGTGTTTCTTGTGTGCAGATGACACAACAGCAACTCCAGAGGCGGAATATGATTCCAAATTGGGGAGAGAAAGGAAAAAAAGTTGTAGACTAATGACTTACCTATTAGTTACACATACCAATCATATCTGATAACAGACTGAAGATGAAACTGGCTTGCGTTTCAAAAGGCCCTTGCATCAAGAAGCCCTTCACATTATTTCTAAATCCCGGCGCAGATGAGGAGATGTGGCAGAGCCACAGCAGAACCAGAGATCAGCAGTCAGGATATGAGTGAGGCCTCTCCTTTTCTCTCCCACTAGGTCCCTGGCATCAATCTGTACTCCAGCTGTGGGTGTTTTTTTGTATATCTCAGAGTGTCTGCCTTCCCCAAGAGGACACTGCCAGTGTTAGGCTTTCATATTTCGATCAATCCCAACCTCATTCATTTTACACTTATTGCATAACCTTTGATCCGGGGGCCCTGGTTCCCCAGACTGCCAGGGTGACGATTGATAAAATATTTGTTTAGTGTTCTTCCAGTTCAGTACGCTGCTCAATAACATAAACAAGAACTCAACCTATCTACATTTTACTTGGTCAGTAGCAAATTAAAGCAATGCTTAGTTTTTACTGGCTCTTGTTCAAATGTGTGAGTTTGGACATCCAAATAAGTACAGAACAGAAATAAAATGTCTTGCAGAAGTAATGCTTGCTTAAATTACACATGCTTTGTTAATAAGAATCTACTAAATTGTACAGAACTTCATTTAAGATTATGGAATGTATGGATACTACATTTAGACACACCACTCTGCTCTGATTTGGTTGAGCTTATCCTTTGTTTTTATCCAGTCAAACTGATTGGCTCAAATTGTGACCTGAGTGGGAAAAATATGTTCCTCCTCCTTTTTGGGACACCTCGGTTTTGCTTTTATTTTTCGCATGGTTTGTTGGCCTCCCACCATAATAAACAGGCTAATCACCGCTTTGTACACATTGATCATTGTATACCATTCTGCAGAGTCCAGATTACCCAGAGGTTTTCCTCTTATCACCTCCCTCGATTTCAACCAGAGTCTGCCTCTGCCTTCGCTCTGGACATACCTGAAGCACTCACATTAGAAAACCATTATTCTTTATTCAGCCTGTGTATCAAGGTCAGACTTCTTTTAATGAGATTTCTACCTTCAACCGTCTCCCATCCCAGAACCAGCGGGTATGTAAAACAGTGAGCCGGAGATTATTGACTCAGATGCACGCCCGTATTAGCTTTTGGAAATTGAATTTATACTTGTGGATACTTGCCGGCCTTTCTCAGCCTTGCCTGCCCATGTAATCACTCGTAAGGCCTATGATCCATTTTCATAAGAAAATCTGTCTATCTGTTAAAAAATACAAAATAATGTCGTGATGTAGTACAGAGCTAATCATTCAGCTCTGGATTCAAATCCCCCCCACCCCCCGGTTTGAAAACAATAGAGCGAGGCCATTAATTCCAGCCATCCAAAACAGATAGGTTATCGAACAGGGTTTCGCCCAGGTCATCAATCATCATCAAGTGCTCGATTTGAAATTGGACATCTTTGTGCAGTGAGGTATTTTCATCCACATATTCACAGTAGCCTGATTAGAGATCAAACAATACAGGTTATTGCCCGGTGACCCCAGGATACTTCACTAGGGTGGGGGGCGAGACGGAAGTGATCTTTCCAAAAAACGCAATATAGGTGTGGGTGAGTGGCTATTATCTGTACAGCCTAGACATGACAGGCTATTTCAAGTCAGCTGCCAGAAGACTAAAAAAGCTCCAGTGATGGGTGAGTTTATGCTCAGTGCACCACCAGCAGTGATGGTGCCATGTAAAAAGATGTGAAAACCTGTATTGCTGAATCAGGCTAGCCATATATCTTGAATGCACACACAGTCGTTGCTCTTAGTAGGGTTCCGATGGTCCTTGACAATCCTTGAAAGTATCCAGGAAAGTCATGGAACAGTCATAGAAAGTGGTCAAATATTCCACTGAACTGAATAAAATAAAATAAATTAAATTATGCATATTTTTGCTAACTTGCTAGTTTGATGTGACTTACTATCAAGTCTTGCAATATCAGTGTGCTGAATAGTGCTATCAAATTGGATATCTCACTGCTCTGTACATTAGGTTCTCTTCTGAAAATCATCGGTCACTGGAAAGTGAAGTGTGTGCTTTTGCAGACACATTTTTGTTTTAATGAACGTGCCTCAAAATGTATGTCCACCTTGAAAAAGTATACCCCCAATATCCTTAAAAATCATATATTCATCTTTAAAATGTCATTGTAAAATATAACCCTGATTTGAGTGGGAACTGTTTTAGGCGTCACATATAAATGAAATGACAAACAGAGAAAGCTAGAGGCAAATTACCTAACTCAGTATTTTTTCACAACTCTTTATTACTTATTTTCCTTTTCCCCCTTTGGAATGCTGAAAATGAATTGTAAGCCTGCCTAATCTCTGCACATCCTCCATCAATTCAGGAGGGACCATGCTAGCACACCCTCCATGACGCTTGCAGCCAGCTGCCACTTCCACAGTTGGCATTGGAATGGTCAGGATTCGTTATGGGCAGTGGGGCGCATCACAACACAAAGAACAAGTACCTCAGCTGGATATACTACCCGGGAGCCCCATCATACGTATATACATATTTTTTAACAAAATCTTCCAGTCCTCCATGACAAACGTCTCCACCTAGAAGTCAATCTAGGGTCATGAAAACCCCTTTTGAGTCATGAATCCATTTTACAATCAAAGTGGGAAGAACCACAAGGTCTTCTGAGATTGCTGCGTTGACTGCCACTTGCTATGATGTGAGCTTAAATAAATAACCTGCAAAAAATAAAATGAATGCTTGAGATAGCTCCTCTGTTTATTTAACAAACTGCTTGAAAATGACATAGTTTATTTCAAGCTTACAGTAGTTCACATTGAATAAAAGACTAGCTATACCATAGTGTTTGAAAGGATGCAGTAAGCCACAGAAATAAAGTAATTTTATGTATAAATACTGCCTCCCATGACCAAGTACCCTGAAGTAAGCCTAATTTTCAGATTTAGTTTTTGCACATTTGAGGCTGCTTTTTCCTAAGGTTATTTTTCCTTGTTTGAGATATTACAGGTCTGTAGTCCATGCAACCTTAATCACTGGAGATTCCAACAGGTGTTTTAAGCATAAAACCAGGTTGGGGGAAAAAAGAGAACAGGCATTTTTACATTTGACGAACATGCCAGCAAAGCCCATTTACACTTTACCAGGCATACTTTGCACATTTGCGCAGGTTTCATCCCGAATGTGGGGAGGGACCTGGTTGCTTGGGGATGGGCTGGCATTAAATTCCTTTTCTCACTCAAAGGTCAGAGGATAAATGTGACAGGCTCCAGTAAATAGGGCTTGATATTTTTGTTTTCATGTTTTTCACAGTTTATTAAAGTACAGATTCAGATTCAAATAATGTGCACTGAATATGCACTGAAATATGTGATTTTTGAGGAATTGAAGCTTCTTTGAATGTTGATAAACTTACAGCCTCAAAAGTTTCTGAAATAATTTGTATACTTGCCCATCAAAACTCCAACCATATAATTATAAAAGTAATAGTTACACTAAGTTGCCACAAATGCATTATGGCATAATGTTCTATTTTTTTCCATGTTGACAACCTTGCTTAACCCATATCCGCCGAACTACAGGATTTTCTGTAGACCGCGCAAACCCTTCATTCACCGATCTACAGGATATTCTGTAGACCACGCAAACCCTTCATTCACCGATCTACGGGAAATCCTGTAGCAGAAATGCAATGAAATTGAAATGCGTATTGAGGTGCAACGTCCAAATATTATATCATTATATAACAAACACATGGGGGGTGTAGACTTCGCTGACAAAAAAATTGCCTGTTACAAGCGACAAACAAAGTTACTAAAGTGGTACTATAAAATAATTTGACATTGCTATCCTAAATGCCTGCATTGTTTACAATAAAGCTCATAATACAAAGATGACTTCAGAGAGACTTCAGAGAGAAAGCAGTAGGAACTCAACAGGATCCCAACAGACACAACAAACAAAAGGCGTGCAAAAAATTGAAACTAATAACAAAATGAAGAATGAGATGAACTTGTGACATTACAGAGAATGATACAACCTCAATTAATAGAAATATCACTCTTCACGTCAAATTTCAAATGTAATTTCATTCATTAAATGTAGATGTGACAAATAAATGTAAGATTGTAAGAATTTATTTTTGCATAATTTACACACATATTTTGTATGTAATAACACTAATTTGTTAAACTGTTTAATTGATATGACATACCATATATCTCCACAAATTATGTATTATTATAAATTATGTACAAATACATATTTTAACATTCTCTTTTTTCAATTGCAATTTATTTGTGATTGGGCATAACACATCAGTTTATACATCAAAATAGAGATAATTTCATGTTCTTTCCAATGATACATCATTTCCCTATTGTTTCTCTTTCTATTTCCAATAAGAAGGAAGTGTTAGACTCAAGGTTGGCTGAGTGTGAATGAGTGTGTTATATGGCTAGGCACACACCGTGTTTATACAGAATAATGCATTAGGCGGCTATGGGTTAACAAAAAATCCATTTAATGATATGAACAAAACTGTTGAGGTCAATTTCTGAGTTATATCTTGATGTGGTTGGCTTTTTCTTTTGCATAGGAACATTTCTGAATGTCTTCCATTGTGCAGTCATTGTAAATGTATTCCATTCCCTTTTGTGGTATAATAATGACAACTATTCATTATTCAATACCTGAAAATAGTCAGGCTGCTACACTTTTTTCACACCAATTAAGCCTAACCCTTTTCTTTCCAAGAAGGATAATATATTTCTTCTATTCTTTCATAGATGCCATGCAAACTCTCATTTCATAGATGAAGTTCGGGGAAAGTTTCTTTGTGCAGGAGCCTTCTTTAGAATTTTGGGGTGGTACTGCAGCCTTGTGCCATTCCCACCCCAGACGTGCGTATATATCCTGAGAACACATGGCTTGAAGTGGTTTATTCCGCTTATATGATGACTACTTGCCACAAAAAATATTATAATGCAAAAGTATTCAAAATTCAAACCATTATCATGCAAAAATTCTCATATTTTGGCATGTGTAAATATAGTTCCTAATTTTCTCAGGTTCAGTAAGAGATGCTTGCACAGTAGATGGCGATATTTGATATGTACTGTATGTATTGTAGATAGAGAGATATTTGTAAAACTGTGTTGGAAACAAACATTTATTCCAGTCACATCCTTGTTGTCAAAAACACTGTTAGCTTGAGTCAAGATTAGCTCAAAGTAACATTAGCAATAAAGAGTAAGATTTAAAAAAATATTGTTTTTAACAGCTGGATAAGTTAACAGCGCTAAAATTTGCTAGCTAACTAACATTCATGACATAACATAACAAGCTTGTAAACTGGCGAAGTACAGTACATTGTCATAGCAAACTAATTTATCTAGCTAACTCATTGTGCAAATGAGAAGAAGTTCTGGTGCTGAACTAACTTTGATTCTTGTTTATGCAGCGTTTGTCTTTGGGTGAATTAAAATGTAACTTTTTATACAGTATATATATATATATATAATTATTAGTTTTTTAAGTGTAGTATACATTATAAATTCAAAACAGACAATAATATTTGTGTTAAATTCAACTGGTATTGTGCTTAGCTGCAGCATGGCAAAGGCTGCAGTTGTTTAAATTCACTCACATTTATAAACAGATTTTCCCCATTGTTCTACAGATGCATTTTTATCCCTATTGTCTACACTTGAGCAGACTCAATTAGAGGGTGTGAAAGCGAGGGTGAGGGAACAAAAATGTAAACTTCACTTCTCATAAAGTCAAAACGAACCTGCCGTCAAAAAAGGAGTGTTGACACATCCAGGAATTACCTTGGATTCCACCAAGTGAGGATAGGGAGTGAAGTGATCAAATGAACAAAATGTTCTGGAATGGAATTGGGCCTATGTCATAAATGATGTTCCCTCAACATCATTCCTCCCCCAGATAACCTCTTAGGATGCTACACAAATGGGTATGAATAATTCAGCTAATTAATTGTTTGATTGATAATCAAGGAATGCAAGTAGAAAAGGGTTGCGGTTTAAATGAAAGATATGTGCCTCCTCTGTTCCAGTTCACCAGCCGCCACAGATATCCACTGTTCCTTTTGTAATGTCACAAGTATCGAGTTAGCACATACAATATCAGTAGAAAAAAAGGGCTGGGGATTTTAATTAAGTAAATGAAAAGAATTCTTGTCATCAAACTTAATTTGACAAATGAACTAGAAAAAAATTTGAGAGAGACTAATGAAAATAGCTAGTTATCAAAATCTTTTTCAAAGGAGTCTGATTGCATTGATAGTAACTGTGGCGCATGTGGTGATGGAGGTGCTCTGATTACCAAATAAAGGATACAATGTGAAGTCTCCTCACCTGCCTATACAGTGGCTCTCCACCATTCTTAGTGTGCCTAAGTTTCTTAATTCCTCATAATAACATGATGCTGCACTGAATTTGGAACAGGGAGAAACAATTCCCCTAACTAAAATTTGAATAAAATGTAAATAGTACGCATGCCGACGTAAATGCTCAAATTCACAAAAAAAAGCCTGACCTCCTCTGAGACCCAAATGCCCAAGGAAAAGAGACAACATCATTTGAAGCACGGCTTCTATTAAGCACTTCGAAACACAAAATGCTCACTTCCCACGAAATTCATGAATTGACGGTAATGATACAACGCTGTCTGCAGAATTACTTAAGGCAACATTTGGCACTTCGTGGGTTGTCAAGCCATTTCAAAGACACACACTCAAATTCTGGATTTGCACAGTGCATACAAACTGAATTATAATGGAGGTCTGCATTACATTTAGCATGCATGTAATCACAGGATTCAGATCGCTCATTTGGAATGCTCAAGGACTCACAGCTTGCAAATAAATGCGGCAGCTACGTTACATATCAATACACATACATTTTTCTATGACACCCTTTATTTTACAATATAACTTTTGGAGACATCATTTGGGTGGAAGGAGGTTTTGTCATACATTCAACTATTTCTGTTGCTACAGATTAGTGAAGGTAACACATTGCTGGTCAGATTTCAGCATTGTTCCGCTGCAACCGATTAATTTAGATGTATCACAACAGAGAACTTAATTTCATGTGCTTACCCTGCTTGTTCCAAAACTTCGGAGGATTAACAGTTCATCAAAACCTAAGGGTCAGCAATGATTTCAATGGTTTGTTGTAATCTTCCATGTTTCTTACTTTCTATTGGTATTTTTCAAATTAAAGTTACAAGTTACAAATTTCAGTGGTTCTCACAGTGCATGAGATGTGTGGTATTACCTTTGCTTGATAGTTTCTCAAGTTTTGTAATACTTATTTTAGGAACAACAGTGTGGCATGGTTGTCATGGAAATAGGTCTAGCAACCAGATGGTTGCAGGTTTTAATCTTGTTGGGTCCTGATGTTGTAGTCCTGAGGAGGGTGCTATACCTATGTACTAGATAGTAACTCCTCTGCCCTGTCATATATAAGCATTTACAGCATCTGTACACTGAAATTCATGAAGCCTTGCTCCCTGGTGGTAGGTCAGGTAAGAGGTCAGAGGGCACACAGAATCCCGTGGAGGTTGAAGATGACTTGGAGATATTTCTCCAAGACCAGCATCCTCCCATCTCCAAAAGATTCTACCAGGTGCTGTGAGCACAGTGTGTGATCAGCTGTGTATACCATTCCTCTTTGCCACTATTTTCCTCTTCAGACTCTCTCTGAACCTAGTAAAAAAGTTAGAGTTCCAGTTAATCCTGATTAATCTTCTGACCTTGCCTGGTGAGCCTAGCACATAAGCATTTATATGGAAATGCTGAAATATTTGTATTAAAGCAGATACAATTATTTTCTTGGCCACTACTTGGGGAAGTTATTCAAAATAAGACTTCCTGTACAGTTGTCTCTACTGCACCAATGGCAACCTTATTTAGCTTCAGTTTCTGTCATTGGCATTGATTTATGCAGAATAGGGAACAGAATTGTCTGTTTCACTTAAGAACATAGGAGCATAAGAATACATAATGACGAGAATACTTCTAAGATAATGTCCTAATCTAAAGAGTATCTAGAACTGCATCTAGCCTGGACTTGAATAGCCCAAGTGGTTCTGCCTCTACTACCAAACCTGGCAAGCTGTTCCAGGCATTGACAACTGTCTGTGTAAAGAAAAATGTCCTAATATCCATACAGAATTGACCTTGAACTAATTTCCACCTGTGGCCCGTGGCCTAACTGAATTTATCTTAAAAAATCTTTGGTAGTTCACTTTGTTAATCCCTTTTAGGAATTTAAAAACAATCAAATCCCCCCCAAGCTTAAATTGATTGAGTGCCTTAAGTCTATCCTCATGACTTTTACTTTTAATACCAGGCACCAATTTAGTTGCCCTTCTTTGAACCTTTTCAACAGCTTCTATATCTTTTTTGTAGTGTGATGCCCATAACTGCACACAGTACTCTAAGTGAGGTCTGACAAAGGCATTATATAACATTAATATAACCTCCTTTTATTTATACTCAATACTTACTCAATATATATCCCAGCATTCTGTTGGCCTTTTTCACTGCTGTAACACACTGCTTAGATGCAGATAGACTTTGATCAACTACAATCCCTGTCTTTTTCAAGTTGAACACTTACTATTTTTTCTCCTCCCATAAAATACCCCTGTCTTATGTTTATTTCCCACATGCATAACTTTATATTTATTTAATGTCATATTGAATGTCTTCTGCCATGTTTCTGCCCATTCTTGGATTTTGTTTAAATCATTATTGGATTACTTCCATAGATTCCAAACTCTTTGCTAAACCCCCAAGTTTAGTATCATCTGAAAATGTAACTATTGCTACTAACATCCCTATCAAGATCATTTATGTAAAAAAGAAAGAGCAGAGGTCCCAGCACCGATCCCTGCGGGACTCCACTGGCCACAGAACCTAGGTCAGATACAATCCCACCTACTCTTTGCAGTCACCCTTCCAATTATGACCCCACTCTGAAACAACTCCTGTAATTTCTACTGAATACATTTGAACAATGAGCCTGTCATGTGGTACCTTTCAGGTAAAATGGTAATTAGCTACTACAATATTGAAAGAACTGCTTAGGATTACTTTTTGCATCTTGGGAAATTTTAATTTAAAATGACCTTATTTTCTTTTTAGCCTTAGTTTTCCTTTTTATATACCCTGTAGTTGCTTCTTTTGCCTCAAAATCTCCCATAAATATTTAGTCATCCACTGTGGAGACTGTTTTTTCATCCTATTTTCCCTTACTTGAGTGCTCTGCCCAGGCTTTTTCCTCTCTCTAGTTTTGCCTGCGACTATACAGCAGTATTTCTTTGCAGACCTATCTGAAAGCATTTTGCATTGAAGCACGTGAATCGAGCCCCATAATGAATTTGACCCCAGCTGACGAGTGGAGCACATGCTAAATGTCTGGTTTGTCCATACAGAATTACTATTGAATATCTGACACTTGTTATTAAGTGGCGTCATTATCACTTTATTCAATTAAGCTTTTCACCGTGATGCAGCTCATGAAAGATGGGGCACCTGCATCATTACAGTATATCTCTTTGACAGGCTTTGGAATATTCCAAGATGACTGAGTCCCAGGATGGCCTCGGCAGAGGAAAGCTTTAGTTATGAGGGAAATATGTATGATGTGCTCATAAAGTAGTAGACAATGCTATGCTACCCATTAAAATGGATTGTGCTTTGTTGGGCGATTTATTCATCATCCAGATTCAATAATCAGAAATCTATTCATAACAAAGGCTCTCTCAGCAATAATTTATGAGATGGCAATATCACTGGCATCAATTCCAGACACAGAATAAGCTTAAACTGTTCTGTATGACATGACAGACGTACCAGAAATCAAAAGTTTTATGGATGTCCTGTATCCTTTATGGTAGCGCTTGGCATTGTAGGGTCCATGCTTCCATGACGGATCAACAGGGACGGACAGACATCAGTTGCATGCAATGCTAAGGGGCTCAAAAGACTGTTAGCCAATGGATGACCTAGTACAGTTGCGTTTCACCTCCCCCACTGTAATGATAGATCAAACTAGCACACACCTATTGTCCTACCTCTATCTATTTCTCCTTCGCTCATGCAAATTGTCCTACTTCTTTACTTCGTGTAAGGTCACGCAGCTAAAAGCTGGACTAGTCTACCTCATGGTAACTAGTTAATATTTTCGGCAGAAATACTTAAAAGAGCTTTAATTCAATGTAGGAAGTAATTCCTGCATAAACAAATCTGTTTCAACAAAACAGAGTACTAGCATCTTGTCCTGTCAATTTTGCTAGCAAATTAAGCTCAACCAGCTACCAACTTGAAGAGAAAGGCCTTTTCTCTCTTCGACAATGAATAGTCACGCTTCACCAGAACGGACCGGAGGTCAAGAATACAACCACGAAGGTACATCAAGTACCACGGACGGCCTGCACACCCACAAAAGACCAGGCAACGGAGGAAGAACTTTACCCCACGCTGGAACAAAAGGGACCCTCGCACTGCGTGTGTAACCACTGGAACCACCATTGGAGTCATGCCATCGGAAGCAACCACACACTCAAAGGACTCCAGTAAGGCTGACAAAACATCCCAGGCAATAGCTAGGGTAGTCATTATATAATGAATGCATCGACACTGTGTTATATTATATTACCATTTAGCGAGTGTGTTACGATTAACAATTGTAACAACAGATTAACTAGTTAGCTGTTTAACTTGTTGCCTTCAAGTTGACCATTGCTACCCTAACGGAGTAGCCGGTTTGTTACTTTTAATCCTTTCTAACTTCCCCAGTAACTAACCATCTTTGTCACATATATGATCTCCGTGTTTCGCAGAGTTGAAAGACCTCTTTAGAAGTCTGGTCTGTAGTATGACATGCACACTGAAGCTACGCGTCCCTTACACGCAGTGCTACTCTTTATGAAACTAACATAACGTTATTCACCAAAATGCTGCGAATCCATTGCACAAACCCGCTATTCATGTGTACACACACATAGTACTGTTTGCCCTTTTTAGAGTATTATTACAATAGATTGTATGTCCCTTTGTTAAGAGATACTCCACGTGGTCAGTTTCAGTGTTTCGCGTCTCATACATTTAACAAGCAAACATTCCTCATACATATACACAGCTTTTTCTTGTTTATTTATTTTCATCAATCCAATGTTGGCTTCCCTTTTCATTTCTTGCTTTCTGTTGATTTTGTTATGTTTAATAAATATTCTTTGTGAAACATTGTGTCTGTTTTGATGTTATAGAAACATGGGAATAAAGCCAAAATAGTCCATTCCAAGAACTCAAAAAATCCTTCACGGTTGTGTATTGTCAATAATTGTAGCTCTGATTAAAAAATTGAAGCATCCATATATTCATAATCTATAAGTGAATAATCAAATGAGATTGATTACAATTATTACTTTATTATTTTATGACTGATTAAATATAACCTGGTGTTATAAAACAACACCAATTTGGAGTGTCATAGCAAAGGGCCTGAATACTTATGTAAATGACATTCATTTTTTTATACATTTGCAATGTGTGTGTGTGTGTGTGTGTGTAGTTTGTGTGGCAAAAACACACTGTGTGTAGTTTGATGGCAAAAAAATCTATTTAATCCATTTTAAATTAAGTATTTTAAAAGGTAAAGGGGCTTGAATACTTTGAAGCCACTCTATGCATGTATGCACATTGGTTTTTGTTAAGTTCAATATTGAACTTTACCTAAAAGAAAATGGAGTACATAACTGGACGCCATATCACACGGCAAAATGCTGAGTGTATACAGGCTGTCTTTACATAATTTGTCGGCGAGGCTTGTTTGAGGTGTGTTAAAGGTGCTAATGCCACTCTGCACCTCCCGGACAAGTATTTTAGTTTGTTGAGAGACGTGCTCCAGACAAAACCTCTCATCATTTCCTCATTGACTTTTTCTGTCTGCTTGGGAAAATAATACAACATAATCAACACCATTTAATGTGAAATAGTACCATTTTACACTTTTGAATGAGGTATTACATGTAGAATATATGTAGAGTCTTGCTATGATTGCATAACGATATTAATTAGCATATTTATACAGCTGGCAGGACGGTGCAGTGATAAGGCTGCTCAGTTCAAGTTAGACCTATCTATTAAAATTTAAATTAAAAAAAAGAAATTTTTAAGTAATGGTAGCTCAAATTTGATGACTAGGTTAACTTTTTCTCCCCATTCTAAAAATATTTAAAATTTGTGATATCAGCAAATTATTCAAAATTAAATAACTTAACTTTCCTTACTGCGATACTAGAGCAACACAAAATGAAACAGGTTCGCTCCATCTTTCAAACCGCGACCGTGAAGCTCACACACGTAAAGGACGAGCCAATGCGGGTGCGTAAATGAGCCATTTTATAGCTAGCTGTTGGCTATTGGTTGATCCAGCGTTACAAAATAAAGAATGAATCTTTTTATATTTTCAAATATCTTTGTATGTAACTTTAGCTAATGTTATGTATAGAGGATAAGAGACACACAACCGACTTGTTTGTCTGAGAACCTTGTTTGAGGCCAGCCCACCACGCTAGCTTGCAGCTTAACTTCGACCCCGTTTGATTCTAAAAGTGTCCCCGTTGTGCTACAGCTCGCGTGTTAGCTAAAAATGTAATCGATCATTTAGTTCATATATACAATCTTTAGTAACTGTGTAAAATTTCTTGCACATATGGCAATCATGATATGATATTGATGAACAGTTACTAGAATCTTTTTTGTTCTGATGTGGATGGGGGGGAATGGTGGTACAAGCAAGGGTCATTCAACTTATGTCGTTTGCTACTTAACTAGTTACAGTACTGGTTCTTTGCTAAAGAAGAACAAAAGGTGGAAAAGTCCCTATTTTGGAACCAACAACAAAGAAGTTGAACGAAGCCAACGGACAAAAAATGGGGGAGTGATAGACAATGAAATGCACACCGACCGGCTTGTTGGTATTGTAATTAGCTTGCTAGTTGCTAGCTAGCTACCATTCACGATGGAGAGAATTTGAGGGTGGGCGTAAGGATACAGTACAAGCTAATGATGATTTAGGTAGTTTGCTAGCACTACCTATTTATTCACTTCATTGTAGGTTGTTTCTTTGTCAGCTGGCAGTAGTTTTTTTCCTCACCAAAAAGTGTCATCATAACGTTAGTGTAACTGAAAGATACTTGAATTAAATGCCCCTCATTCATATGTATTGCTTAGTCACTACAACAAAATAACATTATATAATTATAAATTTAGCTAGTTAGTCGGTTCGCATGTCACATTTTTCGACTTAACTTTGAGCCTTTGTGCTCACTTTTTGTAGTTCGTCTGAGTGGAGCATAGGCGTCGCCAGAAGCCTATTAGTTGGTTTACGAATGTGGACAACGTTTGTTCTTGGTTCATATTATGAGACGTTTTTTCGTAGGCAAAATAAGATATTATTCGATAATTTAGGCAGCCACTTATTTTACTACATTGCAACCACAACATTTAGATAATCGCTGATGTATACTTAAGCACTTAAACTGTTGTTGGTTGTTGGTTGGTCAAGGTGGAAAGGCAAACAACAGAATTTGACCATAACATCTGCGTTACCAGTGGTGCCAATCATATACTATTTAAATGTTTAAACTTTTAAGAGTTTAGTAAATCCATACAATCCACATAAATCCACATCCATAAAACAGGTTCAGCAATTCTTGGTCTTCGCTAACTTCTACCGCCAGTTCATCCGGAACTTCAGTACCGTGGCAGCCCCTCTCACAACATTGACCAGGGGTTCATCAACCAAATTCCATTGGACCTCTTCCGCTGAAGTCGCCTTTGTGGCGCTCAAACACCGCTTCACCTCTACTCCAGTGCTGACACTTCCTGATCCCTTACTCCCTTTCACAGTCGAGGTGGATGCCTGGGACATGGGAGTTGGCACTGTACTTTCTCAACGGTCCTCCCAGGATGAGAAACTCCACCCCAGTGCCTTTTTTTCTCGTCGCCTCTCTCCAGCAGAACAAAATTATGACATTGGTAAGTTGTTAGCCATCAAACTCGCCTTGGAGGAATGGCGGCATTGGCTGGAAGAGGCGGCACAGCCATTCATTGTGCGGACTGATCACAAAAACCTGGCTTATACACAGGACGCCAAGCGGCTCAATTCACGCCAAGCCAGATGGGCACTGTTCTTCACCCGATTCAATTTTATTCTCTCATACTGCCCTGGGTCGAAAAATGTGAAGCCAGACTATTTTAAGCTACTGGCATGTGTGTCACGCTAACTCCCATCATCTCCGACTCATGGATCGCTGCCCCGGTGCGTTGGGGTATTGAAACTGTGGTTCGCGAGGCCCTACGACAGGAGGCCGACCCAGGAGGGGGGCCCCCCAATCGTCTGTTTGTGCCCGTTGCCGTCAGGACCAAAGTTCTCCAGTGGGGTCACTCCTCCAGGCTCACTGGTCATCCCAGGCGCACGCGGACCCTGGACTTCATCAGACGCTGCTTCTGGTGGCCCACCTCCAAAAAGGACATGCGGTCATTTGTCCAAGCCTGCCCGGTCTGCGCCCAGAGCAAGGACCCTAGGACCCGTCCTTATGGTCTTCTATGCCCACTCCCTATTCCCACTCGTCTGTGGTCACACATTTCTCTGGACTTCGTCACCGGCCTGCCTCTGTCCCATGGTCACCCCGCCATTCTGGTGGTCGTGGATTGCTTCTCCAAGGCGTGTCACCTCATTCCCCTGCCTAAACTGCCGTCTGCCCAAGAGACAGCCAAGCTGCTGGTGCAGCACATCTTCCGCCCTCATGGTCTCCCCCTGGTTGTAGTCTCCGATCGTGGTCCCCAATTCTCCTCCAGGTTCTGGAAAGCATTCTGTAATCTGCTAGGTGCCAAGGTCAGCCTCTCATCTGGCTACCAACCCCAGTCTAATGGGCAAAGCAGGTAAACCAGGATATGGAGGCTCCCCCTCGCTGCGTCACCTCTGCCAACCCCTCTTCCTGGAGCACCTAGCTGGCGTGGGTGGAATACGCACGCAACACTCTCCATAGCTCCTCCACTGGCATGTCACCGTTTGAATGTCAGCTGGGTTACCAGCCACCCCTTTTTCCCGAACAAGAGCCAGAAGTGGGTGTCCCATCGGCCCTGGCTTTCGTCTGGCGCTGTCGGCGCACTTGGAAGAAGGCTCGGGTATCTCTGCTGCACGCTTCGCGCCACCAAGGGATTCAGGCAGACGGACACTGCCGTCCCGCGCTGTTGCTGCATCCTGGTCAGCACGTCTGGCTCTCCACCCGTGACCTCCCTCTGCGAGTCCAGGAAGCTGGCGCCTCGGTTCATTGGACCTTTTAAGATTGTCTGCAAGATTAACCCGGTTACTTTCCGCCTGCTCCTGCCTTGGTCCATGCGCATCCACCCCTCCTTTCATGTTTCCCGTCTCCAGCCGGTGCTGTCCAGTGTGTTGTCCCTGCCAGTCCGTCCCCCTCCTCCCAGGGTCATTGACGGCCTGCCGGCCTACACTGTTCGACACATCTTGCGCTCCCGGCAGGTGGGGCATTCAGAGCAGTTCCTGGTGGACTGGGAGGGCTATGGACCTGAGGAGCGGTCCTGGGTCCCCCGGCATGACATCCTGGATCCGGGCCTGATCCGCGACTTCCTCCAGTCCTGCCCGGGGGTTGTTGCTGGGCCGTCAGGTGCCGTCCCTAGGGGGAAGGGCACTGTCAGGGCTCCAGCGGTATCTCCCCGTCCTGGCCGCAGAAGGGCGACATAGCTCCCTTTTTGTTTCGTTTTTTTCCTTTTTTTGTGGTTTCACTGTTTCTTTTTCTCCAGTCAGCCCAGCATTCAATTATGACAGTTTCAAGTCTTCCCCTGTGATTTTCCACTCACACCTGTCTCTAATTTACCTTATGTTTAATGTTTAGGCATTTGGCAGACGCTCTTATCCAGAGCGACTCACACAGTTTACATTTCTTTACATACAATCCATTTATACAGCTGGGTATTTTACTGAAGCAATTCAGGTTAAGTACCTTGCTCAAGGGTACAACAGCAGTGCCCCCACCTGGGAATTGAACCTGCAACCTCTGAGTTACAAACCCAGCTCCCTAACCATTACACTACACAGCCACCTTATCACACTCAGTATATCACACGTGGTTCTCTGTGGCTCAGTTGGTAGAGAACAGCGTTGGCAACGCTCAGGTTGTGGGTTCAATCCCCACTGGGGCCACATATACTGAAAATGTATGCATTCATTACTGTAAGTCGCTTTGGATAAAAGCGTCTGCTAAATGGTGTATATATATAACCCAGTCTCTCCTATTCTCCTGTGCTCAGTTTTGAGTTAACGTGCTGTGTTTTCTTACCTGCTGTTTTCACATTTCCAAGTCTTTCTCCGTTTAACAAAGTTTTCATGGTTAGTTTAGTATTTTGTGTTTGTTTTATGCTCCTCCTGGTTTCTCTAATTGTGTTTGTTATTTAGTTTTTATCTCTCGTGGTTTGTCCCTCCCAGTTTAGTTAGTCCTGTGTATTTTTGGTTCTCTCCCTGTTTTAAAACCCCCTCCTCGTGCCATCTCTGCGATTGGGTCCTTCCCCCTCCCTCTTGCCATCGTTCCCCCCTAACAGGATGAGTGATTGACATTATTTGTACATGCTATCTTTTACATGTTAAAACAATGTTGGACGAACTTATGCCTCAGACGAACATATCCCACAGCACACACACAGTTATCTGATCCCGCAGCACATGCTTATGCAATAAATTATTTGAAAATCTATCATCTGGTGTTATGTTGATGGTGATGGAAAACACTGTTTCAGATGCCGCTCCAGAATTTCCCATATGTGTTCAATCGGGTTGAGATCTGGTGACTGAGACAGCCATGGCATATTGTTTACATCTTTTTCATGCTCATCAAACCAATCAGTGTGTTCATCAATGATGACCTCTCCTGGTCCAAGCAATCGGACGCGGCAGTAAAAACTGGCCAAAAGCGCCTATACTTTCTGAGGAAACACTAGTTTGGCATGTCTGTCAAAACTCTAACCAATTTCTACAGGTGCAATATTGAGAGCATTCTCACTGGCTGCATTACTACCTGGTACGGCAGCTGCTCCGCTGCTGATTGCAAGGCCCTCCAAAGGGTGGTGAAGACAGCGGAGCGCTTCATTGGCTGCCACCTCCCCTCCGTGCAAGGCATCTACTACACACGATGCCTTAGGAAAGCACAAAATTCTATTACAAAAGACTACAGCCACAAAAGACTACAGCCACCCAGGCTATGGACTGTTCTCGCTGCTGCCGTCTGGTAGACGATACCGGAGCATCCGGGCACGGACTACCAGACTCACTAACAGTTTTTTCCCCCAGGCCATCAGGCTTCTCAACCAGCAACACTAATCTCAGTGTTCACATTGATCACATCATCACCCCAATGTGTACTCTATAATCACTTTGTATGTACATTAAATGTACATCACCTCAATTTTAATGCACATATCCATCAGCACTTCTCACTTTATATTTACATATTTACATATTTAAAACTCCTATTCTTAATTACTGCTACAAATGTTTAATGTGTACTGTTTTTCTGTTTTGTATATTTATGTATATTTCTGCTATTGTTAATACTTAGTTGTTGCTTGCCATGTCCCAATAATTTCATTGTTCAGAATGACCTTGTGTTATACTGTGCACTTGATAAATAAAACACTTTGACTTGACTAGTAAAAACTCTCTGAAATGTTATAGTTAGCCATAGTTAGGCAGGTACTCGGAAATGATTCATTTACAATTTTCTGGGGCTCCGCCCAATATAAGAGTTAAGCACATGCATACCAGAAGTCTGAATACGAACAACTTTTTCCATTGTTGTATTGGAGGAACCTAACCTGTATTGGAGGAAGTCGGTCAGCTCTGAATAGGGCCCTTAATAAATTGACACAACTATAAATATGTTCACTGTTCTCCCTAAAAATGTTTGTGGTGCAGTCCAGAAGGGAAACACAGAATGGAATACACTTATTCCCCTTTTTCCATATTCTGTATAATTCTGAACGACCAAAAATCTGTACGACAGCGGTAAAACACTTTGAGTAAACATCTGTGAATCTTAATAATGATGGTGGCAATAGGAAATCATTCATTTCTGTTAAACACTCAAATGTGTCTTATTTTAGAGGCCATTAACACGACGAGCACTGTAAGCTGGTATTAAATTACGATCATTTTATTTAATAATAATGATTCACAGGCCTTTGGCTTGGTGTGATATATCAGATGTAGTTGCTGACTTGCCTTTTCTTGGAGCTAAGCTCTGTTTTGAAACACCTACAATTCATTCTTAACGCAAAGCCTTTAATTTCCTTTCCCAAAAGCTATTGCTTTGCACCAGTGAATTTTAAAGTGTTATCTTTCGCCTTTTTAATCGTCTGGGAGTCGGACCATCTGCCATTGCATTCTAAATTATTTGTTTATCAGCTCGGTCCCTTCTACAGAAAAACAAGAGTTCATAAACAATGTCTCTCCTGCATTTTAAAACCTTCCTCTGCCATTCTGCAGTTCCTACCCTGGAAGTCTAAGAGTCTGGAAGACGGCGAATAAGTGTACTTTTAACATAGGTCCTAGATTGCCTCATCTGTTTCTTGCTCTCGCAGTACAGATGCGGTTTAATTGGCGGTGGTGGGTATTCATTTGAAGGAACTGAAAGAAGAGACTTTCATTCTGTGGTTGTGCCGTGATACGTGTGGACCTTTCAAATGGGGTAGTTGGATTGCTAGTAGCGAAAAAGTTTAGCACACCTGCGGGCACACCAGCCAAGAAACCCTCCCTGCAGACCTTAAAAAATATTCCAGACAAAAGACGTTCCTTTTTGGTCTCACTTTACATCACATGCAAAGAACCAAGGATGGCTCATTAAAGTGAAACTAATAGAAACTGGGTCATTTCAGCAGAGGTAGTGAGAATTGTTATGAATTTGTAATGAGAATTTGCTGGATAATGAAACATATTAGATAGTGTTAAAAATGGCAATTTATTTTCTGTCCGAACACAATACACTCTAAAAAATAAAGGGTTCTTTAGGGTTCTATACTTGGCAGCAAAGCTACCCAAAAACTATTTCCCAAAAAAGGGTTCTATGTAGAACCCTCTGATTGCAAATAATCTTTTTTGTTAAAATAATTCTTACATTTATTGGCAGCAAGGGTTCAAATATAAACCTACAGGACTCAACAATTCACAAAGAAATATGCATTTACATTTTACATTTTAAGCATTTAGCAGATGCTCTTATCCAGAGCGACTTACAAGATGTGCATTAATACATGGTAGGAACAATCATAGTTAGCAAGCACCAGTGATTTGAATGTGATGCGTGCTGCGATGGGGAGCCAGTGCAGAGAGGAGAGTAGAGGGGTGACGTGGGTGAACTTCAGCCGAGCCCTGCGGGACTGCAGTAGAGCCCTGCGGTAGAGAGGGTGTGGGGAGAGGAGAGGGATCCTCTCCAGGCCACCTGGTAGGACCGGTCAGCCAGGTAGGACTCGAACCATGTCAACGCAGATCCAGAGATTCCCATCTCGACGAGAGCTGAGAGAGCCTCAGTGACCGCAAGGAGAGCAGTCTCTGTGGAGTGGCCTGCTCTGAACCCAGATTGGTTGGGATCAAGCAGGTCGTTCTGTAAGAGATGAGCAGACAGTTGGTTATAGACAGCCTGCTCTAACGTTTTGGAAAGGAATGGGAGGAGAGAGACAGGTCGGTAGTTTGAAATAACAGCAGGATTCAGAGAGGTTGTTTTTTGAGGAGGGGGGCAACTGAGCGCATTTGATCCCAGAGGGGACAGAGCCAGAGGAAAGAGAGGAGTTAATGACATTGGAGATAAAGGGGAGGATGTCCATAGCAATGAACTGGAAGAGGGGGGAAGGAATGGGATCAAGAGGGCAGGGTGGTGGGATGGTGGAAGAGGACAAGTTGAAGGATGTCTGAGTCAGGGAGGGGCGAGAAGGAGGACAGAGGGGTGAGAGGTTTAGGTAGCGAGATGGGTGAGGGAGAGGTTGGGGGTAAGGAGTTGCGAATGACATCGACCTTCTCGTGAAAGAAGGATGCAAAGTCATCCGTGGTTAGAGAGGAGGGGGGTGGGGGAGGAGGAGGGGTGAGGACAGAGGAAAATGTAGAGTAGAGTTTACGAGGGTTAGAAACTGAAGATTGAATTTTGGAAAGGAAAAATGCAGACTTAGCAGAGGAGAGGCTAGAGGCGAAGGAAGCCAGGAGTGTGTGGAAATCAGTCAGAGCTACAGGGGATTTGGATTTTCTCCATTTCCTTTCTGCCGCTCACAGTCTCAGTCGGTTAGCCCGAATGGAGTCGGTTAGCACGGACAAGGACAGTGGGAGCAGGTGAGGATGGTTTAGGTACAGAGGGGAGGGGGAGGGAGAAAGACAGAAAGCAATGGTCAGACACATGTAGAGGAGATACCGTAATGTTGGGTGATGCGCAGTTCCTAGTGAAGATCAGGTCCAGTTGGTTACCGGCCTTGTGGGTGGATGGGGATTCAGCCAGGGTGAAGTTGAAGGACTGAGGCAGGGGGAGGAATGCAGAGGCCTGAGAGGTCTCCAGCGGCAGGTTGAAGTCACCGAGGAGTAAGACGAGGGTGCCATCCTCAGGGAAAGCGCTGAATAGGGCATCCATCTCATCTAGGAAACTCCCCAGTAGACCTGGAGGGTGATAAAGAACAATGATGTGCAGTTTACATGGAACAGTGACAGTGACAGCATGAAATTCAAAGGAGGAGGGTGAGAAGTGAGGAAGAGGAACAATACCAAATCTCCACAGGGGGGAGATCAGTATACCTGTCCCTCCACCTCTACCTGTGGGTCGTGGAGTGTGGGAGAAGGTGTAGGCAGCGGAGAGAGCAGCAGGGGTGGCCGTGTTCTGTGGCGTGATCCACGTCTCCGTGAGCGCCAGGAACTGCAGGGAGAGTAGGGAGGCCTGGGCCGAGATGAATTCGGCCTTCCGGACAGCGGACTGACAGTTCCATAGTCCGCCTGCTACCACCACGTCAACACTGGGAGATCTAGGAGGGAGGATAAGATTGGAGAGGTTTCGGGTGTGAGTAGAATCTCTCCTTCTAGGCAATCTAGAAGAGGAGACATGGACTGGGATAGGGAGGTAGCATGTAGTGTTAGATGCAGAAGAAGTAGAACAGGGAGATACAAAACTATGATACTTACCGTGCGGCGAGCACTCCCTAGCTGGCCCCCCTCGGTGGACTCCTGCAGGTAGACTCCTTCGTCTTTGTCTGCCGAGTCTTGACTCCTGCAGGTAGACTCCATCGTCTTTGTCTGCCGAGTCTTGACTCCTGCAGGTAGACTCCTTCCTCTTTGTCCGCCGAGTCTTGACTCCTGCAGGTAGACTCCTTCGTCTTTGTCCACCGAGTCTTTGTTCGGTGAGGCTAGGAAGGTGAGGCTGCCGCGAAAAGCTGCCGCTATCCACAACTATGGTTGCTTATATGTGGCAAATGCCCCCTGACAACAATAGAGACTAATTACCAACTCACAGGTTCCTCCCACTAATCAACTACAGACACGGGTGCTACGCCTGTTAAACAAAACCGATTGAAACGCTAAGTATCAATCAACTTTGAACTAAATCTTCTAAGCAGCGACTGAAGCTAGTAATCGAAATTAATAAACTGTGGAACAAAAGCAACAAGCTACTAATTAAGCTAACAAAGTAACGAGAGCTGCTACTGCAACAAGTGAAAACAGGCAGCGAACGCAGAAAACTACACACAAAGTCTAATGCCGGGTAACTAACACTTACTAAAACGCAACGAGATGACTCTTACCGTGATAGAATGCAACAAAAAGCAGCTCAATTTGCAGGCAGATATACCACAGAATGGCCACAGTGTAAGAATAAGGTTCTGAATTTGTTGTTTTAATCAAACACCAACATAGGCAACATTGTATTTTTCTTTAGTACTTGCATTAGACAAAGGGTGAATTTCACAACGGAGTTGTAATGAAAATCCAACATGGGTCTTAATCTTAATCTGAAAATAGCAGAATGTAGTGGGCTACAGATATGGGGCTGTGTGTGTGCAGGGAGAGGGACCCGGGAGTTCTTAGTGGGACCCTCATGGCTGTGTCCAGAGAATCACAGAAAGATGTAGCCTGAAAGGATGGATGGATATATGAGTGAAGGCAGGGTAAACTGGGAGTCAGAGTGGGTATCTCCAGTAACTGGATAGTCATTAAAAAAATCACAAGATGGATAGAAATCCTCCCTTCAGTGGTGTGGACACATTGCTGTGATGTAGGGTTGTGCTAATATATCTTGTCACTAACAGAATAACGACTCTTCAATCAAAAAAAAAAAAGATGTCAAGCATGTCACCCCACTCATTTTATAAGAGACACAATAGTCCATCTTTATCATAATTTGAGTAAATTGATTGTAATACAGGGTTTTCTTGACTTTCAAAATAAATATTCTGCTGTGTTGTTTTGGTGTGGCTTGACCCATCTCACAACACATCTCCCCCCTCCGTATTTCTCTCTCACAGACAATCACATCATATCTATTACACCAGCCAGATGTTGTGAGCTTCTTTTACAGCATATGACAAACAAAGTGAACATCACCCCACCCAACAACAAGCAAGTAAACGCAAACGCGCACACGCGCGTGCACACACACATACACAAACACACACATTCTCTCTCTCGGCTCCCCGATGATCGATGCTTCAATCACCGTGGAAGGCTCCATAGTGTCTCCGTCCCAGTCTGCCAGGAGTCTTGGAGTGACCCTGGATGATCAGGAGAGAGGAAAGTAGGGTGGACGATGCCTCCTCAGCAGGTAGGTGGTAGGTAACTCCTGATCCAGGCCCTAGTGATCTCACGTCTGGACTACTGCAATTCCTTGCTGGCAGGCCTACCGGCCTGTGCCATCAAGCCACTGCAACTAGTCCAGAATGCTGCCGCACGTCTGGTGTTCAATCAACCTAAGTTCACCCATTTCACCCCTCTACTCTCCTCTCTGCACTGCCTCCCCATCGCAGCATGCATCAGATTTAAATCACTGGTGCTGGCTTATCTTGCGGCTAGATTAACTGCTCCCCCTTACCTCCAGACACTCATCACACCCTACACCCCAGCAAGACCCCTCTGCTCTGCCTCGTCTGGCAAGAGGTCGAATCCCCTCCAAGCACAGAGAGTCAGCATTAAGCTGGATAAAGTTACCATTCTTACTGCTGAGATGGACATGACACTGGGCCTGGAGAGCCTATTCGGGGTCCATTTTTTGTTTAGTCTGGCGTACCCCACCCCCATTACACACACTGACTTTCATTCAAGAGTACATGTACAAACTGACATGCCGCCACAACCGAAGGATACCCATCCCTGTGCTCAAAATGTACAATCAACTCATGTAATAAAACTTGTTCTTTTGGACTTCACATGTTGTTGCTGTGATCAATACAGACTACTTGAACGTATACTTGTTTTATGTCTGCATATTTAGGGCACCTATGGCAAACTCAAAGATTAAACATTGAGATACGAGTAATACATTTAATATTACATTAAATATTATTATTAATATAATAATAATGAAAGCTTTTGGAATATTCAAAGAACCCCTAAATGGTTCCATATAGAACCATTTGGTTTGGCTTCAAAGAACCCCTTGGGTTCTTTTAAATGAACCCTTCAAAATGGTTCTATATAGAACCTTTTAGGGGTTCCAAATATAAAGCAAGCGATAGAACCATTTTGGTTCTATATAGATATATAGGTTCTACATTTCTTCTAAGAGTATATCATAAGGTTCCTTCATTTGGAGCCTGACAAATAAACACAAATTCAATGTGACATCATCATATCTTGGGGGTAGATGGACTTCAGTTATATTTTGAAATATAATTACAACTGTTTAATAATTGGTTGGGGGGGAAAGGTATCTTTTACAGAAATGTTTCAATTTCCTTGAATATCAAAAGATAAATTATTGTTATTTTCTCATTGGAGATATTTTTTCTTATTCCAATAGTCAGATGAAAAATAACACATCAGCCTCTTCAAAGTATATCATTTCCTCAGCTTTTCTTGCAAATAAGAAGACCAAATTTGGCACATGTTAAGTGTTTTGTGCCACTGTTACATATTGTACATTGTGAGGCTGTCTTCACTAAAATAGGCCACAGAGAACACTACTGGCTAATTTGAAAGTTAAATATTTAAGAGACCAATTATAAAGCCAATATACCCATTTCTTCTTCGGCTATTGAAGTTTTTTATGTTCTCTGATAAACCTTGAGATTAAGATAAGTATGGAAAGTTCATATCTCCTGAAAGCTGACCAGGAGCTTGCTCTTAAAAAATGCAAACAATTTCTAAAGCGATGATCCTGCACTGGAAAAACAGCAGCATTAACAGACTCTGATAAACGCTCATTTTAATTACGCCCAGGTGGCTACGGGCAAAATCTCCCCGCACGACACTAAGAAGAGTACTTTAGCATCCTGATTTTATTGAGAAAAATAGCATCCTGATTTTATTTAGAAAAATGCAATCAAGCTCAATGCAATCTCCCTGTCTCACACCTGTGGAGCCATCACGCCTATGCCATGCCAAACAGCGTTTCATTGGCTGTCCAGGCCACGACTGCTTAGGAATGCTGAGCGGTTAATAACCCACAGAAATACTCCAAACACAAAGGAGGCTAAATGAAAACAAAGTCTTTGTTTGCCACCGCATCAGCAGCCCATTCTGTTGATATAGATTTTTGAAAGCCAAGTTAATCAAAGTTAGCTGGCTTGTGTTCACTCGCTTGGCTTAATTTGATTCCTTTTATTATAGAATGCAAGCAGTGTATTCTCAGCTGAATAATGTTCCTTTGCATTGGACACCATTATTTTGGTCAGGCTGTCTAGCCTGCATTGTCATGTTGTGTTTTCATTCTGTCTGAGCATGATGTGACTGTGTGTATGGTGGCTGCTCTCATCATAAATCCAATGCCCCTACCTCTTCATGTACCAGAATTCTGTGTCAATATGTAAGTACTGTAGGCTAACCTCTGCAAAAGTCACGTTTTTTACTATTATTTTTAACCTTAGTAACACGTAAGCTCATTAGTAACACGATATTCATACAACTTGTGGCAGCCGCACGGAGGCATGCCGAGGGACGGTGATTGAGGGGCGGTACGTGGCGTCCCGCTGGCTCCACCCCCGGACCTTAATGGGAAGTCCGGGGCAGACGGAGCACACCTGTCCCAACTTAATAATACAAAGCAGATAAAAGATGCGCCTGTACCTCAAACAGGCGCAAAGTACCGATTTAGGGAAACGCGTTGGTGAGTGGAGGATTACTAGAGAGCATTTATTTGGATTGACTACCTGGCTTGATTTTTGGACTGTTTTTGGATAACCCCGTGTGTACCGACTTTTTGGATTTACTGAGGAACTACCTGGCTTTACGACTTTTGGAAACGGACAACGACCACGATTACGGATTACGGACTTGTTTTGCTGGCTTTCCCCCCTACCCTTTTTGTGTTGATTCCCTTAAATAAACGAAGTATTCCGATTTATATCGTTGTATGGTAATTTTATTATTATTCATTGGCTGCGTTGTACACCAACATCCCTGATCCTGCCACAAACTGTAGGGGCCAGGTATGGTTTTACGAGACCAGGTTATATTGAATCATTTTCATAAAATTGTCATTTCATGAGTCATTTATGGAGTTTTTGGGACAGACTATTTTAGCTATATGCTCATGTTTGCATAATGAAAAGATTAACATTACACAAACATTAACATTAATGTAATGATAAACATTAAATGGACACACTAAATAGTGGACAATAAATAAATGAGACAAAGGGGATGGATATGTACTGTTCCGTCCTTCCTGCAAATTAGCGCAGTTCAGTGGCTCTAGTGGCGATACATGTGTGCTGTCTCCTGTTATTTCAGTTTGCCTGCTAATAAAGTTTTAGTTTGTATCCTCCATTTTGTTGGCAATCACAATGAGAAAGGCAGCTTATCGGTATCCTCCTCCATCTTCTTTGTTTACGCCCTTGAGAAAGCATAATCTGTAAATACATTTGTTCAGAAGCACTTTATACATTTTATGCAAGCTTTATTTAAACAATTAGTCATTTGTAAAACGTGTATTTACTTATGTTTGTTATGTCAGACATTGTATGCTACAGTGTGCTACCATGCCATGCTTCTCTAGCTTCTGGTTTAAGTAATATACACTTACCTTAAATACTTAAATGTTTTGACCTTACTTGGTTGACTATTAAGTAAAAGAGTATTTTAAATACATCTGTCGCTGTGTATATGCATACCAGTTATAGTATTTTCTCACGTGTCCGTATCCATTTCGTTTTAGTGCTGCTTTATAAGCATATAGCTGGGCTGGCACGGTGATGCAGTGGGTAGCGCTGTCGCCTCACAGCAAGAAGGTCTCGGGTTCGAATCCAGGCCGGGGGCCTTTCTGTGTGGAGTTTGCATGTTCTCCCCGTGTCAGCGTGGGTTTCCTCCGGGTACTCCGGTTTCCTCCCACAGTCCAAAGACATGCACGGTAGGCTAATTGGAGAGTCTAAATTGCCCGTAGGTATGAGTGTGTGTGTGTGAGTGGGGAGAAGACGACAGCCTTCATGCGGGCCTCCCCTGCAAGTAACGAGAAAGCTCGTGAAAAATAATGTCGTCACCAAATCGCCAAGCTGGCAGACCAAGGTCCGTCAGTGATGGCGATACACGAAAGAAGAAGAAGCATATAGCTACAGCATTTTATAGCATCTCATAGCTCATATTGGTTAGTACAGCATTGTGTAATGCTTTCAGCAGCAATCAATATTTGCTCATTGGTTTATTTTCATGCATCTATTTCATGTTCATGGAAATATATTTTTATAATGTGCAATGTACACGTCTTTTGTACTCGCATCAAATTCGCATCAAATTCAAGACATTGGTCCTAGCATACCAGGCAGTCAAGGGATCAGCCCCAACATATCTCCTCAAGATCTTTAAACCCTACACACCTGCCAGACCTCTCCGTTCTGCTACCTCAGGACGCCTTGCACCTCCCCCCCTCCGCACCTGCGCTTCCCGGTCACGTCTCCTGTCGGTTCTGGCTCCACGATGGTGGAATGACCTTCCTGTGGAAGTCAGAACAGCTGAGACCCTGGCCACCTTCAAGCGACGACTGAAGACTCACCTCTTCAGGGTGCACCTCTCCCTGTAGTCCGGTTTTTGTTAACGTTGTTTATTGCTACCTCTGAATTGTGGCTACAGATTTACCTACAGGGTCCTAGTTGAACTATGTGGTTGCTCCTAGCATCCAGGAATTGTACTTCCCACTAGGGTGGCTTTCAGCTAAACTGTTCTTGACTACGGTTAACACTTTGTTGTACGTCGCTCTGGATAAGAGCGTCTGCCAAATGCCTGTAATGTAATGTAATGTAATGTACTGTTCCAGTTTCACACCGCTTCCATTCAAAATCATCAAGTCAGCCCCTGTCTTGGACACTTTTGGGCAGTGGTGGGCCGTCAGGGCCTGCAAGGCCTTCTCAGCTGGCCTAAAAAATATCTGAATCACAGACTGATGTTAATTATATTTTGTCCATGAATACTTATTAAATAATTCCAAATGGTCTGTTCGCTTCCTTTCATAGCTGTTCCCCTGGTTGCGCTGCATCCAGACGTGTATTTTCATATTAAAGCATTTAACCAATCACATTTCAGCCATCATTTGTTGCCAGGGTCAAAGAAATCTGCCTGGAGGCCTTCACAATCAGTTCTGCAGGCCCTGTAGCATAAAATAAGTGTTGATAAAACTGTTGCTTCAACCAATCAGATTTTGAGTTGGGGACACGAAGGCCTTCTAGAAGGCCTAGGTAACGTCAGCGTATTCACACCCTTTGATTGGATAGTCAGAGAGTGTCTGACTATGATGTAATGTGATTGGTTAAATGTTTTAATATGAAAATACACGCCTGGATGCAGCGCAACCAGGGAACAGCTATGAAAGGAAGCGAACAGACCATTTGGAATTATTTAATAAGTATTCATGGACAAAATATAATTAACATCAGTATGTGATTCAGACATTTGAGCGGACATTTTCAGCCCTAAAGCTTAATTAAAACTTATGCCAGAAATACGACAGGGCAGGCTCGACTTTCAGCATTAGCTTCGATGGCGATAGAAAAGGACTTCTTGATGGAACTGAAACACACGGATAATCTGTACGACAGAGTAATTGAACTCTTTTTGAGGAAAGAAAGGAGGATGGATTTTGTGTACAAATAATAAGGATTTTTGGTGAGTAAAATGTTGCTATTTTCCTAAATAATATTGCAATTTTATGAGGTTATTATTATTGATGCTTTTATGTGTGTCGCAGTTGTAGCACCCGGGTTTGTTTCTTCAGTAAAGGCATTTATTCTGGATACACGAGTTATCTATCTGCGATGCAACGGCAACGGGTGTCTGTTCGGTTTGTTTTTACACTTTGTTTATTTATCTTTCTTCAGTCATGTTTCATGAGAGAGAATGACAGCGATAGAGACGAGAGAGAATGACAGCGATAGTTAGAAGCGTGAGATAATTAGTGATTAGTAGTGTTAGTAACTTAATCTAAATCCCTAATGTTAGTAGATTAGTTGGTTAGTACTATATACATCTAACTAATATATACAAAGTGTAATTAGAAAGTAAGAAGGAAGTAAAACGAGATTAGAAACGAAGACGGAAAAACCGAAACATAGAATTTCCCGAAGTGCATGACAGAACGAGAATGAAACATGACTGAAGAAAGATAAATAAACAAAGTGCAAAGACAAACCGAACAGACACTCAAAACATAACAATAAAATGGCTTTTATAGCCATAAAATAGTTATTGAGGGGTGGATTGATTCAGACGGAGCACTACTGAAGGCCTAGGTGTGAAATGCACGGCCCGCCACTGCTTTTGGGAGAGTGTTTAACTCGCTGCATAACTACGTACGCAAACGCGTGGTGAGGGCAGAAGATGTACAGTATGAGGAAATGTAAGTGTTTGTAATAAAATATGCATATTGGATGTGTGTTTGTTGTATGAGTATGAATGAGACATGAAGCATTGAAAAATGACCAGGTTTGAGTAACCAGCATTGACGTGCTTTGTATCTGAACAAATGCCAATAGAAGTGGCGTGGAAAGACACACAATCTTTTGTAATAAAACTTCTGTAAAATGTAATGTACACAAATAATGGGTTTTCGTAATATATTTGCAGTGTTTATGTCAATAACGTCATATTAGTTTCATTGAGTGAGGGGCAGCACTGCATGACAAAAGTGTATCTTACAAGCCATACAAACAACAAAACATTGAACAAATTTCAAATTGCAATGTACAGAGATCATACATCTGACTAAGGTGGTTAGTTACAGGAAAAGTTAAATAGGGTTAAAGGAAATTAACCAGATGAGCGGGGCTACTCTATGCGGTCAACTTGGAGACAGCAAGTTAAGTAGCTAACTAGTTAACCTATTGTTCCAATGCTTAATCTTAACTAGGGGTGTGACGGTATACCGGCATGACAGTATACCACGATATTAAAATATGAAATAATACTATCATAAACTTAACGTAATACCTTGATAGTAAATCACGTGGCAAAAGCTATTTTCATGTGGGGAAAAAAATATTTAAACCGTTACCCTTCTAAAATGTCTAAATAACCCATATTAAATAATATAATACTGGACCTGGGGTGTCTGCTAATGTAATTGAATCCCACCACCTCTTTGGCTGTTCTTGCAGTTTGTTTTGTTTACAATGCGATTGTGCACTTGCAGACAGCTCGCTCACATTTCCCAACCCTGGTAGGTAGCTAGCTAGCTACACGGCATAAAAACTATTACATTAAACTAAGTTATTTCTGCCAAAAATACTAGCTAGTTGCCATGAGGCAGACTAGTGCAGCCTCTAGCTCATTGGCTATACGGGAAGAAGGAGTAAGAGAGAGTTATTTGTTGTGCCAATGGTTTTATTACCTGAGGGGAGATAAGTTCTCACCTTGGTTTAGATCTTTTAGACTGGCGCTGAGAGATGATACAATTAGAGAGTATTCAAATCTGTTACAGGGCAGAACTGTTCATTTTACGCCACTGGAAACAGGCAGGGTACCTACACAACCAATTGCTGGTGTTAAAGGCAAGGTGCACTGCAGGTGAATATGGGAAATAAATTACCAAAAAGATATCACCGTGAAACTTTGTCAGTTGATTACTTACATAATATCAATTTTTTTGTATTACAAGTTTTCTAGAAATGCATATTTAAATATGCAAATTAGACAACATCTAATTTTAATATGCATACATTTGCATATATTTCAAACAAATAGTGGATGAAGCCAGACTTACATTTTTTATTCCATTTTGACAACATATTAGAGACAAAAGTATTTTCAGAACAGATTTCGGATACATCCAATCAGAAAATACTATGTACAGGTATTAAAAATGCATTTTCTGCATGTTTTAAATAACAAAATGTATTAAAAATCAGGAAATTAGCAATGTATGAACATCACGTTTTAGCAAATCACATCGTCAGAAATGGCCTTAAAGCTTCATTAGCCAGTGATATTTCTGAAAGTAGCATTTGTTTGTTCACTAATTGCCATGACTACAAGTAAGATGACCATATATTGATCTGAAAACATTACGCTACAGCGAACAAGCATTACAACAATGTATTACACTGTATGGTTTTTTCAAACATCGCGGAGCCATACCTCGTACAAAAATGCTAACATTTAACAACAACTAATACTTAACATCAACAATGTATTTTATATATTGTGGCATCCCAAGGGGCAGGATGAGGAAGTGGCTGCCTGCCTCTTTAATTCTTGGGAGCCACTGGAGCTGGAAGAACTCCGGTTCCCAGCAGCCCGCAGTACCGCCCCTGAACTAAGTTAAGCATTTGGGACTACAGACAGCTGAAGGCTGGTTGGTGGTTTTTGGAGAGTGTGGCGAGGAGTGTTTTGAAGAGTGTTTTGGGATTGCTAATTGTGTTTTGAATTGGATTGTTTGAGGACCCCACTTTGTGTATCGACTTTTGGACCGTTTGAGGAACTGGATTGGATTTTGGACTTGGATTACGGACATTGACAACGAGTAAGGATTGTGGACTTTTTGTGTTTGAATTCCCTCGAAGACCCCACGCTTTTCGTGTTTTGTCAAGATTTTGTTAATAAATTATCATTTTGTTTGTATTACTGCCTCCTCTGGGTTATTTAACTGCCTACACCCTCTGCAAAGGTCCGTGAGTGTGCCGACACTCATATGGTGGAGAATGCGGGCAGAGGGCATCACTTATAGGCATTAGGAGGTAGTGCAACTGTGAGCAGGATTTGTTTTTTTAAAGGAAAATACACCATGATGGAAGGTGACTGGGTGATGGATCCAGACATGGAAGCTTGCCTGGAGGCAGAGGGTCCCAAGCATCTGTCTAAAGCGCACCAACGTTCCCTCAAAGTGTTTTTCCAGGCAAGCCCAGCCCTGAAAGGCTCCTTTTTGGATGGAATGGCTCCCAACGTTGCTGAGGCTATCTGTGAAATGGATAGGGTGCTGAAAACACTTAAGAGAGGACAAGAAAAGAAAGAAGTCAGAGAAAAATAGCCACTCCTGCTCTGTGGTGCCCCCTAGGGAAAACAGAGAAAATATCCTAGGTAGGCTGCAAAAGCAGCATACAAGTGTTGCAGAGAAGTGTGCTGGTTTAGAGGCAGAGTTAGGAGAGGCACAAGCTGTGATAAAGGACAAAGATGAAATGATCCGAAAACTGGATAAATGTTGTCGTGACCAGAAGGAAAACCTGGCGAAGAACCAGAGGCAGGCGGCCATAGCTGAAGATAGATGGCGAGTCACCCTCAGGAGGTTCAGGAGCTGAGTTGGGGACTTCGGAGGAGCACCATCTGGTGGCCGTTAGGAGATTGCTGGAGGAGCACACTGATTCCCTGAGGAATATTTGTAACATGGCAGTGGAGCTGGAGAGGGAAAAAACCTCTCTTGGAAATGAGGTGAGATGTGTGAATCTGCAGAACCATTCTGTAAAACAAGAAGAGAAGTTTGCAGGAACTGCACCAAACCACCTCTGCAGCACTCTGATAGAGCAAAATAAAAATGAAGAGCTCCCTGTCCTGAGAGAACAACTTCATGAATTAACTAAGAAACTGGGCCAGAAAGAAGCCCAGCAGTGGGCCACGGAGAAATGTAATATTCTAATATATTAATATTAATATTTAATATAATGTAATATTAATACATTTTACATTTTAAGCATTTAGCAGACGCTCTTATCCAGAGCGACTTACAAGATGTGCATTAATACATGGTAGGAACAATCATAGTTAGCGCACGAGATCAGTGCAGGAATACAGCAATAGACATCATTGCAGGCATCTGCGTACCATACTTGTAACACCGGGAAGGAAAAGGTTAGTGAATTTTTTTTTTTGGGGGGAGTACGTATAGTGTTGAACAAGTAAACAGTGGTGAAGACAATTTAGCTAGATGGACAGAGTTCAGTGGTAGTGGAGTCTGAAGAGATGGGTTTTGAGTCTCTTGCGGAAGATTGGAAGTGATTCCGCAGTCCTGACCGATTGCGGGAGGTCGTTCCACCAACGAGGGACCAGGACGGAGAACAGGCGAGACCGCAAGGAGCGTCTGCCAGGCGCCCGGAGGGATGGGGCAGTCAGTTTGCCAGCGGAGGCGGAGCGGAGGGGTCTGGACGGGGTGTAGGGAGTGATGAGTGACTGGGGGTATGGGGGAGCAGTACCTCTGGCCGCTTGAAAAGCAAGCACCAGTGACTTGAATCTGATGCGTGCTGCGATGGGGAGCCAGTGCAGAGAGGAGAGTAGAGGGGTGACGTGGGTGAACTTCGGCTGATTGAACACCAGGCGAGCAGCAGCATTCTGGACTAGTTGCAGTGGCTTGATGGCACAGGCCGGAAGGCCTGCCAGCAAGGAATTGCAGTAGTCCAGACATGAGATCACCAGGGCATGGACCAGGAGTTGAGTGGCCTCTTGGGTGAGGAACGGTCGGATCCTCCGGATGTTGTGGAGGGAGAAACGGTCCGAGTGATCACTGTAATATAGCTCGAGAAGCACAGCTGGTTGTCCAGGGTTACCCCAAGACTCCTGGAAGACTGGGACGGAGACACTATGGAGCCTTCCACGGTGATTGACGCATCAATCATCGGGGAGCCCTTCGCTGGGAGGAAGAGCAGCTCTGTCTTCCCCAGGTTCAGCTTCAGGTGGTGGGTGGACATCCATGCGGAGATGTCAGCCAGGCATGCAGAGATCCGTGCCGGGACCTGGGTATCAGATGGAGGGAAGGAGAGAAAGAGTTGAGTGTCATCAGCATAACAGTGATAGGAAAAACCATGAGCAGAAATAACAGAGCCAAGTGACTTGGTGTACAGAGAAAATAGGACGGGGCCTAGCACCGAGCCCTGCGGGACTCCGGTAGAGAGGGTGTGGGGAGAGGAGAGGGATCCTCTCCAGGCCACCTGGTAGGTAATAAATATAATAATGTAGTTAGCTGGGTAGCTATGAATATAATATATGGAAGTCATTACATTACAGCTAGGTGGCTAGCTACGAACATAATATATGAATTATATAGCCAGCTAGATACGAAGATAATAATATGCATTGTCTGTTCAGACACAATATAAGCACAGTAGCCCATAAGAAAGGAAATTATAAAGGTTATCTGATGTAGTGATCTGTCTCCGATGACACGATTTTTATTTCACTAGCAAGTATTTCACTAGCCATCTAAGCAGGCGATCCATATATTATATTCGTAGCTAGGCAGCTAACTTAGCTGTACATCTGAACAAACAATGCATATTATTATCTTCGTAGCTAGCTGGCTATATAATTCATATATTATGTTCGTACCTAGCCAGCTAGCTAGTTTTACAGCTTTGCAAGCAATGGTTATTTGTAGCTAGCCACCTAGCTGTAATGTAATGACTTCCATATATTATATTTGTAGCTAACAGGAACAGGAACAGGAAGTGACGATAGAGCACGAAGTGACGAGAGAGCACTATCAGGCTCTGTCTCATATAACAATAACATATTTATAACAACATTGTATTCTAATGTCTTAACATGCTTTATTTTAACAAGTAAACAAGAATGAAAATGCATTAAACAGAAATGTCACACACTGTTTTTACATAATACTGCATGAGAATGAATATGAAAGGCCTTGATGGTTGTGATGAATGGAAATAATGCTTGTACCATGCGCTTTGAGCACCTACTTACAGAAGAGGAACAAAATAGTTAAAAGAGAATAAAAAACATGTAGGAAACCAAAGAAAAAATACCAAGAGAAGGCGGATTACGAAAAAGTAGGCACAAGAATAATTTCAGCCAGAGAGTCGGCTTTGATATTTGGGAGAAACCCAGAGAAGAGCTTCAATCTGATGGAACTTGTCAGGGAGCGACGGCCATTAAAATAAGGACACAAGGCTGTCAGATTTCAACCTGAGTTTTCAAGACAAATCGAGCCGGCGAGTGATCGGGGCTTCGTTGGCAATTTGTGAGCTTGTCTTTCCTGTGCTGCCACCGGCACCTTTCCTAATTAAAGCCCCCGACACTATGCCTGAGCAGAAGACACTGATCTCATCTCTCTCCCAATCTCATCTCCTCAGCCATCTGTGTGGCGCCAATCCGCACCTGCGACCCAGGTCCCTTTGACCGGCTGCCACCACCACACGCTGCTCGCCCAGCTTCGTCCAGTGACTCCCTCACCACAATGACCTATGGACTCGCCTGCCGAAATCGGACCACTCCTGACCTCCCTCTTAATTTCTTAATGATTTAATCCTAGCCCTTATTGACATTTGGGACTTTTTAAAAATAATGTCTTGCTGTGACATAATGAAATCGTTTATTTTTAAATATATAATTGTGTGGTAAGTGTACTGATAATTAATTCATCTTTTCAATGTCACCTCTGAGGAAATTAGTTATAGTGAAAATTAGAGACCTAGAGATCGGAGATTTTGGACATAGAGATCAGGATTTGTGGACAATTACATGTGTCTTTGATTTAATATGTATGGAAATATGATTTGAATTGAATACAATCCTCAACAGATTCAACAGAGATGAATTGCATCTCTTTCCAAGTATAAGTTCAGCAGAGGTCTTTTCAAACCTTTGAATGAATAAAGATGTCTTTATTAAAATGTATATTTCAACAGCATAGCTTGATACCTTTCTCAAAACTGGGATTAGTCAAAAGAAAGACAATTACCATGTCAAATATAATTAGTGCTACAATCATCATTTCGAAGTGGAAAAAAACGTTAGCAAAAATTATTTCCATTGAACTGAATATTAATTTAGACAGTGTTGCATGGGAAGCCATGGTTTCTCCTGACATTATTTCTCCATTTTCATGCATTTCTCTTCTTATGAAAACCATTAATTAAGTTGTTAAGCTTCCAACAGTGGACGCATTCTGTGACTGTGACAGCGATTGCGAAACCACCAGCCAATCCTCCATCATCTTCTGTGCTCCACAAAGGAATGACATACATTGATAACTACATTTGACTTGCATAACACATAAAATGTGCTTATTGATCTGTGTGGGTTGAAATGAGGCTTGATGTCCACTGCGCAAAGAACAGAACATCTCAGCCCAGGTTACATCACCTGCATGGATTCTGTCTGAATGAAAAATCAGAGGCATCTGTCTGAAGCTGCATGGTTCTGAAGAACTGACAGGTGAACAATTTCAGCAAATGTGACAGGAAGCTCCGCATGCGCTTGTCTGTTGAGCTCTGCGATGCCTCATTTCAAATTTCAAAAGGAATCCTCTACTTTCCATTACAATTAAATTACATTATATCAAGAGCAGAGACACAGGACACGTGATTCATAGCACCACGGTTTCTGTACGATGTTGTGAAGAGAACTTATTTGTGGGGACTGCAGGTGCACATCCCAGATGTGTATCCACGTTTGGCTCAAAAACATACAATGTTTACAGCATTTTCTTAGCATATGTCTACACATATGTCTATGTAATGCAGCACTTCTAAACAATGCACAGACATGCCAGAGATATAGAAACTTCACATTCCCCCACCCACCCACCCCATATGAACAGTAAGTTGTTTTAGATGTGAATGCCTAATTAATTGCTTTTTGAAGGTGCTACTGCAGCAGCTGCATAAAGACTGATACTCTATTGTTACGTAGCCACCCTTGTGAAGGTGTCATTATGAAATTATGCATATTGTAACATTCATGTAGTAATCAACTTTTTAAACAAGGCACTTGTTATACAGTATATTGGTGTGGCTGTAGTCTCACCTTTTCTGTGTTTCGCGGGTTTGGCAACGTTCTCCAGCTGCACGCACACGAACCCCCCCAACCCCTCCACCCAGTGTTCACCAAAGATTCAGCTGTGATACTGAAATGCAGGCAATAAGTGTGAGGTGCCAAGGCTGTGGCTCAACGGAAGACTGGTGACGGGGTCTCTATGCTCAGTCACACGCTCCAAGGATCTAACATTGTGATGAGATGTTGAGTGGAAGTTATTTAGGATAATACATTTTTTTGTTTTGGTAGCCTGTGGTGGGGTGCCTGGTGTGTCTTTGGGAGGAGCTAATACAGCAGTGTGGCACTGCGAGAGGTGGAGGGAGGAGTAGAGAGGGCTCTCTTTTGGATGCTGTCAAGTGCTCCTGTTCCCTCCCACAGCCTGGAGAGTACTACCGGACCTTGGACAGCAGCGGCCTCACTTACAGGCAGGCTCACCTGAGGGTAATGAACAATCAACTCAGCTGTGAGCCATTGCCTTCATTAGGCCATTATAAAAGCCATGCCTGAGTGGAGAGTTTTTTGGCCATGGAGGAAGAGGTGCTGGGGTTTTGTTGCTTTTTACCCTCTAGTGAATAGTTTTAGTGTTTAGAATTAATAGAATAAACTGTCCGTTGGCTTATTGGAACCCTGCTCTTGGTTTGGCGTTCATCGACTCACTACCTGGCATGGTGGCCACCCCTGCCACCTCGCTACAAGCAGTAACTGGAAGAATCCTGGCCATCTTAAAGCCACTCTACTGCAGAATAAGGCCAGTTGTGTCCTACCACTGTAGACTCCCAATCATAGTCATCAGTTCATTCATCAGTTTGTTATTCAACATTAAGGACAGAGATCATTGCAATTAGATTGCAAGGTTTCAATTTCATCATTGAATATTGCAGTGACATTAGCTTGTGTCACATAAACACAACATACGCGTATCCAATATTTATGTAGTGGGGACAGCAGCGAGTAGAACCCATTTGGTGCATAACAAAAGACAGGATAGCAAACGTATCAATAATCAGAACATTTATTAATGCAATCGTTAAGGAAATCAATGAAATAACTCATTCTGATTACGACGTCATATAATTATTGAACACACAATGAGTACTAACGCAAAGGAGCGAACTCAAACAAAGCAAAAAGGGAAAAAAAGAGATAGGTAACAGACAGCATTATAACGGATGCCATGTAAGGGTATGTGAAACGCTGGTTTACTTAACGGGGTTTGACAGGTGGGCAGTCCACGGATTCCGGGTCAGCTGGCTGGCGGAGTTGTTCCTGGATTACTTCCAGTGGCAGGGAACGACACGCAAATTGTCCTTGTTCTCTGGGCCAGATGCGTTTGGGGAAATCCACTGGAACACACCACCCACCAAGTTTTAAGCCAAAACCTAAGTTTGTCGCATCAAGTTGCTGCTACCCCACGTGTGTCTTGCTCCATCACTGGTCGGCTCCTGAGTATCCCGTGGCGATCTGCGCTGATTGGTAATGCAGGTGAAGGGTGTGTCTCTTGGCTGACGCCCCCTGCTTCTGAGTGGCCATGAAAGGGGGGGGTTGTCATGTGGTTGACATCCCCCTTCGCAATGTGCAGAGGGATACCTGGTCTGCACAGGCCTCTTAAAAACCAATAACCAATAACTCCCTCGGCGCCACCATAACGCACCCTGACACAGTCAGTATTGTTCCCTGTGGAACGGCCATATGGCCTCATTATGGCACCTCCCCTGGCAGGCCTGTAGGGGGGCCATCGCAGTAGCTGGCCTTCTGCTGTGCTCTAGACAACCGGTCTCCTATTTGTGTCTGACCATGATCCATGTGTGCTGCAATATTTATATAGCTATAATTGTAACATTTATTTATTGATTTTAACCCTCTCAGAATATTTTGAAATCTTGTGGAATGAGATCATAATATTGACAAAGGGATCATTGTGGAATCTTTACCTGATTGGTACCACTATATATTATTTTACCGTAAGCATTTATTTGTGCAATATATATGCGCCATTAGAAAACAGCACAAAATTTACAGCTCAAAATTAAAGATTAACTAGTTGATTTGCTGTGTAGCTCAGCAGTTTCTAAAAGAGAATTAAGGAGCTATCATCCCTTAGTGTAATTAAGAAGTGAATGGCAAAGGTAACTGTCAAAAACCATTATGCTTTACATTTTTCATATCTCCCAGCTCATAATTGCTATACATACTTTAATTACATGATGAAATTGAGTTCATGAGAAGGGCACAAGCTTCAATGATCTAAGCCTAATATTGACCTAATTGTCCTAATTGACAGTACATTACCTAACAGCACACTTTCCGACAACTATTACAGAGCGACAGTTATTAAGGTGCTTGATTCTTCTTTCCAAGATACATATTGTAATAAATATGCAGCTTGAACATTGACACCCTGCCCATCTACCTGAAGGTTGTCTCTCATGGGAGGCCTCAACACCTGGGCCTCTTTTTAGTCTTACTGTAATAATTGCATTGGATAAAGAAAGCAAATTCTGTACTGTCAAACTGAAAATGGCAGCATTGTAATCTGTAACCCTGCTGTGTAAGAGCTCTGGAGACCCTGCCAATTCTAGTTTAGTCATGTAATTCCATTTACATGAAATTGCCAATCATGTATGATGATGGTTATTTTTCCTGTCTCAACTTGCACAATCCCCTGGGTGGCTGAGTAGTGGAGGCCCAGATGGAATATTTGAACTCCACTGTTAGAATCTGTAATTGTGCCTCTGTTCTACAAATATACAAAGCTAAGCCAAAGAATGGGGTTTTCTGAAATAAAGAATAATGCAACTATTCTTTACAAATCTATTGTGATTTTTCATTTAGACACTATTGATTTTTAATAACAATATACCGTAGTTAATTATTTAAAGATACTGTAAACAACATACGAATAAATTAAAACTACACTGTACGATAACCTCTTTTTTTGACTGATGTTTTTCCTACACATTGAAATGGAATAAGAATAAAGAAAATAGTTGCAGGTCATCACTTTCACAGTAAGGGAAAAGGCCATCAGTGCATCAATGTCTGAAGGTTTGTCTTATTTAAAAAAAAAGAATAATTAAAAAAAATAATGCATTGATTTATCATCAAAATAATCTGAAAATGACAGGAAGCTTTTCTGTACACATATCATTACAACAAATCAGTAAATTGAGGAACACTAACCATAAGTGGAATCCTTTTGTTCATATGGGAGAGTGCTGCTCGGCGATATTTCATACTGAACTGTTGAAGCACTTGAGTCTGCATCATCATCCTGAAAATCCTCTTCCTCCGTGGTGTAGGGCCTTGACTCTTCTGTGGCGTCCTAACATTCTGCATTCTCTTTAATAGCTGCTTGGACAGGAGTTCCTGTAGATAATATACAAAGCACAAGATTTAAATTCTTATTCTATGATAAACAAAAAAAAACTAAACTAAAAAAATTACATTTTAAAGGAAAAACAAAGAAACAGCCAACAAAAGGAAGATAAATGAATGCAAGAAGAAAATAGAGAAAACAATCATAAAAGCCAAAGAAGAGAATATAACACACTTAGCATGTTTGTGCTTTCCAGATTCGTCTTGAAGCGTGGGATAGTACTCCACAAGACGCTTTGCCATGACTGTAATTTTGTGCTTGGATGGGTCTGCAATCTTCAACTGTAGCTCGCACTATAGATATCATATTTGTCATGGTATTTCTAGTCGACAACGCAGTTCTTTGGACAGCTTACATCCCGCCTCTTGTCCAGTGGGCTGAATGACAAAATATTGGCTTCTGACATTCTCTAATTCACTATCAGTATAGATTACAAACTCTGGGTTTGCGCAACTGTAAGATCTTGGCAAATTTGGGGATTTCCGGGACACAGGACTTTGAAACTTGTGCAACACCAAACTTCAGGGTTTCTTGTGAACTGGAACTATTGGGTATTTGTACAGGAGGTCTGTTGTGATCATCCTTTTGTTGTTCAGGGGACTTAATCTGATTATCCTGTGAAACAAGTCATAAAAAATCAATCAATCAATCAAAGTAATTCAGTAAGAACTTCCAAAACAAAAAGACAAAGCCTGTATCCCACTGACACCATCTGTATTTATGAGAAGTTACTCTCAACACCTTGAGTATGACTATCAATTACTTGCTTTATTCATCACCTATAATGAAAATATCAGAACAAATGACCTACTATGGAAAACACAACAAAAACACAACAAAACAATGATCTATACCTTGATAATTAAATATTACCTTATGTTCCTTGTAAAACAGCCCCCATATTGTTTTCCTGCAGAAGAAGTGTTCGGGTCCTGGGAATAGGTCGCGAATGCCCTCCCATGAGAGTGTTACCAAAAGACTTTCGCTGACGTTTGGGGCTGAAAACATGGGATATACACTAAGGGCCCTATTTTCGTGCCGGCGCTAAGCAGCGTTATACCCTAGTGCAGGCGAATTGCCAGTTTCGTCTGTCGCAAATTGAATATTTCCCGTCTCCGCCGAGTTTGGCAATTTCGTGGTGCGCAATGAAGGCATTTGTGCGACTATGGGTTGGGCAGCGCAATAGGGGGTGTGACAATGAAAACAGTCAGGCGCTCTGCAAGTTTGGTGTCAAATTAGGAGTTTGTGTTAACGTCCAACTAGACCACCTCTTAGCGCAAACGCTGGCGCTCTGTGCAATTTGGTGACTTTATTGATGCGCACATATGTACATAAGGATATCTGAAATCACATGAGAATGTTTTGTGAATATTGTGAATTTCCCCCCAGGTTGAGGCAAATTGTCCAATCCATGGGTAACTTGCAAGCGTAATCAATTAAGCTAAAAACTATTTCACCACAGCTTGTGGCTATTCAATGTACGGACATGAAAGACTGAAGCCAGCAGGCCATCCATCGCTACCGTTCAGTAAGATACACCTGTTAAATAAATATATGTTTGTATGCACATTGTTTTTCTTATGTGAAAGGGTTTTATTCTTTCCATTTGCACTACAGAAAATGGAGTACATAATTGGACGCCGAAGGCAATACCGTGAGCGATACCTTGGGTGTCACGTCTCGTGTTCGTGTTCCCCGTAATTAGGTGTTTGTAGTTTATTCCATGTTTTCCTGGTTGTCGGTCCGTGTTTTTACTTTCCTTACCTGTTCCCAGTCTTGTCATTGTATTATCGTTTTCACCTGTTCCTCATGTGTCTGATTGCAGTTAGCTGCATTCATGTTAATTCCTGATTGTTTCTCGTTATGTCTGATGTAGTTAGCTGTTCGTTTCCCATGTTCATTTCCTGATTGTCTCATTATTGTATTATCGTTTTCACTTAATTCCTCATGTGTCTGATTGCAGTCAGCTGCATTCATGTTTATTCCTGATTGTTTCTTGTTATGTCTAAATGTATTTAAGCTGTGTGTTTTCCCATGTTCATTGCCAGATTGTCTTGTGCTTTGCCTATGCCTACACAACTTTCCAGTGGTCTCTTTGTTTACGTGTGTTACATTTACATTACATTTTACATTTTAAGCATTTAGCAGACGCTCTTATCCAGAGCGACTTAGTTTCACATTTCTTTACATATAGAGCTTGATATTTACTGAAGCAATCCAGGTTAAGTACCTTGCTCAAGGGTACAACGGCAGTGCCCCACCTGGAACCTGCAACCTTTGCGTTACAAGCCCAGTTCCTTAACCATTATGCTAACACTGCCGTGTTCAGTCCTGTCTCAGTCTTGTTCCCGATCCTCCTGTTCGTGCTCCTCGTGGTTCCTGCCCTGCTCCTCTCTGTGTTCCCTGGACTGATTTCCTGTTATCGACCTCCGCCTGCCCATTGACTACGCCTTGCCTGCCTCTGATACAACTGAAGCCTGGAACGAACTTTGCCTGTCCCCGACCACTCTTTGGATCCCTGTATTGCCCTGATTGCTCCTGTATGACCATTGCCTGTTTATGCAATAAAAGCCATTATTGCATTTCTGGGTCCGTGCCTGGTTTTCCGACACCGTTCCTGACATTGGGTTTGGTAGCCGGTGTTGGCCAGACGGCTATCAGTTCGGCTGTACATGCAGATTCTTCCAGTCTTGTCCAACATGCAAATTAGTTTATTACTTTTCCTACACCCGAAAGCCAGCAGAGAACTAAACAGGATTTTTATACGCAATGTGGATTCCCTGCATACATGTGCAGTTGCGTGCACCATCTGATCACGGTATCTTTTATGTGAATCGGAAGGGGCTCCACTCCATTAATATCCAGGTGGTTTGTGATGCACACACCAGGGTGATGCATGTAGGCCTACTGCATGACGAACATAAATGAAACAGGCCTAGTTGCAGTTGTTTTTATTTATTTATTGCTTTCCATTTAACAATTACATTAAGTTAGAAGAAAATAAACTTTGTTTTTTAAGTTGGAAAGACTACAAATAAGGAAAAAAAGAGATGGTAAAATGAAACACTTTCTTTTAACAATGTAGGTCTCAAAATATAAACTCAAATCATGAAAATAACAAATTAATGTGCGCTTTGTTTTCCCCCTCTGATTCACGCGAAAACTGTTCCGCACCTCCTCGTTCTGCTCTTTTGAGAAGCGCTCCTGGCGCAGCCGCGCAAAACTGTCACTGCCATGTGAGGAAATTGCCAAATTGCTATAGCGTTAGCGCAGTGGTATTTAAAGGGACAGAAAATAGGTGTTCTGATTGGCCATTATGAAACCAAACCCCCCACCACACCTACATGTATTTTTTTAAAGTTAATACAACCTCTTTTACAACTGCGCCGGAGGTGCGCTATTGTCCTAAGTCACGAAATTACCGAAATTGCGTTAGACACGCCCTAAAGCGCCACCGTCTTCGCTTTGCGTCTGTGTTACCGACACCGTCCTAATTCCCCAAAATAGGGCCCTAAGTGTTAGACACCAGATTAATACTTAGGTCACGTTACAAGACAGTCACCAATGACATATTTGCTATACCTCTGTATGTTCCTGCAGCTAACTTCTCAAGAACCAATAAGATAAACCAGGCAACTCAGTTCAGTTTGGAAACAGTAATTACACCTTAAAATCATCTACATTATTTTCACAACTGTGGCTACCATATCAACCATATTGTCAGCTTGAAAATGAGAACAAATGGATGCATAAGCATGAGCTACCAGAACAACTGGATGCATAAGCTACCAGAATCATATCATATCCTCCTGAGACTCCAGAAAAAAGTTTTGAATTTCCTTTCAATTTTTACATCACATAAGTCTTTGGCGTGAAAAAAACATGACAAAAAATATATTTTTATTTTTATTTTATAGTATGTTCCTTGTAGAGGACATCAGGACTCTGATGAACGCAAACATGAACATATGAACACATTTAGAGTTGTACATTAATTCATTAATACATTAAGCACAGCAATACCCATGTGGCTCACACCCTCCCACCCACCCACCCCAGAAATGAACAGACAGTCGTCATCTCCAACAGAGCATCACAAACATCAAACTACACTACAGAACCTACACAAGAATTATGTCACTCGCGTCCTAACCTATTTCGCCATTCGGGCGTCCTGAGTTGTACATTTATTCTGATTCGGCTATCCAGCCATTCATTTGTGAAACTCCATGAAGCAGTTCTTCTTCTTTGAGATGCAGAGGTACATGTTGCACTTGAGGCACTTGATGTACATTTTTCCACTGCACCCTTCTGCTCTGCACCGGGAAGTATAGGTGTCGTTCATCATGTGTGGCAAGTGGACAGCTCCATACTTCCTCACGTGCTTATCTGGAAGGGGCCTCCTTCTCTTGTGTGATGGAGCGTAGTCTTCATCACTGGACTCATCTGACTCAATCTGTTCGGATTGAATTGACTGTGCCTGGGCAATCAATTCCTCACCCAAGAGCATTTTGGTATTGGAGAGTTTTCTTTGCGGTTCGTGCCAAGGCATGGCTGTCTTCCTTGTACTGTAACCAGGAGTTGGTGGCGGCCATATCGAAGAAGTGTAGGATTGTGCGAACAGTCCACTTCCTGGTGCGGTTGGACATTCTGTAAAAACTGAGCATGGGATCACACAAATCGACACCCCCCATGTTGGCATTGTACTCTGCCACCACTGCAGGTCTTGACACTTGAATATGCCTTTTGTCTTTCTTTGACCATCTGGGGCAGGTGTCCCGGGGCTCTATGCACTGTGGATGCAAAGTGGATTGGTTTGTTGTCAATCCACTTGGTCACAGCCAACTCAGCAGGCTTTCTTGTTACCATTTCGGAGGATCCTCTCCCCTTTTTCAGCAACACGTTATCACTGCTAAACTTGCATTCCTTTGGGATTCTGTTTTTCATCAGTGTTCCACTTGCAGGCAGGCCCTTTTCCAGCAATGTATCGAGCAGTTTAATCGAGGTGAAGTACCTAGACAGACAGACAGACAGGGATACAAAAAGTTCCATAAGTGCCATATGCCTACGTACATAGGGAGTCATCATAAACACCACCAGGGTCATCATCATAATCATACCTGTCAAAGTACATGTGAGTTCCCCTGGGAAGTGACTCAGCCAAGCGAACAACTGCACTTGCTCCAATTCCAAGTTCTGTGTCTCTGCCAATGAAGGTGTTCTTTCCCTTGTAGACTTCAAAGTCCAACACAATGCCATTTGGAGCAGCAAGAACAAACACCTTTAATCCAGTTGGATTTGGCTTGCCAGGAACGAATTGACGGACTGGACGCCGACCAGTGAAGGGAATCATTTGCTCATCAACACAAACCTTTCCTAGCCTAGGAAGGTTTATGCAGCCTTGTTGCACCTTCTTCAGAAATGGGTCGACTTTCCAAAGCAGGTTTTGCGTCTTCTCTTCTTTGGTTACATCAAGATCATTGACGATTTTGAGAGAGCGCCTGAGCTTGAAAAACCGATCCCTCACCATGGACTCAGCAATTATTGGCACCCTTGTTCTTGAGGCCCAGTACATCTTAACCCCCTGAAGTTGACTGGATCGCCGACGATCCGAGCAGCAATAAAAGTATATTACTATTTCTAACGTCGCAAGATTTTATCATACACACGCGGCAAAAACATTGACAGAAACCTTAGAATCGCGACTTTCCGATTTGAGCACTGGCAAATAATATGAGATTGTTTTAATTAGGTTAATTAGACCAAAAGTAAACCTTGCCTTTCACTCTCTGTTTTACCTGGAAGTACCGGCCCCCTTCTAATGACATGGTAACTAGGTGCTAGTCTCGGGGAGGGGCCATGTGTGAAATCGCAGGTGTAAACAACACATAGCCTACAATGTCCCGACATTATGTAGCATCTTGTCTGTGTTTAGGGTTGCGATCTGCCAGCAACAGACTGTGTATGCTGATATTTATTTTATTTCCCATGTTTTCAAATACTCGTGAAAATATATGAATTCCGTCTTGTGACGTTATACGGAAACAATCAGAGTCATTGCAAACTGCTGCGAATAATTAACGGGAGGATATTTAACCAGCTGGCATTCTCTGTTTCGGTGCTTGGACATTATCTAGCTTAGCTTGATAGTACCTATTGTGATTAATGTTTCTTGCCTCTCGAGAATTTGTTTGTTTGTGTGCTTATTGTTGTTTAGATTCCCAGTGTTTAGTTTATTCCGAGTTTTTGGATACGTTTTGGATTTACCGTTTTACTTGTTTGTTCCTGATCATTGGTTATTTTGTTTTGTTTTGTTTATGTCTTTCCGTGTCTCCGCAGACACGGATTTTGCTTTCGTTTTCATACAGACGTTTAAATAAATATCTTAAACCCAGAAAATCTGTGCCCACTGCCAAACAGACTCTGGATGTTGGCAAACTGGCTTCTGTTGGTCGCAAGAGATGTCGGGCAAGATGTCGGGGAAACAACAGTGGTTTGTGATGTTCCCTTGTGTCTACAGTTGACCAGAAACTGTTTTGAGAAGTGGCACCAAAGACTGGGAAAGAACAGATTGTCTCACCATGTTTTAATTTAGATTTTTTTGTATATAGTTTGTGTGATGTTTTCAATAAATCTTTCAAAATGAAAAAAACTTATTTTTTTCTGTCTTCTGCATGGCTCACTGACTATTGCTTACTCTGATGGCTTTTGTCTTTGTCTGATGGCCTTTGAGAGAGAGATGGCCCATCTGACAGATCTTACAGGTGTGGACAACCCTCAGGTGTGGATCATGAATATTCAGGAAATTAGCATATAGCCCTCCCACAGCCTGAAATAAATTTGACCAGTTATGATAAAAACAGGTTTTTAGCTATTTAGATCTCAGATGTGCTAAATTATTTTGACATAACCAAGACCTTGATGAACAAACGCATATTGGCAAAACAATTCGTCACTATAGTTTAGTGTGTGCTTCCACAACTTTTGTGACGGCAGAAAAATCTACTCTTTATAACTTGTGTGTTTGTAGATCTATTTACAAGCTGCATATGATACTGACCAAACTATTGATGGCATATAAATGTAGCTGTGATTGTCCGTCAAATAAAAATATCAAACACTTTGGAGTAAGTGTGTGTTAAGTTGATGAAATTGAGATAAATATCAGACGAAACCAAAATCACAAAGCCTCTCTGAGCTAAGTGCGGACCTCAGGGGGTTAATCTTTGGGTATCCAAGGCATGCCATATACAATGATACTCCAAAGAAGGTCTTAATCTTCTCAGGTGTTGTATTTAGATGCCCTCTCTGGTTTGTGAAGTTTCATATATCCTCAAAGACTTTGTTGTCAATGTATTGCTCAAAATATTTTGATGGGGGCCAGTCCACACGGTTTGGGGCAGTAGCATTAATGACATCCTTAGTCAACTCCTCCTCCTCTGAGCTCTCAACCTCATCCTCTGCCTCAATCACTGCCTGTGGAGCCTCATCATCTGACAAGTGTATGTCTGAGTCTCCCTCAATGATTCTGTTCAGAATTATTTCTGCCTCAGTCAGTGAACTGACTCCTGTTGTATTGTATACAAAGATGAAATATAGCGTTAGCACATCCCGATGTCCTCTACAGAGGTCATACATAAACAAGATAGTTTTTAATGAGAAAAAAATGCTTACACTGCTTTGAAAACTCACATAAATACTCCTGAGATATTCACTTAGTAGAATCAATCTAAATATTAAACAAAACTACAAAACTGATAATTAGACAATTAAACACTTACCTTTCTTCTTTCCGTAAAATGCGCTTGTTGAGATGGCGGCCATTTTGAAGAATTGTGAATTCTTTCAAGGTCACACCCCCATGTTTGTCATATCACTGAAAAGGCCAGAAAGCCCTCTTTCTGGTACCAATGTCTCCTAGAGAGGACAGAAATGAATTGCTGGGTCTCAGGAGGAGTAGGTCTCAGTAAGTAAGTCTCAGTAAGGAGTTAATCAGGAGAAGGAGTCTCAGCAGGAGTATAAGTAACAGTACATCAATCTGTCCAGTCCTGGAAGTAGATGATTATCAAACAAGCAAAACATTTGGTGACTTATCATCTCTCATCACAACTATTAAACATAGGGCTACTACATTGTTAAAAAGGTTATCCAGACTCATACTACCCCGAGTAGGTGTGGGTTTATGCTCAAGCAACAACAGAGATGAGGTGCAATAGAGATGAAGAAAAGGCCCACCACTCACTCTAATAGCTTATTTTGTTGTTAAAAACAGCAGTGGCTTTTATCAGACAAGCTTTATCTTGTGTTGCACCTTTACTTCATCTCCACTGTTCTGAGGCAGCCATGCCATGCTAGCTAGCTAACAGTAATAGCTGAGGTGATTTTAATAGATCAGCTGTCTAATTAAGCTAACATGGCAAATTAGGGTACTTTCCTTTTAAAGTTGAACGTGCAACATTGTCCATGGTTAGCTGACTGTTATCTTGATAGCCAAGATCAACTATGTTAGCTAGCTAGCAGTTGGTTTTCAAAAATCACGCTAGCAAGCACGCTACTTAATAGCTAACATTTACAGTCGATGGTAACGTTCATTTTACGTAATGTTATTTAGCTAATATGCTTGCCAACTGACAGTCACCATACACATGTTAAAACAATAGTTGCCAGTTAAAATTATGTCCAAAGGTATCGGTGATCAAAATATGAATTAAATAAAGCCGCTTACCCCTTAACTTTCAGCTGTATCGCCTCTAAAGTTAGCTAGCTAACTAATGTTACTGTCAGGTAGTCAGCAGCAAAAGACTGGCCACATAGCTTTAAAAAAAAAGTATATAAACATCGAACAAAAAGTTTGGAAATTTGTGTTTGGTAGATTATTTCTCTGTTGTAACAATGCTTCTTGGCAATACATTTTATACCGTTGGAAAGCCTGTTTATTTCTCTTTTAAATGGTGCCCCATTTGTAAGGAACATGCATTTGTGGGATGAGCAGCACAGCTGAGTATGTGGGTTGCGCCCATGAAAAATTTGCCAAATTTTCTCTGCCAATGCCAAACAGCTTATTCTGTTGTTGCTATTGACTCTTGTTTGGTGTTGTTTGGTGGATTGGATGATTGAAGTCTATCAGTAACAATGAAGAAACAAGACATATTGGCATTTTTACAATTTATTCATTTAACAAACAGTCAGGAGCCTCAATAGCGTGTGGAAGAACCGTACACAGCCACAACAGCCTGGCACCTCCTCCTCATGCTGGTCACCAGCGTGGTCACACACTGCTGTAGGATGGCATTAAACTCCTCAACCAGGATTTGTCGCAAGTCAGCCAACGTGGTTGTGTTGGTAACTCTAGCACAAATTTCCGAACTTTTTGTTCGATGTTTATATACTGTACAGTGCATACGGAGAGTATTTAGAACCCTTCACTTTTTCCACATAAACAAAATGCAGTTGCAGCCCACATTTTCATGTGGTTTGTGGAATTGATGGCTGTCCAGAAGAGTATTACGTGTATAATTCCTGTATAATATTGCATGCGCAGCACCTACTCAGCAAATATCAGGCCACGGAAAAATCTATGAGGATTTTTGATGATTTTGTTGATCCTTTTGGTGGTGTTGAAAGGAATAGTTGTAACCAGTTGAATTAGAGGAAATAGTTATAGCACAAACAACATCTTATGTAAGAAGTGGTGGCTCAAGAGTTTTTAGTATAAAGAACAAGTGCTTCTATTACGTACCTTTGATCAAAAGTTTGGAGCAGCTATTATCACATCCAAGGATTCTTGAAATGGTTGAAGACTTGCCCCAGCCATGCAGAGATGGATTTTTTTTAACAATTCTGTGGATGGAGTCATTCATAAATCGCATACACTGTTTTTGAACCAGCTCACCCCATTGCAATTAATATTATACACAAAAATAGACAAAATAAAGATCTCTAATCCCCTTGGATCTCAAGCAACAAAAAATAAACTGTTACACTTTAGGAAACATCAATCCCAAGTATAGATCCAAACTTGCCGCTATCCGTCTTCTTGCTATGGCAAAGTCCAAAGAACTCTCTCAGGGTGGCATAGACAGGATTTTACAGAGAATACAACAAGACCTGACTTAATTGTATACTGATGTAAGGATTGTAACTGCACAGGGTGAGAAAGAGATATTTGGGGCATTCATATCTGTATGTGGAGACACTAGCACAACATGAACTTGCTGGGGTTAAGGAGGGCGTAGGATTTGCTTACAGTAAATCCAGGCGTTGCGAATGCAACTTCTAAGACATGCAGCAGCACTTCACTTAGGACTTCTTTATCAAAAGGACATTTGAAAGTCATATTCAGCAGTGAAGTGAAATTGAGAAGGCTACATATGGTATTGTGGAGGGCGTTGGTCTCGGCAACATGGGAGTGGCAGGATTGCCTTTGTTTTTACATGTTGTGGAGGCCTTTGGAGCAGTGAGACTTTCCGGGGGTAGGTTTGGCACTCTCACAGGGTGTGACAGTGAACTGTTGCCCGGAAGGTTGCTGCAAAGGCTATAATTGACTAAGAGTGTCCGCCTCTCTCCCTCGGTATGGTCGTGAAAGAGAGCGAGAGGGCGCCCTGAAAGAGGGTCCGCCTCTCGCCCTCGGTGTGATTGGGAGAGCGAGAGGGCGCTCTGAAATAGGGTCCACCTCTTGCCCTCGGTGTGATTGGAGAACTCGCACTCGGGCAGTGGAGAGTGTTTCTGGACAACGGCCCGAGAACTCTCACTGAAAGAGTGGAGAGTGTCTCGGGGCTGGTTGCCAGAGAACTCTCCCTGTGAGGAGTGTTGAGGGTCTCTGTGTTTGGGGTAAAACTGAAAAGTTTGAGTATCTCTGTGTGCATGGGTTCGGGAAGCACTTGAAAAGTCACTGGATATGTGTGTGCCTGGGGAGGTTCTAGGGGAACTCCGGTCTGAGGAGGCGCGGTGTCTTGTTGAGATGTGTGTCGGGACAGTGCGTAGAGTTCTACCCTGTCCCGTAAGTGTTGATGTGTGTTAAATGTGGATGTATGAAGGCGGTGTGGAAAGCTGCTGATTGTCTGTGTTTATTGTGTGTTCCCCGAAAGGGGATCCTCCCCCTTGGAGGAGACGGGCTTTCGTCCCTCAACAAGTACAACATATGGTAATGGAAAAATGGCTGGTGCTATATGGGAAGAAGTTCACATGTGAAAAATCATTGATTATTTCTAATGTCAGCAATGACAGTCCCACTACAGAGTTTGGACTATATTGTGAATTCAGGAGTCTATTGCTTTGAATGTCAGCCTTTTTCAACATTGGGCTGGAACATTATCAGACCTATGAAATAGAGGTCTCTCAGCTTGCTTAGGCTACAGTCCTGGTTGATTCTGAAAACAAGGTTGAATTTACACCATACCACTATTTTAGCTTCAAAGGTAGGACTGTATGTCCCTGTGAAATATGATCTTTCAGACACTATTGCACTTCACTTAGGCAATGTGTGAGTGTCTTAAGTCAGATTTTTGTCTGTTCTGAAGATGAAAATGTCATGGAAAAGTGCTAAAGGTTTTCATAATAAACACTTTTATCTTAAATTAATTCATGGCTCATTCTTAAAAAAAGATTATTCATCTAGATCTCTGTCTTATCAAACAACATATAAGTTGAAAATGGTTTTGTCTAGTAGAAATGGCTTGTTTCACCTCAAGAATGACTTAAAATAACTTACATGTTCTAAATAAGACCTTTAAGGGTTTTCTTCCTTAAAACAAGTCTTACTATCTTATTAAGACAACATTTGATTAGCATTTTAATCTTATTTCAAGGCAGGTAAGATTTTCTAACTGGAAACAAAATTAATATACTTGCTTTATCTTTTGCAATGTAAGGACCTCCTCTTTTAACCTCCTCATGCTGTTTGCTCAGGTTCATCAAACACAACAAACTGCATTGCAGTTCAATTAAATCGGGGCCTCATTTGGTACAATACAATTATTGGATCAAACTACTGAAAAGAGTTCTAACTAAACATGAGCGAAAACATGTTCCAGCTGTCACCATGTCACTCTGAAATGACAGCTTATGCTACAAGAGGTCAGTGCAGTAATACAGCGATAGAGATCATTGTTGGCATACCTACTGTATCTGAATACTATATTACATATGCAAATTGGTAATTGTCTGAAACTTTCATCTCAATACTTTTGAATAGAGAAACTGGGGGAAAGTGAGAGGTCATCCTTTTTGTGTGTTTTTAGAATTCATTTCTCTGTGCACACCCTTTTGATATCTTTGACAGGTAGAATAAATTAGTTGGTAAGACATCAAGTGTTCTGTAGTCACAGTGACACTGGGCAGGCACTGGAAAGAACCTGGAAGGAATCTTCTGAAAGCTGACCGTAAGAATAAAACATCACATAGTTTCAATAAGACTTTGTTCCCTATTTCTATGAATTTGCGTTTTGCTCATTAAAAGTATCCTATTGTAAAATTCAGCCTGAGAATACATTTCAGGTTTTACTTAATGCAGTACTCTAGAGAATTGAACTGATACATATATATACATTACATACAGAATGTGTCACAAGAAAAGCTAGACAAAATGTGAAAAATTACACAACATCAAATAGAGTAGTTGCCATTAGGGTGCCGTGGGTCTGAGTGCAAAGACACACAACATTGTTTTCATAATCACCAACCATTCAGTGACCACTTGTGTCCTGTGGATAGGCGCATTGTCATCCTGGAAGAGACCACTCGCAGGATAGACACCCCATAGTACTTCTCTGTGAAGTTCTCGATGGACTGTTCTTGATTAATCTGCCTGCTCACACTCTAGATTGATATTTGCAGTCAACTGATTCAGAGTTGCTTGTCTGTTTTGTCTTGCACTAATGCATGGACATTGACAGTTGAGGAGTATGCACTTTTGACCACAGTTGCCTCTAGTTGATTATGTCTTTCCCTCAGACTTCCATGCCAACATCACCTTAACCACTGTTCCTTATGAAACATCAGCAGGTTGAGCAGTCTTCTTCATTGAAGCTTCTGCCAAACGTGCACCAATAATCACATTGGTCACAATCACCCTCAGACATTGAGATCTCTTCTTCTAGTCATGGTAGCCAAGATGATGGGCAGCTAGGCCTACCCAGCATTTTTATACATGACCATAACCATGATGGGATGTTAATTGCTTAAATAACTCAGAAATCACACCTGTGTGGAAGCACTTGCTTACAATATATTTTGTATCCCTCATTTACTCAGGTAATTCTGGCAATTACTGTACATCTGAGTGATGCTGGTTGGTTAAAGCCTTGAAATGAAGCCCTAAAATCTTTACTCACAATGTTGTCACTTCTAGGTTGAAAAAGATAAAATGCCACTTGGGGCGATGTGACTGAGTCCTGTTATTCTAAAAAGTATACATCCATATAATCAAATAAAACACAGGCATTGTCGAATTTCCATCCATCCATCCATTATCTAAGCCGCTTATTCCTGGTCAGGGTCGCGGGGGGGGGCTGGAGCCTATCCCAGCATGCGTTCCGGGCGAGAGGCAGGAATACACCCTGGACAGGTCGCCAATCCATCGCAGGGCACACACACCATTCACTCACACACTCATACCTACGGGCAATTTAGACTCTCCAATTAGCCTAACGTGCATGTCTTTGGACTGTGGGAAGAAACCGGAGTACCCGGAGGAAACCCACGCGGACACGGGAGAACATGCAAACTCCACACAGAAAGGCCCCCGGCCTGGATTCGAACCCGAGACCTTCTTACTGTGAGGCGACAGCGCTATCCACTGCACCACCGTGCCGCCCTTGTCGAATTTCAGTTAAGTTAAATTCACATCTCTCGACCACTGCTTCCCTAATACTGTTAGACAAGAGAGGAAAAAAGATTGTCAACAATGGGAAACATACCATTATAGCACATTATAGTACTAGCAGCAATAATATCTGGTTAGCTAGTTTAATTAGCAAGCTAAACTTTCAGCCAGCCAAAATAGTCCGATTATGTCCCCTGAGTGGCGCAACTGGTAAAAGCACTTCTAAGCGCAGGTTGCGCACTGCAGCCCGGGTTCACCCCCAGGGAGAGGGAGGAGGGAAGCGAGTATGAGCTCATCACGTGCAAAGTGGCTCTATGTGTGTCGCAGTTATGGTTGGCGGCTTGGCAAATTTTGTCTTGGCAAATTTTGGAGAAGGCTGTTCAGTTTGCCTTTGTCACTGCCGGTCCCAGGTTGCGGTGGTAGTATGGGGGGAATAGTTGAAATAGTAGAGGGTACAATTGGCAAACAAATTGGGAGAAAATCTGGAAAAATAAATTTGTTTATAAATGTATTGATAAAAATTTTGTTTATAAATACATTTATTGATAAAAAGATAGTCAGATCACCTGCAAACTCACACAATTAACACACAGTTAATCCTGCCCAAGCGGAATGTTCAGTTTCTTATCATAACGTGACCAGACTATTCATTAACGATCATAGTTTGCTGGCATCAAACCTCATATTTAAACATAATGCACCTTCAGAATGCTGATAAATAGCGCTTTCAAATCATATGGCACACAATTGCACAATATTAATAAACCTTTAATAAGCATAATAATGCATTTTATTGTAAAACAAAATAGGTTTTGTCATTAAAACCTAAAAACAAAGTGTAGGTTACATCACAATCTTTTACTAAGGTCATAAAAAACATTAATTTAATTATAAGAAAGGAATATACAGTGAAATATAAATATACAGTGGGGTCCAAAAGTCTGAGTCCACTGTTTGTTTTCATTGTTCATCGAAAACTAACACAACATTTTTACTCATGCGGTATTTGTTATTCAAGAATGTCATAAAACACTGATACAAATAAAAAAAATGTTTGTTTGAGAAAGAATGGTATAAAATTTAAATATCTGTAAAGATTTTTTTTGCACACCATTGCCTTTCATTTCCTCAAAATGCTATTTTTCATTTAAGTTTTAACATATGGACACTCCTAATACACAGTGTGAGTTGTTTTGGTCTTGTAACAATGAATACCAGATATTTACGTAATTAATATGGTTTTCTATGTGTTCTCGTTGCTACTGCAGGTGCTTTAATCTTGAAAAAGGACACTTCCTTTGCATACGTTTTTTCAGCTGTTTGTCAGCAGATCTTAGTGAAATAGTTAGAAAGTAAAACTGTTGTGTTATTTTTTGATGAATGATGAAAACAAACAGATCTTTTGGACCCCATTGTATATATGTTTTAAACATTGTTTGAATTGGAATTGCAATATTGGGTAACAATATGACGTACAATATCAATTTATGTATAAATTAAGTTCATGCCCCCATGGCCCTCCCTGTCCTGAAGGCCCTCCTCAGCAATGAGCTGAAGCTGATCTGGCATAAAAGTCCTCCTCCTCTTGCTCAAGGACTGCATCAGATGCTCTAACATTTTCCATGATGAGTTTTTCTCTTTGAGAAAGTAGCTAGTTCCCGCCCTTAATCCAATCATACATAATAAAAATACACATTCTAACCTATCAAAAGAATGGTCTCATGAAAATAAATGGTGAATGTATTAAAGAGATATTGACGTTAAAACCATCGGAAACATGTTTCCGATATTACAATGGTTGGGCTGGAAAGGGTTAATTAGCCGAATAACTTGTCCATATCACTGATTACTGATTTTATTGTAATGCCAACACACAATCCCCATCACATCATTCAAACAAAGGCAAACAGAGAGAGTGAAAGCAAGATGATTTCCATAATGTACATACCAACTATTTTGACTTTAAAACATATTTGTATCTATTGTTTGAGCCACCCTGTTATATTGTTATATTGTTATAGCCACCCTATACATGAAGTAAAACAAACTTTTGATGAAAGTTGCTTTGGTTGCTTTGATTACTGTTGCTTTGGATAAAAGCATCTGCTAAATGGCTTATATATATATATATATATATATATATGATGATTATCGGAAATGTCATGTCATGGCTGTCTCAGTCACCAGATCTCAACCAAATTGAATATTTATGGGACATTCTGGAGCAGTGCCCAAAACAGCGTTTGCCACCACCATTAGCAAAAGGAAAATTTACGATTGTTTTTGTGGAAAAATTGTATTACATCCCTCCAAAAGAGTTCCAGACACTTGTAGAATCTATGCCAAGGCACATTGAAGCTGTTCTGGCGGCTCGTGGTGGCCCAGTGGCCTATTAAGACACTTTACGTTTGTATTTCCTTTATTTTGGCAGTTAGTTATATGTCATCAAGGTGGATGTGTTGGGTCCAGTGTCTCATGCTGATGCCGTTCACCAGTTCGCCCATGTAGGCATCTTGGGAAACAGAAACACCGAATAAAATACCGTGAAAATTGGTTCTCAATCTGTGCTATGAATCTTCGACAGCATTTGCATAGTTATTGCTTTTTAAAAGTCGGGGATGTGAGCAAGTCACAAAGAACTGCAATGGACATTATTTCAATTGTTATTGTGACCGTTCTTGATTTATTTTGCTTTCACAGCCATAATTACTTGCGTAAATGAAAAAATATAGACACTTTATTGCATAAAGACTGTTTTTATTACATAAATACAGTCCTCAGAAACTCCATCAACTACCATTCCTCAATACTCCCATACTTGCTACACACCCATAGAAACTTCAGGTGATAGTATTTTACCATTACAATCACAAAGAAGCCTATTTTTCCAGGTTGAGAAGCTTGAGTGTTTAAGTTAATCCTAATTGGCCCTGGTTCTGATTCAAACGTGAATCAGCTCTCCAGAAGAGATCACAGTCACATTTACACATAGTATGTATTCATACTGTATTATGTAAGTCATAATAATGCATTATAATATACAGTATAATGCCTTCACTACCAAGTTATGTCATCATTATATAAGCAAATTAAATGATATGTGAGGGAAGAAATAACACATGCAATGTTAACTGCTTTTCTCAGATGTGATCACATCAGCACTCTGCAGCACACAAGTTTATGAATGCTTTAGAAAAATGATATTGTGTATGTCGCCCACCGTGCAACAAAACCAGGATTGGAACAAAACACCAGGACGCAGGGATTGGATTTTTCAGTCTGCGGACCAGGATATTTATTATTTCTCCCATGGGGAGAGAGAGAACCACACAATACAAATAAACAAACAAAAACTTCAGCCGTCCTCCTCATGGGTTCCAGCCAAAAACAATACATTTTTGACAACTTTTTGTTAACAAACAAAATAAAATCACCTTTCGGCAAAACACTACAACAAAAGCTACACAACACTACACACAGATGTTTTCAACTTTTCAGTTCAGCTAAGCCCAGCTCAGTTTCACTCAGTTCTCTCTCAATGCCCTTTCAGGTCCCGTGTTCCAGCCACCTACTAAGAGAGCAGAGCAGTTTAAGCACACAGGTACAATTAGATAATGCTGCACAGCTGTGTGCCCCAGCTGCTCTGCCAGTAGGCGTGGCCGTTAATCACCTAGTTTCCCCTGCCTAGACCGACGCCTTCCATCCACAGTGTGTTAAAGAAGATGTCCGAGTGACTAAGATTTCATAAATAATATTTGATTTAGAACTTTAACCCCCTGAGGTCCGTGCTTAGCTCAGAGAAGCTTTGTGATTTTGGCGTGGTCTGATATTTATCTCAATTTCATCAACTTAACACACACTTACTCCAAAGTGTTTGAAATTTTTATTTGAAGGACAATCACAGCTACATTTATATGCCATCAATAGTTTGGTCAGTATCATATGCAGCTTGTAAATAGATCTACAAACACACAAGTTATAAAGAGTATTTTTTTGCCAATATGCGTTTTTTCATCAAGGTCTTGGTTATGTAAGGATGTCAAAATAGTTTAGCACATCTGAGATCTAAATAGCTAAAAACCTGTTTTTATCAGAACTGGTCAAATTTATTTCAGGCTGTGGGAGGGCTATATGCTAATTTCCTGAATATTCATGATCCACACCTGAGGGTTGTCCACACCTGTAAGATCTGTCAGATGGGCCATCTCTCTCTCAAAGGCCATCAGACAAAGACAAAAGCCATCAGAGTAAGCAATAGTCAGTGAGCCATGCAGAAGACAGACAAAAAATAGTTTTTTTTCATTTTGGAAGATTTATTGACAACATCACACAAACTATATACAAAAAAATCTAAATTAAAACATGGTGAGACAATCTGTTCTTTCACAGTCTTTGGTGCCTCTTCTCAAAACAGTTTCTGGTCAACTGTAGACACAAGGGAACATCACAAACCTTGCACTCCCATGGAGTGCACTGTTGTTTCCCCGACATCTTGCAGAGTACGCATTTCTTGCGACCAACAGAAGCTAATTTGCCAACATCCAGAGTCTGTTTGGCAGTGGGCACAGGCACATGATCAAAAGTAGCCAGTTTTCTGGGTTTAAGATATTTATTTCTCCTTAAACGTCTGTATGAAAAAGAAAGCAAAATCCATGTCTGCGGAGACACGGAAAGACATAAACAAAACAAACCAAAATAACCAACGATCAGGAACAAACAAGTAAAACGGTAAATCCAAAACGTATCCAAAAACTCGGAATAAACTAAACACTGGGAATCTAAACAACAATAAGCACACGAACAAACAAGTTCTCGAGAGGCAGGTAACATTAATCACAATAGGTACTATCAAGCTATGCTAGATAATGTCCAAGCGCCAAAACAGAGAATGCCAGCTAGTTAAATATCCTCCCGTTAATTATTCGCAGCAGTTTGCAATGACTCTGATTGTTTCCGTATAACGTCACAAGACGGAATTCATATATTTTCACGAGTATTTGAAAACATGGGAAATAAAATAAATATCAGCATACACAGTCTGTTGCTGGCAGATCACAACCATAAACACAGACAAGATGCTACATAATGTCGGCACATTGTAGCTATGTGTTGTTTACACCTGCGATTTCACACATGGCCCCACGCCCCTCCCCGAGACTAGCACCTAGTTACCATGTCAATAGAAGGGGTACGGTACTTCCAGGTAAAACAGAGAGTGAAAGGCAAGGTTTACTTTTGGTCTAATTAACCTAATTTTAAAAATCTCATTATTTGCCAGTGCTCAAATCGGAAAGTTGCGATTCTAAGGTTTTTGTCAATGTTTTTGTCACGTGTGTATGATTAAAATCTCGCGACGTTAGAAATAGTCATATACTTTTATTGCTGCTCGGATCGTCGGCGATCCAGTTGACCTCAGGGGGTTAAACTCAATAGTTAGTAGATTACTATTGTTGACAACAGAAGGCCGATCCAGTTAAATATATGAACTGTAGTTCAATAACAAATCCTTTGCACTTCAGTGTAGATCCAGACCTAAGAATGCTTTTGATAATATGATTTTAAAAAAACATATTATTCAGCCCAAATTAGTTTGAAAGAGTAACTGAAAGCTTTCACTGAGATGCGGTGTAATTAGGCCTTTTAATGTCAGCAGCACACTTCAGTGATAAAGCTGGTACTGCATTTAAGCAGTGTTAACACATCACCTTGCAGGAGTTGTCGGAGTGGCCCTTATAAACAACTTTATGAGCAACTTGTAATTTATTTTACGAATATTCACATCATGTGTATTAGGGGTGACCACAGGTTTATAAAGCATGTTACTTATGGCAATTAAAAAGAGTATTTATGCAAGATTTTATTTACAGGAGCATGGCATATTCTGACAGCAAATGCCCCAGTGGTGAAGAGCACCTTTACACATGATTTGCTGAGACTGCAGGTGAAGCGGGTTGCCAGAGCGCTCCAATGTGATGAAGGCATACTCCACACTTTGCCTGCCATACACAGAGAGGGAATAAAATGTGCCTTTCACAGCCCTCTATCCAAGCGTCTTGCGGATTTCAATCAGAGCAGCTGTGCCCAAGCTGTCGCGCAGCAAAGCCAGGAATAAACAGTCAAATGGAACCGACCCCAGGAAGTGAAATGAAAGCCGATGCATTAATAAGCAGGCGTCACACTTGAGAGCCGATCAGGCAGGGAGAGTGTTGATGGCTCAGGTGAGCCTGCAACTTGGGGCAATGCTTTGCCCTGAGCACGGCTGAGGTGGATTTCTTGATTGCCTGTTTAAGAACTCAGAAACAAAAACTTTGGTCTGTCATATTAATCTATTGTTAAAACTAGTGCTGTGTGCCTACATTTCCAGCAGTTGGTGTATTTCATTTACAACTTAAAACACAAGCATCAGGAGTTAGATAGAGGAATATGTGGCATTGAAAAATGTTTTCCAACAAAAATTCTAAATAAAGAAATACAAATGACGAAAGTACAAAAGAAGTCCTGAGGCACAGGATAATTAATTATAGGATCCTTGAATACATTGGCCAACTCTTATGATAATAGAATTTTTATACAGAACTTTTTGAAAGGGTATTTGTGATGCTGTAGCAGAACGGATAAGTTGAGTTTAAAGACTACTAATGGTTATCAGCCACTTATGAAAGGAGAACAGCACAGAATGCACTATAATTGAATTTTGCTCCTGTCAACAGATCCCTGAATAGAATTTGAATGTGTTCATCCATTATTATAAGTGAGTGAAACATAGTGGGGAAGTCTTTTGTGCTAAGAAGAAAAAAAAACCTCACTGACACATTTTAAGCTTTGACAGCAAAATTACAGCAGAAACAATTACCAAAGATAGATATATTTATATATTTGCATGATTAAGTAGTCATTTTGGAGTCTAGAAGAAACGCTGCAGGGTCCTTTATTGTCAAAGAGAACTTGAATAATTACTGTTAATGCATATTTCTATTTATATAGAAACAAGCACAATTATCTTCCAGCACTTAGAAATGACTTCAAATTTTACAACTACCTTTGACAGTTTAAATAGGAATAAAGGGCTTGCACTCAAAAAAACATTTATTTTTGTATGTTTTGGTTTTGACAGTACTGTCAGCAAGGGGGTAAAACACAATGCCTCATTCAATATGTATTACAGACATCATTAGATTTCACATTTAAACATGTTACAAAAATACAGGTATACTCAATCAATGACAGCTGCCAATATAAGTCATCAAGCTTATATGCTGAGGTCAATCTTTACATGCTTTAAATCACACATACCTGGTGGATAAAACACCAGTTTTATATTAATGTTTTAACAGTTACACCAGTGCAACTAATACACAGGCACAACCTGTACTTTATTTCATAACTTTGTTGCTTGGCAACCATGTCTCAGCAGTTTGAAGTGAGTTCATGAAATACCTTGAAGAAATGCAAGCAATAAATAGTCTATTGAATATTGCCAAACACATTTTGCAAATATTGTTTATAGTGCAACATAATAATAACAATAATAATAATTTTATAATAATACATGGTTTTTATCGTAATTTATTAATTGTAACTGCCACACCAACCTATCTTATTAGTTATATCTAGAAATATGTAGGGCTCTAATTTCATTGGCGAAGCACAATGCGCAGATGCTAGTCTTAATCCAGGATGGAGGCGCATTAAGGCATGTCTAACGCAATTCCGGTAGTTTCGTGACAAGAGACGGTAGCACACCTGCAGCACAGTTGTAAAAGAGGTTGCATTTATTGCAGACCACAAAACTACCAACCTTGGCAAAGGCCAGAAATATTATTTTTGCAACAAACAAAACCATAAATTACACTACTGTACAGGTGTGTCTCTACTCCTGTCCTAATCAACTACAGCCCAAAGTCTAATAAAATTGATATATTCTTGTATTCTAGTCTGTCACATTGGTAGGTTGGCATAGAACATCCATTCTCCCTCTATCAAAAGTATTTACGAGTAGGTCTATTGCATCTAAACTCAATTGATTCTTACCTTGCCAATAAACAATTTCCCTGTAAGGTTGATATTGTAACATATATTTACTTTAATTTGTCTATATTATAGTGCCATCTACTAGCTGTTCCCACCTTTTATCAGCATTTCAGTATTTATCAGAGCACACCTACCTAGCTAGCTAATTTCCCTCAAGAAATTCAAGAAAACAAGCAAGCTAGCTAACAAATGTCACCAACATCTAAAAATTGCAGAAGGAAGAGTTCATGGTCATTTTCCTCAATGATTCTGACAGGAGGGGGGCTAAAAACATACAAAAACTATGATAGTCTACTTGTTTAGCAAAACACAGCAAAGCAAAGCTCACCAAGGTCTAGTTTTATAAAATGACTCCTTAATTCTTATGGAGCAAGCTATGATGCGAAAACCTGCGAATACCAATGGAAGCAGTTGTTCTGTTCACCAACAGACAAATGAACAAAAATAATAACCACATGAAACACACAATGATATGCATTATATGTCAAACAATTTGGTCTAATCAAGAAAGGACTAAAACTCTGGCCTGATAATAATATATTAATCATTTATACAGACTCAGTGATTGAGATAATTATACTCCCTCAGTGGTAAATGCTGCAATTATTCTTATTTGGTACACTACTGAGATTCATGTGCATCACATTTTCATAGACCCCTAACATGCACTACAAAAAGCAATAATATCTTAACAAAACATGTTTTAAACATAAAAAGCCAAGCAAATACAAACAAGGCGTATACCTAAAGGTCTGTAAAAACACCATTCATATACAGTATTTGGCCTGCCTCTCAAAATTAAGCTAATTCTTACATACAACAACATTGTAGGTAATTCTCCATGTAAACTAAAGAATCACTATTACAAAAAAATGTGTTTGCTGCTCCAAGTTTTTCAAAATATTTCATATAACTTGGCCAGATGCTTTTTTTCGTTGAGATTCATAAATCAAAAAATGTCCTTTCAGAACAATTTCTGGTCAAAAACCTCTTCTTTCTTCAAGCCACATAAAATCTTTAATAACATAAAAATGAATCAAGGAAAAATGTAACTGCATGCAAAGTTATATCATGTGAATGAATAGTTTTTTTGTGATCTTTCAACTGAATCTTCAATGGTTGTGTTGTCTTGCCTTTTCCAAGTACAAAGTATTGTTACGTGTATTCAGTGAAGAGGAAAACTATAAATGGCTTGAATTGACTTGATTGTTATAAAAAGCTAATATAAATATTCTATGAAACAACTCTATGAAAAAAAAACCCACAACAGCTTTCATTTACTTGCTCTTGAGGTGAAGTGAAGCAAAAAAAGATGGTTTTAGGTTAAACCGTGTTATAAGATACAGAGTTTTCAATATACCTTTTAAGTTAAAGTAAAAGTTATTAATATAGCTAACCATTGTTGTTCATTAAGCGTGATTTCCCTGGTTAATGAGCTGATTGGCCAAGATTTGGAATTAAAATAGTTTGTTTTTTAACCTTCCTTAGTCATCTCATTCCTGAATGGGAGAATGCAAAAGTGCTACACCAATACCATCTAGATTAATTAATTAGGCATTTCATAATCTTATTTCAGCAATTATTTTGTGATTGGATGTCCTGCAACATTGTACCTTCAGTAAGTCTGCACCTCAGAGTTATTGAATTCTTAAATATTATAATTCTCTCTCTCTATTTCTTCCTTTCTCTAAAATCCAGACGTTTGGAATAATTTACTACAGCTCTGGTCTCTATGGTGATTTGTCCTTGTATAACAGGAAGTGCCTAAAAATTATCTCGTGAAGCACAGTGGATGTGCGATTAAGGTATACATCTGCTCTCAAATTGCCTGCTATGGGATCATTATGCAAGGATGTGTCTCCCAGCAAGGGCCTCTAGGTGGTTGTCCTGTGTGGGTTTTTCTACACTAGAAGAGATGAAGAATAAATATGCTTAATAAATCAAATAGCCTCATAACACATTTAAAGGGGGATGACTGTATCAAAAATGTTGGCCAGAAATGCAACTCACTGAGGGTGTTATTTTCATTCTACCACTTACCTTTTATTGAATAATGATCATTAATATGATTTCCTATAAAGACATTTATAGTCTGCAGCCTAACTGAGCTGTGAATGAGTTTACCAGCACCGTGCACCTGTCAAAGCACTATTGCACTGAGAGATGGGAGTAAACCAAATGACATCTGCTTTGAATGCAGTAAATTCTTTCATTTATTTTGTCTTGCTGAAAGAAAACACAACCTTTATCAGTGCATGCTGCATGGTTACGACAAAACCAATCACCTTTGACTGGTGACTACGGATGAATATTCCACATGACATCTTCCATGTATTGCCGACAGCAAGGGCTGTGCTGAGTAGGTGATTTAACCACATATTTACAGCTTTTGATTTACTTGATCATTTCCAAATATAAATATGTTTTGTGTCATATGTTTATGTAAGCTTTTACAGTTTACAGTTTACAGACTGATCTAAAGGATATGTTTTCAAATCCTAGATCCATGTTTTTTCTGTATTTTCCTTATAATGTGTTTTTTATATATATATATATATATATTGAGTGCCCTGTATTGTAAGACACACTTTGTAAGGACACATTGAGCATGGAAATCCAATTAAAATGTATATTATGTAGTCAAACTGCGTGTTTCTGGACTGATTCCAGTCAATTATATTATCCATTTTTAACTGCCCACTAATCAAGTCCGTGAGTAAGGATTCTTTGTTGTTGTATAAAAACAGTGAAATGCTATACACCTTCACACTATCTGCCTGCATGCTTTATCTGCCTTCTCCAATCCCACTACAGGGCTCTATTGATCTTTCAAAGCGAAAAGCAAAATACAGATGAAACAAAGACAATGTTGCCATTTAAACTGACAGCAGAAGGATTATCAAATACTGGAGGGAAACAAAATGCATTTTAACCATTTCAATCTTGGAAGCGTGTCCATAGGCATCAATCAGATATCAGTTGTATACATTTTTAGGGGGGTGGGGCTGAGGTAGCTGACAGGTGCGAGCACACCGTGTGGCTTAATACATCTTCTCAGAATGGAAGCCACCATGACTCACCTCTTCCACTGAGTCAGCCTGTCAATTAAAGCAACAGATTAAAATACATTGCTGGTAAATGCAATATGTAATTGAGCCGGGGGCAGGGGACTTAATTAGTAGGTGAGGGAAATGAGCAGCAGGCATGCTGAACATTACTCCAGGGATGAATAGCATATGGGTAGTGGGATTTCAAAGGAAAACTTTTCCTGGGCATGAGCTTAGACCCCTATGTGTAGATAAAATAACTGGGAATTCAAATGGGTCGACTACAGTAATTTGGCCTTTTATCTAAAGCTATGGCAATTCTGAAGTACTGTGCTCTATTGTTGTGGCTAGACCAGACCTTTGACCACGTCTCTTCTCTGAAGATTATGACACTGCAGTGAACACTCTGGGCAATATCTCTACAACTGCGTGTACGTTCGTCTGAGGGGTGGATTCCGGAGAGCACAAGGTCACCCAGGTCCATTGCCTCCTTTAAGGGAAAGGTGCCTTTGAGTTTCACAGCTCCATCAGTGGCACAGTAGGAAGATAGATCTATTTGTTGTGAAGGAGGGAGGGTAAATACCCCCAGGATGACTGTAACATATTGACCTGGAACTTCAGGAAAAAAATTGAGGGGGGGGGGCGGCAGACAAACGATGTGGGGTGGCAAAGGCCTCATCAATTTAAGTGTTTCATTCATGATCTCTCGTTATACGTGCGATCCATCATTTTGAAAGCCCGAAAGGGCTCACAGCTTGGCGGACTGAAAAGGAGATAGATCAGGTGCGTTTTTGAGGAACGCCATGCGAAATCCTCAAGAGCGTTCCGGCTCTCTTAAGCAAACAGTCGGGGAACGTGTTATTCCTCTCAATGCTCTTCTCTCGCAAATGGATGCAGTCCCAACTCAAGCTCTCTTCTTTTACTGGATAAAAAGTAAGAGGTGTACAGTAATCAGTTCAGTCTTCTCCAGGTCCAATAACTTGCATTCTCTTCAAAATGTTAAATGGGACTGCTTACAGTTGTAAACTGTAACATCACGAAACATAATAAAATTACAACATTGTAATAAAAGTTCTGTTGTGATCGTGTAGTATTACAGCAAATAGAGAAAGCTCATTATTTTTAGACAGGGGAAAAAAGACAATAAAACTAACATTCAATAACAATAGAAGTCCTAAAGTACAATTGGTGTACCTGGATAAAAAGTCAGAGGTGTACAGGATTCAGTTAAGTCTTCTCCAGCTCCAATAACTCACTCAAATTTATTTAAAAATCTAATCAGTAACATATTTTTTAAGACTTTACCTGTTGAGACAATACAAGTTGAGTGCAGTTGGCTAGAAGATACATTTATAAATGAATGATTAGATTATGAAACAATATAATACATATTCAATGTTTTGTACAACTTTTTGAGGGTTTGCATTGTCGTGGAAATTAAAACTCAGTAGGATCAGAGAGAATTTCTTTAAACAGTATTAAAGCTTTAATTACGAACAGCTGCACGGAGACCCGTGTCACGCAGGACAGCGAATCTCCCGCCTTCAAATGCAAATGGATATTTATATCCAACACAACGGAAGGGGATCGAACAGTCACAAGGGGGAAGTAACAGGGCTTTAACTTACAGGTTATTGGAGCTGTGGACCAACATGAAGATATAACAGGTTGTTAGAACAGCCCAAGGGTCTTAAACCAATGGGAAGGAGGTTTCCTGCCATGGGGGAAACGTTACAAAAGAACAATGTTCCTTTGAAGTTGTGGCGCGAAAAGCCTTTGTCTCTGACCGGATCACTCCAAACTGCAGTTTCTCACTGAGTTCATTAGTGTCTGCATGTGGATGTTCTAGCCTTACAACTTAATACAACATTTTCTTCCTCCACAATCCCCCCTTTTGTGCTATTTTTTACAATCTGCACAAACTGTACCTTACATTTGTATAGACACTTCATTGGTGTCTAGAGCTTTTGACCCTCGTGTAATATTCTTCCAACTTGTGTAGACACTCCGTTGGTGCCTAGAGCTTTTGACCCTCATCTCTGGGGGATATGGTTTCGTATATAGAGCTGGAAATGGCTAATAGCTTTTGTGGGAGAGCTCTTTTTTGCTATCCACCTATTTGAGGGAGACACTTACAACTCAGTGTGAGGTTAGCCGCTATCATGGGAGATTGCTATACCTCTCACATGGGGCTGAATTAGTTCGCTGTTCTGAACAGCCAGGCCCTCACAGGCCTACCCATTTTTGCCAATTGTATGTTTGCCTAACAAACATACCCAACAACCTGATCCATTTACAGCCTGTTTTACCTTCATGGCTAACATTAACATTTTGTAAACAACATAAATTATATATATATAACATTAACAATGTGTTATGGTGTGTGTTTCCTTTGTTCCTTTTCTTGCGATCTTCACTGGAACCTCTTGGTCCAGATTCAGCGGATTCGTACTTTTTTTCCTGGGAGGTGAGAGGTTTGTCTAGCACGTGACCTCCTCGGTACTCAACTTCCCTTTTGTCTGGGAAGGGGATGGGCCACTCAGGCCAAGAAACAGGAACAAAAAGGTGCTGCATCTGGAGGGGCTTCCCTTCGACGTGTAGTGGTTCCAGGTAGGCTGGCTTTTGCACTTTACTGCTGGGCCCCAGTCGCCTGGCTTCGGGGAGTGCCGGGTGAAGTCATCCTGGCCGTCTGGGTCTCCTCCACCTGTTACTGTATAACCCTTATGCATTTTGTTAGCATCACACAATACTTTATCCTTGCATCATCCATCAGATGCATGCCCATGTCTCTGACTGGATAAAGGTGGTGATGCGTGCTGGCGCATTGGGTGCCGAGTGGAATTATGGTGGTGGAACCTGGTTAAGCTGCAGTTCATAATAAAATCTTTGAGTTGTTATTTATACCTTAAATATGAGGATATGAGGCCTGTTTTGCTGATGCTGGGTTTTCCACATCAAATTGTTGTGGTACAATTTTCCCATGTCTGCTGTGCTAGCACGGTAATTTTGTTTTTACATTTTTCCCAGTCCCAGTCTTTGTTACAGGCTGCCATCATTCCCCCTTTGCTCACATGGGTCACACTGTGATACATGCGAGCATGGTACAGCAATAGGCTGATTGGCGCAGCCGGATGGCCAGTCCGGCAGCGCCACAAGCCATCTAAGTGAAGGTAGCAATAATTGCCGGCCCATTTCCAATTTTCGATTGTGTCTAATATATATATATTTTTGGGGGCTTGCTACGTCTACTTGTGAGACGAGCATTGGCAATGATGGAAACCTTCGGAATAAAACCAAAAGCATACAAATCAGTATGAACACATGGTACAACATATTGCGTGGAATAGCACAACGTAAAACACTCTTTGTCAGTCATCCCTTCTCTGTAAACGGTACACCGTTACGGAATGCTCTACCATCTGGAAAACAACAGGGTCAACAGGGGATTACTGCAAAAGTGAGTTAGTGGCTTAACAGAGTCAATTTACAATGCGCAAGGCCAATGGAATATTTTACTTTCACAGATATAACAGACGCCAACAACGACCACTTTTCGACCTAACCTGCCCGTTCGTTTCACCTACCGCATCACCAGATATATGCGATCATTCGTATCCGAAGCTAAATATTTTAAATACCTAATCCCGAATTGATCCACCGGTCCTACTATTACCATAGCTTTTTCCTTAAACCGTCCTGTTCCCTCATATCCACGCTTACCAAGTCCTGATCAATAAGTTTATCAGCTAAGCATTCTCAATGCCTAATCCAATAAATGATCCGCCTTTTCCGACTATAACCATAGCTAAACTTTCATCGAAGTTGCTCTGTTATCGGTTAACCTCCTCAAACATGTTGGCTACTGTTTAAACAAACTCTCTCCTGTGTCCCTGTAATTGCGGAACGCGAGAATCTCTGTTGCGTTACTCACCTTCACTGATGGGAACAGTCAAATGCCACTATAATGGGTTTTGAATAAGGCCCCAACCTTTCTCTCTATTGCGCAGTGGTGTATGTCTGGTCCCTGTCAGTGGAAGAGAGGCCGTTCTGTCGAGTGTCTGCAGGCCCGGGTCTCGGCACCAAAATTTTCATGGAAATTAAAACTCAGTAGGATCAGAGAGAATTTCTTTAAACAGTATTAAGCTTTAATTACGAACAGCTGCACGGAGACCCGTGTCACGCAGGACAGCGAATCTCCCGCCTTCAAATTCAAATTGATATTTATATCCAACACAACGGAAGGGGAGGGAACAATCACAAGGGGGAAGTAACAGGGCGTTAACTTACAGGTAATTGGAGCTGTGGACCAACATGAAGATATAACAGGTTGTTAGAACAGCCATCCAAGGGTCTTAAACCAATGGGAAGGAGATTTCCTGCCATGGGGGAAACGTTACAAAAGAACAATGTTCCTTTGAAGTTGTGGCGCAAAAAGCATTTGTCTCTGACCGGATCACTCCAAACTGCAGTGTCTCACTGAGTTAATTAGTGCCTGCGTGTGGATGTTCTAGCCTTACAACTTAATACAAAATGTTCTTCCTCCACAGCATACAAATATAAATACCTACCATTCTCTTCAAAGTGCTAAATGGGACGGAAGAGAAGATGGCGGAAAGCTAGACAAAAGCTACTTACAATTCCCTCTGACGACTAGATGGCAGCACTTATCCTGACAATCAAATATATGTCTTATGTATTTTTAGCGAGACTGATGAACTCATAGAACATTATTTTGGAAAACTTCACATTAAAAACAAGGATATTTTTTAATCTGTTACACACGTAGGGTTTCTCTGTGGTAAAGTAGGATTTGCCAAAAAGCAAGTTAATGCAAAATTATCAGAGGGAATGCCTGTATTAACAAAGACATACTTTCAGATATGAATTAGTAAACTCTTCATCATTTTTTTCAAGCCTAAGGTCATTAAAGAATGTTGAAAGACCTCTGCCATGACAAGAGGCCTTCTGCACCAGTTAGATTGTTCATGTAGACACATTATAGAGCATGAATACTGTACATTAATCATAAACCACAATAGTGCAATAGTATTTACCAAAAAATAAATAAATAATCTTTCTAAAGTGCGGTTTGTTTCCCTTTTAAAACATCTAAATGATGTTGTGTTATTATTAGTGCTCATTCTGGCTTGCATATTCACAGCACCTAGCAGTAGGGTCACGAGGGGGTGATTTTTATGGTTGACCACACTTGCAAAACCTAACCATTATACTAACAGTTTCTGGCTTGTAATCAAAGGCCAGTACTTAGTTCCACTACTGGCTTTTTATCTAATTTCACCCTGTTGTTAATCTACACATTAGTTTTGCGATGTGAGTTTCAATGAAAAATTAAATGGGCAATGTTTCCATAACTGGCATCAGGAGGTCTTGGCGCCATAAATGCCACATTGCCATGAAGCTGGGCATGCACTGTAGCCTGGAGATAGGAGGAAATAAGAAGGCTGGTGGCTTATGGGTATTTTCACAGATCTGCTAGTTTTTGTCCCATAGAGTATTGCCCTGCTTAATTTGATCCTTACAAAAACATCAATGTGTTTAAAAAATGTGTTTTAAACCTGGACTAGTCATCAAAGGGTTGCGGGTTCAAATCCCAGGCTAATCCCACTATGCTATCTTGGCCTTAAGAACAGTGGTTAACATGAACTGCTTTGAACATAGAAATGGATGATATGCATAGAAAGACGTAAGATATGGAATTCGCCCTTGATGGGAGCTCCTGCCAAGCAAATAAATAATGATGATAGTCACTGATGAAGAAATATTGCATGCAGTTTTGACACTTGGTGGCACAACATCAATGTTAGCTCCATTATTTTACATCATTGTGCATTACAGCATCGTGACTCTTGAGACAAGAGCTCAAAAGCAACCATAGGCTTGGATAACACCATCAAACCTCAGTACAGCAGATGACATCCGGAAGTGTTGAAACAGAATCTGAATCTGCAAGGGAGACTACTGTTTCTCTATTTGCCTATACCATTCTATTTGAGTCCCACACAGCCCGAGATCCAATTTTCTAACAGCCAACCCACATTCTGGATCTCTACTATTCACTGATATGAGCTGGAAAACAGTCAGAATTGCATCTTCACTTCCCGGTCCCCAATGCTTTTAAAAATATTGAGTAGTGCAACGTAATCACAGAGATCTGAAATCAATGTTATAAAATGAATTGTATCAAAACGACTGTATGACTGAAAATAACAAAGTTTGCTTGCTATATAGCAAGGGTCCATATTAATAGGGGTTTTGTTTTCCCATTTTCTGGACATTTTTGGAAATGCTCCAGAGACAACTATGCACATACACTCCTACAATATAAACCCACGAGCCAGTGAATACTTTTCACACTGTGAGCCAGACAGCATTCTACAGGAGGGCTAGAGGCAAGCATAGGAGAGGTGCATCTCTCTCTGATGATAACAAGTAACATGTAGGTTCCTGACAAGTAGCTAGGGGGCATTTATGCAGTGGTAACCCAAGGAACCCTTGCCAATTTAAGACCACCCTATCATGATGGGACAAAGCCAATTGTGAATTTCTGACTCCCTGTCATAATTGTCTAATGAGAGCTGAGACCCTAACTTTTGATGTCAAGTCTATCGGGCTCAGTCTAGTCTGCATACACTTTTACCAACTGAACCACTTGCAGAGCAACCTAGGGGACTGTAGTTTTTAATGAATTCTGAATTTCATTTTAATCTTTCAAGTCTTTCAAATTATGGACTGGCAAACTTTGTCAGCTTGGTTAAGTTAATGGTGTGTACTGCATAATACTGGGTCCTCCTCAATGCACACACAACCTGACAAAGTCCCCAACTGTATACAACACCAAAATCTCATTACATTTAAATAAGGTAATTCACATAAATGTAAAATAAACATAATCACAGTTAATTCACTTGCAGAGGTGTAGTTTTTTATTTGCTAAATTCTGTTTATGCAAAATGTCATTTCAATTTTACTAATATGTTGTTTTGCTTTCCATTCACGGACAATTAAGCCCCAAAAATTGACCAAAAAATTTAACAAATTCAGAAAGTCAGATAATTCAATGCTAATCATTCAAAATTACACAAAGGTACATATTCCTGCGCTGTTTGACATAAGATCAGAATTCAGCTGTGTTTTTTATTCAAGTCACATATTTGCAGATAGTAAAATAATTATATGTAAATGATTAATGTGCAACTTGAAAATGTTTATTATGTATAATATACAGTACAATATTAATTTGAGACATATGTATAGACACAGTACGCACAGACCTAAATCGACGCTGTCTGACCTTCTCTTAACATTGTGTGCAGTGCCATTGTTGGAGTGAAACTTTCTCTATTTTGTGATTTTCTGTGCCGCGGCGCTGAAGCTCCCAGATAAGATGACAGACGATTGCAATACCCACTTCAGCCAAGGATAGATGGGAGATATTTTCATTCTGGTAACGCTGCACTGGATAAAGGTCTTAAACACCACAATGATTTGGCCGGCACCTTAATTCATGTCTGGATATGGTGAGAGGAACAGCTTCATGTTTAACCCCATCCTTTCTGGAACAGACATGTTCCTTCATTTGCATCACAATTTTTAAAGCAATTTTTTCCCTTTTTTCTTTTTCTTCCCAATTTGGAATCACAAATTGCACAATTTGAGTTACTGCTATGCCACCTGCGCCTGCTGCAGCTGAAGCGCATTCACTCTTCCGATGCACTTGCTTGGGAGCCAGTGACTATTTTACACCCTATAGGTTACACAACTATACAGGAGAGCCAGCAACAGTTGGACAGTGAGACACTCTTGGTTCTTGTGCATCTATGTTACCGTCTATCTGAATGAATGATCCTGAAAGTCCACCAAGGAGAAAACTCACAGTGATATGTTACACCTGAAGCCAGCATCCTGCCACATGCCAAGTGAATACTGGTGGAAAAGACGAATCTGGACTCCCATCTATCTTCTTGTCAACTTGGCCTCCTTCAGGCTTAAGGTGTAGAATCTCCACAGATGGGAGCAGGGAAACTAAGGCCACAGTTAAAATGTTCATACACTGTGGTCTCTGACTCTCAGGCTACGGTCCTGAGAGACTTTTCTGAGATGGGAAAAGATCAGTTGTTCTTGGTTCACTGTGGTTCTGTTCCAGCCTCTATGTCAAGTTTTCCTGGTATAGAGGCCAGCAAAGGACCTGGTATAGTAGCCTATTACTATCAGTTGCTGCCTTGTGAAACAAGCCAATTCAGATTTTTTTCCCAATTCTTTATTAAACCACCGGGAACCCTCTATGTCAAATTAGTGCAAGATTATCAGTGGTAATGAGGGAGTGATTATGTACAGAGTGGATTTGCCTGGAAGCATGTTTTAGTATGGGGAGCAATAAGCACAAGGCTAGTCCTTTAGTTTGTCACTGGTTAAAACAAGGGTGCATGGATAAGCTAATGCCTCTGCCACAAAATGGTTGACCCTAGCTTGATATATATGTTTTTGCTTGGCAATGTACTATTGACTAATGTGAAAGCACTGAAGAATATACTTGGATTCCATACATGTAGAATACAAAACTAGCTTACCTAATGGGCTAATTGCAATTAAAGACATTTTTATCATGTCACAAAAAACTATATTTATACTATTTATTTATTTATAAACAGATTTGAGCTAGATCAACACCATATAATCAAACAAGACCCCCTCACTCCTGTGTGATTACTCTTAATTATGTTCAAAGCCGCAATACAGGCAAGAGCTTTCTAGAGTGACTAGAGGTGATGAAACTCTCCGTAAACACACTTATTTGACATAGTTTACATTGTATAAGTATCATTAGTTTCATTTGTAAACAGTGGAGTTGATTTTCACAGATCACAAGCAATATCATAAAGGTGAGGTATGTTGTGACTAGTTATGGTGGGAAATGCATAAATTGTCTCATGGTGTGTGTTGGATAAAATTAAATGAGAGATTAGAAAATGTATGGGTGGTGTCTTGATGGGAGTGTAGAGGATTAACATTGGATGTTGATGATACAAAGAAACTGAAAATCACAAATTAATGTCAGAGAAAATGCATTTGGTTAAAAATATAATAATGCTAAATTGACAGACCAACAGACTGCCAGATCTATACACTATTTTAAAATGTTTTTATTTTAATGTCTTATTATGTTAAAATTATTTTAGTTCTTTGTGTTTTGATAAGTGCCATCCCCTTTATTGTTTTAGAGGAGCGTGACCACTTTCACTGGTGCAAAAGTGAGTTTTTCAAAGCGTTCTGCCTCACACCCATCCAATCAAACTCCATCCTTTAGGAGCCAAAGTAAAAATAATTAACTGGTACCTTTTTATTTAGTAATTTAATTGTGAGGTTGGTATGCTGCTGCTACATTTCATACAGATGGACTGTGGTCTGTGTAGTAGATGTGGAAACGCATGACAACATGGCTTTGCCTTCAGTCAGGGCTTAGTAATGGCTTAGATCTAGCTCTTGCCCCTTTCCCATTGTGCCCCCTGCTACCAGGCTGCCACTATCAGCTCTACTCCTGTGATTCTTAAAAAACCCTAATGGGTTCCCTGCTTTAGGCATTGCCAGTTTTGTGCAAATTCCTGTTTATTGCAATACAGGGGTACACCTCAGATTTTTTTCTCAATTGTTCCAGCTAATATGTGTGGCAACCATTAGAATCACCAGGGGATCAAATAATTATTATGGGTCGTTACAAATCCATAATGGTCTTAAACCCCAATACTGCTCTTAAACCCACCCTGAAATGTTTTATGAGAGTTCTGAACTGTTAATCTACTGCAGATCAATTCGTTTGCAACCTTCGTTCGATCAACCTTCCCCCCAGTCAACAATTAGTTCACATAGCCTAATCTAATGTTTAGTAGCTAAAACATAATTTTTGGGATGTGTAATATGAGGTAGTTAGCTACGATTCACTTCATTGATCAATGTGGCTAACTAGCTCAAGTATATTGGTGCTAAAAAGAGCGATTGACCAACAAAGTGCTGCTGCCCTCATCACTGCAGCTCTCTTCCAGGCTCTGGATGGCTTGCCTTCGCTGGGTCCCATTTTGTCTTATTGTAAGCCGCCATCTTACAGCATGGATCCTCGCGACTACCCATCTTTTCTCCATTTTATTTTGAATGACACCACCCCATAAGGAGTAACATAGCCACAAACATTACGTTTCTGATTCCATTAAAAATACAACAACTTTATTGGATTGTTTTTACTGAAAGTTATCCCAAACTACAGTGAAGACATTGATTATCTTGCTTAGTTGCCTTTCAAGCAGTATTCAATTGAAATTAGCTAGCTATAGCTGGTTAAATGTTACTGATATAGTCTGATATAACCATACACAACATGTATTAGATATAAAAAGCCCATTAAGCCTGCACTATATGATACATGGTTATTATATTAGGTTATATCATCAATATTTAGCTATTTAGCTATAGCTAGAATGATCTGGTTTGTTTACTACTTGCAACGCTTTTCTTGCTTTTTTAAAGTTTAAAGGTTATGGGTCAAAGCTCACCACAAAGTGCATCCCATTACAGAACACAATTGTCTGTGCTACTGTGCTTCCATACTCCAGAGAGCATACTTCAAGCATGGACTGAAGTGCAAACTCAGGATCGCGGTAGTACAGAGCATGGAAGTACATGGTTTGGGACCCAGCTAATGTTTCAGGCAATTTTAATTGATGCTTAAGGGATGATACTAAAAGAAACATTTGACACCGTAAGGCAGAAGAGGATGGTTGAATGTAATGATATCCAATGGACACAAATAAGGAAACTTGATCGTGATGAAATCTGAGAAATAAAAATATACCAAAATGGATGTTGTACAGATTAATTGCCCTCTCTTCCTTTTGTTGATTGTTGAGATGAAAGTGTGCACATCACATCTCAATTGAAAATGTCCTGCTGGCAGCAGGTGACAATGTTAATGACACAATGGTCTGAGTTATAGACCCCCAATTTATGAACCTTGGCAAGAATTTGTGACTTGTTTTCCTGTCATTTTTATTTGGAAGGCCCTGGAAGTCTGTGATATGAATACTAATAGCACAATGTAATGTATCTTTCTTGTTTTTCCTTATTTAATCAATAGAACTGATATGGATGAGGCTAAGCCCTGCCAAATTATGCTCTCCAGTGTACATTCAGTTCCAGTGTTTACTGCAGTGTTTGCACTTCCTTAACATGGAGTTTCTGGTTGGTAATAAGCTATAGATGCAGCTATAGATGTTCTGTCTTCAACTGCACCATTTGATGATTATATCTTCATGATGATTCATTGTGAACCAGCAAATCAGAAAGCTTTTGAGCTGAAAGGAGACCCATTTCGGTGTTAAGAATAAGGTATCTGGCTGGTATATATGTATATAGACCAGAAAATTGACTGACAACATAAACTAGACATTTTTCAGTATGAAAAATAATAAAGTTAAATCTACACAAATTCCAACAGCTGGGCAAACTAAAAAACTACCATCACAAAAACACTTTTAGGTATCATTATCACTAAGATCAGGTCACACTGACTTTGCAGAATCAAAGCAAGGAGGGAAATTTATGGCAGTGTAATTAGGATGTGCACCACGCGTGCCATAGCTTCCGAACCCCCAGTGCGGTTGTGGGGAGAGTTCACAGAGACAAGCCTGGATAAGTTATTCACAGAACACTTGGCACAGCCTCTCCCCAACCACCCATCTACTAATGAGAACACGTGAGTGGCTTTTACTAATGTCAGCCAGACCTCAGGGGATGAAAAGGCTTCTTCACCTGGGGACAGTGTGTCTTCCCGAGAGCTAACCCACCCCTTGGTATGCCCCCCCTCAGTATCCATCACATCTCTGTGGCAGGCCTGGCAAGGTGGCAACTGTGTCACTTGTTCCTTGGGGCTTTTTCAACAGAAATTGCCAAAACCTAGTCTAAAAATATATCTTTTTTTTTTTTAAGAGAAACTTTTTTCCCCCCAAGCACGCCACACAAATCTAGCAGCTGTGCGACTTGGCGTCCGGTCCCCATGTGGCTTTGTCTTTGCCTGCCACCTATTCTCAGCGTCCTTCAGCTTCATGCCCGTCTCCAGCAGCTGTTTGTAATTCTGCTCGTGGATGGATGGGTTTTTTTTTCAGTCGCCAAAATTGCTGTGCCCACCGTGGACTCATTTTTCAATCTGAAAACCGTGGACCGATTTCATAATGAAGGCATCATCATTCCTCAGGGATGAATTTATAATGTCACAATGGCCCCTTGTGTACCAATGAACCCCTGCTGTGCCGACAGACACACGGTCTGCATCTTGACACCATCCCTTCCAACGCTGAGACCCTGTATATACTTTCCAAAAGCACAAGGAATAAAACCATTATCATATTCCCTCAACACCTCTCTGGAACTGTGTAGGACAGTTCAACCTAAGAACTATGTGGTTGAGGAAACACTAAAATAGAGTAACTTTTTTGTAATTCCCAGTTGGAAAATAGGCCTTATTATATCTCCAAAAAAGTGGATGTGTGTTTAACAGCGCATTTGACAGAGTATGACACTTCAACAGGGTGTTCCAGGAAACAACACTGTTGATTGTCATTTCATGGTACTAGAATAGCATGCTGTAGCTACTGAACTCCTGAGTTATCCTTGGAATGCTGTGCGCACATAGAGGTTTCTCCATTGCAGTTCTTCAGTAAATTAAAGTGCCTCAGCTGTAAAATATTGACCAGGGTTTTAATTGGAATAACTCCAACACACAGCCTATTAATTGAAAGAGGCTACAGGCAGGAGCACTGTATGGGGGGTGGGGGGTAGGGTCAGCCTATGCACAGCCAAAATGTATCAAAATAAAGGAAACACTTGAGTAAATTAAGTGTTCTTAATGATTCATTTATTATGGTGTGGGGTGCATTTTCCTGGAATGGTTTAGGTCCAGCGGCACGGTGGTGCAGTGGATAGCACTGTCGCCTCACAGTAAGAAGGTCTCGGGTTCAAATCCAGGCCGGGGGCCTTTCTGTGCGGAGTTTGCATGTTCTCCCCGTGTCCGCGTGGGTTTCCTCTGGGTACTCCGGTTTCCTCCCACAGTCCAAAGATATGCACGTTAGGCTAATTGGAGAGTCTAAATTGCCCATAGGTATGAGTGTGTGAGTGAATGGTGTGTGTGCCCTGCGATGGATTGGCGACCTGTCCAGGGTGTATTCCTGCCTCTCGCCCGGAACGCATGCTGGGATAGGCTCCAGCCCCCCCCCGCGACCCTGACTAGGAATAAGCGGCTTAGATAATGGATGGATGGATGGATGGTTTAGGTCCTCTCAACACCTCAGAGGGCAAGGTAAATGCCAATAAATACAAAGAGGCGCATGAGACAGTGTTTTCATCAAAACATTCAGTGACCACTCATGTCCTGTGGATGGGGGCATTGTCATCCTGGAAGAGACCACTCCCATTACGATAGAAATGCTTCACCATAGGATGAAGGTGATCACTCAGAATGGCTTTGTATTTATTTCCATTTACATGCACTGTAAAATGCACCTCACAAGAGAGCCGCCAGTATCCCTCATTTACTCAAGTGTTACCTTTACTATATCCCACTCTACTTCTAAATATACAAAACCCGACGGAAATACCCCCCGCCATATCATCAGGAGGCGTACATATTTCTGCTTGTGTAATTGCCTTTATACTATGTGCAGTTGGATCAATCCATGATGACAGCCAACAAACATTTTAAATCAGCTGCAACAAGCTAAACTCAACAAACACCTTGAATAAAGCAAGCATAGATAAAAGTCAAGTATTTAATTTAAAGGGAATCTGTACAGATGAACATTTTTATCAGGTGCTGAACATTTTCTATTTCTGGGATTCTGGAAGCATTGTGTTCAACTGAACATAAGATTAGCATGAGGGAGTTCAGGCGGCAGTATAGTATAATGGTTAGGGTACTGGACTTATAACTCAGAGGTTGCTGGTTCAATTCCTAGGTGGAGCACTTCCGTTGTACCCTTGAGCAAGGTACTTAACCTGAATTGCTTCAGTAAAATATCCAGCTGTATAAATGGATTGTATGTAAAGACTGTGTAAGTCGCTCTGGATAAGAGAGTCTGATAAATGCCTAAAATGTAAATGTAAAATGTAAATGGAGTTAAAAGTGAGAGGAGAATGAGGCTTCATGAACCCCTTAATGTGAGGACTTGACATGCACTCTCAATCACTGACTTGTATGAATCAATCCCAAAAAATTGCTCTCCATAGCAAATTTAATTGGTTCAAATCAGTAACTTCAAAGGTTTTAAGGGTTCATGAAGTCTCACTTGCAGGAAAACAAACATCGACCCACCATCAGTGAGCGATTTCAGTAGACAGAACGAGTTCTAATGCAGTATTTTAGGACTAATTTGTTACAGTTCGTCGTAAGCGGCATGCTGTGGGGAGAGGGCACGCCTGTGCCAGCGTGTGCGGGTGGAGAACATGGAGAGGCACAGATGGTGCAGCTGGCAGCAGGGTGAGATTAGATTGTGGTCCACCCATGCTTGCCAGACCTCAGGATGGAATCACACTGTTGGCACCAGCCAGCCCTCTGGATGGAATCACATCTCTGCCGCCACCAGCAGGTGCTTCTCAAGTGTGGCAGAGCCAGTGGAAGTCTGGTGCAGAGGGTCAAGCTCCTTTACTGGGATTGCAATGTTTGCAAATCCAAAACTCCACCTCCTCTCCACATTTCATTAACAATGCGTCATTACCACCACAGTAATGATGGCGAAGTGCATTTTACATTTACATTTTAAGCATTTAGCAGACGCTCTTATCCAGAGCGACTTACAAGATGTGCATTAATACAAGGTGAGAACAATCAAAGTTAGCGTACAAGATCAGTGCAGTAAAACGGCAAAAGACATCATTGCAGGCATCTGCGTATCATACCTGTAACATTGGGAAAGAAAAGGTTCATTCAGGTCTGAAAGAAGTGGAGAGGGGTTCATTCAGGTCTGCATCAGCTGTTGGAAGAGCTCAATCAAAACTAGCTGGCTATATGATTCTCGGTTCGTTCAGCACAAACTGGGCTACACACAGCTTTCAAGAGAGATAATGAGCAGCAAGTTTTCTGCAAGGAACAATTTTTCAATCTATCGAGTGTGTCAGGCAACACCATATTGTAGCATCAGCTTTTTGACCCCTATGTACGTACAAGCGGCAACCATTTGTTTGTATTGACACACTCCAGAAGATAAAGCAAAGGAAGTGTAAAACAATCCAAGGCACATTTCTATAATGGAGGCATATGTTGCAAAGCCTTTATTGAAAGGGAAACTCTATATATGGAAAGACTATTAAAAGCAAGTAAATAGAGTCAGATCTCAAATTAAACTTTTCCAAAAGAGAACCTTGGAACCACATATACTGAAAAATGTATGCATTCACTACTGTAAGTCGCTTTGGATAAAAGCATCTGATAAATGGCATATATTATATTATATCAATAAGAGTATAACTTTGCTGATTTCACAATTTGAGAGGTAGTGTTGAGAAACACCAGCCAACCCTATCCTCTAACTGAATCGGTCATCTAGTTTGGTGGTGGCCTGCCAACCTTCACCTGGTCAGCAGCTAAAAATATCTGCCTGTGCTCCGCCCACATCATCACCTTCAGCTACAACCAACACTGGAGACAACCTGTCGCAGAATCTTCCTGGCACTAGCTGTTGCCATGGCTGGCAATATGAACTAATGTGTCACATCATTAGGAACGGACACGCGGATGGACGGTCTCCTTGGATACACGATGGACAGTCCCAAGCACATTGCACATGGTGGTATTTTTCTGTGAAGAAAGAGCCCTAGGCAGGACCTAACCTTACCACCCAAAGGCCATACAAAGAATATGCAAGTTTTGTAACATTTTCTCCCAATTCAGCATGTCCAATTGTATTTGCAGACCTGTGTCATTGCTGCAACATTTTCTACCCATTGGAGAAAGTGTACACAAGCATGTGTCTCCTCCAAAGTGTATGTATAGATTATCTTCTTATCACTACATAATCGACCAGATGAGCTGCACAGTTATTGCTTCTGAGGAGTACACTTCATTGTGTTGTTGGCACAGGCAGACTGCAGACGCCCGATCAACCAGAGGAGGTTGCTGGTGCGCAGTGATACATAGCCCTCCCTTTGTTGGTGACGTGCCATCATCAGCACTGGCAAAGCCTGGATTCAATGCGGGGTGCATCCACACACTGATACAGTGTCTTAACAGAATGAGCCACCCTGCAGCCTCCCCACCAGCTATTAATACTTAAATCAAAAAGATATGTATTTAAATCACATACATTTTCTGCTTTCAATGATATATGAAATCCTACTTATCGTATCAGTGACATTCTTGGAATTTGCCTGCCCAAGCCCCCAGGCAAACCACCTATTCCCCACCCCGCCCATCCTATTTTCACTGCTCCATGGGTAGGAGTAAATAAATAGTATTAGTAAAAGGAGACCACAAGAGCATCTTAAATATATATATTTTTAAAAATCTGTAAAACTGGTTGGAGCAGAAAGCATAAGAAATGTATGGATTTTGTGGATCATAACATCTTTTCAGTCTGTAATTCTTGCATCTCCATTGAAATTAAATATCAACCCCTGACAGCAATTTTGTTATGATTCTGGTTTCACTGTTACACAATTTGAATATTTATTGAAAGCAGCTTTCCCCTCATTTACATTTTGATGTAAATGCCAGCAGCCATGCATCCTAGATAAATAAAATATAATCAGCTTTGCCCTCCCAAAACAGAAATTACTTGAGACCTTGAATAGGCTATTGTATATACTGCACAATAGCATGTTTAAGGATGTGCTATTAGGTTTCCATGTTAATCGTAAAACCCCAAGTTGTGCAGTTAACAATTTTCGCCTCATCTTTAATGACCTTCAGCTGTGTGACTCAAACATTACTGGTCTGTTTATTGCCTTTTTATTGTATTTTGTTTCTGTCAAATGTATTTGTCGCTACATTAGTTCAGTGCTTCCTGAGTAGTGGGCAAACTAAGTTTCGGTTTTGGGGCATTGTCAGCCCCTGGTAGTCAGCGCAATGCAATTACCCTTGTGTAGGTATTTTAGCACCTCCAGTTCTGGTAAAGCGGCAGCTTTCTGTGGCAGCCTCACGTTCCATGCCTCAGCATACAAAGACGTGGAAGTCTACCTGCAGGAGTCCACCGAGGGAGGTCAGCTAGGGAGTATATGCTGCATGGTAAGTACCATGATTTGACTCTTCTGGGTAGCAGCTGGGCTATGGAACTGCCAGTCCGCTGTCCGGAAGGCTGACTTCATCTCAGCCCAGGCCTCCCTACTCTCCCTGCAGTTCCTGGCCCTCACTGAGACGTGGATCACCCCTCAGAACACAGCCACCCAGTTCCAGCATCCTCTCCAACAAACAGGCCTCACAGAGTAATGCGTTCTGCCTGAGATTCTCGCCTGAGAACATGGAAGCGCCCTGCTGCTATATTCACAGCTAACTGCTACCAAACTAAAATATAAATAAAATGGAATAAAACGTTTTCTCCCTCAAATATTTAGAACAATACATCGACAAACATTACAACAAACTGTGTATAATGACAACTCCACATTCAAAACGCTTCCGCAACTCATCCACTGACACAGAAGACCTGACTGCCGACAATACTGATGGTCTTACTATCCATCAATTCCAAACTTTCATCACTTAATGCTAGAATAGCACCCATTGAAGTTTTACACAAAGAATTACAAGGCTTAAGAAACAATCAGTCTGAAATTCAGCCAGGAGGAGATAGCATCATTCGTAAAAGAAAACCAAACATTACAAGCCACTGTTAACACACTTCCCAATCAGACGACAACTGTTGCAAACAAAAACAAAGAAATGAAAGAGAGTAGTATGCGCGACAACCAGATTTTTTCAGAAAACTCATTAAAGAATTTATACAAACATCCCTGTGTAGTGTGGATCGAAGGTGGAAGAGCCACACGCAGATCTCATGGGTATCTAAAAGCTGAACACAAGCGATCAGCCACTAAATCTGAAAACAGACTAGGGAGCGGGGAAAACAAATAGAAAAGGAAAGGGATAAGAAAACCCCGGGACAAAACTCCACGGGAATAAACCCAACAGAAACAACCCAATAAGGGCAAACACTCCTCACCGATGAGCGTGGAAATCAGCTATCAAGACTTTAGCTCTGGGGAACATTAGCCCCGACAAACAAAGAATAAATCTCAAAAGGAAACCACCGAAGTGGTGAGTTTAAAACCCTTCGTTTGGAGATGATTAATCTCCCTAAAAGACTACCACAGAGTGGTGACGCTAAACCTTTATTTTGAGATGAATAAATTAGAACCTTCTCTCTTTAACTGAGAGAACCACAGGGTGGTAAGCTAAACCTTTGTTTGGAATGCCGGCTATCGTGTAACTATTAGTTTGACACAGAAGCGTTTGAATGAGGGAAAAAGGGACCTTAAGTAGGAGATGGAATTAACACAGATTGCTCTCAGCTGAAAGATATCAGAGCACCCGCCGACACAAGACCATATAAGGATGGCGGAAGTGACAGCGATTCCTCTCAGCAGTAAGAGGAAAATATCATCACATGAACACACGCCCTCCAGAGGCCGAGCGAGGTAGAACTGTGGCACCTTGAAACTAAAGCCAGAGACAGTTAAGGAAATAACATTTCATTGTATACACCGTTTAGGAGGAAAAAAACACCAACAACAAACGCCCCAGGCCCATCATTACCAAGTTTCAATGTTTCATTGTTTTGTGTGCCCATTCATTTACAGTATCTATGTACTGACTATGTCTGCTCTATCTGGGTACCTCAGTTTTTGTGTGTTCATGTCTTGTATGTCCACTAGGGGTGTGACGGTATACCGGTATGATGGTATACCATGATATTAAAATATGAAATAGGACTATCATAAACTTAACGTAATACCGTGACAGTAAATCATGTGGGAAAAGCTATTTTCATGCGGGGGGAAAAAAATATTTCAACCGTTACCCTACTAAAATGTCTAAATAACCCATATTAAATAATATAATACTAATGTGATTTAATCCCACCACCTCTTTGGCTGTTCTTGCATTTTGTTTTGTTTACAACGTGATTGTGCATGTGCAGACAGCTCCCTCGCATTTCCCAGCTGTTATTAGCTAGCTCATATGGCATAAATCTCCACTTGAAGTCCCTTATAAAACTTGCGATGTCCCACACTGATTCCGATGCCAAGGCGGTCTGTAATGATTAATTATATCGCCCCAAGAAGCAACCAACTCGTTCACCCGTGTGGACTCACTTTTGATTCAGAAAAAAGATGGTGTTGTTGTTGGGAACGGATCTCCCATCTGTAGAGAATATTGGAAACATGTAGTAGCCAGAGGAGGGAACAAGTCAAACCTTGCATTCCACCTGCTTGAGCATCATCCTTCACGTTATGCCACAATAGAAAAAGTGAGCAGTTAAATATAGTACTAGATCCGAAAAGCTGATAAAGCAAAATGTTGCTTAAATCGCAAAGTGAATGATTTCAATTGATTTAAACATACAATTACAATGAGTGAACTATATTCAGTTGCATGTTTTGTTTTATTTTTCAATTAAAATGGTATATAAATCTGCAAAGAGACATACAATAAACAGATAAAGTTGTAAACTTTATAGAACTCAAATCCACACAAATGCTCTCACTCAAATTAATAAATTGGAACATCGATGGTACAGGCTCACAGGCAAAGAAAACAAAAATTTTAAATCACCTAATCAAGTTACAGGCTGACATATGTCTATTACAAGAAACCCACTTATCAGAATCGGAACATCAGAAATTAAAAAATTCACAATTTAATCAAGTATATTCTTCCACACATTTTTCCTCATCATTAACTGATCTCACAAATTCAACAATCATTATTGGAGGTGACTTTAATACAGTCATCAATCCAGCTCTAGACAGGTCAAGCATCTCAGGTAATTCCAGAAATTGGCACTCTACTGGAACACTCAAACAATATATAAGTGATTTTGGTCTTGGTGATAGTTGGCGACTGAAAAACTTATCAACAAGGGAATACTCATATTTCTCACCCCTTCACCAATCATTCTCTCGCATTGACTTCTTTGTTACCAGTAATTCAATTATATATGATATATCTGATACCATAATTCACCCCAAAATAATCAGTGATCGTGCCCCTATCTCCTTTCATTTAAATACTAAACATTTCAAACAACCTCCCACCAGATGGTGATTCAACGTATCTCTGCTTAAAGATGCTGATTTTGATACAGTCTTTAAAAAAGAGTGGGAATCCTTCTTGGAAATAAACTATTCTCCGGAAATCTCATCCATATTACTCTGGGAAACAGCCAAAGCAGTACTGAGGGGGAAAATCATTTCATACTCATCACATAAGAAAAAAAGGAACGGAAGTTCTAATAATCTGGAACAAAAAATCTAACAACTGAATGACTCTTATGCTAATAATCCCACAGAAGAAATTCAGATCAAACTCAGAAAAGGCAAATTTCAATTAAAGCACAATTCCTGATACAGAGACTGGGGTGTGACAATTTTGAACATAACAACAAATCTGAAAAAAAAAAAAGCACAAATCAATTATTCCTGTGATAAAGAATTCAGCAGGGAGGGTCATGCAGTCATCACAAGACATAAACAACACCTTCCGGGCATTCTATGGCAAGTTATACTCCTCTGTCCATGAACAAAATTAAATGGACATTGACTCCTTCATGAATAATATAGACCTCCCAAAACTTAGCAAAGAACAAGCAGATGAATTGAATACACCATTAGCACCCAATGAATTTCAAAAAGCACTTTATCAGATGCAAAACAACAAAGCTCCAGGACCTGATGGCTTCCCTGCTGAATTCTTTAAACACTTCTGGCAAACAATATCACTACTGTTTATCAAAGTGACACTTGAAATAAAACACAACTCAAAAATCCCACCACACATGAACACAGCCCTCATCTCAGTATTACTGAAACCCGACAAAGACCCAACCCTATGATCAGCTACCGCCCCCTATCGCTCATCAACACAGACATAAAAATGATCAGCAAAGCACTAGCTACCCGAATGGAACCCACTTCTAATCCATCAAAATGGTCATTCTACCAAAAATCTACTACTATCTAGCAAACCAGCTGCAATACATCAGACATTGGATACACCCTAACCAACAGAACAACCAATCCCATGGATAGAAATAGAACAATCAGAGTGTAAGGAAATTTCAATCACAGATTTACTATTTATCAGTAGGCTACAGCCATAAAACACTGTAACTGTTTTAGGAACACCATAATCTCAACGACTCTGACAGCTTGGTGTAAAATCAACAAAATCACAAAGTCCACACTGACACCCTGTAAATACACCCCGATATGGCATAACCCTGACATTCAACTCAACAAAGCACCACTTATCTTTAACACATGGAAACCACATTTTTCTAAGCACCTTCATAGCATTCATAGACTTGGTCCAGAAATACGATGTTGGGAAAGAACAGTATCTACATTATCTCCAATTAAAATCTGTCATCAAATCCAGAATCAATATAATAAATAATAACCTCCCGCCACCCTCACTAATATAAGAAATTAATAAAATAACAAATCCAAAGAAAACTCTTTCCAAACCATATAAACTACTATCCACAGTCAACTTGACAATATATCTACCAATTAAATAATTGGAAAACCAATTTCATAACCAAATGGAAAACACCGACTTCTGGACACAAATCTGTATGAACACCTTTTCAATTACTAATAATACTAATGCACAACTAATTCAATATAAAGTCATTCACAGAGCTCACAAGATTTTTACAACTTCCATGCCACCTGGCTTTGCCCATCCGCTCAACATTTCTGGCAAGCAGTCATTGACAGAACATCCCTGCTTTTGGGCTGCGGCATTCCACTCTCTCTCTATCTCTTTGTCTACTGGTAGACCTTTCAACACTCAATCCCGCTATCAAAAACACCAAACCGATACTCATTGTCCTAACTATTACCAAGAAAACTATCCTCTTGAACTGGAAGAAATGCATTAAACATCACACAATGGTTAAACCATTCTCACAGAATACATATCAATGGAAAAAATGACAGCCTCTCTCCAAAACCAAATCATACATTTTGAAGAAACATTCATCAGTTCCTTAAATTTGCCTGTTAACTATTCCCACACACACGCACCAAGCCCATATACCAACACTAGAATAGAAACACCCACCATACACTACCATATTTAACACTCCCTAAAATTCTAAAAAAGATATATATATATAAATCTCCATTTCCTTTATTATTACTGCTTCATTTTTTATTTTTTTTGCTTCATATTGTACATCTCACTCTGTGCAATGTTCTGTCCTCCATCTGCTTGTTTGTGTATCTATCTGTAGGTTTGTTAGTCTGGATTTATGTCAGTCTATTTGTTTATCTGTCCGTCTGTCTAGATACTTGGATAACACAATGGTATCGGGGTGGGAGGGGGGTATGGGAAGTAGAGGGGGGAAGGGTGGTTTGTGAGGAGGGGAGGGCATCCGAGTGGGGACAGACATCACATATATTTACATCACATCTAGAACTGCACAATCTGTAAATATACTTAAAATGTATATAAACATCGAACAAAAAGTTCGGAAATTTGTGTTTGGTAGATTATTTCTCTATTGTAACAATGCTTCTTGGCAATAAATTGTATACCGTTGGAAAGCCTGTTTATTTCCCTTTTAAATGGTGCCCCATTTGTAAGGAACATGCATTTGTGGGATGAGCAGCACAGCTGAGTGTGTGGGTTGCGCCCATGAAATATTTGCCAAATCTTCTCTGCCAATGCCAAACAGCTTATTCTGCTGTTGCTATTGACTCTTGTTTTGAGCTTCCGGTAGCCCCAGGTGCTGACAATCAGGTGCTTGATTGGCAGCACCTGTGAGCATGGGCCCTGCTACAGTGGTCAATTGGTGTCTGCTCCAAGAATCGGCATGCCACGTTTGTCTGATCTCGATAAGGCCCGTGTGATAGGGCAACTTCAAGCTGGTGTTCCGCAAAAGCAAGTTGCAGCATTATTTGGAGTGAGCCCTAGTACCATCTCCAAACTGAAGGCCAAGTTCCATGAAACGGGGGATGTCAGAGACAGACCGCGAAGTGGGCGTCCCAAGAAGACGACACCCCAAGAAGACCGGTTCCTCACCCTTTCAGCACTTAGGAACCGTAGGCTTCTACAGATTTGCAGTCAAGGTTTGCAGGACGATATAGCACACGGCTCTCGGCCCAGACAATCCGGAACAGACTGCATGCAGCCAATCTCCGGGCTCATAGGGCTGCCAGGAGGCCTGCCATGACTGCCCTTCACCATCAGGTCTGTTTGTGCTGGTGTCGGCAACACCTGCACTGGAACCTGAACATGTGGAGGAACGTTATGTTCAGCGATGAGTCCAGATTCTGCCTACGGAAGTTGGATCGTAGGGTCAAAGTGTGGAGAAGACGGGGAGAACGCTATGCTGATTGCTGCACCGATAGAGTAACACCTTTTAGTGGAAGCAGTGTGATGGTGTGGGGCGGGATCTCCATCACTGGAAAAACGAGGCTTGTCATCACTGGAGGCAATCTCAATGCAGAGAGATATTGAGATGAGATTCTGCCACCAGTGGCAATCCCATATCTCCACAGTCTGGGACCGAACTCCATCCTCCAAGATGACAACGCTCGCCCCCACAGAGCGGGGTTCATCAGAGACTACATCCAGAATTTGGGAGTAGAGAGAATCGAATGACCTGCGAACAGTCCTGACCTCAATCCAATTGAACACTTGTGGGATCAGCTTTGGCGTGCTGTTCGTGCTAGAGTGACTAACACAACCACGTTGGCTGACTTGGGACAAATCCTGGTTGAGGAGTGGAATGCCATCCCACAGCAGTGTGTGACCACGCTGGTGACCAGCATGAGGAGGAGGTGCCAGGCTGTTGTGGCTGTGTATGGTTGTTCCACACGCTACTGAGGCTCCTGACTGTTTGTTAAATAAATTGTAAAATTGCCAATATGTCTTGTTTCTTCCTTGTTACTGATAGACTTCAATCATCCAATCCACAAAACAACACCAAACAAGAGTCAATAGCAACAGCAGAATAAGCTGTTTGGCATTGGCAGAGAAGATTTGGCAATTTTTTCATGGGCGCAACCCACATACTCAGCTGGGCTGCTCATCCCACAAATGCATGTTCCTTACAAATGGGGCACCATTTAAAAGTGAAATAAACAGGCTGTCCAACGGTATAAAATGTATTGCCAAGAAGCATTGTAACAGAGAAATAATCTACCAAACACAAATGTTTATGTATATATATTTTGCTGAAATAAAGCTATTCTCCAAAAAAAGAACATAGCCACCCCTGCTGCTCTCTCCACTGCCTACACCTTCTCTCACAACCCACAGGTAGAGGTGGAGGGATTTGGTATTGTTCCTCTTTCTCATTTCTCAAGCTCCTCCTTCATGCTGTCACTGTCACTGTCCCATGTAAACTGCACATTATTGTTCTGTATTGTCCACCAGGTCCACTGGGGAGCTTCCAAGACAAGATGGATGCCCTACTCAGCTCCTTCCCTGAAGATGGCACTCCTGTCCTACTCCTCGGTGACTTCAACCTACAGCTAGACACCCCTCAGTCCTCTGGCTATCTCCCCTTCCGCCAGTCCTTCAACTTCACAATGGCAGAGTCCCCACCCACCCACAAGGCCAGCAACTATCTACACCAGGAACTGCACTTAACCCAACCTTACAGTATCTTTTCTTCATGTATCTGACTATTGTTTTCTGTCGTTTTCCCTCTCCCACCCCTCCCCACCCAAACCCTCTACACCTGCCCCCACTGTCTCTGTTCATCACAAACTCTGCTTTCTCTCCCCCACAGCCCTGTCATGTACTATCATTTCTTCCCCCTACTAATACCTTCTCTCAATTACATGTTGAGGAAGCCTCATCTACTCTGCTATCCTCTCTCCTCCTGATTTGATTCACACTGTCCTATCTCCACCAAACCAGCTCGTCTCCTACCCCCCACTCCCCAGCTAACTGACTGAATTTGTGCTGACCAACTCAAACTGCAAGCAGCAGAAAGGGAATGGAGAAAATACAACTCCCCTGTTGACCTGGCAGCCCTCCACAATCTCCTGGATACCTTTTCCTCTAACCTCCATCCATCCATCCATCCATCCATCCGTAAGTCTGCATTTTTCTTCTCTAAAATTAAATCCTCTGCATCTAACTCATACAAACTCTTCTCCACATTTTCTTCTCTCCTCACCCCTCCTCCTCTCCCACCCCTTTCTCTCTAACTGCAGATGACTTTGCATCCATCCAAGTCAATAACATTCGCAACTCCTTCTCCCCAACCCCTCCCCCACCTACCCCTCCCTCACCTATCTCACAACTCAAACCACACGCCTCCCTGTCCTCCTTCTCACCCCTCTTTAACGACCATGACATCTCACAACTTACTCACTCCCACCGTCCTACCACCTGCCCTCTTTATCCCATCCCCTCCCCCCTCTTCCAGTCCATCTCTATGCACATCCTCCCCTTTGTCTCCAATATAATCAACTCCTCTCTTTCTGGTACTGTCCCCTCTGCCCTCAAAAGGGGCCATGTCATCCCCCTTCTCAAGAAACTGTCTCTCTATCTCCTACAGAGCGACCTGCTTGATCCCAACCAGTCAGGCTTCAAGGCAGGTCACTCTACCAAAACTGAGGCACCGGCCTCCTCCTGCTCGACCTATTGGCTGCATTTGACATCTTCGCAGAGATGGGAATCAGAGGATCTGCACTGGCATGGTTTGAATCATACCTGGTTGACCAGTCCTACCAGGTGGCCTGGAGAGGATTTCTCTCCTCTCCCCACACCCTCTCAACCGGTGTTCCACAGGGCTCGGTGCTAGGCTGCCTCCTATTCTCCCTGTGTACCAAGTCACTTGGTTTTGTTATCTCTGCTCATGGTTTTTCATATCACTGTTATGCTGATGACACTCAACTCTTTCTCTCCGTCTCTCCTTCTGAAAACCAGGTCCGGCGCGTATCTCTGCATGCCTGGCAGACATCTCTGCTTGGATGACCACCCACCACCTGAAGGTGAACTTGGGGAAAACCGAGCTGCTCTTCCTCCCAACTAAGAGCTCCCTGATGATTAAGGGGTGGCAAGAGCTACGGGAACGGTTGGGCAGGGTAGTTACCAATGGGTAGTTGGGGAGGATTTGATGTGTGAATACCCCTCCCTCAAAGAGTGTGTGGAACAGGGGAGTGTGCTGTGTGGAGTGCAGTGTGCTTTTTTGGTTAAGTGGGTTGCCGCCTTGTGGGGAGAGTGGGCTGGAGATTACCTGCCCTGCCTTTATGATTCACGGGCCTTGTCGCTACAGTGGGGTAGGGGGAACCAAGTGAATAGGAATACTGTCTGTCCCACTTTTTATGAATTTTAATCAATACATATTGTACCTTGTTTTACTTACCTGTCTGCGTGCTGTTGGTCGTCCTGGGGGTGGAGTCCTGCCATAAAAAGGATAGGGAATTTTAGTGGAGGGTGGCTGTGGTTTGTCCCGCACCTGACACCGACATAATCACATATAGACCCTAAAATATATTTTAAAAAGCTTTCTCCTATTTATGTACACCCAGTTAGTACATATTGAATACAGGTGGTCCATAAAATAAGGTGTTGGTATTTTGTTTTCCCCCCCAAAATGATAAGGTATGCAATATACTTTTACAATAAACTCCAAAGAGTGGCTTCCTGAAATGCAAGTTAAAATGAATACATGAATAAATAAATGAATGAAGGGGTTTTCTTGAGAAGGTAAAAGCAGAACACATGACAGTAGCTGAAGGTACTGATGGATACGAGCACTAACTTAATTCTTAAGAAGTTGGCATTTATACTTTGTAAACTAAGTAAATTGAAGTGTCCTTTATGAAATATACAAACAGTGAAATTTATGTCTCAATGGGAGTCATGACAGACCATAGGACAACCCACGGAAAGCAATTTTGTGTATGAATCGTAAATATACTCTGTGAAACTTAGCATACACATATGCAAGCTAGAACTGAAAAATAACCTCCCAGACTAATTTATCACCACAGCTGCTAAACATATAGATCATTGAAACTAACCATTCACAGATGTATTTCAGCCTACAGCTGAAGATATTTAATTAATAACTGATTCGGAATATGAATCAGGGCCCGTATTCACACATTTTTTTATTTTACCACTAGGAGTACTTCTAAATCGCACTAAAACCTTTTAGTTAGGAGTCCCACCTTAAAACCTATTCACAAAGCTGCAAAGACAAACTCATACTAAGGAATTCCTAGAATTTTCAAGCTAAGAGTGAGGGTGGGGTTGACGTCGTTGCTAAGGATGACGTTGTTTCTCATGAACGAGCTTACTCAGAATGCCCACAGCGATTGGCTGATATAGGGGATGGGTCTCTGCCCGCGTACGGATTAACCCCCACGGTTCGGCACACATATGATCCGCGGATTAATAGCTAAATTGAACCATCATAGAGAAATACAAATACAGCCGCTGTTACGTTTTAAAGTAACAATTCCCTAAATCTCGATGCAGAGTTACAGTGAAGAGAGAGACAACCATATATGTTTTGGTTTGCTTTGTTTTTCATACTAAATGCCTTTCTGGGAGGCATGTTTTTAGAAAATCGACCGAATTAAATAGAATTGAAACATTAGCAATCTTTAAAATTTGTATTAAATTAATTCAGGCATGGGCGGCACGGTGGTGCAGTGGATAGTGCTGTCGCCTCACAGCAAGAATTCTCGGGTTCGAATCCAGGCCGGGGGCCTTTCTGTGCGGAGTTTGCATGTTCTCCCCGTGTCCGCGTGGGTTTCCTCCGGGTACTCGGTTTCCTCCCACAGTCCAAAGACATGCACGTTAGGCTAATTGGAGAGTCTAAATTGCCCGTAGGTATGAGTGTGTGAGTGAATGGTGTGTGTGCCCTGCGATGGATTGGCGACCTGTCCAGGGTGTATTCCTGCCTCTCGCCCGGAACGCATGCTGGGATAGGCTCCAGCCCCCCCCCGCGACCCTGACCAGGAATAAGCGGCTTAGATAATGGATGGATGGATGGATGGATGGATGGATGGATGGAATTCAGGCATAAGACCACCCTAGTTAAATCGCCTAAGGCGTACTGAATCTAAAAATGTATTTTGTGAAATTTTCGAATAAAGATTTAGTGAAATAACTTAAATTGAAAAACTGAAATTATCATTCATTCAATTCCTTGAGAATAGTTCCTGGCAATTTTTGGTGGAAACGCGCCTTTGGTCCCCGTTATTATTATTTTTTGCTGATGCGAAAAATGGTCCGATGCACCCCTATTATATTCTAATAAAGATTCTAAAATACAAATGTAGGCTACGTGTCACTGATTTAACATGAAACCAAGAATACTGACTAGTCAATTGGTTACATGTCTGCATCTCGTAAACAATCAGCGGGTATCTATATATAATATATGTAATATTATATATATAATACCCTCACGATTGAGGCGGTACCTTTTTATGAGCTCTGTATCATTCAATATCTCCAAAGTGTTTACGCGATTGCGAGGACGATTGCCGGCAGCAGCCATTTTCGGATCGCTGTCAGTAGGTCTTTAGCGACTTAGAAGTCCTCTTGACCGCTTCTAACTTCTCCTGGACTTAGGAGCTGTTTTTAGCTCTCAAACCCTTTGTGAAATACTCTTATCCCAAAAATGAGTCCTAAATTTATGAGTGACACGCCCATTATTTTTCCGAGTTGCTCCTAAATTGCGGAGTTAGGACCAACTTTTACCCTTAAAATGCTTTGTGAATACGGACCCAGAAATGTATGTATCTCCTGGGAACAAAACCATTGATATACAGTGGTTATGAAAAAGTATTCACCACCTATTTTTCACATTTTATTTCCTTACTTCATGGAATCAACACAAAATACTCTATCATGTCAAATAATTATGATAAAAAAGAAAACTCCAAAGCTTTTTCATAATTAATTAAAAATGAAAAACAGACAATAATTGATCGCATAAGTATTCACACCTTTTGGTAAGACAGACCTAAATAAACTAGTGCAATCAATTGTCTTTAGAGGTCACATAATTATTTGATTGGAGTCCACCTGTGTACAATTTCAAATGATTTAAAATTAAATACGCCTGTCTGTGAGAGGTCCCACAGTTGGTATTGTGCTATAGTATATCATAGCATTTGAAAAGGTATCAGCTTTGATTCAATCAATCAATCAATCGGTTTGAAACCCGCGTCTCTACCAGACCGGCCCTGGTCGTCAGCCCCGATCAGAGGCAGCGTTTGGCTGTCCGCCTCTGGGGGAGGGGGGAGGGTGAGCCGGCACGAGTCCGTCGAGGAGCAGGAAAAGGCATCCGTGGTAGAATTCCGGCTCGGAAGAGGTGGATAAAATTGGCCCGGAAAATAGCGTCTCGACGGGTGGCAGACTCATGGGGGAGGACGAATTGAGATAAATAAAGGGTAAAATTGGCAACAAAATTGAGAGAAAAACTGGAAAAATTTTGCATTTTTTTTATTAAAAAAGAAACTGGATAATCTGCCCAGGCACGAAAGGGTTAATAAACCTTTAATAAGGCAAGGAAAAACACCCCACAAAATGTTTATCTTCTAAGAATATCATTCTTTCCCCCCAAACAACTGCAATTTTGAATGGAGATAGAGAAAATGTTAGAGCATTCCCTATTTTGTAAGCATTTAATGCATTTCCATACAAGAGCTTCATCGTGAAGACCAAAGAACATTAAAAGCAAATCCGAGAAAAGGGTCTTCAAAGGCACCAATCGTGGGAAGGATATAAGAAGATTTCAAAGACTTTGAATATTCCGGCAGGACAATGACCCAAGGCATACTTCAAAAGCCACATTGGGGTAGTTTAAAAACAAAAAATTCTGTCAGAGCCCAGACCTCAATTGGAGCTCAAGCTCAATTTTGTAAAGAAGAATGGGAGAAAACTGCAATGTCCAAATGTGCAAAGTTGGTAGAGACTTAACCAAATGTACTCACAGCTATAATTAGAGCTAAAGGTGTTTCTACCAAGTATTACATCAGTGAATACTTATGCAATCAATTATTGTCTGTTTTTTATTTGTAATTAAATAAGAAAGAGCTTTAGAGTTGTTGATTTTATCTGACATTATAGAGTAGTTTGTGTTCATCAGTGGCAAGAAATTCAATTTCAATCAATTTTGATTACATGAAGTAAGAAAATAAAATGTCAAAAATGTCAAAGGGTGTGAATACCTTTTATTTCCACTGTATGTGGAGTAAAGAATTGATGTAAAAAACTGCAAATATATATGTTCACCAAGGCACTTACAACAAAGCAACACACCTCAAAATAGGTTATTTGTCTGGACCTAAAGCGTTAAAAGCCTACTATTCTACACAGTGACCGTTAACAAAAGTGTGGAACAGTGTGTCAGCCTGTGTGGTGCTTGTGAACATCAAATTGAAATGAAATAAACTGAATCAAATTAAAATAGGCTGAACTAAAAATGAATTTAATTGAAAAGCATTTTATTTATATACAGTAGGGCCATTCATCGCTAGCAGTGATACCAAATGTCTTTACAGTGAGGCAGTTGTGACTCATATCAATCTCCTATTTGTAGCAAACACCTAGACTATATGTGCCATGACCATTTATGCCCAAATTCCCACACATCAGTTGAGGTAGTGAGTTAAGGATTTATATGGCCAATTTAACTGGGGGATGATGGAATGGCAGGTATGAACTTTGACCACTAGTCCAGGGAATGCTTTACTACGTGAGATGCAATAAGTGCCTTGGGACATGTAATGACCAGAGTGAAGCAAGACCTTGGTTTAACATCTCAAACACTCAAGCAATGTGTTTCTGTGACTCTGTTTACATGGTTTATCTTATTTTATCTTCCAATAAATGAGACCTTTCTTGCAGTAATCCCATGCATTTAATTAGACTTAGACGTAAGGAGATGTCCCAGGTGGGATACTGCCATTGTACACTTGAGCAAGGTACTTAACGTGAACTGTTTTACAAAAAATATGCAACTGTATAAATATATAAGATATGTAATCTCTGAATAAGGGTGTCGGATAAGTCTTAAGGCTTAATTTAAAAAAAGTTAAAGTAGTTTGCAGCTAATGCATTTACTACTGCCCTTCTGGAGGTTTTCATACATAATTGAGACTGCATGCTCAAAGCTGAGAACACACATTAGGCCATGGAAATAAAATGCAGAGCTATAAGGATGTGTTTTGCTCCTACACATGCACATGTTCCTAATGAGGGGATTAGTCACTGCAGCAGGTTTCAAATCTCTGGAAAGGAACATATCTGGATCTGTATAGCGCCACCCTCTGTTTTGGTTAGGTCAATATATTATGGATGGTGTCTTGATGTAGTTATCAATATACATAACCTCTGAAACAAGTTTCAAACCTCTGTGAAACATGTTCGATTTTTAATACATTTTTAGTAGGGAAGCTATAGCACAACCTTGTGTTCTGCAATAGTGCAGAGCTAATCTACAGCCACGAGCCGTAATTTACACACCAAAGTTTGTGATTTTCAGTGCCAAATTCACTCATTGGGCCATTTTCATGAATCTCTATCAGTGTGCCAAGTTCCGTAAAATCAGAACAGGCGGTTTTGCAGATCCTGGCTGAATGATAATAATAATAATAATAGTAAATATAGCTGTGAGCTGTGGGCCCAGGCACCAGAAAAATGCCCAAATGCCAAATGAGAAGAATTATGTGTATAAACAAATAATGGACACATTTTTGTAGAGTTATAAAATGCGAAATGGTTTTGCACAATATTTAAACCAAATGCCATTGCCTGGATTCAAACGTACAACAGACAAGCTTTTGTGTGTATCCAGTTTTTGGGTGTTGAGAAACTGATGTGATTAAGTGCAAATTAACAACAGTCAAAAATGAGATGTCAAAAATGTCAATGTTAAACATTTGTAACAGCTCATTAGTTTTTAAATGGTATTTACATAAATTTCAAAACAGCTACAATTTACAGGGGCAACAGCAGGTTTCAATCCCACAACCTTTGGTGCAGTGATTTTACTGTGTGCACAACAGGTCAGGCTTTTTAGCAATGGAATCAAGAATGAATGAATAAAGAATAAATAGCCAAGCATCAACTCCAAATACATTTATTTACCACTTGACCAGGGCCATATCCAGGAGTCGACAATTACCAAGGTCATGAGACCTAGCCCCTCTAGGGGGGTTCGTCATGGAAATGTCACTAAGAAATATTTGATGTAATCAGCCTACCCTTGTAGCTAATTCACTACAAGAGTAGTAGACTGTCATGATTTTATGAATGGCCACTAAAATGTCGCTAGCTTTGTGCCGATCACCACTGTCAATGTATTCTATGTTAGCTAATTTTAGCCTAAATGAGCCTATCACCACTGTAGTCGCACTAAAAAGTGTTGGTGTAACAGTCAGCTAGACAGAGACAGCCACGCTTGGCTAGCGACTACACAAAACTACATTGTTGAATCGTTAAGTTTCAATCTAATCTAGTGGATTTGGAAAGTATTCAGGCCGCAGATGGACCTTCCAACAAGACACAAGGCTTCACTTTGTTGTGTTATAGACTTAATTTAAAATGGATTGTATATATATATATATATATATATTGTGGTGTACCCAGGGGTTGGGCGACACTCACGGACCTTGCAGAGGGCGTAGGCAAGTTCAAGAACACGGAGGAGGCAGTATTCAAAACAAAACAATTATTTATTAAACTAATAATCTTGACAAACACTACACAAAACAAAGGGCGGGGTATTCGGGGAAATACAAACACAAAGTCCACAATCCTACTCGTTGTCAATGTTCTTAATCCAATTCCAAAATCCAGTTCAGTTCCGTAATCCAGTTCGTAGTCAATCCAAAATGGGTCCTCAAAATAATCCAATTTCATGCACAAAAACACTCCAAAACACTCTTTCCAAATCCTGGCTGGTCAAAAACTTCACAGGTTCTCTACTCATCAAACACACTCCCAACCCCAGACACGTTCCTACTCCTTTCCACGGGTAATGTGAGTCAGTCCTTTAAATAGGCCTCGAAATAGCTTTCAGCTGGTGGTTAGTCCCCATTACTTGACTTGGCTCAGGTGTGACTGTGGCCTGCTGGGAAATGTAGTGTTTCCTGGCTCCCATGTGTTGTAGGCCAGGCAGCCATTTCCTTGTGCAGCCCCTTGGGCTGCCACAATATATATATATATATATATATATATATATATATATATATATATTATATATACTGTATATATATATATATAAAAAATGTTTTTGCCATCAATCTACACACAACTGTATAAAAAAAATGAAATAGGTATTCAGGCCCTTTGCTATGACACTCCAAATTGCACTCAGATGCATCCTGTTCCCTTTGATCATCCTTGAGATGTATCTAGAACTTGATTGTAGTCCACCTGTGCCAAATTAAATTGATTGGACATTATTTACACTACCAGACAAAAGTTTTAGAACACCCCCATTTTCCAGTTTTTACTGAAATTTAAGCAGTTCAAGTCCAATGAATAGCCTGAAATGGTAAAAAGGTAAGCGGTAAACTGCCAGAGGTTAAAAAAAAAGTTTAGGTTATCAAAAACGAATAAATTATGTACATTTCAGAGTTATAAAAAAAGGCCCTTTTCAGGGAACAAGTAATGGGCTAACATGGGTTAATAGTCACCGACTCTGGATCCAGCAAAAGAGCCCCAGACCATCACGCTTCCTCCTCCATGTTTGACAGTTGGTGTCACACACTGAGGAACCATCCTTTCGCCTACTCAATAGCCAACAAAAACCTTTCAAAATTTCAAGATTTCAAATTTAGATTAATCGGTCCATAAGACCTTCTTCCAGTCTTCAACAGTCCACTGGCGGTGCTTCATCTTAGCAATGGCTTTCTTACTGCCACAAACCTGCAACTCGAAGTCTTCTCTTCACAGTTGAAACTGAGACTTCCTTACTTCGGCCAGTGTTAAGCTGTGCTTGAAGCTGTTGTCCTGTGAGCCGCCTATCACGCAAGCTGTTGACTCTCAGAAACTTGTTTTCTGATTTTGTTGTGGCTTTGGGTCTGCCAGACCTCTTCCTGTCAGAGGTTCCTCCAGTTTCTAAGTGCCTTTTGATGGTGTAGGAAACTACTCACTGCCCAAAAAATTACATTATTTTTCAGTTTTCCTGTACCATTTCAGGTTATTCACTGGACTTGAACTGCTTAAAGTTCAGTAAAAACTGGTTAATGGAGGTATTCTAAAACTTTTGACCGGTAGTGTAGGTAGGCACACATCTGTCGATATAAGGTCCCACTGTTCACAGTGCATGTCAGAGCAAAAACCAAGCCATGAAGTCCAAGGAACTCTCCACAGACCTCTGACATAGATCTGGTGAAGGGTATACAAAACATTGCTAAACAATTGACCCTTTGCTAAACCACGCCCCCCTTAGTTATTGTTGCTATGTACGTCAAGCTTTCGGAGCCAGCATGGCGCTCCCACTGTCACTAACTGCACTCCCTGGAGAAATATTGTCCAATTTTTGGAAAATAGAAAAAGCGATTTCAGATAGGAGCAGACAGAAGGGTCTACAATATGCATTTGAAGGTTATATTCAAGATATCACACTGACTCAGCAACAAAATGACGTAAAAAAAATTAAGATAGAAGCGAAAGCCTACAGATCAGAGTAAAAGTGAACCGCCGCATCACCGGGCGATTGAGACAGAGGACAACGAAATTAAGGAGCAACACTGTTCCTGTAAAGCTGGGTAGGTCTCTATTCACTATTACAATCATTAAAAAGCAAAAGCAGTAGGCCTTTAAGTCGTTACATTCAGGAGTAAGTTAGCTAGCATTAGCTAACTAACGTAACATTAGTCGCCAAAATATCAGCAGTGTGTCAGCCCAGTCCTCCACAAGATTTGGGTACTCGGGACTGGGCTTCCCATTTGACAAAGTGCTGAAATAGTAATGAAAAAATAGTATTACATTTTGACATCAAGGTAACGTTACCCACTTGGTTTTCTAGAGCTTGACTGTAACATCTTAACGTTAGCAAGCTGTCTGGATCACGAATAACAAAGCTAACATTTAGTCTAACTTTACCAACGTTGCAACCCGGAGCTGTATATCCAGACCGTAGCCACGTTAGCTTAGCTGGCTAACGCTTTTCAAGATTTGATTTAGGTTTTATAAAGGGAAAAAAACGTATATCTCCTTCAAACCTCTCTGGGTAACGAGTGTCACTGTTACACGTGCCCCAGGCACAACGTTTAACCATAATTTGCTAAAAATCCGCAAAACCAGCTCGAAAATGAAGAAAATTTCTAATTTTTGCATGAAAATCAATGGAAGGCAGCCAAACACTGTCGAATCCTCTGTCGGAGTATGTAAAACACGGCGCTGTGATTGGCCAGTTTCCGTTTTTGGGCGTGGTTTAGCGAAGGGTCAATTGAAAGTTCCCAGGAGAACAGTGGGCTCCATCATTGTGAAATGGAAGAAGTTTGGAACCAACACAACTCTTCATAGAGCTGGCTGTCCAGCCAAACTCAGTAACTGGGCAAGAAGGGCCATGGTTAGGAAGGTGACTAAGAACCAAATGGCCACTCCAAGAGAGCTTCAGAGTTCCTCTGCAGCGATGGGAGAACCTGTCAGAAGGACAACCATCCCTGCAGCACTGCATCAATCAGTTGGTGACCATATTCCAGGCAGGATATACACCAAGGGGCTCCACTTGTTCCACTGCTCCTTGTCCTAAGCCTCCTGATGCATCTCCCACACAGCTTTAGACATGGCAGTCAGGCTCTTCCTCAGGAAAAGAGGGCCATCTTCCAGTGCCCATCTTTGGGCAACCTCAGGAAAGCAGCTATTATCTGTCCCTAATACATTCTTATTAGCTACTCTCACTGCTGCAAAGAAAACCATTCTACAGTCATGGTTTACCCCTAACCTTCCTTTAGTTAGAGTATGGTTATCACATTTACATTGTATTATTCTTATGGAGAGATCTAAACTGAATGGAGCTAAAGTAAGGACAACTAAATGCTACTAAATGCTGGAGCAATTTTTTAGAAGCTGTAATAGATTTTATGTAATTTACTGATAGGTTGTTTATTTATGCTATTTTATTCCCTGCATATCTGTACATACTGTAGACTACATTTTTATTCATACCCTTGATAAAGATGAACAAAAGAGATCATATAAAATAAACTATATAAGTAATGAGCTTTATTTTATGCCAAAAATCTAACTGTTCACAAATTATATATTTTTCCCCAGAGAAATCAAGAATCACAAATATTCACACCACTGTTATCAGTACTTTGTGGTTCCTCCCTTGATCATTATAACAGCAAGTAGTCGGCTTCTGCAGTGTCATACGACATTATGGAACTTCTTGGGGGGATCCTCAACCTTTCCTCCATGCAGAATTGTTTTAGTTCCTTCAGATTCATGGGTTGACGTTTGTGGACTGCTTTTTTGAGTTCAAAACACAAATGTTCAATTGGATTCAGGTCTGGAGACTGAGATGGCCACGTCATGGCATTGATCTTGTGCTCTGTCATTTCTTAGTTGCTTTGGACGTATGTTTGGAATTGTTGTCTTGTTGGAAGGTCCATCTGCAGCCACAGTGTAGCTTCCTGGCAGAGGGAACAAGGTTTTTGGACAAAATGTCTTGGTACATGCTAGAGTTCATGGTTCCATCTATTTTAATAAGGGCCCAGGGCCTGTGGATTAAAGCATTAAAGATTCATGTAGTTTGGCAAATTTTGGTGAATTGTCTTAAAAAGAGGCTTCCTTCTTGCAACTCTGCCATAAAGGCCATTGTCATGTAGGCATCATTGAATGGTAGATTTAGACACCTTGTAACCCCAAGATGCTAAGTCGTTTTGGAGATCTTGAACTGTGCCCCTTGGACTTTTTTTTGCCTTTCGAACCATCGGTCTCACTATACGTGGGGGTAAGATAGACCCTCTACCTGGTAGGTTAGCCACTGTTTCCAGTGGCCTTAAACTTCTTAATAATTGACACAACAGTGGAAAGCGGTGTCTTTAACTTTTTTGTGATTTTTTTATCACCATGATGATGGCTGACTACAGTATTTCAAATGTGTTTTCCCTCCTTTTTATACCCTAGGGAAACAGGAAATCATTGTAGGCCACTGTATAAATAAGTTGTATATTTATGAAGATTTGTTTTTGTTGGATTAAATTGAAAATAATAGTTAGGGGTGTGAATAATGTTTCAGATGTTTTCTGGAAAAAAATATTATAAATAAAACAAAATATGTTTTTTTGAACAATTCTGTAGGTTTGGAATTTTCTGCATTTTTTTGCATAAAATAGACCTCATTACTTTCCTATATTTATTTATTTCACTACTCATTTATTTTATATGATCTCTTTTGTTCATCTTTATCAAGGGTGTGAATAAAAACGGAGTCTACTGTATTATATTGTTATCATTATTGTTATAATTTTTTTATCATAATGTACATTATCTGTGTAAAATGGTATGAAACATTCCACAATAATTTATGAACTATTATTGAATAGTTTTAATAGAAGGTCTGAAGGTTAGAAATAATATAAGGTTAATAGAATCCACTCTTCATGATTCCCCCGGAACTTCAATGGAAGTTTGTTTTTGGATACTGGTCCTTATGTTTGTCCATTCATGTTCAAGATATTTAGCTCATTACATAATTAACTTTTTTTTTTTTTTTTTTCATTTATTTCGGATTTTTCCCCCGTTTTTCTCCCAATTTAGTAGCCAATTATACCCTCTATTTTATTTTCAATTCCCCACCCTCACGAGTCCGCCGCCCGTCCTCCGGGAACGAGATTCGTATTCCTGGACCTATTTCCCCGCCTTCTTTCGAGACGGAGATCTTCCACGGACTCCATTAACCTTCTCCTCGGCGGACTCGTGCCGGCTCTCCTCTCCCCTCCCCGGAGGCGGACAGCCAAATGCCGCCTCCGATCGGGCTGACGACCAGGGCCGGTCTGGTAGAAACGCGGGTTTCGATCCGCGTCTCTGACGGGCAGCGCACACCGCTCCAAACGCGGTGCACTAGACCGCTGGGCCATCCGCCAGCCCCTCATAATTAACTTTTTAATTTTTATGGGGATATATTACAGATATATTTAATGGTTAATGGTTCTGCCAGCATCTAACATGCGTACTGTTAATTGGGACATGTACATTAATGGCCTACCTATGCTGTGTACGCAAAGTTTCATAAGTTTCTTTTGCGTAACAAATATGACAACTATGGGAATTATCAGAGACCATTTGCACTTAGCCTAATTCGTTTTTGTCTCACACAGTAGTGTTGTCTTTGTTCAAGTCAGACAATGCTCAGAAAGATAATGCTTTGAATTTGAAGAGGTAAATCACACTGTTAACCACACAGACTTGTTGCTGGAAGTGAAACAAGCCTATTCTATTTCCAGCAAATATGCCACTGCTGATTTTAGAATTATGATTGTTTGTGTGCTTCTGCATGCGTGTGCATTATTGCCGACTATTTTATATTTAAAGTCAGCCATGCCTTGTAGCACTGAATAATGGGTTTTATAAAGGAAAAATGCAATAGAATGAGAACTCATGTTTTCAATCTGTGTCCGTGTGTTGGGATGAGCTAATGTAATTATATTCAGTGCAACCTACAATGGACCATTCCTGTGTATCTGAGGGTGCGCAAAAAGCAAGTGGGTTCCTTAAGCCAGAATCAGGCCCTTAGTACCCAGACATCTGGGACGGCCACACCCTGCCTTCAGAGCAGGCACAGCGAGCCCCATGACCCATGTGTTGCCATGGGGATGAACACTAGGGGAACTGTGAAGAACCCCCCTCCCCTCACCAGCAGTTCCCCAGAGCTACTGTGCCTGTTGACTTGTTTACCTATTTATATATCTCGCTCACAGAGGAAGAGCAAACCAGCACACAATTCCCCTATGAAAATAACAGTAAGTCAATATTGCAATATAGTGCCAGTCTTGCCACTGGAGGTATTTGGACCCCTGCCATGCTCTTCCCTGTATGATTATGAAGTTCTGCTCCAACAGAGCATTTGGGGAATAATAAACTCCATTAGTGAGATGGTACAGGCAAGCATTCGAAGGGATGCAGATGAGACAACACAGAAAAATGGAACAGATGATTCATGTTTCATGGACTGAACCATGATGGTAATTTTTGTATTATGACCTTGAATTTCCTGCTCCTGGTTTTGAATATATCTTCATAAATCAGAATACTGCCATTTACCTGACATAAATAAAGCTTGAGCACCAAGGTGCTTGATAACGCCATGGAACTCGAACAAAATATTAGTTTGATAAAAAAGCACTGATTGGCACTTCTGGAACTTCATAAAGACATGGGGGGGGGGAGACTTATCTAACAAAGATTTCAGTCACTGAAACAAGTCCCTCCAGAGCATGATAAATATGAGAACAAGAAAAAACTTCAATTCTAAAGCACTTTTCATACATGACGCTCAAAGCGATTCCCAGATAAGGCAATTTGGAAACTCCTCGCGGGACTCCCAGCCTGATTTGACACTGGTATTATCCGGATTCGATCCAGACCGCAGGGATGCACCACTCATTTTGAACAGATTTTTTTTTGTTCCAGCATCATTGATTTAATTTTCATCCGAACCCTAAACAGAGGTGCGCTCTCAAACAATGGAAATGCCTAACTGAAGGGAAAAAACATTCTTGTTATGAGGATGTTCCCTTATTTCGCTTACAAATCACAATCCATTCAAATAAACCTTAATAATTTGCTAATGACAAAACAATCACTGTGTGCTGATTGAGTGGGTACAACATTCTCTGATTTTGATTGCTCAACTTTGCTGAATGCTTTGTCACAGTTTAGAATGGGGTTTTCATTCTATTTTAAAAGTCAGCCTTTTAAGGAACAAGCAACTGCCAAACTAAAGGAAAAAGGTGAGTAAATGAGGGATACAAAGTACAGTATATTGAAAGCAAGAGCATCCCACCATGCTTAGGGTCATGTATAAAAATGCTGGGCAGGCCCAGTTGCCGTTTATTTTAGCTACCATGCCTAGGAGAAGAGATCTCAGTGACATTGAAAGAGGGGTGATTGTTGGGGCATGTTTGGTTGGAGCTTCAGTGACGAAGACTTCTCAACTTGTTGATGTTTCATGAGGAATAGTGGTTAAGATGATGTTGGCATGGAAGTTTGAGGGAAGGACAATGTGGTGCTCGCAACTGTGCTCGCAAGCGCATACTCCTCAACTGCTGAGAATGTGGGTCAGGTTGCAGTGCATAAATCCTAAACACTAATTACACCTAAAAATGCATGTTTGTGACTAAAGTGGTGCAAAGAACACAGGCAGTGGTCTACTGAGTGGAAAAGGTAATATGGTCAGATGAGTGATCCTTCACTCTGGGCTTGTTTCCCATAGTGAAGGGTTCTGTTGGCTCTGTTATGTTTTTCCTGGCATGCTTTAGGTCCACTCAACCCCTTAAAGGGCAAGTTATATGTCAATAAATATAAAGCCTACAAAGTGATTACCTAAATCCTATGGTTAAGGGCATACATTTTTCACCACCTTTGTCAGGAACCTGCAGTTCCGTCCTCCAACACCAAGAGGTTGATGGAGGACTTTATATAGCTACTTGTTAAGCTATCAATGCATTACGATCTCAAGCAATCATTAAATTACCACAAATGAGGTGTGTATTGCATTGCAGTAGACAGCAGTTGGCGCTGCACACACCCACACGTAATCATACTGATTGATTTGTAAGTAGGCTCCTGCTTTCAATTGTGAAAGTATGTCTTTACACTTCTGTAGGACATGCCCGTCCTAGAATAAAGAAGCTGATATGTTGATATGAGTGGGCAGATATTTTTTTACTGCACAAGTTTATAAAACAATTAAAAGCAAAAGGAAAATGTTTTTTAACAGCCTAAAGGCAAAATAACATTTTAAAATTATTGATGGGATGCCTTGATTTTTTAAATTCAGTTAAGGGAGCACAATATTTTATATTTGAGTGTTGAATTTAATCATTTTCAGATACTTTGTTGTTTCCTCTTTCATGACTTGTTGTAGAGGTGTAAAAACTTGTCCATAAGAGGAAACACTCTGCCTCAACAGAATTGTTTTCAACTGATAAATATTGATTTGCCATAAATGTGAGATTGGGATGTGATTGGGTTATTTCAGGACTGTTCCAGAATTGAAGTACAGACATCTCACGACTGCCGCTATTCTTTGCGTGACGTACGTATTCTATCATTTCTGATTTACAGTGATCGTCAAAACTGGGAATATAATCTAATGGAAGGGTCTCCACGCCCAGGCTGCTCACTTGCTATGGGTCGAAAAGCCGCACAGCCTTGAGAAATTCATGAGCCAGATGACAGAATCTGGGTTTCTGTTTTAACTGTTCGGGGGTTGAAGTATGCGTTGAGTTTGACAGCATCTTGACTGAATGTTTTTGTGCATTGTTTGTTAACCCCCTGAGGTCCGTGCTAAGCTTTTAATGTTTTTAGATTTTGGCATGGTCTGATATTTATCTCAATTTCATCAATTTAACACACACTTACTCCAAAGTGTTTGATATTTTTATTTGAAGGACAATCACAGCTACATTTGTATGCCATCAATAGTTTGGTCAGTATCATATGCAGCTTGTAAATAGATCTACAAACACACAAGTTAAAAATAGTAAATTTTTCTGCTGTCACAAAAGATGTGAAAGCACACACTAAACTATAGTGACGAATTGTTTTGCCAATGTGCGTTTGTTCACCAAGGTCTTGGTTATGTAAGGGTGTGAAAATAGTTTAGCACATCTGAGATCTAAATAGCTAAAAACCTGTTTTTATCAGAACTGGTCACATTTATTTCAGGCTGTGGGAGGGCTAAATGCTAAATACCTGAATATTCATTTTGGCTCTTTGTTACGTTGCAACACGCGGAATGTTTGGCGTCACAACACGCGATATTCATAGGCTATATTTTCACGAGTATTTGAAAACAAGCGAAATAAAATTAATATCAGCATAGACTGTTGCTGGCAGATTGCAAGCGTAAACACAGACAAGATGTAAAAAAATAAAAAAACAAGCGAAATAAAATCAATAGCATAGACTGTTGCTGGCAGATTGCAAGCGTAAACACAGACATACGATATATTTTATAACATTTTACGCTGTTTGAAAAGTATTTTGTGTGCCTATTGCAATTTGTTACATTGCGACATGCGGAATATGTAGTCACAAAGCGCGGAATTCATATATTTTCACGAGTATTTGAAAATATACTCGTGAATATACTGTTGCTGGCAGATTGCAAGCGTAAACACAGACATACGATATATTTTATAACATTTTAGGCTGTTTGAAAAGTATTTTCTGTGCCTATTGCAATTTGTTACATTGCGACATGCGGAATATGTAGTCACAAGGCGGAATTTATATATATTTTTCAGTATTTGAAAACAAGCGAAATAAAATAAATATCAGCATAGACTGTCCTCTTCAGTTTGTGTTGTTTATGCCGGCGTTTTCACACATGGCCAGCGTACCTCCCGAAATTAGCACCTCGTTAACATGTCAATAGAAGGGGACGTTACTAAAAGGTAAAAAACAGAGTAAAAGCAAGGTTTACTTTTGGTCTAATTAAGCTAATTTTAAAAATCCCATTTGATTTGCCAGTGCTCAAATCGGAAAGTCGCGATTCTAAGGTTTCTGTCAATGTTTTTGCCGCGTGTGTATGATAAAATATCGCGAAGTTAGAAATAGTAATATACTTGTATTGCTGCTTGGATCGGCGCCGATCCAGCCGACCTCAGGGGGTTAATTGATCAATTTTTGCTGTGCACCTGCTGTGCCAATGTTTGGTGTTCATTGATTAGATCAATTTTATTGTAAGTTTGGTGAATTCAGATTTTTCGACTCTCAAACCACTTAATCAGGTCATTCAGATATTCACTGTCTTTAGAAATAAAAGACAGATGTTCCTTCATATCATTTCTGTCTGAGCAGCTGTATTAGGTGAGATGTCTAACTAATATTTTACAAAGCTGCTGTAAAACTCAATATACTGAGCATGGTAGGCCACAGATGCATACCAAGTACCCCAACATGTCTTACATGGGGGCTCAGGTGTCAGTTTTATTGCTGTCTGGGTAGTTGCATGTTAAATATGTTCCAATTAACAGAGTTTCCTACATGGACAATGTTTGAATATCTCATTGTTCAAACTAATTTGTCAATCTTTGGGAAATTGTCTGCCCATATATTGCAAGCAAGTGCTAAAATATGAGCATTGCATGTCAAATGAATAGATTTGGAAATAATCCTCGCAGAATGTCATTGTATGTCTTAACCATGTAGCTCGCATTATCCGATACAAAGCCTGTGATATTGTTTGAATCCACTTCATATGCATTTAAACTGTTAACAACGGCCTCTGCCACTGTGGAGTGATTGACAGATTGTAAGTACCTGCCAGTATTTTCCAGTACCACTTTCAAAACATCTGTTTTCCTCCTTGTAAGACATACAAAATGTGTAGAGCATAATGGTCATTTGCATTCATCTGTCAATTCATCTGTAACAACAGATATGCTTTCAATTAACCAGATGTTTTATTTCACTTTTGTGTATTTTTGCGATGCGCAGTAAATATTCCCTTCTCAAACAACCAGTAGTTGGAATTGCCCCACCATTCACTACATGCTTGTTTAAAAAAAAAAACATATTTTGGGGTTGTCCATTTTCTCAAGGGGAATATTTGCGCTGACAAATGCCCCTGTCAAATGTGATCTTTCGTTTTTCGTGTATCAGCTAGTTCAAATGCCGGTCTATTGTTCCTTTTTTACTGTGTTGTAATAAAATATTGAAGGTTGTGCAAAATACATACTGCTATCGGTTTGCAATACGCCAGGCAGATATCGTTCTACTCTTTCAGTTCGAGTTTTCTTCAGATTTCACTTTGATCTGGTTGTAGCCTCCATTTTCAGTTTAATGGAAACTCCCTTCTCTGAAACAATGTCAATTTGTACACTTGCACCCTTGAACCAACAGTCATATTAGCAGCTTCTTGAGAGAGGTGGTGAAAAACGCATGCCCTTACCTATGGTGAAGCATTTCTATCCTGATGGGAGTGGTCTCGTCCAGGAGGCACGAGTGGTCACTGAATGGTTTGATGAGCATGAAAATGATGTAAACCATATGCCATGGCCGTCTCAGTCACCAGATCTCAACCCAATTGAACACTTATGGGAGATTTTGGAGTGGTGTTTTCCACTATCATCAACAAAACACCAAATGATAGAATTTCTCGTGGAAGAATGGTGTTGCATCCATCCAGTAGAGTTACAGACACTTTCAGAATCTATTCTAAGGTGCATTGAGGCTGTTCTGGTGGCTTGTGGTGGCCCAACACACTATTAAGACACTTTATGTTGGAGTTTCCGTTATATTGGAAGTTACCTGTATAAGAACATAAGAACATAAGAATACATAATGATGAGAAAGGGCTGTTCGGCCCATCTAGGCTCATCATGTCCTAATCTAAAGAGTATCTAGTACTACATCTAGCCTGGACTTGAATAGCCCAAGCATTTCTGCCTCTACTACCCGACCAGGCAAGCTGTTCCAGGTATTGACAACTCTCTGTGTAAAGAAAAACTTCCTAATATCTGTGCAGAATTTGCCTTTAACTAATTTCCACCTGTGGCCTCTTGTTCTGCTGACCCCACTTATCTTGTTAATCCCTTTTAGGAATTTAAAAACCTCAATCAAATCCCCGCTAAGTCTCCATTTGCTAAATTTAAATAGATTGAGTGCCTTAAGTCTATCATCATAACTTTTACCTTTCATACCAGGTATCACTTTAGTTGCCCTTCTTTGGACTTTTTCAAGAGCTTCTATATCTTTCTTGTAGTGCGGTGCCCAGAACTGCACACAGTATTCTAAGTGGGATCTGACAAAGGCATTATATAACATTAATATAACCTCCTTTGATTTATACTCAATACTTTTTGCTATGTATCCCAGCATCCTGTTGGCTTTTTTCACTGCTGTAGCACACTGCTTTGATGCAGATAGGCTTTGATCAACTACAATTCCTAAGTCCTTTTCAAATTGAACACCTACTAACTTTTCTCCTCCCATAAAATACTCCTGTCTAATGTTTTTATTTCCCACATGCATAACTTTACATTTAGCAATATTGAATGTCATCTGCCATGTATCTGCCCATTTTTGGATTTTGTTTAAGTCATCTTGGATTACTTTAGTCGATTCCAAACTGTTTGCCAAACCCCCAAGTTTAGTATCATCTGCAAATTTAACTATTTTGCTACTAACGTCCATGTCAAGATCATTTATGTAAATAAGAAAGAGCAGAGGTCCCAGCACCGATCCCTGCGGGACACCACTGCCCACAGCACCGAGGTCAGATACGGCCCCACCTACTGTTACTCTTTGTATTTGCCCTTGCAGCCAATTATGAACCCACTTTGAAACTACTCCTGCAATTCCTACTGAATTCATTTTCGCAATGAGCCTCTCATGTGGTACCTTGTGAAATGCTTTCTGAAAGTCCAAATATATAATATCATAAGCCTGGTTCAGGTCAACACACTTTGGTGTTATTGCAGAGATTGCATTTAAACATATGATTTGCACTTGTAATACTGCTACTATGCACATACTCAGATAAGCTATATTATTTTATTTTCCCCGTTACAATATGCCATCTGATCTCCTGGCCTGTTTTCTGTATTGCTTTTAAATGAGTTTTTCAAGACGAACATGACTGCAGATTCTCTCTGACTGTGAGCATGCAAGAACAAGGCTACCATTTTTCTTTGATTGCCCTAAATACTGTAGGCCCATGGCACAAGATTTTTTAATTGGCTAATGTCATTTTTGATCGATGAGCATTCAGCTCATTTTGCTTCGTAATAAGTAGGGTAGAGTCAATTCACAGAGTGAAGGTTTGGACAGATATTGAAAAAGTCTTTATGGAATACAAGAAAGATGGTGAAGCTGATTGTGGCAGGATCAGGGGTGTTGGATTACAACGCAGCGAAAGAACAATAACAAAATCTCCATAGAACAGAAAACTAGGAAACAAGAGGGATTTATTAGGGGAATTAACACAAATTGGGAATATAGGGAAGCAATTACGTACAGTCCGTGATCCATTCTCTTGGTCTTTATCCGCAATCCGAAGTCGTTAATCCAATCCAGGTCCTCCAACAAGCAATGGTCAGTACACAAACGCGGTTTTCAAAACAAGTCAAGCCAGTAATCAATCCAAAAAATGATTTTTTTTCTCTCACTCTCACCCGCCAGCGCATTTTCCATCGTTACTTGGTTAATGTGTGTCAGGTGTGCCCCGTCAGCCCCAGACTTCCCATTAAGGAAGAGTGGGGGTGGAGCCAGCGGGCCTCTATGTACTGTCCCTGTACTACCACCCCTCAGAATGCCTCCAGGTGGCTGCCACAATATGTTGTGTTGGGTTTTCCACTGCTGTGGCTGCCTTTTTGACAAATTTCCATTTTTTATTTGCGCCATTTTCATTTTCCTCTAACATATTGTTTCCCAATGATCCACAAATAACTTTTTTATTTTTTGGAAAACAGTTTATTAATTATACAGTCCTACATGTCCCATGTCTGTTTTTACTGTAGAAATGTCACAGATAAAATGGGCTGAAATATGAGTATGCTGCATGTGCTATCAGAGCAACCATCTCTGAGTGACTTATGAATGTCCCTCAGAGTGAATCCAAACTTGTCGTGAGAATATTGACCATCAGATATCTCCAGCATGCTGTTTGGAAATGGTAAGGCAATGCAATATTAAACAGGTGTTTTAATCGGTAGTAGATAGCACAGTGAATTAGATCTTGATGTGAGTCTCTTAGGACAAATAACCTACAAGCCTCCAGAGATCCAGCTGTTCGAATGGGGATATGCTGTGGATGTAATGCAAAGGCTATGTTCAATATGGCTGGGTGGTTCATGCATACACACCCAATTCAAATGACTCTGCTTACATATCACAGCATGTCCATTTCATATACAGAACATCTCTTTTAGATCTGATCTCACTGATATCTCACTCAATAGTACATTATAGCAAGACATTTGTACAAATATATTACAAGCAACAGTACATTTTCTATTTACTGAACAGATATTCAGGTCTGTGTGCTTAACAATGTGCATTCTACTTCTGCCATCTCTGAATCTAAAAGTATTCTGATTTAGTTTCTCATTATGAATGTTTCTGAACGAGTGTGTGTCAAAGATAGAATATTCATACTTATGGTTGTCCATCGAATCCGATGATGACTTCCACTTCTGTTAACGGTGTACAATAACGGTACATTGATGGCTGTAGAGTCCAATCCGGGAACCACAAATTTTACTGCAAGTTTGCAGTGTTAGTAGGGGCAGCCAAGGATGTGTGTCTCTTGAGTCATTTTTGATGTTTTTTGGTGGACTTCCCCTCCTCAAGCCTCTGCATTCAGCAGCAGCATCTTCCAGGTCTGTAGGTGGGATATTGCACCTCTTCAGGGCTGTTTTCAGCTGGTCCTTGTATTGCTTCTTCTGACCTCTTGCTGACCGCCGGCCATGGTGTAATTAACTGCACAAGATCTTACGGGGAAGTCGATCTTAGGGCATTCTGGCAACATGCCCGACCCAGCGTAGTTGGTGTTGGGTCATCGTGGCCTCAATACTCTTGCAGTTAGTCTTGGCAAGTATTTCAGTATGAGGCACACAATCATGCTAGGTGATTCCGAGGATTCACTGCACACATACTATATGAAATCTTTCAAGGGCCTTGATGTGGCGGCTATAGGTGGTCCAGGCTTCCCAACTGTAGAGGAGTGTGGTGGCTTGGTAGACAGCAACTTTTGTGTGGAGGTGGAGATTTTTGTTAGTGAAACCCCTGCGTCTGAGCCTTTTAAAGGCAGCTGAGGCTTGTTTGATCCGGTTTTTAACTTCATAGTCGATGTTGCAGTCTTGAGAGAGGATACTGCCCAAGTATTTGAATGAAGGGACTATTAATGGGTTGTGTTCAACGGTGAAGACAGGTACGGTGGGCGGAGGGCTGTAACTCCACTGACAGACTACCTCTGTCTTGGTGGTGTTGACCTGAGTCATAATTCCATTGTGGAACTGGTGGATGATGTTCAGAAATTTGGCTGGGCAGCTAAATTTGAGTAGGACACCCCAAAGAAGCTCCCTGCTCACCATGTCAAAGGCCTCGGAAAGGTCGATAAAGGTCATGCAGACACTTTTCCTGGACTTGTCGTGCCGTGAATATCATGTCAACTGTGCTTCTGTTCTTTCTGAAGCCACACTGTGACTCCGGCAGCAGTGCCTCTGTGATGCTATGAATCAGCCTGTGTAGCATCACCTTAGCCAGGACCTTACCAGCAACAGCCAGGAGAGAGATCCCTCGACTGTTGCCACAGATGCACTTGTCACCCTTGTTCTAATAGATGGTGACTAGGCTTGAGTCCCTCCATTGTTAAGGGACCGTCTCCCGGTCCCAGATCTCAGCGATGTACTGATGGAGTGTTTTGGTACAGAGATACCCTCCCTGCTTGAGGAGCTCTGCAGGGATGTTGTCAGTGCCAGGGGACTTGTTGTTCTTGAGGGAGCGTACAGCTGATAGTACCTCTAGGAAGGCTGGTGGATGATTGAGGTCCTGTATGGGTGGATGTTCAGGCAGCTCTTCCAGGATGTTATGATCTGTTGGGGAGTGCTGGTTGAGTAGTGCTTCAAAATGTTCAGCCCATCTCAACAGGATCTTGCTTTGGTCCTTCAAAACTGTCAGACCGTCGGCTGTTTTCAACGGAGTGATGGAGCAGTTCCTTGGGCCATAAATAGTTTTAACTGAGTCGTATAAGTTTTGCATGTCATTTTTGGCTGCATAGGTTTGAATCTCCTGAGACTTATTTGTCCACCATTCATTCTGCAGGACCCACAAGGATGTTTGGCTGCTCGCCATTGCTGCCATAGATTTCCGGATGTTGGATTGTTAAGGGTTGCCCTGTGTGCTTGGCGCATATAATCCAGTAAGGTGGCGATGGTGTCAGAGTTCTCATTGAACCAGTCCTGGTGCTTTCTGCCTCTGTAGCCTATGGACTGAGCTGCTGCTTGATATAGCACTGAGTTTAGAGAGACCCACTTCTAATCCATAGGGTCCTCTGAGATCAGGAGAGGCTCAATCACCTTCAGCTTTTTGCCAGTTAAGCGACAGAACTCATCCCTAGCCTCAGCTTTACTCAGTCGGGCACAGTGAAGGCGCCTCTTACTTACTGGCGCCAGCAGCTGGGGGGTGCACTTTCATGTGGAGTTTAGTCATAATGCAGTGGTCGGTCCACCATTCTGCACCCCTCATAGCAGGAACCAGTAGGGCATCATTGATGTCAGCACGTCTCACTATGACATAGTCAATCAGGTGCTAGTGCTTTGAGCGTGGGTGCATCCACAATGTTTTCAGTTTGTTCTTCAGTTTGAACAGGGTATTGGTGATGGTGAGGTCATTCTTGGCACAGAGAGTTAAAAGTTTCATACCATTCACATTTACGTGGTCAATCCCATGTCCACTAAGCACACCACTCAATGTTGTGTTGTTTTTGCCCACCCTAGCATTGAAGTCACCGAGCAGGGGGATCTTCTCATTCCTGGGGATACAGCGAAGAGCCTCATCCAGTGACTGGTAGAAGCAGTCCTTGGCCTCATTCTCTGATGGTAGATTTGGTGCATAAGCACTGAGAAGAGTGGCAAAGTACTTCTTGGCAAGAGGGATATGGAGAAATATTAGCCTTTCACTAATGCCAACAGGTGTCTCAGTGAGGCTTGGTAGAAGGCTTTTCTTGATTGCCATTCCCACACCATGAAGATGTTGCCCACCAGAGGGTATCCTTTCCAGAAGAAGGTGTAGCCCTTACCCGCTTCTTTCAGGGAGCAGACGTAAAAAGCAGAGCTCAGCATTGGCATCTGTTCAAATAGGATATCTGTCATCTTAAAACACACAGACCTTGCAGAGGGCGTAGGCAGGTTAAAGAACCCAGAGGAGGCAGTATATAAACAAAACAATAATTTATTAAACAAATACTCTTGACCAAAAAACACACAAAACAAAGGGCGGGGTATTCGGGGGAATCCAAAACACATAAAGTCCACAAGCCTTATCTCGTCGTCGTTCTCCGTAATCCAGTGTCGCAATCCAGGTCAGTTCCGTAATCCAGTCCAGTAGTGGGTACACAAAGCAGGGTCCTCAAAACAATCCAGGTCAAAACACAAAAATCAATCCTAAAACACTCTCTCTCGGCTAGTCCATAGATTTCACAGGTTCTCGCTCTCCAAATCCCAAACACTTTCCTACTCCTTCAACACACCACCCTACTCCTTCGCCGTTTGATGGGAACGAGTCCTTTAAATAGGCCTCAAAATGGCCTTCAGCTGTTCGTTAGTCCCAAACCTTCAACTGCTTTCAGGTGTTGGATTGCCTGCTGGGAAATGTAGTGTTTCTGGCTCCCATTTGTTGAAGGCCCAGGCAGCCATTTCCTTGGGCAGCCCCTTAGGCTGCCACAATACCTTTAACATGTTTCAGTCATGGGTTTTTCTCAGCTTTTGTCCCTTCAGCTGCTGAATACAAGAACAATTACGCCATAAAGACGCTAAAGGCGCCTCAGACGTTTTGAAGCTCTTATTTCACGGCCAGACAAAAACCACAAGATGGACTGTCAGCTAGCATGCCAGAGCACAATAGCAGGACTAAAAGCCTAGAAAAGACCATTATTGAACCATTACTTGGAGGGTAAAGAGTGACTGCCACTTGTCTCTGGCTGACGTACAATTCAATCTTATTGATGGGAGCTGCTCCTGCTAAAACATGGGGAGTGCATGGGGACATCACAGGGATATCTCTCCACTGGTGAAATGTAGGGCCTCAAATGCTACCACACACCAAATCACAAGCAACTCCTTAAAGCAGCAGTGCTTTGGGCACACGAGCAGTGGTGCTTGGGCATAGTAAAAGCGTTTGGTGCTATCCAGTAAATAAAGACGTGGTGTAGGGTAAATAAGTGCCAAACCCCATGTAAAAGCCATTGCTGCCCTCTGAACAAGTTTATCCCATGTCTGAAATAGCCTTTATGACCCCGCGAATGGCTGGAACATTTTGTTGATGGTGCTGAACACTCACACTTTTTCATTAAAGCCCAATGTGTTTAAAAGAGCATTGACTTTTGTCCAAATTGTTTTTTTGGGGAAGCTTTGAGAGTACACCTCACCTTAGCTTTCTATTTTCAGCATTAGAAGGAAATGAAATCAATGAAGCAGATACAGGTGCTTCCTGAGTGCTGCATACAGCAGATCCACTTTCTCTTAGTGCAGTGATGCACACTGCGATCACTCTACAACGTGAATTGTGCGTGAGGGTTTTAGTCAGCAGGATATACTGCAACTTATTGCTCAGTAGCAACTCCTCTGGTTGATCAGGTACCTGCACTCTGTCTACAGTTCTCCAGTGCAATAATTGCAGTTCAGCTGGTGGACTTCCAGCTAGTCACAGGAAATGATTTGCTCTCTGTTTTAAAGTAAAGTGCATTTTTACACCATGTCGGACCTTTGGTGAAACTTTAATGTGTAATAATTTCTCCCAAAGAGCTTCTTTTCTGATTGATCATGGTGTATGAAGGCTTTATGTTCAGGATTTCATCATGCATAAAGACTCAACACTTGAGTGTTGTTCCTGCTGCCTTCTTCATATGATCAAAATAAAAATGCCCGCTTACAGCTTATTATTTTTCTCTATAATATGAATACATTTATTCATGAGGAATTTGCAGGCATTATTTAACATGGTCGTCAAAGCAGAAAAGTATTTGAAGAAAACATATATATACTTCTATAGTTTGGTTTACTTATGCATAGATTTCGACACAGGAGACATTGTTCTACCTTTGAAGTAGTATTTGTACTTTACACAACGCGTGTGGTCATTTATGAACACTGCAGTGTCCATAAAACCACCCTCTGCATGTGTTGCATGGGCAGGGGTCTGTCAGACTCCAGTCCTCTTTGACAGCAGGCTTGGGTAATTGACTCCTTAATACTGCCACTATTCTTGGAGTAGGGGTCGTGTGTCGGAGAGCGTTGTACTCAGCCTCTCCTCTCCTGCTGCCTAGCCTTCTGGACTTACGGCCTAATAAAACCCCCACTGAGGAGCTCTTCAGTGGAGCGAACCCACTAACCCGTATGTCCCCATAGGGAGCTGCTTTGTTTGACGGCCAGTGCCAAGCTTGCTTGGTTAGCATTGCCTTGTTTATGAGAGAGACCTTTAGGCCTTTCAGGACACTGCTAAATTTAACATGGCAATGCCTGTACAACATGATAATAGGCACAATGGCCTTTTTTTCCCATTGCCGTTGCCCTCATGTTTACATCATGAGGGTATTGCCTTTTTCTTAACAGGCAGTCTGGGTGACGGCATTGCTACATTGCTTTATTTGTCAAGGATTTGTAGGATTTAATCCATGAATACTGGCATTTTCCAATATTGATTATAGTCTTCATAACTACTTAACCTCAAGGGCAGTATTTAACCAAGTTTCACCTTTTGCCTGGCCTAAAATAACATTTGAGAAACAAACCGAATAACTTTTTGGGGAAAACAAAGTTAGATTGAATCAAATATACTGTATATTTCAACAAACTGGTCAAATCATTCAAATGCATCCTCCCCATACTGAGGGAAGATTGAATACACCCTCCCCATACTAGTATTTGATTGAATTTACTACCTCAGATGTCTTTAACTTAAAGATGTCCCTGAATTTCATGTCAGTCAATCTTACTTGTTTTAAGCAACCTTGTTTTAAGTGTTGTGCAATGAAATGTAGATTATCCAGCGGATTGAAATCGTCCTTCCCTGGGCGACGCTATGGTTAATTATGCACCAACCTGTAGGGTTGCCAGCCACAACCAACACTGGAACGGTCAGGATTCAATACCAGACCATGGGTCGCATCCACACACTGAAACCCAGTGCCCTAGAAGAATGAACGACCCAGCATCTCCCTGGACCCTATATATGACCTCAACAAAAATGTTTTTCAACATTAAAAATATTCAAGTCACTCAAATATACTCTCTGTACATCAACAAGTAAATTCATTAAATTCGGTCTGCTTACCAAATTACTTATATCAAAAGATGCCAAGTTACAACTAAACTTTCATCAATACATTTAACAGAAACAAGCACTGTTCCAAAGCAATGCTTCCCAAATGTTGTATTTGTATTACATTTAGTGTCAATTTGTTACTTGAAATGAACATGCAGCTGAAGTTAACTAGCTAACCGTTGTTTTAGCAGGTACTGACAATATCGCTGTGATTTTTAGATTTGCAAATTTTATTGGAAAGCTGTAAATGAATCAACTAAAGCATACAGTAGGTACCCACGCTGCTAAGGTAAATGATGGCATATATCACTGGCTAGCTAACTACACTTCAGTAATAAGTGAACTGCTTAGAGAACCTATCAAACCAACTAGCTGCTTATTTTAATGAAAGGCTATGAAGCTATGTAGATAGGTGGCCATCTGTCTGAATGAATAAGGGTAGGCTTCCTAGCTGGCTACACCCATGTGTTTTTGATTTAAGAGTATACATTTAGTCCAGGATTTAGGGCCTACGTTGTAGTTACCATAGCTATTTGAGCCATGAAACAATATGATGCAAGGTTTACATGTAAAATGATAAGAATACATTATAGAAATCTATTGGGCATAGGAATTATACATCTCTAAAAGCAATATTATTCATCTTGTGGATAGTATTAGATAGCAAACAAGCTAAACTAGGGACTGGGTTGGAGGGCAGGGAAATAAATTAGTATTAGTATTAAGGATAGGAAGGCACAGACTGCCCAGATGGAGGATATCAGGGCAAAGTATAATAACACCTGTGAGGATATCATAAATAAATACATGTTAGAGCATAATGTTAATAAAGGTGGGAGTGGGAGAGAATAAATGAGTAATGAGTAATAGTTCCTTTGTTGAAAAGCTGATGATGATGATTTGAACTGGAGGCTGCCTTGTTTAATGGGTGTTATGACATAGTTGGGATTACAGAGATATGGCTTTGTGTAGTGGACAGGGATGAATATAATGTGGAGGGGTGCAAATTGATCAGGTAGGATAGAACAAATAAAAAAGGTGGGGTGTGGCCATTTATGTTAAAGAAAATCTCAATGTGCACGAAATTCCAGGAATTAACTCTCTCATTCCTTGTGAGGACATCTGAATTAGACTACTGGGAATATATGAGAAGGGCCTTAATAATATAGGAGTCTGGTATAGGCTACCAGCTTCGGACAGCAACTATGCTCTATAAAAACATAAAACCTAAAACTTTAATAATAGGCGACTTAAATTCTCCTTCTATTAATTGGGAAGTAGCGTCAGGTCAGGGTAAATGTGAAGAGGGATTTTTAGATGTCAAGACAACAGTCAGTGCATTACTGTGCAGTGCAGTCTATTACTCTGCCTACGAGAGGGGAATCAATTCTGGACCTCTATCTAGAAACTTCCTAGACTTCTATCAGGAAGCTACAAAGTGTTTTTACTTGAACCAAGCTTATAATATTATATATTTGGGCTTTGAAAAAGCATTTTACAAAGTACCATACGAGGGGCTCATTGTGAAAATGAACAGGAATTACAGGAGTTATTTCAGAGTGGGTTCTTAATTAGTTTCAAGGTGAAATACAAAGAATAACAGCAGGAGGTGTCATATCAGACCCAGGCAGTGGATTCCAGCAGGAATCGGTGCTGGGACCTCTGCTTTTCCTTATTTACATAAATGATCTTGATCGGGATGTTACTAGCAAGATAGTTACATTTGCAGATCATAGAAAACTTGGCAGTCTAGCAAACAGTTTGGAATCAACTAAGGTAATCCAAGATTAGTATTTTATGGGAGGAGAAAAATTATAATATGTTACATTTGAAAAAGGCTTAGGAGTTGTAGTTGATCAAAGTCTACCCACATCTAAGTAGTGTGCTGTAGCAGTAAAAAGGCCAACAGGATGCTGAGATATATAGTAAAAAGTATTGAGTATAAATCAAAGGCCTTTGTCAGACCTCACTTAAAGTAGTATGTGGAGGTCTGGGCATCACACTACAAAAAAAGGTACAAAGAGGAGCAAATAAATTGGTACCTGGTATGCAAGGTAAGAATTACAGGGAAAGACTTAAGACGCTTAATCTATTCACGCTTAGCAAATGGAGACCAAGGGGGATTTGACTGTTTTTTTAATTCATGAAAGGGATTAACAAAGTGAACTATCAAAGATTTTTTTAAGATGATTTGGTTAGCAGAACAAGAGGGCACAGGTGGAAATTAGTTAAACGCAAATTATGCATGGATATCAGTACATTCTTTATTTTTTTTTTTATATAGAGAGTTGAGCCATGGAACAGCCTGTCAGGTCAGGTAGTTGAGGCAGAAACACTAAGTCCAGGCTTGATGCAGTATTGGATATTCTTTAGGATAGGAGATGATGAGCCTAGATGGGCCGAAATGCCTGTTCTCGTTATTATGTATTCTTATGTTCTTACTTCCCACAGAAAAGAAATATGGCATATTTCAAGTTTTTTTAGCATGTTCTATTGGCTGAAATAGCATCACATGTGCAGCTCCTTATATGTCTAAATAACGTCAGATGCTGCATGGTCTGCAATGTGCTACTATTTAAATACAAGCAGTCCCCAGGTTACGAACGAGATCCGTTCCTAAGTCTGTCTTTAAGTCGAATTTGTATGTAAGTCGGAACAGGTACATACAGTTCTTATTAATTGTCACTTAGTCAAATGTTTGTCTTAGTATAAATGTAGTATATAGTATTTATAGTATAGTATTTATGTTACCTTTCTGTGCATATAAAACACTTAAGAAAAACTTCCAAATACAAGAAAACATCTTAAACATGACATTCAGTACATAATAATACTGTAATAATAATAATAACAACACTGTAATATTAATAATAATAATAATAATACAGTAATAATAAAAGTAACTATGTACATACAGTACTGTACTGTAACAAACATTAAAGAAACAGTTATTAAAACAGTTTAGATAGAAAAAAAGAAAAAGGATCATGATTAAAGGTTAACACTCATTTGTGAGGTAACATTATGATAACATTAATAACTGGATGATACAGAAGATGATGGACTTGGAGATGGACTTTGACTTGTTGTTGGAGAGGATGGGCCTGGTGCTGGAGAGGATGGGCCTGGTGCTGGAGAATCAGGGTTTGATTCTGCTGCTGGAGAGAGGGCGGTTACTACTGGAGTCAATTTCTTGACGTAGGCATCAAGGGTAGTTTGTACAGAGCTTTTCTTTTTCTCATCATAAATGGCCTTGTAGCAGCTGAGGCCCTCAGTAACTGTACGGTAAACTTTGGTGAACCTCTCTGTATTAGGATCTTGCTCCTCCACTTTGCCATCAGCTAACTCTTTTGTCGAAAACTTTTTCGATTCTGGAGTTTCTAGGTCCCTGTTTTTTTCCTCAAATGCTATCATTTGCTGCTCTAGTTCCATAAGGTCTTCATTGGTCAGTTCTTCGGCATGGGAGTCGGGTAACTCTATGACATCATTGTCACTGATGTCTAACTGATTACACAATATCAATCACAGCTTGCTTGGCTTCGGCGATGTCGTCATCTGTAAACCCCTGAAAAGCCTGTGCGAATTGGGGGCACTCCACACTCCTTTCATATCTGACTGCTTCACTTCATCCCAAGAATCAGCAATATTTTTGATGGCATCATAAATGTTATAATTCTTCCAGACCTCCCTTAAGCTCATCACATCATCTTGGGTAGCCCTGACTACTTGTGAGAAGGTCAGCCATAAATAATAGGCCTTAAAGGTGGCTATAACTCCCTGATCCATTGGCTGAAGTAGCGATGTGGTGTTGGGGGGTAAAAATACGACCTTTACATTGGGGTGAAGGTCATCTAAAGTCTTTGGATGTCCGGGTGCGTTGTCAAGCACAAGGAGAATCTTGAAAGGAATGTTTTTGGCCAAGCAATAACGTTCAACAGCAGGGACAAAATGGTTCAAAACCCAATCATCAAAGACGGCAATTGTAACCCAAGCCTTTGCATTTGCCTTCCAAATAACTGGAAGAGATGCCTTAATGGCATGGTGCAGTGCCCTCGTATTTAGGGAGCGATACACAAGCAAAGGCTTGAGCTTGAAATCTCCAGATGCGTTACCCCCAGGCAATAACGTTAGCCTATCCTCGATGCCTTATGCCAGGGGTGTCAAACTCATTCCATCGAGGGCCGAGTGTGTGCAGGTTTCTGTTGTAACCAATGCATTACACCAGGTGATTTCAATTAGGTTCCCTCCTTAGTTGAAGAAGTGAGGTAATTATTGAAATCACCTGGTGTAGTGCATTGGTTGCAACAAAAACCTGCATACACTCGGCCCTCGATGGAATGAGTTTGACACCTGTGCCTTATGCCCTGGTGCACTTTTTTCTTCTTTCGAAATGTAGGTCCTTTCAGGCATTTTCTTCCAAAATAAGTCTCGTCTACATTAAATATTTGGTCTCACCTCTCTCCGATCTATTTATTATTTCAACTTTACTTTCCATGGTGATTGTTTTCCTTTTCTTTGCTGCATCACCAGCACTTGCATCGGATTTACGCTTTGGAGGCATCGTTGTAAGGGTAAGAGAAAGAGAAAAACGGGACCGTGATCTGACTTAAAATAACGGATGGTGGGGCCTGGCGGATGGCGCAGCGGTCTAACACACCATGCTTCGGAGTGGTGTGCGCTGCCCGTCAAGGACGCGGATCGAAACCCGCGTCTCTACCAGACCGGCCCTGGTCGTCAGCCCGATCGGAGGCGGCATTTGGCTGTCCGCCTCCGGGGGAGGGGGGAAGGAGAGCCGGCAAGAGTTAGTCGAGGAGAAGGTTAAAGAGTCCGTGGAAGATTTCCCGTCTCGAAAGAGGCGGGAACACTCAACCAGGAATGTGTGTCTCGATCCCGGAGGACGGGCAACAAACTCGTGAGAGTGGGGAATTGAAGTAAATAGAGGGTTTCATTGGCAACCAAATTGGGAGAAAAACGGGGAAAAAAATGTTAAATTAAAAAAGAATGTTAAATAAATAAAAAATAACGGATGGTGATCTCTGTTCCTTGAACCGACGAACCGCTGAAACCACGCAATGTTTTCATGAGCATTACTGTGGAAGGCGTCGGTCTCGGCAGCTAATCAGGGCGATTAGCGGCCACGCCTACTGGCAGAGTAGCCAGCGCACACACCAGTCCAGGGTTTGACAATTACACCTGTGTGCTTAAAACTGCTCTGCTCTCTTCAGTAGGGCACTGGAACCAGGAAAGAGAAGGCGGTAGAGACCGAGGAGCCAAAGAAAAAGAAAGAAAAGTTGTCCCGAACCCGTGAGGGCAACGGACAAAGAAGTTCTGTTTTAGTTTACCCTCCTGGTCTCGTTCTCTGCCCCGTGTCTGGGGAAAGAGAACTGAAGTAAATAAAATAAAAACCCGGTCTGTAGACCGGCAAAATTCACTCCGTCTCCAACTGCTCTATTCCCATCCAGGGATTGTCACGTGGCGTGTGACAATCACAAAGTAGTGCGTGCGCTTGTTATTACGAACAATTGTATTTAACTACATTTGTTAAATATAATAGGCCTTATGGCAGTCCGTTCATAAGTACGAGTTGTCGGACTGCCTGTATATCTAAACAGATTATATTTTTGGTTGAAGTAGATATTTCCCAATGGGGAGGATTAATAATTGGTGTTATGGAGCAGTTATAATGATGTAATCAGCAGGAAAGGAGAAGCAGAATACAAAGAAGAACAATAAGAAGAAGATGAGGAAGAAACACAAAATCACCCAAGTTTGGGAATTTATTGTGTGGCTGTGTGAAGTTCTGAATCTGAATTCTATATGAATGATGTATGTTTACATGAGGTCAGAGGGTACATTAATGCAGACTGAGAGTCTGAGGCCATTGTAGATATTTCTGTGGTAGACCCAGACAAGTGCCAAATATCTCTGCTGAATAGGGTATACTCTCTCAACCAGTAACCTGGCAGATGGCACACCTGCCATCCAATAAGAACAGTAAAGAATAAATAAGCACATTGAGGACTTTGTCAGAACAAAGACTGACATTGAGGGTATGGTACAGTCTCACCTGAATTTAAATTGGAGAAAAGTGAAATCAGTTAATGAACACACAGGGTCATGCTTAGAGAAAGACAATGCTGGAGAGAGATGACTTTTTCCTCCAGGACTTACTTCATAAGCAGGAGAGACAGAAGGAGAGAGGGTGTGCAATAGCCAGATTTACATTTCTTTCTAATCTTTTTTTTCTTTCTGTGGTGTGTTATGGTGTATCATTATGTCGGCATGCATTTGTAGTGCTATCATTTGAATTTTGGAATATGCAAATGCATGTGTGTGTTATGCAATATCCCCAATATGTAACAGCGTGCTGCAGCTTGCAACAACCAAATACTTAGGTTAATGTATAGATTTAAAGGAAAGTAAAATGCATTTATCAAAAAAGAAGCCCTGTTTGAAATACACAGCTCCATTTTAGAAAGTAAAAAAATTGCAATGAAATTTTTTCAAATGCTGGGAACTGTTAATCAAGTTTGTGATAATCCTTTTCTGGAATTCATTTTCTATTGAAAATGAGGCCTAGAGAAGAGTAATTACACAACTGGTCCATGCCACATGTCACAATACAATTGCTAAGATTACCAGTGTGACATTATCTGCAATTAATGTACAGACAGCGCCCCGTAACCGTAACTGCACATCACATAATTGCATACTCCACTTGTATTGCATAGCATGCAGCTTGACCAATTATAATCTCCAGACTGTACTTACATAATTAATTTACTTACTCACTTTACTTACTCCTGTTATTTGCATACTTTGGCTTAGGGCACTGCATCACAACTGAGGTGTCAGCGGAGTCGGCTGTGAAACATTAAGTCACTGTGTTTGAAAAGAGAGTACTGAGGGGGCCTCCCGGGTGGTCTAGCGGTTACAACGTTCAACGCTGGCCACTGCGACCGGTGTTCGATTCCACTGGCCATGCCAGTATCGGCTCTGGCCGGGAGTGCCACTAGAGGGCGGCAATTGGCTGTCCGCCCCAGGGTGGGGGGAGGGAAGCCGATGCAAATTTGGTGCGTATAGGAGTGGCCCTGTGCGCGCATACCAGAGTTACGCTTCTGGCTCGTCGGAGGCGGTGCCTAGTCGCATGTCACTGCCGTTATCAGGACTACGGCAATGAACTCGTAAGATATATGAGTGGGATAATTGACGTGAAAAAGGAGGGTATAATTGGATACTAAAAATGGGGAGAAAAAACAGAGAGAAAAAGAAAATAGAAAAAAAAGAGTCTGAGCACTTCAGAGAAGATCTCTGTGAACCGCAGAGGCTGAAGAAACCGTAGTGGCCCATTCAAGATACATATTTATATTTATATCCAAGTGAGCTTTAGAGCAGCACTCCTTGCACAAAACCTTCATGAGAACAGAACCCTGTTCACGACAAAATACTTACGTATACAAGGCAAGGAAGGTATCGGTCAAGTGAATTTAGACAACAGTATTACAAAGTACAATGATTTCGGAGGGACAGAATGAGCTGGAGCACTCTCTATGAAGGTCTTTACAGACCTCTACAGAGGTCTTTGGAACAATAGGACTGGAACTTTCAATGTTATTCACAAACAAGAATGGCAGGCTGCTCACTCTGATTTCAATGCGCTGCAATGTCTAAAACCGCCACTGCAGAACTTGTATGTTGTACAATATGCAGACATTATATTACTCTTTTATTTCTATATGTGAAAAGGAAACACAGTATCTACACATAGTATTGATGCACAATGTATACATACCCCCACATAATTGTATTTTTTGTGAGGTCAAACCAACAAATATGGTTTGGTAATGTTTTTATTGTTGATTTTTTATTGTATATTGTAGATTAAATGTGCAATCCATTTATGATTTTTTGATGGAGGGATGTTCTTTGTATTTGGCATACTGGCATATTTATTCATATTTATAGTTATTCTATTGTTGCCTCAACTTACCTGACACTGTCAAGTGGTGTGTTCTTTTGACTAAAATAAAAACCATGGAAGGGACAGAGCCAGAGGAAAGAGAGGAGTTAAGCGCCAGGAACTGCAGGGAGAGTAGGCTTGGGCCGAGATGAAATCGGCCTTCCGGACAGCGGACTGGCAGTTCCATAGTCCGCCTGCTACCACCACGTCAACACCGGGAGATCTAGGAGGGTGGATGAGGTTGGACAGATTACGGGTGTGGGTAGAATCTCTCCTTCTAGGCAATCTAGAAGAGGAGACATGGACTGGGATTGGGAGGTAGCATGTAGTGTTAGATGCAGAGGAAATAGAACAGGGAGATACAAAACTATGCTACTCACCTTGCGGCGAGCACTCCCTAGCTGGCCCCCCTCCGTGGACTCCTGCAGGTAGACTCCTTTGTCTTTGTCCGCTGAGTCTTGACTCCTGCAGGTAGACTCCTTTGTCTTTGTCCGCTGAGTCTTCGTTCGGTGAGGCTAGGAAGGTGAGGCTGCCGCGAAAAGCTGCCGCTATCCACAACTATGATTGCTTATATGTGGCGAATGCCCCCTGACAACAATAGAGACTAATTACCAATTCCTTACATTAATTAACTGCAAACACAGGTGCTAAGCCTGTTAATCAAAACTGGTTGAAACGCTAAGTATCAATCAATCTTTGAACTAAATCTTCTAAGCAGCGACTGAAGCTAGTAATCAACTAATAAACTGTGGAACAAAAGCAACAAGCTACTAATTAGACTAACAAAGTAACGAGACCTGCTCCTGCAACGGGTGCAAACAGGCAGAGAACGCAGAACTACACACGAAGTCTAATGCCGGGTTACCAACACGGACTAGAACGCAACAAGATACTCTTACCGTGGTAATACATTTGAATAATGAAGCGGTGCTTGAAGAATTCTTGCACTTCACACCAGCAGAAGGCTTGGACGCAGATTCGCTTAAAAGCATTGAACAGACACTCGGCCAGTGTAATATTTATAAAAACGTATGTGTTATGATGGGGGGCAGTGATATCGGGGTGCAGTAATGGTGACTGGTGGGGTCCATAACAGGTGAAGCTGAGTCCCGGGTGGGGGTGCTGATCTGACCTTGTCCCTTGACCTTTAAATGCAGGGAATATCCTCATATTAAAAGCCTGACATAATATAATTTAAGACAATCCTACCATATTCATTCAATAACAAATTTTTTTCGTCAAATTAGTACTTTTTAAAGTATTAAAGACTTGAAACAGATAATGCAAATGTTATTAAACATAACAGTAAATACATTTTGGTACACTTGGTAATACTAACCTCACAAATAAATTGTTTACCTTTAAATGTCAACTCTTATAGAGAAACAATACAGGGTATGGTAGCTAAATAATTTCCCTAATGAAGGTAAAAGCCAACACATTAATTTAGCAACATATAAAAATAAATATTATAGGCTGTCCCTCGTGATGTAATTGTGAGGTACGGGATAAGGACCCAGACGCAGACCAGGATCAGGCAAAAAGGAACGTTTAATTCAGGCAGGGGTCAAAACCAGTAGTCAGGGTAGCGAAGGTACAAAATCACAAGGCAAAGAGAAGTCACAAAAAACAATCCAAAAAGTCAAAACCGTGAAGCAGATCGACAGGCAGGCTCGGAGTGATAACATAAGGGGTGTCTCAGGAAAAACTACAGACTCTGGCTTACTAAGAATTGGCTCAGGGAATGAAGATCAATACAGACCAGGAAAGAACATAAACACGGAACTAATATACAAGCAGGGAAGGGAAACACAATAGGACTCAGGTGTGACTGGGAGGAGAGAAGGGCAGGAACATAGATGAAAACGAGGGGATTCGCTAATAGAATAACGAGGGGGAACGAAAGACACGGACTGGGAATAATACAAACACATAGACAATAAATGACCTGGGAGATCAGGCAGACACGTGCATAGTTAGAAGGGGAGGAACGCATATAGAAAACTGCGTGTGAATGAAGTAAAAGTAAGAAGCGTACAGAGATAGGACAACGAGAGAGAATGACAGCGATAGTTAGAAGCGTGAGATAATTAGTGATTAGTAATGTTAGTAACTTAATCTAAATCCCTAATGTTAGTAGATTAGTACTATATACATCTAACTAGTATATACAAAGTGTTATAGAAAGAAATAAAGTAAAACGAGATTAGAAACGAAGACGGAAAAACCAAAACATAGAATTTCCCGAAGTGCAAATGACAAAGACAAGGAGTGGATCTAGAACAGGAACAATGACAGACGGGGGAACAGAACGTGAATGAAACATGACTCGAAGAATGATAAATAAACAAAGTACAAAAACAAACCGAACAGACACTCAGAACATAACAGTAATGGTACTACTTTATGTGTAGTGATACATAACACACAGAGTAGTTGTACTTACCTCACATGCACGTGAACAGTAGTGCAGATAGCAAGCTGCTACCCATTACAAGAAGACGCTCTTAAATAAGTTACCCTCTGTATGTGCACAATTATCTTAATCAACCAGTTATCTTTACGAATGCCTCGGTCTCCCATCTTGACGAACAACACATCCCCTTACTTTGTAAGGAAATTCTAATTGGCATTATTTCCTAATATAGTGCCCTATAGGATCAATCTCACACGATAAGGATTTTCTCCGACTTCACAATCCTCAATGTCAAGCAGTTAGCTAGCCTAGGCAAGTTAGCAGACTGACAAATCAATGTAATTATCTAACATTAGCTAGCTACTGTGGCTAACTTTAAAACTCCAAGAGATCAATTTAGAATATAAACAGTTCAATTAAGATGCCAAATTACAATAATAGAGGAATAAAGACCAAATAATTCAAGCTAATGCCAACCTCACCTGTAACAGACGTCACTCTCCAAAAACTCCTGTGCCCAAGCTGCAAATATTGTAGCTATCTACTATTGGACAGGGATGGAGCCACAGACAGATCCTGATTGACGGAGGCATGTCAAAATCTGATTTGACGTACAGCTTGGAATCTCAGCTTCCAGGCGGGTCAATATTGTCCAATTAAATTCCCCAAAACCCATCACATGATATTCCATTAAATACAGTAAGCCCATATAAACCCAGAGACGACAGCGACCGGCCGAGCTTCCACTGACAGCTTCAAGCACGTGAGACAATAGATAGTGCTGGTTTAAACAAAACATTTCAGTCTAAGTAACATACCATGGAATTTAAATACCACTCTCTATCTGTGGTATTTTTAAAAATAAATGTTAAATATTGTATATATATTGTAATATATGTAAAAATATTATTTATTAATGAGTTTTTGAAACTGTGCAAATGCTTTACAACTTATTTTCAAACTCTGTCACCCATGACCTTTTCATGAAGAAATAGAGATAATTGTAATCAACTGCACAGCCCATGGAATTGAAAAAATTATCAGATACACGCTGGGCATGCCAATATACGGCTTTGTGGGCTATAAGGAAATCACTCCCTGCCATCCGAGCTACGCTACAGGATATCATAGGTCAGTCAAATGCACAGAGGAAAACAGAGACCAGAGCTGTGAGTGGACTGATTGATGAGCACCCTGTTTGAGGATGTATTCCTAGTCACCAAGTTCATGTCAGACCAGCTACAATCTCCCAATCTGGAGCTTTTGTCCGCAGGGGACTTGGCTCGGTTATCGCCACACACTCAGAAAAATGGGGAGAAGAATCGTGAAATGAAATTCAGGTGAGAGCTAGAGACCTGTGCATCAAGGCCGGTATACAGAGTGGACTGCATGAAAAGAGAGAGGCCCAGCCTCCCCGCCACCTACAGGATTTTGTTGTTGAGGCCCCGACTGAGTGCACACCTGTCACATCCTCAGAAGACCTGCCACTGCTTTCATCCAGTTATAGACAGACTTCTGAATGAAATGAAACAATGGTTCTTAACTGAGACGGGATGTTCTGGCTGGAGTCTCAGCAGTCAGCCTCAAACACAAGTTCTTCTTAGACAAGAAGTGTCTGTGGCCTATGGCCCAATTCTATGGAGTGACTAAATAGAACCTGACCACAGAGCTACATTAGGTTCGGCGTCTGCTGGAAAGAAAACAAAAGCAAGGACACACAGTGAATGACACAATGGAATTTCTAACTCTAATGAGCCCCTACCGCAATGCATTTCTGGATTTATACAAACTTATTTGCATATCACTGACTCTGCCTGTGACATTGGCCTCATACGAACGCAGTTTCTCTTGCCTCCCACGCCTCAAGAACTATTTGAGGAATAGCAGCGGCAACAACTTGGCCCTGTTAGCCATAAACAGCCGGAGGACCAAGGCGTTTGACATCCAGTACATCATTGATGCTTTTGCCTCCAGCCACAACAGACGGATTGTGCTTCTCTGAAAACGTAAATGGTGAGTGCTCATAATTTTTTTTAAACTGGGCCTAGACTATTAGTTTGACTTGTGAGTGCTGATTATAATTATTATATTGTGGGGGATATCCCCTCAAAGGGGCATGTACATAATTCACCTCTGTACCTCTAAAGACCGCCGCTTTTGGCTGTGTGGAGTATTGACGTCATGTCTCTGCACCTGTGTTGTTGTAGTGTTTGGAGAGAGAAAATAAATTGCATTATTTTGCATTCAACAACAGCCTCATAATCCTTTTGTTTCCTATAACTCCTGCAATATTATATGTATTGTTATAAAGCCTCCTAGTTTAGTTTTGACTTATAATTGATCATGCTATTGGTCTCTTAATTCAGTAGGCCTAATTCATTAAGGTAAAACTGGAGTACGATTTGTTCAACCCCTGTTAAAGCTTTGCATATGTTGTGTTCGCTTTATTTGATGTAAATAAACGGTGTGTGTTTAGGTCTTGACTGTTATGTGATGCGAATGACCTGCTAGTGGACATTGTATTCATGTATTGTGTTGTGTATATTTATTTGAACAGCAAATTGGTTGAACAGCATGCATTTGATGCTGCTTGCTTTGTGCATGCTGGGTGGTGATATGTTTTGCGTGTTGGGCTGGTTTGTTTATGTTTATATTGCTCTGGTGCGTAGCCTGTTGGTGCTTGCTCAGAGTCCACATCTATCTATTGTGTTTAGTACATTTGAATCAACAGAAGTGTTTCTAGTAGGCATATGACGCTTGAAAATTACTTTTGAATGGTGCACATCCGCGCCTAGCCTTGCGTATGCATGTATCTACTACAAATTCCGGAGCACCACCACTGAATAATTAAGCCCCCCTGTAGCACTGGCAAAAAAAAATCTCTGGCGCCACCCCTGACTGTATCCTTCTGCAGAACACTGGAGAGGATCGGAGCCTGTCTCTGTTCCTCCTTACGCTCACATCAAAGGCTGATTGTAGGTGTTAGAGCGGTGGGGTAGGCGGAGATCATGCAGTGATCTCTTCATTTCCTCCCGGTTCTTTGGCAAGTTTTGACCGAAGGTGCGCTCTAATAGCGATCAAAGAGTCTGGCTTGCATCTCCTGTCTGTGGGGAAATCTGGATTAAAAAGAACTCTTCCTCTCTGCACCTTTTTCCATGTCAGCTAAGCTCTATATTTAGCATCAAATCAAAGGATGGCTTGTCTTTGCTTGCCCAGGGCCTCTGATAATGTCAGCAGATAAAATAAAATAATAATAATAATAAATGTCAAAATCTTTTGCTTGAAGGAACATGATTTTATTTTAATTCAGGGTGAGTGGTGCTTTGAGTTATTCATCTGGTGCTGTGCACTTTATCATCAACATTATATTTAGTGTGTGCAGTAGCAGTCACCCTCCAATGGTTTGTGTGTGTTCTTCTTTTACTTAAAATATGTAAGATCAAGAAAGCAAAGAAATAGTTCTTATTTAGTATTTGTTATTAATCCTGTCTCAAACATACATAACTACAATGATAAGTAAGGTTATTACAAAATAAATTGTCTCAATTTGCACATTTTAAAACTGAAAATATTTCAAAGAATAATTTTCTGCCCACAAAATGAATGCATGTTATTGTATTGGTTATACTTGTATAATACCCACAATAAAAAACAATTCTCACAATTTTATGTATAAATAATTAATACAAATAATGAGGCCTGATTCAGGACCACATAGCCTTCCAGCATGATTTACAATTTCCATTTCAAATGTGTGAGAGGGGACTTCCAGCGGTGAGCTGCTCCTCCTGGTGCGCCTGTGGGCGGCCGATCGAAGCCGACGTATGTTGGAGCGGGCAGAGGACTTGAGGAATGTGGTCTTTGATATAATTATTACTTCAGAGATTTCTATTCGCCGATCGCCAAGCCTAACATGTTTTGAAAGTGACCTGGCTCTGAGCCAGCTGCCGCTTTGCACGGTTAGGCTCCCAGACGCTGGAGGTCTGCCTGTGTGGGAGGTCAAAGTGAAAGAGCGATCTGCATGCCGGTGATGTGAGTGGGTGTCGAACTGCCACTCCCGCGACAGGGAAAGTGTGACACGGAGTCAAAAATGTAATTCCCTATAGTCCTACAGAGGATCAGAAGCTCTTGTGCCGGCATTCGAAGCCTCATTCGATGTAGTCTGTGACTGCAGCATATGGGCTGTCGGGAGCTGTCTCCATCGTCGTCTAAGTTCCCAGAAGCCACCAGACAATGAATTTGAGAAAACCTGACATATTTGGAGATTTTTATCTGCTGAAAATTCTATGTTTAATGCACATAAGTTTTGAAGGTTAAAAAAACCCAATAAAATAAAATCTTAAGGAAATGGTTGCGCTTGTTTTTCTTGTGTTCTCTCATCTCATGATGTTGATGTCAGAGTTGAAACAGTTTCAATAAATATTCTAATTCATTTCACTTGATGACAAACATCAAATTTGCTCACTTTTATTTCAAGTTAATTGGAAGTTACATTGAACTTCAAAAAACCATTCAAATTCATTTCACAAATAAATTCAGTTTTCTGAGACACATCCAGACACTTAACTATAGGGAAAAGTAAAAGATAATGGATTTAATCAAACGTCCTTCCAACCAATCATGCAGGAGAATGGGTAACCACCTGACATCAGAAGTCTGTGCAATAAGTAAGTGACTTGCCAGTGGCATTTTAGCATGTATGTAGCAAGGTTGTAACATAAAATACACCTGGTATGAAAAGTGTGAGGAACCGAACAGGGACCCAGATGCAGACCAGGATAAGGCAGGGAAGGAACGTTTCAAGCAAAAATTCAAAGTCGGTAGTCAGAGTTAGATAAAGTACAAAATCGAAATCCAAAAAGAGTAGTCAAAAGGCAGTCCAAAGATCAAAAAACAAATAATCAGAAAGGCAAACAAACAAAATCAGAAGGCAAAAACTCGTAGTCAAACAGAAGGAGTGTCTCGGAAAATACAATAAACTCTGGCTTACAAACAATCGGCACAGTGAATAATGATCAACGTTCTGACAATGAATGAAAGCAAACACGGAACTTAAATACAAGTGGGGAAGGGAAACACAATAGGAATCAGGTGTGACTGGGAGGAGAGAAGGGCAAGAACACAGGTGAGAACGATAGGGATCACTAATACAATAACGAGGGGAGACAAAAGACACAGACTGGGAAGCACATAAACACACTGAAAATAAACGACCTGGAATAGCAGGTGGACACGTGCACAGTTCGAAGGGGAGGAGCGCATAGAAAGAATCTGCATGCAGATAAAGCAAAAAGAGAGAAGGGTACAGGGATAGGACAACGAGAGAGAGAATGATAGCAGTAGATAGAAACGTGAGATAATTAGTAAGTAGTAATGTTAGTAACGAAATCTAAATCCCTACTGTTAGTAGATTAGTTGGTTAGTAATATATACACCTGTACAGATATGTACAGAGTGTTAGAAAGAAAGAAGGAAGTAAACGAGATAAGAAAATAAGACAGAAAACCCGTAAAGTTGAAATCACCCGAATTGTGCAATAACAAAGACAAGGAGTGGATCTCGAACAACAAGGAACACAGACAGACGGGTGTGGAAGTACAACATTTTGTATTAAGTTGTAACCCCGCATTCTAACAGGGGGCGATACTAGGCGAATAAATCGCCCAGTGGGCATTCACCACGCTTGACTGGCTTCCTCAAAAATGCTTCCGACGTGCTTACAAAATTTTTGCATGGTAAAAGAATAGTTCATCATAGATTTTGAGAATCTTTATTATAAATATTAGTTGGCTAGCAGTATTGTTTCCTTCAATTATGAACCGCAAACTCAAACACAGAAGGCTTTTTGCAATTACGGCCATTTACTTGCGCTGGAAACAGATCGCAATTTGTCTCTGGTACGTTTTCCAAACGTTTTTCCAAACGTACCCATGCGATAAAAAATAGCCTTTTAACCAACACAAACATTAAATAAGATGTATGTAGGCCATATAAGTTTAGCTAGCTATAAATATTTATGCTTTTAGGATTAAATAAAGTATGAGGGTACTGCAGACCGCTGTTAACAGTTTCTCCTCACTCATGTTGAAGTGTCAGAACTAGGAACAAAATTTCGGTGTTGTGTTGGTTTCCGCGTGGAAGGTAAAAAGAGCAAGACATGGGCGATGTCGCCCGAAAGTTCAGAATTTTCAACTTTTCTGTGTCGCCGCCACGCCCACAAATCGGCCAATCGGTCAGGCGGCGGAAGTCCCCGGAAGTCGCCCACTCTCATAGAGAATCAATGCATTTCCGGCAGCTCGTCGCCGAATCGCCCCCTGTTAGAATGCGGGGTTAGGCTAGAACATCAACGGGACACGTGGACACTAATTAACTCAGTGGGACACTGCAGTTTGGAGTGATCCGGTCAGAGACAAAGGCTTTTCGCGCCACAACTTCAAAGGAACATTGTTCTTTTGTAACGTTTCCCCCACGGCAGGAAGCCTCCTTCCCATTGGTTTAAGACCCTTGGAGGGCTGTTCTAACAACCTGTTATATCTTCATGTTAGCCCATAGCTCCAATGACCTGTAAGTTAACACCCTGTTACCTCCCCCTTGTGACAGTTCCCTCCCTTTCCGTTGTGTTGGATATAAATATCCATTTGAATTTGAAGGCGGGAGATTCGCTGTCCTGCCTGACACGGGTCTCTGTGCAGCTGTTCGTAATTAAAGCTTTAATACTGTTTAAAGAAATTCTCTCTGATCCTACTGAGTTTTAATTTCCACGACACGGGGAACAGAACGTGAAGAGTGAAAAAATTAACAAAATACAAAAACAAACAGAACAAACATCTCAAAACATAACAAAAAGCACCAGGTAAGGGAGAGGTATGAAGATATTCATTTATGACAGAATAATTGGGTTCAATAGTGTTCTGTTCTGTTTTCACCTTAATATGTAATTAGGCAAATTACGAATTAAATCAATAAACCACGCACACGCTTCAGCTCTGCTTTCTTGGTGCTTTACTGGGAACAACTGAACAGCCGTGACGTCACATACATACGGATACACCTTAGTGCCAATTCTCAGTACATGACATCCCTCCTTCCCTGGGAAATAAACTTCAAGCATTTTCAATCACTTTGTAATCATCTGCTTAACACAAAACATAAAATATCTAATCACACTTTCAGCATATTATCTTATTAGTATAAACAAAAATGTTAACCCTCTGTTAACCCATTATTGACTTACAAACTAGTCATTTTAAATAAAACTGACTTTAAACTAGTCTCTCAAATTGCAGTATTAACCAACCTTAAGTTCAAACATTGAACTTTACCCCTCATTCCCACTCTGTCAATAACTCAGTTCTCAGTTCACTTAATCACAAAGTCAGCCAGCTTTTGTGGCAATCTCTTCACTCTTTGAGGTCTTTGTGTCTCTGTGATTTCAGAATTGGTGATGCTTTGCTCTGGGGCTTGAGCAACTGGTGTCTCATCATTTGGTGTGCTGTCCTCAGCACCTTGTGGTGTTTCCTCTTCAGCGGGTGTCTCACGAGCGCTGGTGTATTTCTTTACCCATGTGGTGTTTCTTGAATATCTTGCTCCCGTTGGAGATTCAACAACAACTTGGCTCCCTGCTTTGCCCACCACCTTGTGTGGCGTTGTGTTGAATGGTGTTGTGAGTTTGTCAGTCTTTTCTTGTTTCACCAGGACAGTGTCACCGATGTCCACGTCTGAGTACTTGGCTCCACGGCGTTCATCAGCGTAGATCTTTGACTTTCCTTTTGCTCTGCATCTCGATCTCGTACTTCCAGGTCAGCCTGTGCTGTTGAGATGTCTGGCAGTTTCCCTCTCATCTTTCGGTTGAAAAGCAACTCCGCGGGGCTCTTTCCCGTGGTTGCGTGATCAATGCTCCGGTATACGGTGACATATTTCCTGAGTTCTCGTTTCCAGTCGAGTCCTTCTGACTTGGCGATCCGAATCCTCTTCAACAGTGAGGCGTTTTGACGCTCAACCTCACCGTTGGCTTGCGCCCATCTTGGCGTCGTTTTCACATGTTTGATTCCATTGCTCTCGCAGTAGTTGCTGAACTCTTCTGACTTAAACTGAGGACCCTGATCTGACCTCAGTGTGACAGGAAGTCCATGTCTACTGAAGATTGACTCTAGACTGTCTATCACTTTGGTTGTAGTCGTGGACGTCAACACGTCGTATTCATAGTATCGGCTGTAGTAGTCCACTACGACTAAAATTGAATGACCTGTCGGCAGAGGTCCAAGTAGATCAGTGGCAACGTCTTGCCAGGGACCCTCTGGTAATGGTGTCGGTCTCAAAGGTTCGGGTGCGTCTGGGCGGGCAACAACTTGACACCCGTGGCATGACCTACAATGTCTCTCGGCTGCTTTGTCCATGCCTGGCCACCAGACTTTACTTCTGAGGTGCTGCTTAGTTCCTACGATTCCTAAGTGACCTTCGTGAGCCAGTGAGAGTGCTCGTGCCTGTAGTGCCTGTGGCAACACAATGCGTGTTCCGCGTAGAACCAGCTGTCCGATTACACATAGTTCACTTGCTATTGGTGCATACGCTGTGCACTTCTCAAAGTGTCCACTTTCAATGGCCTTACGCACCTCAATCAGCTCCTCGTCACTGGCTGATGCATCCTCAACCTCGCGGGTTGCCAGTGCTTTGGGTGTGGCACTCACCGCTACAAACCTGACATATTCGTCTGACCCATGTGTGTGTTTCTCTGCCAATGCACTGTTCCCCAGCAGACGTGACAATGGATCTGCTATGTTGTTTTTGCCCGGAATGTGTACTACTCTAAAGTCATAAGGCTGTAGCCTGAGAACCCATCGCTCTATACGGGCACATGGTTTCGAGCGAGGACTGTAGATGGATTCTAACGGCTTATGATCTGTGATCAAGTCAAACTGTCTCCCATAGACATATGGATGCAGTCTTTCGCAAGCCCATACAAGAGCTAAGGCCTCTTTCTCTGTCTGAGAGTACCTGCGTTCGCAGTCTGTTAGGGCACGGCTAACATAACACACAGGAACCATCTCCCCCTTCTGACACTGTACTAAGACCGCCCCTAAGCCCACTGGCCCTGCATCTGCGACTACTTTGGTTGGCGCGTCTTTGTCAAAATAGGCTAGTGTCCCTGCTTTCGCCAAGCCATCTTTGAGCGCCTTGAACGCCTGTTTCTGTTCTAGCCCAAAGCTAAATGGAATGTCTTTCCTTGTCAGGCGTCGTAGTGGCTCTGACAATGTTGCTAATTGTGGGATGAATCTGCTGCTGTAACTTACAAGACCTAGGAAGCTTCTCACCTCAGAGGCATTCTCCGGTTCTCTGGCTTCGCTCACGGCTCTCACTCTCTCCTCTGTAGGTCCGATTCCTTTCTCTGACAGCAAGATTCCCTCCACAGGCCCCCGTAGGTTGAAAGGGATTCGCCTGAGTGGCTGGGCCACTGGTGTCACGTTTGTGTCGATGTATAGCTTAACCTGTTTTGTTTTCAGCTTCCCTACTCCCTGAAACACAGTTGGATATTGCTGCTGGAGTGACTGATTCAGGTCTGTAACAGCTGATATGTCGGCACCTATTTTCAGTACGCCCAGTTTCATGGCTGTTTCTTTCCCAAGCAACGGTTCTCCATCACCTTTGATCACTATGAACTCTGCCTGTTCAACACGGTCTCCTACTCTAACTTCACAAGTGAAGGCCCTTGACGGGTAGTGGTTGGTTGGAGGAATAGGAGTACAGTTTTCTTTCTGCCTTAAGGACATATGAGTGGCATTTAATGTTCTCTGATTTTAAACCCTCCCATGTTTTCTCATCCACAACATTACAGGTAGCTCCTGAGTCAATGAGTATTCTCAAACTAACTCCTCCCACGTCCATGCTAAGTCTCTCTGGCCTGTGACTATCACTCAGCACAAACGCATAATCATGCTCCTCTACCTTCACCTTATTCACTGTTTGTTTTCCTGGCCTCTTCGTTTTGCAGACTATGGAGAAATGGTCTTTACCATTACACTTGTGGCATGTTTGACCACGTGCGGGGCATTTGGGATCTTTCCCAAAGTGATCTGCATGGCCGCACCGATAGCACAGTTTGTCCATTTTGTTTTTCTCCGCGCCTGGTTTCCCTTTTCCGCTTCTCTGATATTTTCCTCCTTTTTGTCCGATGCGATTCACAGTTCCTGCTTCTGCCTTCCTCTCATTCGCAGACATTGCTGACATTTGCACCTCAATTTGCTCGCACTGCGCTGCTAATTCAAGTGTGCGGGCAAGTGACAATGCGCTTCCTTCCTCTAGAAGTTTACGGCGAATATAGCTTGACGTGCATTTGCTCACAACTGCATCCCTAATCTGATTGTCCCTATCTGCATCGAAATTACAGTCTTGTGCTGCACGTCTCAAACGAGTGACAAACTGTTGCACAGTCTCACCTGGGTTTTGCGAGAGTTTGTGAAATGTCTGACGCGCAAAAGCAGCGTTTACCTGGGGCACGAAATATCCATTCAAAGCTCTCACTGCAGCGGCATAATCAGCCACGCCTCCCGTGTTCGGCAAAGTCGAGAAAATGTCCTGCGTGTCTGGCCCTGCATGGTGCAAAAGAAGTGCTCTTCGTCGCTGTTTCGTTGCATCGTCCGTGTCCGCTGTGATGATTAGCCCCTTTCCATCAGCAAACAGTTCAAATGACTTAAGCCATCTTGTCCACCTTGGCCCCAGTGTCGCCGGGTCGGAATAGCAGTCAAACCTAGATACCCCGTTCTTGTCCATGTTGTACTTGCTTAACACTCGTAGCTCATCTCTAAACACAATTTAAGTATATCCTCGTCGCCAGTGTTCTGTTCTGTTTTCACCTTAATATGTAATTAGGCAAATTACGAATTAAATCAATAAACCACGCACACGCTTCAGCTCTGCTTTCTTGGTGCTTTACTGGGAACAACTGAACAGCCGTGACGTCACATACATACGGATACACCTTAGTGCCAATTCTCAGTACATGACAAATAGAATGGCCAAATAACATGCTCTAAATGTTTAGTAATACCAACATGTAATGATGAACTTCAAGTCAAGGTGGCAGGTTAATGACATGTCTATTCTTTCTGAACAATGTACTTTGCATTTAGTCAGGGAGCAATGACCAGCAAAGGCAGACAGGGAGATATGCTCTTATTTTCACAGATGGACACAGTCAGCATGATTCAACTTCCACCCTGGTATTTGACTTGTATGCAACAGTAATGGTCCTTGACATTGTTTAATCCACAGTAATCCCCTATATAACACCCCCAAGTAGCTACAAGCCTCTGACAAGTCCCACAATGACCCATGGTTTGTCTGCTCGCTACATTAATACAGTTAAATGTGAAAAAATTAATTTGTTGTCAGTACACATTTTGGTGCAGTCATGCTGCTGCTTGTACTGGCATAGGCCACCACAGCAGCGAACTTGCGTGCTAGCGATGGAAGTTAGCGTTCGCAAAACCATGTATTGATATCCAATTGAACCGGGGGTTGCCATCCAAGAAGGGTCTGATTCAAATAATTAAGGTCTTGTTATCAGTTGTTTTAGTGTTGAGCTGGAATAAAAAGTGTTGAGCATTTGCATGTGTGTGTGTGTCAGTAATCATTGTCATTCCAGTGCTGCAGCTCCATCTATGTCTTCCCCTTCACATAATGCTGGTCTGGTGGCATTATGGGGGGCATGTAAATAGAAGCTGATTCACCGAGAGCATCTTGTTGAGGGTTATTAATGTCTCTGTGACAGCAAGGCCCCTGGCAGGTGATGCAGCAGAACGTGGCCTCTCTCAGGAACATTGCATCTCTGCTTTGTCATCTGTGTGCCTGGGGTGATCCAAACAGGCACTCTCTCATGCCATACTGTTAAGCTCCTCTGTTCTTCCTCCATGTGTTTTTGTGGTGTCTTCATATAGGTGGAGCTGAAGGAGCCTTTTGCTGATTGCCGAAGAGCCTAATTGATGAATGCAACGCAGCTGACCAGCTTAAACTCAGATGATAAAACAGCTTGTCTCTGCCCGCATAGGGGGGCACTTATGTACACCATTTTAGAATAGGCTTCCAATCCAAATTAGGCTCTCGTCTGTATATACTTGTGTTGTTTTCTGTGGCGGACAGGCAGGGTTTTTATTTATTTTTTCTTATACATTTTGTTAGGCTAGAGCAGTGGTTCTTAATCCTCTCCTCGGGGAACCCCAGCCAGTCCATGTATTTGTTCAGTTCCACCACCAGCACACCTGATTCAACTAATTTCTACTTAACGAGCGTTGATTAGTTGAATCAGGTGTGCTGGTGGTGGAATTTAACAAATACATGGACTGGCTGGGGTTCCCCGAGGAGAGGATTGAGAACCACTGGGCTAGAGTGTTAGGTCAGAGTAGACCTGCGGAAGACATATTCATCCCCTGGTTATTATAACTCAGGTGGACTTCGGGACGTCACACACACACACACACACACACACACACACACACACACACACACACACACACACACACACACACACGCAGAGTAAAGTAAAACCAATGGGATTAAAACAGGATTTACTATCAGGATTTAGCATGCAGATAGTAAATCCTGTTTTAATCCCATTGGCTTTACTCTTTACTTGTACTCTGTGTGTGTGTGTGTGTGTGTGTGTGTGTGTGTGTGTGTGTGTGTGTGTGTGTGTGTGTGCATATGGTGGCATGCATGTGTGTTTGTGTATATCATAAGTATCATCATTTTATTCATTGTATTTATTGGAATATGTAGAAATGTATATTGTCACATAGAGTAGATCAGAAACGACAGAAATAGCATGTATGTACTGGCTTATCACATGTGAAAAAATCTGAAGAAAGTCAACCATTTTGTTCCAGTGGCAACAAAGTAGATGGGTAGGGTGGATGGATGGGGGTGGGGGTGTGGGGGGGACTAAGAACTTAAGAGGTCAAATATGAGAGAAGTCTACTGGGGGAGTCCTTATATCTTCGGGAGAACATGGCTCCCCTGTCCCCACTGTTGCTTTTACACTTCTTATCGGCAACATCATTTATTCATCCCCCTTGAATGCACAGTGGGGAGGTGTATGCCCAATGGATGTGTTTGTTTATAAATGATGCAGAGAAAGCTGGGGGGATGGGATATGCCTCTATCCACAACACAATCAGCTTTTTCACTGCTTTACTTCCATCCTTTAGTTAATCTTGAATTTTTTACGTTGTTTGGAATTGGATTTCAGAACTGAAATGGAATTTAGTTTCCAGAACCCCTCCCCAAAGCTGACCTTGATGGTACAGTAATTAAATTGAGTTGCATTTCTCCATAAATCCTTTGAGATGGCTATTTTCTGCAAATTAAATGTTGACAAAATCCCAAGTTGACAAAATGCCTAAAATCATCTTTTAGACATGTGTAGTCAACACAAATACACAACACAACCAAGTGTTCTGTATGTTATATACACTATATGGCCAAAAGTCAGTGGACACCCTACTAATTATTGAGTTCAGGTGTTTCAGCCACACCCATTGCCAACAGGTGCATAAAATCCAGCACATAGCCACAGACAAACATTTAGAATTCAGAATGGTTCGTAAAGAGCTCAGTGACTTTAAACGCGGCACTGTCATAGGATACCACCTTTGCCACAAGTCAGTTCATGAAATTTCTGCCCTACTAGATGTGCCCCTGCACAGAGCCCTGACCTCAACCCCATTGAACACCTTTGGGAGGAATTAGAACGCCGATTGCGAGCCAGGCCTTCTCGTCCAACATCAGTGCCTGACCTCACAGATGCTCTTTTGGCTGAATGGGTACAAATTCCCACAGACACACTCCAAAATCTTGTGGAAAGCCTTCCCAGAAGAGTGGCAGCTAGCTGTCATAGCCGCAAAGGGGGGTCCAACTCCATATTAATGCCCATGGTTTTAGAATGGGATGTCCAATAAGCTCATATACAGTAGGTGTGATGGTCAGATGTCCACTGACTTGGCCATATAGTGTAGCTATGGGCATGCATTTTTCATCACCTATGTCAGGAACCTGCAGTTCCATCCTCCAACACCAAGAGGTCGATCTTTTTTTAAGCTTTCTGTGTATACTGCAGCATACTACAGTAGTGTACAATATTAGTGTTTGTTGTTGTTTAAGCTACAAGACAAATGCCATATTGGGTTATTTTGAAGAAGTTCATGTATAATTTAATTCAGAGCTAAATGATGGCAGGCTTCCACAGAGCGCTCATGATCATTTATATCAGCTGCATTACCAGGTTATTTACCTATCCTGATTGCCTGAGCAGTTGGACCACTTGTGAACGAGGGAAGAAAGGGAATATGGAAAACAATAGAAAAAATATGAACATGAATGACAAGTATTTGCATGGATTTACATTGATTTGGGGTGCAGTTGATTGATAAAGTCTACTTGAAAACCTTTCACAGAAGAGGATAATACATCCAGCATTGATATATTGAGATATTAAATAGAAGCCGACATACTTTTTACATCATGGTGTCTTGCGGAAAAGGGCCAGCACAGATGTGAGACTATTCATACCATTAATAATAAGAATTGTTACAATTATAGTATCATAAATTACTCTAGATGTCATTATATCATTTTTAAGATTTGTATTTGCTATAATATTTATTTATTTTCATTTATATTCATAATCACAATACCCATAATCCATATGTATCTGTCTACCTACAGTAATACACTTCTGCTGGTTTCCCCCTTGTACGATAGTTCTATTTTACTGTGCTTTTAGTATCTGTGTTCTCTTGTGTCTGTGTTGTTCTCTAGTTTAACCCCCTCCCCTCTTTTCTGTTACTCTCCCCCTTCGTATGTACAAAATAAAAAAGGTGAACACCAAAGGCCAGATTTAATAAAGGATTGTGACTGCTTTGGAATGCAGTCATCACGAGGCCACAATATTTATGTCGGATTATGTCTCTTAATTATTAAAGTCTATTTGAACACTTTTGCGACTTGCAGATTGTTATATTTTAGTACTACTGCTTAGCATTACCATATATGGAATTGCACCATACTGGCTTTTGAGTGCTATATTCATTTGTTTTACATCTAGGCTGTAGTGACGTGCTCTATTGCGCTATATTTCTATTGGGGCTTACTGAACATTTCCTATCTCTTTCTTTTTATGTCTACTGAAGTAGACTGATAGAAACTAAGATCATTTGTTTAGCTGTGATTCCACACACTAAGGCTGGCCTACAGGTGGCCCTGGACTTTCCCTGGACTCTCCCTTGGACTGCCTCTTAACTGCCCCCCACTGGACTGAGACTGCACTGATTTTAGAATTATTCCTTCAAATCTGAGTCTTTGTAATAAAGATTTGTAACTGTTTGGGAAAACTTCTGACTTGAGCGTGTTCAATGGCCCTGGTCTGTTTAGTATTGCCCCCCTAGTATTTTTAGTATAGTGTAGCTCAATAGCACATGTTCTATAAACTCTTCAAAGAATGTGACCACAATAAGGAGCTAATTCTTATGGGTGATTTTAATGTGAGCTAGTCTGAAAATAAAAGTTAAAAAGTAAAATGTAAAAAAAAAAAGTTCCTTCCATAATATTGTGAATTAATTTGATTGCATAATTAGAACTTGTTATGCCGCACTTACATTTTTATATTTAACTTTTTAACTTTTAATGTTTTTATTTTCAGACTAGTTCAAATTAAAATCACCTATAAGCTCCTTATTGTGGTCACATTCTTTGAAGAGTTTATAGAAGATGTACTATTGTCATGGGGCTCAAGTTAGCTACACTTAAAAATACTTAGTAAATTGGTTATTAATGTGCCAGTATCTGCGAAAACTAAAGAGCCGCATTATAGTAACTGTTGTTGCGTTGCAACTATTTCCTTAGTACATCTTAGTAAAAAGTATAGAAGTTTGGCTCTAATATAAAGGCTTCTAAAAACTACTGCTGTATTCAAAAACAGTTACAAAGCAATTGGGATCTTTGGTATTACTGATTGTATCAGCAAGAATATATATATTATGATTGATGATGACAGATATGATTTTCCTTATTTTGAGAACTACTCTATCTCTTAAAATTAGTTGGTAGTGAATTCCAATTTAGAGGTTTTTATAAAAAATGCTGATTGACCAAATTTTTTTTTGCATTTGGATATTGTTACATGCACCTGTTTCCCCCCTTTGTGGTGTTCTGTGTGTGTTTTCTTGTGGTGTGTGTGTTTACGAATTCTTTTTTTATAGGTGGCGTCTTCTGTGGGTGTATCCGACATGCATGCTACCCTATATAAGCTGTCAGCTGACCTGCGTCTGGGCTCGCCTGTTATCATTTCATCCATACTGGCAGTCACACACACAACAGCTTGTCTCGTTTTCTTTCATTTAAACGTGTATTGTATTGCAGTGTGTTATTTCGGTTGGAGGACAGGTGGTGTCTTTTTCTTTTTTTTCTTGCACCTTTTCAGTTAAACCTTTTACCTATACCTTTTAGTGCAATCTTCTCTAGAGATGGCTGTTGAAGATCTGGAACAGTCAGCCCATACATTTATAAATTAATTTAGGTGGTGGGGGAGCTAAGATGTAAATAATTTTTAACATGAGAAATCAAGATAACATCAAAATAAAACCAAAATTTATCCAAACTCAATAAGTTCAATTTATTTAATATTTGGCAATGATGGTTGTAATCTGCTTTGCCTTGCATTTCAGGCTAATGTACGGACATCATGGTTAAAGAGTATGCGCTTTCGACCACAGTTTCCCCTAGTTGATGTTGTCTTTCCCTCAGACCTCCATGCCAACATCACCTTAGCCACTGTTCCTCAGGAAACATCAGCAAGTTCCCCTCTTGCTGATGTCTCTAGGTGATTAAACATCCCAACAATCACCCCTCTTTCAAAGTCACTGAGATCTCTTCTTCAAGCCAAATAATGGGCAACTGGTTATGCTCAGAATTTTTTTATACATGACCCTAAGCAAGATGGGGTGTTACTTATGTTACAAGATGGGGTGTTACTTATTTCAGGAACCACACCTGTGTGGAAGCACCTTCTGTCAATATAATTTGTATCCCTCAAGTGTTTCCTTTATTTTGGCAATTAACTGTAGATGCCAGGGTAAATATTGTATATACTTTTGGTTTAATAGAGAAGTATGTTCCCACAGTTTTGCCCAAATTATACTAAGACATGAAAGATCAAAATATTCTAAAATCTTTGTCATAGCTGCAGTTCATTTTGATGCTGCTTGTTCTGCAGTTTTAGCATGTACATACACAACTATATAATCTGCAAACATTTGGATGCAAACTTGTGGGAAATAATTTACATATAGGCTAAACAATAGTGGACTCATAAGACACCCTTGGGGTACCCCCTGTCGGGGAGGAAGATTTTTCTCATCCTGCGCAGGCAAGCAGAATGTGGCCCAGCCTAACCTGAATGCCCATAATTAAAGCGTGGTGCCGTCATTGACAAGTTTATGTGAGGGTGGTTGGTGATTGGTGCCACTTGCAGAACCCCGGGGAATCAATAAGTTAGACTGTACTGCCCTACAGTCTAACCACTAGCTCTGAAGGTCAGAGAAATAGGGGAGAAACGAACAATAAGGAGGAACAGAAATGATCACCCAACGGGTGACTAAGTGTCACACAGACACAAACAAACGAACTGAGAAAAAACTCTGCAGAGTTGATAAGGTAAGGGTAGCGAAAACACCCGACAAACAAAATACCTTATCTAATGAAATCAGTAAACAAAAACACGCGGTGGTAAAATACCTCCACCGGATTACCCAATGGTAATGGAAAACGAACAACAAAACCAAAGACAACCGTGTGTCCGAAACAAACGAGAAAAGGCTAGTAGAGCCAAAAGAACGAAAATGAAACCCAAACACAGTCGAACCGACTGCTCAAAAGAAACCAAACTGAAACTCCTAAAAGCGAGCAAGGTTCCTAAATCGGATACCATAAAGTAGTTCTTTATCTTGCGAAGGTTTTGAATAGAGAATGCTTTTTACTACAGTACGTTTTTTAGAGTTACGTCTTTAAAAAGACACAACCAACCTTACCGGCTAGATCGTAAAAATGGCTTACAATTTCGCACTGAACAAGGCCAGGTGCGAGTTTAAATAGGGAGGTGATTGTAAATTGAGTCCACCTGTGCACCTCCCCTAAGGAAAGCGCAACACCGCCACCTGGCGGTGAATCTGAATCTGTCTGAACAACCATGACAGTTTATTATTCTTTGAATGAAACCAGGGCACTAAGGTATGCAGCTTTTTTGCAGCCAGCGCAATCCATATTAGATCAGCACACCAAACTTACAAGCCTATGTCATACATCACAATTTAAGAGTTCTACCTATAAGCTGGAAATTATGGGTCAGGGAGAAAAGAATTATGAGCCAGAAATAAGCGATCAACAAGGCCTTGTCACATGGTAGCAATATTCTTTGCCTGAGCATATTATGTCTTTCCAGATATCAGATCAACTAAAATCTCTGTATATACCAAGCTGTCTTGTTTGATACTTAAAGTGTGACCTGTTGATGACTTCAGCTCAAGTTTTTGGCAGTTTTAAGGAGTCAAGGAAGATCACATTTCTTCATTCTTGGGAGATGTGGTGGCAGCTCACACCTGTGTTTGCATTTGGAGAGAGACAAACTTGGTTTGGTATCATTTTCTTCCATTTTATCTATTTTATGATTGTTACATGTCAATTTTATGTCTAGGATTTAGTATTTGTTAAGATAGTTAAACCTACTTCTGTAGATTGAACGTTGAATATATTGTCTTTTTTGTAACTTAATAAACCAGCTGTTCTTTTTTATTGAATTGTGTGTTGTGTATTTTGATGAAAGTTGATCCACCAGATTTCTCTGCCTATCAAATAATTAGGTGATTTAATTGATAATTGGTATCCTGTGTAGTAATTATATTAAATCAAATAAATATATTTTAGGATAAGTGAGGGGTTTTCATACGTGATACCACTTGTGTTCAGTATTCAGAGTGCTGAACTTTAAACAAGGGTATTTGACTGTTAAGGCTACTGGATTCAGATTCACTGCTATGACATTTACATTATCCTGATGAGAATCTGCCGACCATTGCAAATTCTTTCTCTCTAAAGTATTGAATTAAAGTGCCTACATATGGCTGAGTACCAGATAGCAGTGCTCTCTATGTAGAACAGTAGGTTAGTGATGAAGCTCCTGCCCTCCTTCAGAGAATAGCTACAAACTAGAATCTCTGGATCTCTCAGCTGCCTGTTTATGATGCAGTTTGGAATGTTCAAAGATCTTTTCTGCTTGATTTACAAAGGGGCAGGACCAAGAAGCTGCTGTGACTACTTTTGCCATTGTTTATTTTAAAATTGTGTTCTTGTTCTTATTTTGTTTTTGTTTAGTCCAACTGACAATCCAAAATGGCTAATACCTAATATTAAAGTTATATTGAGTTATGCAGGCTCCCTTTTGTTCTTCTGCATACATTGGCCTAATCTTTCTCAATTCTGTTCCTCAATCCTCCTCTACTCCTCTCTTTACATTTACATTGACATTTTAGGCATTTTGCAGACTCTCTTATCCAGAGCGACTTACACAGTTTATATTTCTTTACATAGAATCAATTTATACAGCTGGATATTTTACTGAAGCAATTCGGGTTAAGTACCTTGCTCAAGGGTACAACAGCAGTGATCCACCTGGGAATTGAACCAGCAACTTCTGAGTTACAAGTCCAGTTCCCTAACCATTGCACTACACTGCCGCCAAGTCTTTGTTCAATTGTTCCTTGTTCCTCAATGCCTTTCCTCTTCTCACTCGCAAGTACTATTTACCTTCAGTAAACTTATGCAACCAATGAATAGAACTTGAACAATTAACTAATCCTATATAAATCAGGAGCTCATATTACGCATGAGACTATCAGCACAGACAATAAATTACCTGCATAGACATGAGACTACCTGCACAGACATTAAATTACCTGCATAGACATGAGACTACCTGTTTATATATTAAATTACCTCCATAGACATGAGACTACCTGCACAGACATTCAATTGCCTGCATAGACATGAGACTACCTGTTTATATATTAAATGACCTCCATAGACATGAGACTACCTGCGCAGACATTAGATGATCAGCATAGACATGAGACTACCTGCACAGACATTAAATTACTTGCATAGACATGAGACTACCTGCACAGACATTAAATTACCTGCATAGGCATGAGACTACCTGCACAGATGTTAAGAGGACCTGTCCAGAACTGCACAGAAATAGGACGCATAGGCCAGAACTAATCTATGCATCAGTGTTGCACTCCGCTGTTTCTTTGCAGCCACCAATTTGAGACCACATCCAATCACAATGAAACAGGGGCAGGCCAAGAGATTTCATTCATCTGGAAAAAATGTTTGCATGGCTAATTATATATGCCCTGAAAAATGGTAACACAAGTGGGCATAAGTAGGCACATTTATGTGAATTTATGCACACATACGCACAAACTCGTATACAGAAAATTCCTTTGTACATCCATTTAATAGTTACTCTCTATGACCATTCAGAAAAGGAACCTTTCATCCTCATTATGTCAAATTTAAGAATTAATTAAGGTACAAAGCAAATATTGTTTTTTTTTTCTCCAGAGACATGAGATATGGGTCATGCTTTCAACATTTTTTTATTTTATAAGTACTAATTTAAGGGTTTCCTCTAAAGGCAGCATACATAGACTATACTTCTTTTTTTAAATTAATTATGTCTGCAACTATAAGGTCAGGTGTCATATGCAAATATAATCACCACAAAATTGTCGTTTTCTTTGCTGCAGGCTCGCTATCTCATAATAATTGCTGAATTTACGTTTTACATAAAAAAATGTAATTGGCAGCAAAATATTGTTACATTGTTTTCTGCATTTGCAGCTGTTTATAATGGGTAAAAGCAAATATACAGTATTTATTCTGAGGAAATGGGGGAGTTATTACATTGTATGTCACGAGAAGGCATGATTACTTTGTATTCTGTATTACAGAAATAGTGCGCTTTAAGTTGTGAAAATCTTCAAATTCTTTCAAATAAACATTTAGAATGCTGCATGAAAACTAGGTCATCTCATCATGTCCATGGGACAACAATAGCCCGTGCACCTCACAAATCTGTGCTTTATGGGAGGGTGGCAAAAAGAAAACCATTATTGAAGAAAACTCACATGAAATCTCACCTAGAGTTTGCCAGAAGAGATGTGGGAGACTCTCAAACCAAGTGGAGGGAGATTGTATGGACTGATAAGACCAAGATTTAACCTTTTTGCATCAATGTTAGGCGCAGGCCTGAGCATTGTCCATCATCCCAATAACACTATCCCCACCGTGAAACATGGTGGCAGGAGCCTAATGCTATGGGCATGCTTCTCTGCTTCAGGGACTGGAAAACTTAGCAAAATAGAGGGCAAAATGGATGGCACATGACATAGACAGGTATTGGAGGAAAACCTGCTGCAGTCTGCAAGAGACATGGGACTTGGGAGAAGATTCATATTCCACCAGGACAATGACCCAAAGCATACAGAAACAAGCACATTGGAATTGTTTAAAAACAAAACAAAATGTCCTGGAGTGGCCCAGTCAAAACCCAGACCTCAATCCAATTGAGAATCAGTGGAAAGTTGTAATTGTCAGTAAAGGTGCTTCTACCAAGTATTAAGTCAAGGGGGGTGAACACTTATTTAATCAGTTATTGTCTGTTTTTGATTTGCAATTTATTAAGTAAAATATTTAGAGCAGTTTCTTTTATTTGACATTATAGAGTCGTTTGTGTTCATCAGTGGCAAGAAATCCCAATTAAATCCATTTTAATTCAATGAAGTAAGAAAATATGTGAAAAATACCAAAAAGGGTGAATACTTTTTATATGCACTAGGTAGCTAGGTAACTAGGTAGCTGTCAAATAAATGAGAGATACAAAGTATATTGAAAGCTGGTGCTTCCACACAGGTGTGGTTCCTGAGTTAATTAGACAGTCACTGTTTCCCACGGTGAAGGATTCTGCAGGATCTGTAATGGTGTGGGGTGTATTTTCCTGGGATGGTTTAGGTCCACTTAAAGAATGGTGTTTTTCATGATAATCCCCGATCCACATGAGTGGCATATGTAAACCATATGCCATGGCAATCTCATTCACTAAATCTCAACCAAATTGAACACATATGGGAGATTCTGGAGCAACGCCTAAGACAGTGTTTTACACCACCATCAACAAAACAGCAGATGATGAAATTTCCCATGGAAGAATGGTGTGAAATCCCTCCAATACAAACACTTGTTCCAGACACTTGTAGAATCTATGTCAAAGTGGCTTGCCAACAGTGTTTAGAAGAAAAAAAAGACATTTCAGGCTCCAATCATGTAAAATATGTTTCAGCTTCTATGTAGTTTGGGCAGCACATAACAATGTCCAACACTTCTGAAGTAATTTGCATTACAATTGCTGACTGTGATCTAGCAACATCTAGCTACTGGGACTTCTGCCATTCATTGAGGGTATGACAGAAATGTGCTTGTGCTATGGGTTTCTTCGCTATCCTGCCTCATAGAACTGTTATCAATAAAGGCTAACAACAAGCTAGAAGTCATTGTAACATTAAACTTCACTGAGGCAGAGTAAAACATCATGGAACTTTTTACGTTTTCTGTGAGAAGTGTACTGTCTCGGTCACGTGCCGTCACAACACACACACACACACACACACACGCACACTTTTAAACAGTTATTTTCCATTGGTACAAATATATGCAATCTGGATCACATGTAAGTGAAGTAAGTCACCCTGGATCAGCATATAAATAAATTAATAAATATATATGTGAGATTATGAGTACTGGTGCAGCTCTGCCCTGGTTATACAAGGAACGCTGTGGGGACTGTGAGAGACTGGGAATAATGAGGCATCCTGCCAGTCTGCCTTCCCATAAGTGCTAATGAGGACAAGCAGGAGATAGCAGCCTCCAGTGAGGCCGCCCACTCAGGCAGCTGTTCCCCTCACATCGGCCCCCATTTCCTCGGCCTACACCAGGGGAGATGCAACATCCCCCCCGTCCCCCGAAAACCCCCAACCCCCCAAAACACAGGTGGCTCCCTTTCTTCTCTGGCATTCTAGACCCCCCATGTAATCGCTGCCCTTCCAGGTTGCAGAAGAAGATGGAGACATAACTGCCAATCTGTACAAATGCACCTCGAAGAACATCCCTTTAATCTCGCTGTGACTGGAAAAATTGTGGTTCTGTATGTGCTCAGTGACAACGAATGTGACATCTCTCTCAGACCCCGCCCCCACCCACGCCCCATCAATCACACTGCATCACAATGTTTGTGCCAGGCTTACCCTTAAATGTACACACAGCTGCATTGAAGGGTAGTTAGTTCATGTGCTTGGTTGTACTTATTAACCACCTGGTCAAATGAAACGCTGTTACATATTTGATTACTGTCACCCGCTGTGTGATACACCCTGGAGTGGAACAGAACAGCAGAACACAGGGAATGGAGTTATCGGTCTGCGGACCAGATTTTATTGTTCTCACTCACACGGACACGAGGAGAGAGAGAGAGAGCAAGCACAGACAAATTAAACAAATAACAAAAAGGTCTTCAGCCGTTCCCCTCACGGGTCGCGGCCACAAATAATGAACTAAAATAATAAACTAAATCAAACCGCCTTTCAGCAAAACACTAAACATTCACTACACACACACACTTCGCTACTTTTCAGTGGCGTTTGTTTCAGGATCTCTAGGTTCTCTCTCTCGCACGACATTCAGCTTCCGTGTTCCAGCCACCTACTAAGAGAGCAGAGCAGTTTTAATCACACAGGTATGATTAGAAAATGTCAGACAGGTGTGTGCGCTGGCTGCCCTGCTAGTAGGCATGGCCATTAATTGCCCCGATTACAATTAATGTAATTGTAACGACGCCTTCCACAATTACACAGAGGACCAGGAATCTGATTGATATCAACCACTTCTTCTAAGGCTCTGCATGTGCACACTGATGTCTGGACTGAGAGAGCTCATACAGCCTTGAGGACAAATCCTCCCCTTCCCAATTTAGCTGCAGAGACAGGCACAGATTCACAGGGCCTTGCACTTAAAGTCAGAGGTGGCGTCTTGATCCCAGTGGCCCAGATGAAAATGTGTCACTCGTCTACAGAACGGGTGTAGACGTTCTGTAGACGTTCTGTAGACGAGTGCACTGCTTACGCAATCACCCTTCGAGGCTTGTGGAGGCAGTTCAAAAGGCCCTATTATTGTTATATATTGAAGTCACAAACAATATATAACAATAACAGGGCGGCACAGTTTACAGTGCTGCATATTGTATACTGCATATAAGCCTGCATATTGTATACTCTTGTATTCATTTGTCTATGGTTTGATTTCTACTCAACCAATTGAAGTGAGATACTCCTGCTACAACAGTGCATTGGCTGGGGTTCAAACTCTCAAAACCTGCCTTTCTTTTCAATAATGGACGTGCCGTGCCATTGCGTTCACATCCTCGTTATAGCTGCAAAATATGCAAAATAGTTGAATATAACATTCTCAGGTTTTCAGACAACTGTTTTCCAGTTCTGATTAGGAGGCATAACATTTGGAGTTAGTTCAGTGGCGCTCAGGTTCCTTATTGGAAATTAGCTAACGAAAGATGGGTGGGGGGGGGGGTCTATGACATGCCTGAATGAGCAGCCTTCAGCAGCAGATTATAAGCTTAGGATTTCAGACGCCATTGCCTGTGAGCTATAGTCGGTGGAAAAAAAGAATCAAATTCTTGAATTAATTCTCCTCTGTACACACATACGACGAGCACATGCTTCCTGCCTGAACGCAGCAACAAAACAACTGGTGAGATCAATAAAGCAAAAATGTGTTAATTCATTATTCATCAGGGAGCCATTACTTTCAGTTGCATGTACACTAAATCCTAAAGCAGCAGGGGAATTATTTGCCAGAAGAGCATTGTGACACCCCCCCCTATTATTACAATATGTATCACTGCTCTGTGAATATATAAACTATTGTTATGTGGAAATATGTTTTCTTTTGGCAGCAAAATGAATGCATCAATAAATTATGTTCTGGATATTAATTACTTATGTGATCTCCATCTTGATACTGGACCCCCCCCGTAGAAAATCACATTTCTATTTGTACTGTGCATGCTTCTGCCTAGACACACAGTCCACATCCAATCCCAGCTTCCCTCCACCCATAACCCCCCGCCTGCCACCACCTCCTCTTTTTAACCATTTATCTGCAAGGAGCTCTGACAAAGATCGACATTATACCCATAATTGGAAACAACAAATCTCTGAGCTTCCATTCACAACTGCAACTGCAGCCTTATTTTCCTTAATGTGGTTTTGGGTATTCACAAAACACAGAGAAAGGGTGTTAGCTTGTAATTGATGAGAGGTAATGTAATGTCAGTAACATTGCATCCACAGCAGGGGTTATTTTACTGAGCCCCTGAGAATAAATGACGCAATAAAATTCCAATAAAATAAGTAAAAGTGAAAAAGTTAATCTGAGGAGACTAAAGCCTATACGATTTGATGGACCTACAAATAGTGATCAGTAACTGACAGGTTTGCTGTGGAGAGAAAATACTCTTGATTTGTTTTAAGAAGAGTGATTGACAGCACATGATAGCCCCACCCATATCGGGGGTTCATGAAGCCTCATGGGTTCATGAGAAAAGTGATGCGAAAGGGCTATCTGCTGGCACGTCCACCTAAAAGCAATCATTTCTGTGCAGTGATGTGCCCTAAGGTCTGGAATCAAATCCTGCTGTATATGTTGTATAGGCTTCTGGCGCAATAACCACACAGACTGAAAAGAAGTGGCCACAGGCTGCATGAGATTAGGAGAACATGCATATCTGTCTGCACTCTCCTGAATCTACAGAGGATGTGGCAGCATATATGATGGGGCATTCCAAATAATAAATAGGGGTCTAAAAATATGTTCAAAAAGAATAGTGATGGAAAGTGGATCTTCGCTGAGCTCCAACCCCACCCCCAAATCCCCCACTATTCAGTGCAGGTGTGATGGATCAGACATCAGGATTCAAGAAATAAAACCTGCTGATAAATAGTTTCAGCTTCAGGCTATGTGTCACTTGTTATTCCAGCAGCATCACGACACAACAGCTACAGGCCAAGCATGGAGGTCACCATATCTTAACAGTCTGAAAAGGAGAGCCTCACACATCTCTTTCTAAAAAAACTTTAAAACAAACACTTGCACACACAACATTTGGGATCATAACTTCTCAGGTCCAGCTCCATTGTATATTGGGGCACTTGCTGTTATTTTTGCATTATAAAAGTTAACATGCTGTTGTTTGGCAGGAAAGAACAGAACTGGCTCCTTTTTTTGGCTCAGGTTTGACAACAAAGTTGGTTTTAAAGCAATTTTCTCTCCTCAGTGACCATAACTTGCTCTCAGTAAAATGAATAGAAGACAAATGAACAGCTGAAAAGAATGAGAACTACAAAAAAATTTGGAAATGGTTTTTCCAAACTGGTGTCATGGAGACCTTTATAACTGGCGTTACACTGCTCAAACTCCTGATAGAAACTCCTTAAAGACTTGTGAAGGTTGAGCGCAATTAAGAGATTATAAAATCAACCCATTATCCAGTTAAATGGTGCAGAAGATTTGGACCTGTCTAAGCCACCCCCTTCCGTAATTCTCCATTTCATTAATGTGTAGGGCTATACCTTTGCACCAGTGTTCACAATATGTATGGTACCACAGGTCAACTGAAGGGCTTTTTTTCCCTTTTCTTTTTCAAGTGATGTGCCGATTGACTGCAGACTGGACAGACACTTGTGTTGCTGGGCCACTCAGTCTTCTCTGGTCACATTGCAATATGACAACATTGTCATGGCAAGATATTGTTATACTGTTAATGTCCTACTGTTGTGCTTTAAACATGTGTGTATGTATGTGTGGAGGGGGGGTCGGGTGGAGGGAGAACCCTCTTTCCTGGTAATAGGAGTGTGAGGCTTCACAAACCCCTGAATAGCAGGAGCTATTTTGTGCTGTCAATCACAGACTCATGCCAGACGGTTGTGCCCGCCATAGAAGAACGCTACGACTGGTTCGGCAGCAAGTCATCGGATAGCACTTGATATGTCCACCCATCTGTGTTCACGAGGCCTCGCTCTTGCCATCAGTACCACTTTCCTTGTTGAGGGGAATTGTACAGCATCTGGCACGCCTGCCATGGACCGAGCCATGAGTGGCAGCTGACTGGATTGAGAGCGCCTGGCACAGAAGATTAAGGTGCCCTCGCTCTCATCTCGAGGTCTGGCGGCGGTGCAAGGGTAGGGGTGTGTAGGCAATCAGCTATCTGCAGGAAGCAGCACGGCTTGAGCACAGCAGGTGGCCACAGCACTCTCTTTTTCATGCCGATGGTCTCCGCTGGTAATTGCTGACGCCGTCTCTTTCGGTTCACTTTTGTTGAAAGTGACCCTTTCCACACTCCTCCCCTCTGTTGCCTGTTCTCAAAGGCACCGGTCTTTACCCAGCAGGTTTCAATGGAACATGTGCAGGACTGGAATACAAAGAGGAGATGGCTAGACCATGCTCCTGCTCTGTAGAATGCCCTGCACCTGTATAACTAATAATGCAGAATAATGTGAGTTTGCTGATATGCCGTCAACAATATCAACAATACCAATCTACTGGGGATTGAAGAAGCAGTTAGTGAGGTCATGCATAAGATGATAGACAGACCGACAGGTAGATAGATAGACAGACAGATAGATAAATAGATATTTTTTCAGCTCATTTCCTCAAGGGTAGACCAAAACAATATGGAAAATTAGGAATTAAATGTGTTTCTCTGCACATCTGGCAGATGTTTTATAACCTTTTTATTCCTCAAATGTCTCTGATACAGAGCCGCAAAATTATCTTCGCTCCCTGAGCTTTGTAGCATAAGTGTTTGCCTAGATGCAAATGACGTGTCATTTATGGTCTTCTGACAAGCCAGGTGATAAGAAGGTATGCATTTTACAAAAGAAATTCCAAAAAGACAAGACAAAAGCATAAAAGCAGGCTTTGGGGAGCTTCAAGAACTGCACAATCAACAGGGGTGATTCAGAGAGCACCCCCTCCCCCTCCTTGTCCACATGACAGTCCTTGCAGATGGGGGAGTCAGACGATAAATCAAGATTGATGATGATTGTGGGGACGTTGAATCATAAAGAATAATCCCATCTTTGAATTTCAGCAGGCTCCGTGGGTTCCAGAGATTTGCTGTGACAGATAATTAGCCATAAATGTAATGGTACACTGAAAAGGAAAAAAGGAAGGAATGGAGAGTGGAGAGGAGCATACGGACGTTCCATTCAGCCAAGAAAATTAAGCACTGGAGGGGTATTAAAAGGGAAAAATCCAATATTGAGGTGAGGGGAGGGGGGTCTTGGGGACAGGGCCGGCTGATAGAAGCAGAGATTTTTATTTGTCTTGTTATGATTGATTGCTGTGTGTGTCAGGACGCGGGCCGACAGGGTAGAAAGGCCACAGGGCTAAAACGGTTTGTCAGGGTGGGACCCAGTGGACTGACCACAGCAGGGCTGGACCATGACTGTGTAGGGATGGAGCCAGTGGCGATTTTAGGGTTTTAAAACAGGGGGTGCAATGTTCAAAAATCATTTTCTTTTAAATGCTTTTTGACATTGATTTTAAAATTGTAATATTTTCATCCCAACAGTAGGGGGTGCAAATGCACCCCCTGCACCCGAGGTAAAATCGCCACTGGATGGAGCACAACAGGTGTCAACCACCGTGGTCCTGGAGAGCAACAGAGGATGCTGGTTTTCATTGTTTCTCGGCACTTACATGACATTACAGGCATTTAGCAGACGCTCTTATCCAGAGCGATTTACAGTTTCGCATTTCTTTACACACAATCCATTTATACAGCTGGACATTTACTGAAGCAATCCTTAAACCTTTGCGTTACAAGGCCAGTTCCTTAACCATTATGCTAACATTGCCGCCAAATATACTTTATCAATTAAAGCAGTTGATTACACAGTTAACTTGCCTCATCCTGTTTTTGGGGTCTGAATTGGTTGCTGGTTTTAAGGTGAAAATGAAATGTGGAATGAATACTTAGGCACAGAGAAACAGGGACAATTAATATTGTGGGGCGTGGCATGGCGGTTAAGTAAATGAAACCGTGAGATTGCAGGTTTGATTTTTGAGAAGGGGCACTGCCAATGTACCCTTGAGCAAGGCACAGTACAGTACTTAATCTGAATCACTTTTGCTAGCATTTAGCTGTAGAAATGGAAAACATCAATCCTGTACAATTCACCCTGGATAAGGGTTATGTTATCAACCATCTATGACTGGTAGCCCATAGCGGTGGGACAAAACAGGTCACAGCCTGTCAGGGGTAGGGTGGGTTTAAGTCGGCCAGGACTCCTCATATAAGTTCCTCCCAAGCGCACGACAGGAATCCACATCCATAGGCCAGTCCTTCAATCGGGGCTAGGTCTCCTGTAGTGCCTGTACTGTGAAAAATGGCCATGGGCATCATGGGTAATGCATTGGAGGACACGCACATGCTTCAGCCACAGTGCTCCATGCTTGGGTGCAGGTGAGAGAAAAAAAGGGGGAAAAAGTGAGACACTCTTTCTGCCTCTCTCTTCCTTCCTCTGCTCCCTGCCTGTCCCCAAAAAGGAACTTTTGTGAAGTTTTGGCGAGGGTGTGTGCACAGGGTGATGGATTTAAACTCCTCCCGCAGACATGGCCTGGTCACACACATCAGAGGTGTTCACTCTGTCCCAGATGGTCAGTCAATCTGGAGGCCACCTGGGCAAAAGCAGGAGGGGACTGGGGCTCAGGGTGTCCATCAAACAGAGCACAATGACTGTGATCTGGTCAGCTATAAAGGTGTCTTGGTATAAGTGACTGATAAAGACCTTACATTTAATAATAATGTTAATGTTAGTATGATTTATGTTGGTAGGTAGGTATTTAGATAGGTAAATAGTCCGAATTATGGAAAACTATTGTTGCTTTACGCCTACATTTTAGCAGCACTATTTAGCATGAAGCCAGTCAGTAGAAAGGCACATTGTTGTTTTTTTTTTTATTATGTCTTTTTTTCCTCACAATTATTCTCCCTTGACTGTATCTCAAGAGAAATGCCCTGATGATGAAGTGGTATCCTTTGTTTATTTTTAGTTAATATTATTGATCAATTTAGGACCAAAGGTGTTATCAAATATATATGTCGATGTCTATCACTGTATTACTGCACTGATCTCGTATGCAAACTATGATTGTTCCTACCATGTATTAATGCACATCTTGTAAGTCGCCCTGGATAAGAGCGTCTGCTAAATGCTTAAAATGTAAATATAAAATGTATATCAAACATGATACATGATACTATACATGGTGTCCTACTAATAACAGGGTCATAATGAATGTCCTTCCCAGGAATGTAATGCTTTCTATGATAAATCTTTAGAATCCTGTTAAAACCCTGTCAAAGATTTTAGTAAAACCATATAAAATATATTCATATAACCTACTTGTGAACCATGGCAAGATCTGTAAAGATCTGGAATTTGATTAAATTGCTCTGCCTTAAAAAGGAACCTACAAAGTGTTTTGACTTAACTAAGCTTATGATATTATATATTTGGACTTACAAAAAGCATTTGGCAGTACCATATGTGAGGCTCAATGTCAAAATGAATTCAGGAGGAATTACAGGAGTTATTTTAGAGTAGGTTAGACATTTTCTGCAAGGGAGAAGACAAAACGTAACTGTGGGAGGGATCATATCTGAGCAAGGTGCTGTGGGCAGTAGAGTCCCGCAAGGATTGGCATTGGAACCTATGTTTTTCCTTATTTACATAAATTATTTTGATAGGTGTCGGGCATGTGAGAATTGATTAAAAATGTCTATTCCTGAATCCAGTAGCCTTAACAATAAAATGCTCTTGTTCGATGTTCAGTACTCTGTATACTAAGTAATAATAAGTGGTATTACGTGTAAAAACCCCTCACTTATACTACATGTAAAATATATCTTATTTAATTGAACAATTATTAAATATGATGACAATTATTAATTAAATCGCGAATATCTTTGATAGGCAGATCAATCTGGTGGATCAACCTTCATCAAAATATACAACTCATTCAATCAAATTAAAATTAAGAGCTGGTTAATTAAGACAAGACAAAGACAAAATATTAAATGTCAAATCTACTGATCATAAAAATGACATGATACAATCAAAAAAGAGATGAAAGGAAAGAAAAATATATCAAAGCAAGCTTATCTCTCCCAAGATGCATCCAACACATGCAGCCAGAAAACAAAGCAAAAACGTAGTGCCATGGTGTGAGCCAGGACAAGTGAAGGCAGAATGCAAGCAAATAGTTGGTGAAATTACAATGTAGAATATAATGACCAAAAACCCATGCATAATTAATTCACAGTTAGGGGAGGACCAGAGGATGTCTGAGCCAGTTTTATTTTATTTGTTATTTTTTAATTAAAATTATCCTCTATGATGAAACACACACAAATACACACACATGAACAGGCAAAATGTTTCCCTGGATAGGATCAAATGTTTCCCTGGATAGGACCCAAAAATAGAGCTATCCCAACACAGGGATGTTAATAGAAAAATAGTGCAAATGATAAATGTGCAAATGATACGGCCTCGGATAGCGTAGTGGTCTAACGCACTCTCATTGACTGGTGCTTTGCGAGTGTGAGCTGCCTATTGCGGTTGCGGTTAGAAACCTGACTGTGCCAGACCGGCCCTGGCCGGGTGCACTGGTGGGGGGAGGCATTTGGCTGTCCGCCCCAGGGGCAAGTTTGTCTCGGAGGAAGCGGATCATCGCTGTCCTCTGGGAATGAGCTTGACCCGGAGGATAGGCGGTGAGTTTGTGGAGATGGGCGAACAGAAATAAATAGAGGATATAATTGGCCACTAAATTGGGAGAAAAATTTGAAAAAATCTGATACAAAACTTGGGGGTTTAGCAAACAATTTGGAATTTGGAATTTACTAAGGTAATCCACGATTACTTAAACAAAATACAGAAATGGGCAGAAACTTGACAGATTCAATGTGGCTAAATCTAAAGTTCTGAATGTGGGAAATTTAAGACAGGAGTATTTAATGGGAGGAGGACAATTTAAATGTATTCAATTTGAAAAAGACTTTGGCATAGTAGTTGATCAAAGTATACAGGTGGAAATCAGTAATTCTGCATTGATAACAGGAAGTATTTTTTTACTCAGAGAGTTGTCAATGCATGGAGCAGCTTTCCAGGTAATGTAGTAGAGAAACTTGTGGTACAGTCCAGGCTTGATTTAGTCCTGGATATTCTCTAGACTGTTAGTAAATGATGACCCTAGGTGGACCGAATTACTTGTTCTCCTCATTATGTATTCTTATGTTCTTATGTAAAGGTATTGATATTAAACAGCATAACTCTAATCCAGCCTAAGGCACTAATTCCTTCAGTTATTCATTGAAGGATGGATAACTTCAATATATTGTGCAATTCAAAAGGTGGTAATTTAAACTGCATGATATAAACACAGTGTATACAAAAACATACAGTAGTTATGAGAGTATATAATGTACCGTAGATATTGTGTTAAAGCTTACTGAGATCATATAGCATATACAGTAAATATAATATACATTATCATTTAAATGTTAAATTGATAAAATAGTGAAAAAAAGGAAACACCAATGTAAAGTCACTTAGCCACTTGGTGTTGGGCCACCACTATTTTTGATTAAACTGGATTAAATTTCCAATCAACTCCATTTCCAATCCATCTGCGGTCACTCACCTGTTATGCTTTGCACTTGGAATTAATGTACAGAAATCACAATCTTGGATTATGCGCTTCCATTCACTGTTGCCATTCGCTGATGTGTTTTCTTTGGAGTTCAATGCTGACATCACTGTAGACACTGTTGCTTGCAAAACATTTGCATTTTGAGCTGTCCTATCTAGCTCCTGCCAAACACAGCCCTAGAATCACCCCTCTCACTGTATTCTCTTGCAGTCTAGTTATAATTACAGGCAACCAAGCCTGTCTCTCAGGGAAGTTATTTGCTTAATTAATTAAAAAGATTAATTTTGTCGTAGCCTCTACTTTACATGTACTTGTTGTCCCTTATTTACCCAGGTGATACCACTTATTTTAAAACTACCTGTATATAAAATCTGTGTCATTATAAGATAAACTTTCTCTTAAAATAATAAAGAATAAAATGAAGTGTCCACAAGAACAATCATTGCTCAAGAACAATGTTCTTCCATAGGTCACATTTCTTCTCCAAATAATAGATAATTCAATGTTATGTTGGCTTTTGTTTCTTGAAATGAAAAGGCTTTTGTTTCTTAAAATAATAAGACCCTTAAAATGATCTTGTGCATTGTTCATTTCCTGTTCATTGTGAATAGGAAAGCTTACCATTTTCCTGAGATGCACTTGTGTGTCAGTGACCCACATTACCCGATTCCCATCCATCCACGTTGCGATCGGGCAGCCGTGCACCAAACACAAGTTCCCGCAAAAACAGCTGAGGAACGCTCACCACTGTGAAGTAGCCGAAGCAGGACATTGACTCCATTAAGAGGCTCATTATTCCTGATCGGGACCCGAGGAGGGGGGCGAAGGATGGGGGGTGGTTATTAATATAAGTGCCGTGGAGCGCAGTGATGCATCCAGATTTGCGAGCGGAATCGCACCTTGACCACCCATTTTCCTGCTCCCTGTTGGACAAACAAAGCAATCCTTCATCGAGAGAACTGGAGTCCGGCCATCCCTATGTGGGATTAATAACGCAAATTAATCAGGCGGACAATAATATTATTATATTCTCATTTATGGGTTCTGTTGCAATGGATGTGGCAAGGGTCAATCGGTGAGGGAGGGTGAGAAAGAGATTAAATATATACAGGAAAGAGAGAGCTGAAACAAGGGCCTGTGGTTTAACCTTGTGTTATACACTGCTTTAGTAGGCTACATAAAATGGCTGACTTTCAAGAAAGAAGAATTGCGTGGGCTTTTTTCGGGGGTTGCATCACATTTTGCTCCTATAGTTTCATGACTAGTACTTGTTTTCTGGTTTTTTTTATATGTATTCTTGGCCCTCTACATGTTGCATTGAACAGATAAATAGGTTGTAGTGTTTATGGACAAACAAACATGGCTCTGTACTGACACAGGCTCTTTACTCTGGATGACATTGTACTATCAGTAAGAGGCTGCCTACATTCATTCCTCTCTGCTAGGCCCATGTTTCTTTTACTCTTTATCACGGCTGCCATGCCATATACGTTTTAAATGACTCCACCAACGTTAGTTAGATCAGAAAGTATATTCTATAGATTTGTACCGTCAAATACCAAAAACTATGTTTTAAGTGAGAAGTTAAAGGTTTTGATCAAAAGCTGAAAACGACAGGAAATGAGAAATTCTATATCAAAACCTGTAATTTCACATATGCACTAACAAGATTTTCCTCCACACAGCGTCTACACCTGCTACAGTACTGTAGCTGTGTTGGTCTGCTGTACTTCAAACAACATGTAGGCTATTCACCACTGGGCACAGGCAGGTTGCTACCTACCTACTGGTAAAACCCTAATAAATACCACTATAGTATATTGTTTTGGTTGTTGTTAGTAGTAGTATCGGTAATGTGCAACAATGAACAATCATATACAATTATGGGATAACAGACAATCAGATTTTTTTTTAAATGTTTGAGTTCCATTGACATTCCGCAAAGGATAATACAATATCCAGATAAATAAATTGACCACTACAACCCAGTGGTGGGCCGTCAGGGCCTGCAAGGCCTTCTCTGCTGGCCTAAAAAATATCTGAATCACAGACTGATGTTAATTATATTTTGTCCATGAATACAAAATGTGATTGGTTAAATGCTTTAATATGAAAATACACGTCTGGATGCAGAGCAACCAGGGGAACAGCTATGAAAGGAAGCGAACAGACCATTTGGAATTATTTAATAAGTATTCATGGACAAAATATAATTAACATCAGTCTGTGATTCAGCCATTTGAGCGGACATTTTCAGCCCTAAAGTGAATTAAAACTTACGTACGGATAATCTGTACGACAGAGTAATTGAACTCTTTTTGAGGAAAGAAAGGAGGATGGATTTTGTGTACAAATAATAAGGATTTTTGGTGAGTAAAATGTTGCTATTTTCCTAAATAATATTGCAATTTTATGAGGTTATTATTGATGGTTTTGTATGTGTGTTGCAGCTGTAGCACCCCAGGTTTATTTCTTCAGTAAAGGCATTTATTCTGGATACACGAGTTATCTATCTGCGATGCAACGGCAACGGGTGTCTTTGTGCAACGGTTTGTTTTTGCACTTTGTTTATTTATCTTTCTTCAGTCATGTTTCATTCTCGTTCTGTTCCCCGTCTGTCATTGTTCCTGTTCGAGTTCCTCTCCTTGTGTTGTCATGCACTTCGGGAAATTCTATGTTTCGTTTTTTTAGGGATGAGGAGGAACGCATAAAGAAATCTGCGTGCGAATAAAGCGGAACGTGAGAATTAGTGATTAGTAGTGTTAGTAACTTAATCTAAATCCCTAATGTTAGTAGATGAGTTGGTTAGTACTATATACATCTAACTAATATATACAAAGTGTAATTACAAAGTAAGAAGGAGGTAAAACGAGATTAGAAGCTAAGACGGAAAAACCGAAACATAGAATTTCCCGAAGTGCATGACAGAACGAGAATGAAACATGACTGAAGAAAGATAAATAAACAAAGTGCAAAAACAAACCGAACAGACACTCAAAACATAACAATAAAATGGTTTTTATAGCCATAAAATAGTTATTGAGGGGTGGATTGATTCAGACGGAGCACTACTGAAGGCCTAGGTGTGAAATGCACGGCCCGCCACTGCTACAACCATGGGTAAAGATATTTTTCCCTATTTTTGAGTGAAAGTTATGATATGCTATGTTAGTTATGTAGTGCTACTGTCACAGACACTGTGAGATTACAATTTTATTCAAATTTAATTTCAGTACTGAGGCAATTGTAAAGAACTATATTTTCTTTAAAGTACATTATTTTCTTAACATGAGTAATGGGTGGTGAATTTATCGGTCACCCAAGCTAAGTTAGCAAATATGTGGCCTTTGTGACCCAGCACTCCCTCTTTATTCTGGGCACTTGTGACAGTGCAATGATAACAGGTACAACAAATAACAGGTAGCTTTTTGACCATTTTGACCAGTCATTTGAGCCTAGAGTCTTAAATGGCAGGCCTGTTTAGCATCCTATTTTGTCATGTGAAAAAGTGTCCAGTCCCGATATTGGTGTTTATGTACAGAACTTCACAGAAACATCACACGGATTCATGAACACCAAATCCCTCTCCACTGCAAAGTTGCATACAGCACTAGAAGCAGCAATGTAACTCATATAAATATAATGACTATATGTATTACAGCATGACTCAAATTACTGGTGTTGAATGAATATCTCTTATAGTGCAAATTATGAATAGCTATTGTTTAATTAAGGTTTAATTTTTAATCTGACATTCCAACTACAGCAAAAGTGAGCAAGTTTAGGATCAGATTAAATTAACCTACTCAAACAAGTAAAACAGGCAAACTTTTAAAAGATGAAGGCATGTGCGGCGGATAGCATAGTGGTGCTCTTTCAAGACCATCATGGCAGGATATATTAAAACACACATCACAGCACCAGGAACAGCAACAGCTACAGAACAGACAGGAAGATAATGGATGACCATCAAGCTGAAAAACAGTGTACATAAGCAACAGTAATTCAAAATGCAAAGCTGATCTACAGGGATGGATGGACACTTAAAAGGATGGCTGCTAAAAAACACAAAACAACAGCCTCAAAAATGACCACAAAACGAAATTTACTAAATCTTTGGGAACCAGTCTCAACAAAAACTATGCTGTGAGCTTCATAAAACTGAAATTTATGGCTATGGTCCATAACCTTCCCACTGTGGAAGGAAAGATTTTGTATTAAGTTGGAATGCTAGAGCAAGATCCACAGGGGGACACGCAGACACGAATTAACTCAGTGTGACGCTGCAGTTTGGAGTGGCCAGACAAACAAAGGCTTTTTGCGCCACAACTTCAAAAGAACATTCGTTCTTTTGTGACATTTTCCCTCACTACAGGAAACCTCCATCCCATTGGTTTATGACCTTTGGAGATTTGCAGAAACACCCTGTTCTATCTTCATGTGGCCCCATAGCTTGTATTACCCTTAGGTTAATGCCCCGTTACCTCCCTCTTGTCACTGTTCCCTCCCTTTCCGTTGTGATTATAATAAATATCGCATTTGAATTTAAAGGCGGGAGATTCGCTGTCCTGCGTGACACGGGTCTCCGTGCAGCTGTTCGTAATTAAAGCTTTAATACTGTTTAAAGAAATTCTCTCTGATCCTACTGAGTTTTAATTTCCATGACACCACTAACCAGATCCAAACACCATTGAACCTTTATGAGAAGATTTCCATTGCCTTCATCTCTCAAAGAACCGGTGGCTTTCCTTCTTGAAGAATGGTCCACTATTCCACTAGAAACAGCCTACAAAATTATTACTTTCCCCTGGAGATAGGTTACACCTAACTTTTTGGAGGACAGCCTCCAGAGTTTTTAGCTGGTATTCAAATAATATTCCTAATGGCAACAGGCAACATACAGTAGTGCCTATCCCTTAGAGTGACATACCTTAATCATACTAACATGGATAAAAAGCCTAGCAATGATCTGTGAGGGCCACATTACTATACCTTGCATCATGCTTTCCACATGATGCCAAACAATGATTCATATGCACAGTCTAAACTTGCATCATACTAATGTACTCATTGTGCATTGTTGTGGAATAGAGGGACATTACACTCATGTGTTGGAGCACAGGTGACAATAATAATAATAATAAATTGTATAGCACCTTTCATACAAAGAGTGCAGCTCAAAGTGCATCACAACAGGCAAAAGTAAAAGCATGGGAATGATATAAAAATATTAAAACATACAAATAATAGCAATACAGTATATATAGGTATATTTATATTGTGGCAGCTGCCCGGAGGCATACCGAGGGGTGGTAGTGGAGGGGCGGTACATAGTTGCCCGCTGGCTCCACCCCCACACCATAATGGGAAGTCTGGGGCTGACGGGGCACACCTGACTGGCGTTTTCTAATAATTACACACGATATAAAATAAATGTTGTTGTTTGCGAGAGTAACAGAAATGCTGTTACTCTCGCAAAGTGATAAGTACCGAGAAGGGAGTAAATATAAGTATTGTTTTGATTGATTACCCGGATTTGAATTGGACTGCCTGAAAACCCAGTTTGTGTATCAACCCATTGTTTGTGTGAGGACCTGGATTTGGATTTGCGACTTTTAGATTTTGGACAAGGACAACGAGAACGGATTACGGACTGAACGTGTTTGCTCCCCCATTTACCCCTCCTGTGTGCATTTCCTGTTTCCTTATTTACCCTTGTATGTTGATTTTGTTATTGTTTATTGGGGACGTTGAAACCCAACACCCCGGTTCCTGCTACAATATATATATTGTATATATTGTGGTGGAAATAGGGATGTGGGGTTTCCACGCAACCAAGTTTGATCACAAAACACCACACAAGAAGATCACCTGGAACAAATCGGGTGTTATTAAGGAAAAAGCACAAGAAGGGAGAGGGGGAAAAATAAGGCAAACAGTACAAAACCGTAATCCGTGCTCGTAGTCGTTATCCGTAAGGTCTTATCCACATCCACATTCCCATACAATCCGTTTTGGCAATAATCAGATTAGTCAGACAGTCCAGGGCAAACACAATAATCCAAAAACAATAATTCACTTCTCTTTGCTCTCACCAACTCTCCATGCGTTTACGTTCCAGTACTTTGCAAATAGGTATCGGTACCGCCTCCTCTTTTATCACAGAGTCTTCAGCGGCTAAGGATTTACCGGTGCGTATCGTTTCCACTGTATTTCCAGATAAGGTTCGGGGGTGGAGCCAGCAGGTCGAGAGGTATCTCCCCTCTATTACCACTCCCCGCACCTCCCCCGGACGTTTGCCACAATATATATACTGTATATACTGTATATATATATACACAAAGTTGGGTCCAAATGTCTGAGTCCACTACCAAGATCTGTTTGTTTTCATCGTTCATCGAAAACTAACACAAGATTTTTACTCATGTGGTATTTGTTAATCAAGAATGTCATAAAACACTGATACAAATAAAAAAATAAGTATTTTCCATTTCAGTTTTAATACATGGACACTCCTAATACACAGTGTGAGTTGTTTTAGTCTTGTAAAAATTAATATTGTATATTGGCGTAATTAATATGGTCCTCTGTGTTCTCGCTGCTACTGCAGGTGCTTTAATCTTGAAAAATGACACTTCCTTTGCAAAAGTTTTTTCAGCTGTTTGCATTTATGTCAGCAGAGCTTAGTGAAGTAGTTAGAGGTCAAATTGTTCTCCTGAGTAAAAATGTTTGTTAGTTTTGTATTAGTTTTTGATAAATGAAGAAAACAAACAGATCTTGGTAGTGGACTTAGACTTTTGGACCCCACTGTACATATATATATATATATATAAAATAAAAACATAAGTAGGTAAAATCAACATGGGTGGGAGTAAAAAGAAAAAGTGGGGGAAAAAAGTGCTGTACAGACATTTAAATACAATGAAAAATAAGATAAAAACAAAGAATGTATACACAGTTAAAAGGGACAATTAGAGGAGAGAGAGTGAAAAAATAAATAGAGATAACATGTGAAAATCGAAATAACAATACAAGACTGAGCACCCACAATAAAAGAAAATCAAGAAACTACACACCCGTAAAAGCATATTTATAAAAATATGTCTTTAAGTGTTTTATATATGAAGACACTGATTCTGCCACTCTGTTGTGTGCTAGGTATGGGCCATGTCCGAGAAACATAGTGACTCAGGGACAGGTGTGTTACTTTAGATGGTATCCTCTTATTGCGGTTGTGTGTGGATGCAGCTTTGCGACCTGAGGCCAGTCCTCTCAGGAGAGCTAATACGGGACAAGGGCCTGGCTGTAGCTCAGGGGACTGAAGCATTGGACACCTTTGATTTATTCCCCTGGTGCCAGTCAGGGACAAAGATGGAATAACTGGGGTGCAGTTTCATAAAAGAAGCTGACAGTGGAGAGGAGGGCGTCACAGCAGGGATCACTCCACATGTGCTCACCAACCCCTTTCCTCTTTCCCTCTCTGTTTCTTTCTCTCTAATCATGTCTATTTTTTTCTAATTTCATCAATCTTTCTCCTGTCTCACTTTTCATTGTGTCTTTTCCGCCCCTTGGCCCATCTCTCCACATGAAACCAAACCACAATTTGGCCAGCTGGGGGAAAACACACCACACGACTCAGTGACATGCATTCAGTCACGTTCTGACCAATCATTGGCTATTCATTCATTTGCTCATTAATCCATTCATTCATTCATTCATTAATCCTGTAAAACAAAACATGACATTTGTGTTCCTGGTTGTACATAATATGGAAATAATAACACACTTAGCATAATGTAGACAACATACTGTATGGTAAGCTATGAATACCATACATTGAACCATACATCTCAGAAGTTATTGTCCAGACTGTATGTCATGAATTAAAAGAATATTCATACTGTGAATATTTCATATAGTCCCATACAAAAACAGAAGGCTGGCAGCAAAAGGTGTATAATTTAGATGTGTAAATAAAAATTTGTTGGAGTGAGTCAGGTGGCGAGACATATAGTATCAGATTAGAGGGGCAGAACAAGGGATGGGGATACATTCTGCTGATCCTCTTCCATGTATCAAATGTGTTGAGTGAACCAATGCCTCGCGAGGCCTATTTCTGATCCCCTCGGCTCTGAGCACAGGGCAGACTCTCTGCCTGGCCTCGCCCAGGGCTGATACCTCTGAGCTCTTTAGTGGGCATTCAAGGTCCAAAGTGCCAGTGGAGGATAAGGACCAATCAGAATTGACAGAGCATCACTTACCAGCGTGCGGGAAGGATGAAAGCTGGAGCGCCCTCAAAGAAATTGGGAATCCCCCAGCGTTTGAAGCATCGAAACCTGACCCATGACATGAGCTTCTCATCAAGCTAAATTTGTAGTCAGAGGCAAATAGCATCCTCTCCTCCTCGGTTGTGTGAGCTTGGGGTGGGTTTTTTTTCATCTGCGGGTGAAAGCATTACGGCTGCAGGCTGTATCGACCACATGACCCATCGGAAAAAGGTTTTTTTGACAAAGCAAATGTGGACATTTCCCATCGGCCCTCATTAAAATGGTGCCAATGTACACGGAAGAGCAAGGACAATGGAGAAGTTCTGTTGGTGCCCCCTTCCCCAAACTATTGCTGTCATTTTGAACTCCTATTTTGTTCTTTTTTGGGGGGAAAGCACAATTTTGTTAAAGAAAAATCACCATGGGCCCATAAGTGTCAAGACCACTGATATTGAAGCATATTTAATTTGAATAATTGACAGACCTTGGCAAACTCCATCTAATAATTTCCTGCAGGCCCACTTCAGCTGAAATATTCCTTAATTGCATGGCGGGGAAATACAGATTTCCATTGCGTAACATTTCATCAAACTTCTGAAGAAAGTCAAGAGGATATTAAAGGAGACATCCTCAACATGGCTTAACGCTCAGCTATTCATTGAGTTTCCTTCAAGGCCATAAATGAGCAGAGAGAACAGAGACATTATGTATCCTTTAAAACCCCACTGAGACATCGCCTTTTCAAGGGGGACCTGGCCAAGACAGCAGCATACATAAATACTGTATAAAGTATTGTACCTTTCCATTCTCACAGGCTGTCATGGCTGCAATAATGACATGTTTCACTGTACTGGAGTACAAATGGTCTAATGGATATAATATTGGCAGTTTGCATCTGTAGAGTTTATTTGATGACATTCTGGTCCAAGTGACAACATGAGGTAGATCATCAAAGACATCATGGGCAAATGGAAGTGACAGGAAGCGCCTTCGTAATGCCTTATAATTTCCCCAACGCATGCATGCATTGTTATTATTACTGGTGAAACATATTGAACAGTATGACATATACATAGTAACAAGTGCTTTTGAAAAAAAATTACATCAGCATCACAGAAAAAAAGGAGAAGGACAAGCAAAATGGAAATGGTATTGAACATCAAGCAAATCATATTTATGGTAAATAAGTCCAGTTTAATTAGGATAAATATTTTTATTATATTGTGCAGTTGCATCGTGTTTAGATAATGGTTGGTCGCCATTTATATTGAAATATGAAAATCACCAGTCTCCTCCTTACACCCTTCCAGCACCAATGTATATAACTTTTTTTCTTTGGAAAAGTACCGAGACAATTCAAACTCATTATAAAAAATGTCATACACATCTATACACTCGGTTTATATTAAAAAGACAAGTGAAAATTGTTAGCATTTCATGGGACGTATTTTTGAGCTCTACTATAGACTTTTTGGGGAGACAGTTTCTCACCAAATTATAACACGTCAGACTTCTAAATGGACCAGAAATGTGACATGTTTTTTATTAAAATGAAATTTTTTAAAAATGAGGCTCCATTCAAAATGTCTGAACTCCACAGTACTGTGGCTGGTATCAAAGCATTGTGTGTTGGAAGCCTAGTGCCGAGGTCAAGATAATGGTTAACGTGCTCGTGTGAATTTCCCATATTTTTCAGATTTTGCCAACCATAATCTTTCACTTAAAACATCGTTTTTTGGGTTATACAATATAGATACCATGGCTTGCATGAATACTACATTCTGATTGGCTAACAGCCGTGCATATATATCATGTATACGCAGTGCTGTCAGTGGCCAGAATTCACTGGGAGAACCCACCTAGGGGGGTCTGGTGGATTTTCTTTGGTGAATATGGAAAAATAGACACAAAAATGTATCACCATGAAATGTTGCCAGTTGATTACTTACATAATTACGAAACTATTTTGTAAAATTCATGTTTAAATATGCAAATTAGGTTTGTATATTTAAAAAACAAACACCTAGATCTTGGATAAAGCCGGACTTTGTTTTTCTCAATCGATTCTCAATCAACAGTTAACACAGCCATCTAAACAGACTTGTATTTTTCAAAACAGCCCAATCCCACTGCAAAATGAAGTATTGCTTTCATTTCAGATAATATGTTTATGAAAAACGAATCATCAACATTATACACACATGTCATCTATTGATTAGATAATATATTCAGCTATATCCACTCAGGAGTACTAATGGTAATGGTGTTTATCAGAAAGTTCAGCAATCCCCTTTTTCTTGAACTGATTTATTAAAAATATTTTATCATAATTTGTTGATGAAATGTTTTCCTTCATGCAAAACATCTGTTCATCACAATTGTGGAAATACTGTAGTATGTAATATTTTACATTTTTACACAAGCGTGTCAATTTTGGTAATGTCATGTCTGACCTTTTTGCATGTTTGTCTATTCAGGATACACTAAGAAGGTAGAGATATTTATGATTTACACATTAAATCATAAGCTCTGCCTCTCTCAGGGAAAGACCACGATTGATGACAAAGTCATTTGAGACCCTTCTTCTCATTTGCCTTCTACCTCTTTCTCTCCATCTCCCTCTACTTCCCCTATCTCCTCTTACTCTGCTATGTCCCCTTCCTCCCCTATCTCCCCTTCCTCCCCCACCTCCCCTTCCTCCTCCACCTCCTCGCATTCTTACTCTTCTTCTTGCAACTCTCTCATCATCCTGCTCAATTCTTTGGTCAGGCTCCATAGCTTTAAAAAAAAGAAGGTACTTCATGTGACTCCTTTTACACATACAGTAACAAAGTGGTGACTATTGAGTGAACAATTGATCAATTAGCACTTTTTGAGTTGTGAGCTTTATTAACCCATCTGACATCAATATGATGGAAATTGAGCACATGTCATATTATTGTGACATCATGGCAAATTTAAATGAAATTTGAACTTTAAATAGAGTTGTGTTTGTAATGTTTGGCAAAATGGTGTATGTAGTTTTGTAATTTGTGTGAAAACAATGAAAACGTACTATTAGTTTAGCAAAATTAAGTGTTTAGATGACTGTGTTAGCTTTTTTGAGAGTGTGACAAATCATAACTGAAAAATAATGTACATTTTTTGGCAGTGAGTAGTTTCCTACACCATAAAAAGGCACTTGGAAACTGGAGGAAACTCTGACAGGAAGAGGTCTGCCAGACCCAAAGCCACAACAAAATCAGAAGACAAGTTTCTGAGAGTCAACAGCTTGTGTGATAGGCGACTCACAGGACAACAGCTTCAAGCACAGCTTAACACTGGTCAAAGTAAGGAAGTCTCGGTTTTAACTGTGAAGAGAAAACTTTGAGCTGTGGGTTTGACAGGTCGAGTGGCAGTAAGAAAGTAATTGCTAAGATGGCAAAATAAGAAAAATAGGTTTGCCTGGGCCATGAAGCACCGCCAGTGGACTACTGAAGACTGGAAGAAGGTCTTATGGACCAATGAATCAAAATTTTAAATCTTGAAATTTTGAAAGGTTTTTGTAAGCTGTTGAGTAGGCAAAAGGATGGTTCCTCAGTGTGTGACACCAACTGTCAAACATGGAGGACTATTTTAGATCTCAGATGTGCTAAACTGCGTGGTGGTCTGGGGCTCTTTTGCTGGATCCAGAGTCGGCGACTTGCACAGAGTGACTGTTAACCTCTAACTCACGTTAACCCATTACTTGTTCCCTGAAAAGGGCCTTTTTTTATAACTCAGAAATTTACATTATTTTTCTGTTTTTGGTAACCTAAACTTTTTTTTTTTAACCTTACCTTAAGTTTACCACTTACCTTTGTACCATTTCAGGCTATTCACTGGACTTGAACTGCTTAAATTGCTTAAAAACTGGAAAATGGGTTTGTTCTAAAACTTTTGAATGGTAGTGTACATTAAAAAGTCACTAATGTTAGGTAATGAGCACAATTAACAACCTTTTTCTTGCTCCTCGGCTATGGTACGAGTCATATGAACTCCGATAGCAAGCTGGCTTTATGCATCACTATGTAACTAATCTAGCTAGCTAAGTTAGCTCGCTACTACAATGTACTGTACTTCAGTAGTTTACAAGCTTGTTTCAGTTAGGTCATTAATGTTAGCTAGCGCTGTTAACTTAGATATTTTTTATCTTCACCTTCATCGTCTTTTTGCTATCATTTCTCACTATTGCTATCTCATGTTTTATTTTGATTTCTGGCTGATCTTTTTGGCCCATTGCTGTCATCTACTGTGCAAAAAATGAACACTTTCATTTCTTCCTGACCCTGGGCAAATGAGGAACTATATGATCATTTTAACATGATAATGGTTTGAATTTGTAATACTTTTGTATTTTAATATATTCTGCGGCAAGTAGCCCTGGTATAAGCAGAATAAACCACTCCAAGCTGTGCGTTCTCAGGACATATATGCACTTCTGGGGTGGAAATGGCACTTAGCTTAACAGCCTCATGCCGCAGCACCACCCCAGGTGTGCATATACAGTGGGTTCGGAAAGTATTCAGACCCCCTTAAATTTTTCACTCTTTGTCATATTGCAGCCATTTGCTAAAATCAATTAATTTCATTTTTTTCCTCGTTCATGCACACACAGCACCCAATATTGTCAGAAAAACACAGACTTGTAGAAATTTTTGCAGATTTATTACAAAATAAACACTGAAATATCACATGGCCATAAGTATTCAGACCCTTTGCTGTGACACTTGTATATTTAACTCAGGTGCTGTCCAATTCTTCTGATCATCCTTGAGATGGGCCTACACCTTCATTGGAGTCCAGCTGTGCTTAATTATATTGATTGGACTTGATTTGGAAAGGCACACACCTGTCTATGTAAGGTCCCACAGTTGACAGTGCATGTCAGAGTAAAAACCAAGCCATGAAGTCCTAGGAACTCTCCATAAACCTCCGAGATAGAATTGTGTTGAGGCATAGATCTGGGGAAGGGTATAAAAACATTGCTAAAGCATTGAAAGCACCCAGGAGAACAGTGGGCTCCATCATTGTGAAATGGAATAAGTTTGAAACCACCACAACTCTTCTTAGAGCTGGCCGTCTGGCCAAACTAAGTAACCGGGCAAGAAGGGACATGGTCAGGGAGGTGACCAAGAACCCAATGGCCACTCCAAGAGAGCTTCAGAGTTCCTCTGCAGCGATGGGAGAACCTGGTAGAAGGACAAACATCTCTGCAGCACTCCCATCAATCAGACCTTTATGGTAGTGGCTAGACGGAAGCTACTTCTGAGTGAAAGGCATATGACAGCCCACCTGGAGTTTGCCAAATGGTACTTAAAGGACTCTAAGAGCATCAGGAAAAAGATTATCTGGTCTGATGAGACACAAATTAAAATTTTTGGCCTGAATGCCAAGTGCTACCATAAAGGTCTGATTGATGGGAGCGCTGCAGAGATGTTTGTCCTTCTACCAGGTTCTCCCATCGCTGCAGAGGAACTCTGAAGCTCTCTTAGAGTGGCCATTGGGTTCTTGGTCACCTCCCTGACCATGTCCCTTCTTGCCCGGTTACTTAGTTTGGCCAGACGGCCAGCTCTAAGAAGAGTTGTGGTGGTTTCAAACTTATTCCATTTCACAATGATGGAGCCCACTGTTCTCCTGGGTGCTTTCAATGCTTTAGCAATGTTTTATACCCTTCCCCAGATCTATGCCTCAACACAATTCTATCTCGGAGGTCTATGGAGAGTTCCTAGGACTTCATGGCTTGGTTTTACTCTGACATGCACTGTCAACTGTGGGACCTTACATAGACAGGTGTGTGCCTTTCCAAATCAAGTCCAATCAATATAATTAAGCACAGCTGACTCCAATGAAGGTGTAGGCCCCATCTCAAGGATGATCAAAAGAATTGGACAGCACCTGAGTTAAATATACAAGTGTCACAGCAAAGGGTCTGAATACTTATGGCCATGTGATATTTCAGTGTTTATTTTGTAATAAATCTGCAAAAATTTCTACAAGTCTGTGTTTTTCTGACAATATTGGGTGCTGTGTATGCATGAACGAGGAAAAAAATGAAATTAATTGATTTTAGCAAATGGCTGCAATATGACAAAGAGTGAAAAATGTAAGGGGGTCTGAATACTTTCCGAACCCACTGTATATCTTGAGAATGCACGGCTTGTCATTGTTTATTCCTTATATATACTGTATATTGTAGCTATCCTGGGAGGGTCGCCCATTTAAATGTGTGCACAGAGCATCATGGGAGTATACAGTTCTGCGTTTGTGTGTTCCCCCTGTGTTAAATGGCTAAATGTTCTGTTAATCTTTTATGTATGTGATAATGTTATTATGTGCTTGTGTTAGCTAGCTGGTCGTGGACAGTTAATGTTAGAGCCACCGCGACCAGTACGCCCTGTGTGTTTGATGCAGTCTCCCGAGCTGCAGGGCAAAAGTGTTCATCAAGCCATGTGTGAAGTGGACTGTTACTTCCTGATTGATTATGACATCTTTGGAAGGTGTTTTAATGGTCTCTCGTGTCCTTCTAAGGACGCGGTTGATCAGCAAAGGGTTATTTTTGGGCATCCTCTGTAGTTGTGTGGTGTATGGAACATGGAGGTTTGCTACCGATATTATCCATAGCTGTGCGGTGTATGGAGCATGGCTAATTATTGCTTCTTTTAATAAAGTGGCTACTCGCGTGGTCAGCTTTGCATTACTACTGGACTCAGACTCTTTTCTTGATACATCACCCAACACATGCTCGCTATAATATATATATAAAAACCATCAGGTCCATAATTATTGCCATCCTTGATGAAAATTTGCAAAAAGGCTGTATAAAATAAATATAAAATAAGCAATACAGGTTATGAGTTATATTGTATTATCATTTTTTTTTTACTATTATAATATTTTATACTAATATAATTGTTCATAGAAAAATATTTTACATATTTTTCACAAAAGATATACCACAATCATTGGCACCACTAATAATTATTTTAAATATAACACCAAAAATAAATCTGCATTAACATGTCATCTTCTATAGTGTTCTATGAGAGGGGTGAACATATTTGGAGGATCTTTGACCATTCCTCCATACAGAAGCTTTCAAGATCCTTTGGTCTGTGCTTGTGTACTGCCCTCTTCAATTCAAACCATACATTTTTGATTGGGTTTAAGTATTTTTCAACATAAGTGGCCTTCTTCCAATGTAAAAACCCACTGCTGGTGTACATGGCCAAATAGTGACATTTATAATATCATCTGACAATAACACTGGTTCCAATCGGAGATCGCCATTGGAACTCTGTGTATGAGAATATGTTCAAGAGGTTCCTGCATTAGGACAGAGAGTATGAGTGAGCCAATATAGGATCACACTTTGTTTGTTGTCCATCCATCCATCCATTATCTAAGCCACTTATGCCTGGTCAGGGGGGGCTGGAGCCTATCCCAGCATGCGTTCCGGGCGAGAGGCAGGAATACACCTGGACAGGTCGCCAATCCATCGCAGGGCACACACACCATTCACTCACACACTCATACCTACGGGCAATTTAGACTCTCCAATTAGCCTAACGTGCATGTCTTTGGACTGTGGGAGGAAACCGGAGTACCCGGAGGAAACCCACGCGGACACGGGAGAACATGCAAACTCCGCACAGAAAGGCCCCGGCCTGGTCGAACCCGAGACCTTCTTGCTGTGAGGGCGACAGTGCTATCCACTGCACCACCGTGCCGCCTTTTGTTTGTTGTTTAAATGATTATTATGTTATTATTATAACTATGACCATTGCTGACTCCTGCTATCATCATCACCATTGCTGTCACCTTTGTAATATTCATCAATTTTTCTTAATTATTTCTGAATATAGACACCTGGTACTCTTTCAGTTGCATCAGCAAAAAAAAAAGACAGAGGGAACTGTTCTTTTTGCCCCAAATGCAATACTGTGTCGCCTCAGTTCGTGCTGCCACAATAGTTAAATATTACAATATTTTGTCACGTTATCAGCTTTTCAAATTGTCCGTTGGAACGGCCGCTGCCAAATTGAAATGGCCCCAGAATGAAAATGTGCTGTATGTTTAATTTAAATCAAGCACCGCTAGGCAGAGCCAGCTAGAGGTGAACGCTGCATTCTGGGGGAGCGGGAAAGGAATGGGAAGGCATATGCAGACGTTTAGTTCCTAAGCAAAAGGCACAAAGGAGGCAGCTTTTCTTATTGATGGAGGACAAAAGCGAAAGGAAGAAAGGTTATGGGGTGGTATCCCCCACATGGTTTAATGCTCAGCAATTTGCGGAGTCCACCTACGTGCCTTAAATGTAATTTAGGAATGCCTTCTTAAGACAGAATTTCCATTGTCTTATGGATATTTGAGGTCTTACAAGAGCAGAGAAATCAGATTCAATACCATTTGAGATTATTAGAGAATCTACATCTGTCTGTAGATTGCTGTCAGGTAAGGGAACACAAACCCAAATGTTGCATCCTGTCCTGGCAACAACTAATGGCAAACAAACAACTTTCCACCACTATCAAGTCTGAAAATGTTCACTTGTAAGAGATAGTTCTGTTAAACCCAGTTTCGGACCAAACCTGCAAGAGTAGATGAACCTGGACTATTATTAAAATAGTACAATCTTGTAGAGCAAAACTACTCGGTCTACATTAAACTGACGGTTAACAACTCAAATGTTTCCATAACAACAAATAGTTTCCACAGCAAGTTATGACTTAGCTGAGCGATCTGTCTCATCATTAACTCTTGACTCAAGAATTCTCATGGTGAATCTCAGAGACTACAGCATCCATCAGACGACGTTCAAAAACTCTGTAGTTCATGCTGAACAAAATTGCTCCTGAACATGTTCTAAAACTGTCTCTAATTAAGAGAGCCATATTGCATACAATTTGATTGACTGATTGACTGATCAAGTGTGTCCTCCACTGTGTATGCAATTAAAACAGTAGGCTACACGTGACTACATAAGCATGGGGCTGCCGGCTGGCTCATCCTGCTAAAACATTGGGTTACAGTGTGGCGATGTGCCCCAAACAGTCAGCAAGCACGATAACACTATCCATTCTCTAAACTGGGATATCTAGACTTTGTACAAAGCCTCAATACACCATCCCAGTCCTGGCCGAGCACTTATAAGCCTGATTCAACTTATCAGGTACATTTCCATTAAAGTGAATTTAAGAAACTTTACAATTCCCAACTTGCCCAGTGGAAACAAGTAATTGTGCACATAAAGACTAAAGTTAGGCAACTTCATAAAAATGCTGCACCTTAGCTTTAACCTTTCCTCGTATTTACTATGATTCTGTCTAATACCTTGCTTTCGGAATATGGTATGTGAGAGAGCAACAGTATGTTGATATTAGGTCATTGGTTCAGGGTCCTTTCAATATTTTATTGTAACAAAAAAGCCTGTTTTCCAGCTGGTGTCTGTTCCCCCTCTCACCCCAAACATCAAAGGGAATTATGGGCAATTAAAAGACATGCTGATTGCCCTAATATAAATAAACAAATGTCGGCTGTTCTGGTGTTCCCTATCACTGATCCCTATGACGGGTTTTATTACTCCTCTGAAGGAAGACCAGAGCACCCAAGGAGAGGAGGGCTTGAATTAGGTTTCAGTTCAGATTCAGTTTGATTCATTTTGAGAAAGGTTTTCTTCTTTTCTTTGTGGTGGTTCCTTGGTTGTGCCTGTTCCAAGTTTTATTTTTTCCCACCTTTCTTTTGTTCCTTTGCGTTGGAAGTGGGTAATTCTGGTTTGGTTTTATCTGGTCTCTCTCTCTCTTTAGCTGGTAGCTTTCAATTATAATTTCTTGTTTAATGTATTATTTTAGCGAATTATAAGTAGTGAGCCTACCTTAATAAGTGAGTGCATTGTTTATATTTGTGTTTCTTGTTTATTAAATAGGTTACACACAAGATATTAAACATGTTTAATCTCAAACTTAAATCTTATTTAAAGTTAGTTTTGACTTGCAGATTGATTCCACGAGTTACTGTCTGATTAACCTATCAACAAATTTGGAGATTTAATTGTAATTATTGTCTTTAATAACAATTAATCATTTAAATGTGTCTATTTCTATACATGTATGGCGTTTAGGAGGCACTTCTGTTCCTTGTTCCCTTGGGTAACCTTTCAGAGGAATAACCTTTTATAAGGGGATAACCTTTTAACACTTTGTTGTATGTCGCTCTGGATAAGAGCGTCTGCCAAATGCCTGTAATGTAATGTAATGTAATGTAATAATTGACCATAGACATTGGCTGGATTGAGAGCTGCCACACCCTAAATTTGAGAAAATCATACTTGCCTGACAGTTAAAAAAATAATTATCTTGATTAAACCCAACTAGCATACTTTCCCAGTTCTGGGAGTGTCAGTGATCCGAAGAGTGTTTTACTAAGCCAACAGATTGGGAATGTGCAAAATAATGGGCCTGAAGACACAATTGCAATTCTCACAAATCATATTCCACCCTGTGCTGTATTAAGATATCGGCCATTTTCACTTGCAGATGTCTAGTTATCACTAACTACTAGATGACACAAGACACCATTTTCCCACAACAAATACCTCTCTATTTTTGCACACAAGCAAAAGTGATTGTTTGTATTGCTCCAAAGTAAATCTGCTTCAAAATTCTCATTCTCATAACATTGATATTAACTCTGTATGACCTTGTATAGATACATTTTGTGGGAGTATATGCACCTCTCTTCTTCATCTTTTAATAAGGTAAAAACCTGCTCCTGGGAGGATAAAAGTGGTATCATAAATAAACATCATCCATTTGCTTTGTGATCAAAGACTGCCAGGAGCAAAACTAGAGCCAAAGGGTTTTCTCCTGGCAAGGAGATGTAGATCTTGGATGTGTATGCTTTAACACGGTGCTGTTCAGAACTCGGCGACCCACGTGCACCTCTTCCTTTCTAATAAGTGTCTCCCCGTCTTATGAATAGATCATAAGAGGCCTTGCCCATATCTTGTGAATTGTTTTTGTTTGTTTGTTTGTTTAATTTGTTTGAACACCAGACATTTTGGAGTTTTGGAATTTAACAAAAAAGGTCAGTTTTCTGTAAAATGCAGACAGAATATGATAGATATTAAAAAAAGTATGTTTTATGTGAAAGATAATGTCCTGCACTCTCAGCAGCCTGCCCAGTTGTGAGTACATTGTTTAAGTAGAACAACATAGTTACAGTGCCATAGCAGGTATAAAACATTGTGTGTTGGAAGCCTTGTCAGTGCATAGGTCAAGTTTGAGGTGCTCGTGGAAATTTCCTGTCTTTTTTGGCTTTTACAATCATAATCTCTCACAGTTTTTTGGGGTTTAATGTCCAGACTTTTTTAACTGAAAGGTCTAATCATACTTTGATTAAACATGCATGTATGTAAACATATGTAAACATACATAATGTTGCAAACCAAAGTGGAACACAAGTAGTACACCCGCAGTAGATATGCAGTAGGTAACTACCAAAATAAAGGAAAAACTTAAGCAAATTAAGGATTCTGGCAGCTCTATTATGGTGTGGGTTGCACTTTCCTGGCATGGTTTAGGTCCACTCAGCCCCTTAGAGGGCAAGGTAAATGGCAAAGTCATTGTGAGTGTGAGTGATCATCTTCATCCTATGGTGAAGCATTTATATCCTGATTTGAGTGGTCTCTTCCAGGATGACAATGTCCCCATCAACGGGGCACGAGTGGTGACTGAATGGTTTGATGAGCATGAAAATTATGTAAACCATATACTATGGCCATGTCGGTCACAAAATCTAAACTCAATTGAGCACTTATGGGAGATTCTGGAGTGGGGCCTGAGACAGCGTTTTCTACTACCATCAACAATACACCATATAATGGAATTTCGGAGTAATTCGGTGGAAAACAGTGTCTCAGAATCTCCCATAATTGTTAGTTGAGGTCTGGTGACTGAGATCTAGTGCTGATCTAGGATCAGGTTTCCCCTGAGCTAAAAGGCTAAACTGATCCTAGATCAGCACTCCTACTCTTAGAATCTTTATACATACGGCCCCTGGTGTCTTTCTGTCAGACTTCCATGCCAACATCATGGTTGTAACCAGTTTCTTTCCTTCTTTACTGGCTGACAAGTGACGGGCATGAGGGCAATAGCACACGTTCACCCATTACCCTCGATTTCATTAGCATCATTGTCTTATACTCCGAGGGTACCCATTAGAGCTGGTGACGGCCACAATTACACTCTCCAAGACTAAAAATATGCAACGAAAGACATTTGGGTAATTGAGTTTGTGGGGGTGTAATAAAATGTTACATCAATCGCAGCACACTGAGTATGTAGCAACTTTCACCTGTTATCTGGTTAGGTGGTTCGAAAAAGAAAGACAAAACTCTTTCTTTGGAATATTCAAAGAAGCTGCAGACAAACATGATCTCACACATTGGTGTCTTCTGTATGCCCTTGTTGTGGCCCTCATGGATTCCATAACACATGTTAGCAGTTAATGCCCAGTCACTTACTGGGAAAGAAGAAGTTTTTGAGGAACAACCCCAATGATGCCAAATCTGCATAGTGATCTGGGCATACCGTGACACCTTTTGGATTTGTTGAACTCTGGAGCTCATATCTAATACAGCAAGGAATGTTAGTCCAGGAGCAATAAAGTTTACATGAACTCCATTCCCAATTAAAAGTAAAGTCTTTTATAGTACAGTCAACTCTAAAGGGCATCTAGAGCTGTTCACTGAAGAGTTATAAGTACTTTACTTCTCAATTATAATCCCACAAGCACATCTAATTGGAGGCTGAGGTTAATTTTTAGGTTCTTAGTGTGTCCTGGCCAGTTTCCCAATTTGGCTCTCTCAATCTAACCATCTAATTATCCCCCAGTTTAATTGGCTATATAAATCCATCCCTCTCCCCCACTTCTCCTTAGCTGATGTGTGAGGAGCATCCGGGCACAAAATGGCTGGCACACATCACAGAAATGGGGGCCAAACATTTGTGGTGGGTGAGTTGAGTTGAGGTGACCACACAAATTCTTGAAAGACAGCATCCATCAATTCAATTTCTTATCATTGTAAATTATAGTTTGGCTGGCCTTCCCATCTCCTCTGAATAGAAGAGTAAGATATACTGTTGCAGCTGGATTGTGGACTGTTTTTTTTTACAACGCTGGAATTTGCTTACACACAGGTAAACAATGATAATACAGTGATAAATGTTTTTCAAATGCATAGAGTGGCACATATTTTATCACGTCATGTAAATAAAGCTAGTCATTATTATAGTTAGGTGAAAAACAACAGCCTTGAATGGCTGAACCCCCCTTTGATTGTTCATTTTGTTCTAGTTGTTAGAACGGTTCTGTAAATGCTGAAAACTAATTGTAATTTTTTTTAAATGTTTAAAAAAGTCACATTTATTATGTCTTCATTTATCAAAACTTCAGATCAAAGCTGGTTTCATGGGTTTGGGGAGATCTCAGATTACTACTCTGGGCTCTGAGACCATCGCTTAACACAACCCAGACTGTGTTATAAAAAGCTGAAATCAACCCACCATACAACTTCTCCAGTGTTACTTCCAAAGGAAACTAACATACTGAAGTCAGTTTGTCATGCCTGGAAAATATCCACACACTGCCAGATGCTCAAGTGTAAAAGAGGGCATATTTGGACGCGTTGAAGGAGACCGAGAATAATAGAAAGGGACATTTTCACTTCGGGTGTCACTTTTGATTAAAAGAAGATATGGGTGGCGGCATAAAAAAAATGCAAGAGCTTGTCTAAAATCATAGCCAGCGTGGGAAGAGGATCTCTTACTTGGACTGTAAACAGGAGCCATAATCTCCTGGCAGGTGAAATGAAACTCATCTCTGAAGGATTGTGTAAAAGTACTGAGAAAGAAAATCGGACTTGCTCCTTGAGGAGCTGCCATTTGGGCAGCAAACCCCATCTACCCTGCTTGTTTTGTGAAAATTCAAACCTGAGCATCATGGGCCTTGAATGAGTTAATGGGGGATAACTGCAAGGGGGTAGAATGGACTAAACAAGCCTGCCAGCAGCAAAACAAAACACTTCACCCCCCACGGCACATCTGCCGGTGGCCATTCCATTGGGATATGTGCTATCAAAGTAAAACGTGCTTCAGAGGGAGACAGAGTGAAGCAGCTCTAAGAAAAGTGAAGCCTATCGGATTGATGAAAGAACACATGCACATGGTGCGATAGAAGGGCAGGGTGCATTTTAAATGGCAGGAAAGGCTTTTTGACAGATCTTTCCAGCACTCAGGGTGGAGACACCTCCAGCGAGACCGGGCCTCCGCAGGCTGTGTCTTCCCACCATAATAACAACAATAACAACAACAATAACAATTATAATAATAACTTGTCCACACTAACTTCCATATTAAATTTTTCCTGTCTATTTATACAGCTGGATATTTAGTGAAGCAATTCAGATTAAGTACCTTGCTCAACAGCACAGTCTTGCCCTGTGTTCCGGCCAGAAAACCTTCTGCGTTGGAATAACCAGAGGCTGAACCACTGACCGAACATATAAACCACACCAAGTCCTGTTCTGTGACAAAAGTCAGCAGACATAGTTATTATGCAACACAAAACAAGAAACTAAGACGAACAGAGGACTGCAATGAAAATAAATCGAGGGAGGCGGGGACAGGTGACGGCTGTCCAGGGTAGACCAGCAGACTCCCAAAACTACACCTATGTCACTTTACAGATCTTACCTGGCTAAAACAACCGAGAAAATAAATGAGGTGAGTCTTACGGATATGCTTACCCACCCTGGTCTAACTTAACTAAAAGGTGCAAGAAAACAAGAATAAGACACCACCTGTCCTTGAACCGAAATAACACTTTGCAACATAATTTTAAACAAATTTTAAACAAACAAGACGACCTTTGGTGAGTGACTGCCAATATGGATGGAATGAAAAGTGGGGAGAGCCCAGTCGCAGGTCAGCTGACGGCTTTTTTAAGGTAGCGTGCATGTCGGAGGACCACCACCCCCAGAAGGACCACAAAGGGGGGGATTTGAATATGTGTCATAGAGTGCACAGTCCTCTACTTTCACATTTGAGGGCTGTGTTAACTTTCATAATTTCAATGCAGTGATGATCATCCATAGTTTATATTGAGTGCTGTGTGTTATGTTTTTACTAATTGTTTGCGGTGATAACTGATTGATTTGCTGTGTATTCATTACCTGGATTCTCATGTGGGCATTAATCGAATACTGCGTGTTACCAATTGGTGTCTCTTGACGCCTCTCTCTACCTGAATTACACCTCACAAGCTATTTGTTACCCTCAGTCCCACAGCCCTATAAAGACAGGAGTCTGTGTTGCTTTTCCATGGAAATCCTGAGTCTAAACCGTCCGAACGCAGCTACTATGCCTGAGAGAGTTTTTTGGGACATGGAGGAAGAGGTGCTGGGTTTTTTGTTGTTACCCTCGAATATAGCTTTCGGTTTAACTTTGTTTTGTTTTATTTGTTTTGTTTTGTAATAATATAAAAATGATAAATTGGCTGCTGGCCAATGGAACACGGATTTTTGGTTTGTTTTTTCATCCACTGGCATGCCACCCTGTTACGCTGTTGCTGACTGTTAACAGGCACAAACAGGGTGTACAAACCTAAAGTCACACACAATGCATAACTCACCTGAAGAGCAGTCACAGTGGTTCGGGCCACCAGAGTTGACTACCTTGACTTGGGGTGACTGAGTTGTTTATGTGTTTAGTCTGCATACTTGTTGAGCTGGCTGCCTTGCTTAGGCGATCCAGACCTTAGCTGTGGAGAAGCATCCTTGATGATGGTACAGTCTGAATACAACTGTCTGCAACTTGAATGCTACACTGGTGCAAGCGGTGGAATACGGTCTGTTACATAGCCACAACATGTCCTCATGTGCAGTGCTAGCACATGGCAGAGCTCAAATGAACACTTTAGAAGTGTACATATGGCTCCATCAATTTCAGTGTTAAGAGTAACACTTCCAAGGGTACTATAAATGTATACTAGCTATAGAGTAATATTTTAAACACTGACAGTGTTATGTAATTACATTCAGTGTATTTTTAACTCTCTTTTAACATTCTTTCATATTAATTTGATGCTAATAATGACTGATGAGGTTGTGGTTTAGTATTTCTGGTGCAACAAATTGTATTTTTCTTTCTATCTAAGAGTGATTTTTTTTCCTAATAATAGTTCATTCACAGCCTATTCAGACATCCAGGCAGAGAAAAGAAAGCTATTTTGTTTGTACAAAGCCATAGGGCCTATTCCCATCCTTGATCTCCTCCATTCCTGACTTAATTCTAGCAATGAATTAAAAGAATCTAAACAATTACTCACATCATCGCTTCACAGAAAAGGCCATCTGTGCCTCTCAACCAGTGACAAAGCATTTTTAAAGGAGCAGTCTGACAAAAATCCATAATTTCATGATGCACTACTTACCGTATGTCTTGTCAATCCATCCACATGGCATTGTTGACTTTTACATTTATGTCTGTTTCTGTACGAGCCATGAGTGTCAATTGTCAAATAATTCACACAGACAAACTACACACCAAATGAATCATAGTTATCTTTTCTGGCCACACATTATGATAATTAAATAAAGGTGAATATTGACTAGGTTTTTACATTTTTTCACAATGTTTCCCAAAGTGGAACTACGTTTTTCAAGCCAACACTCATCATCCACTGTGTGTACTTCCCAAGATCCCAATGCGTGGTTACAGTTGTCAACAGAATAGTGTGCATCTGCTTAGTGAAGTTCAGTGTTAGCCAGGAAACAAACACAAACTTTTTGATAGTGAGAGAAAGTGAGCTAAATTGCATATTTTTAAACGTCAGCACCAAACCAAGAAGAAAACAAAAACATTTTGTAGATTGGGTAGCGCATTTCATTAACTCTACGTTCATAAAGCATTCCTAATGTATTCATGAGGATTTAAAAAATGGTACATTGCAATTACATAGGGCATTATGATTGCTTTATGACATGTTTTACTTGTGCATTACATTACATGTAATGATGCTGTTATGTAATGATCAACAGAGCCTATTTATGAATGCATACTGAGCTCTTCATGATACATTCATTACAATCATACAAAACAAAGTGTGTATGCATTATGTCACAACCTGGGATAGGTCTGACCCAATAATCACAGACCTAAAACTGGTGCACACATAATGCATTCATAATACATTCATAAGCACTCCCAAAAACATTACATCATAGCTACATGAAGTGCTTATACATGTTTCTAAAGTCATTACAACCATACCCTCCCAAGAAACAGTGTATCACCATCTGGGATCAGGGCCGGATTAAATGGATGGACTACACCCATTTTTTTCATCATAATCCAGGGAAGTGGTAAATTCGTTCTCAATCACCAACAACGCAAACGCGTTCAGTTTATTTCCCTTCACTGTTGATCTCAGGTATGTTTTAACACGTTTCAATAAAGAAAACGGCCTTTTCCCAATTTTAAATCGGAAATGGCAGATCATGTGAAGGCATATTTCTATGTTGGGGAATGCATCGCCCAGGTCTAGCTCTCTGAGCTTCTTATACATGCCTATTGCTGATTGTTCACCCTTTACCATTGAGCTGAACCAGGGGTCATCACCATGTCAGCTTGTGACAGACCTTTTGGTTAAAATGCGATTTTTACCACGGACATACAAAACTTGAAGCGGTCAGTAATATTACCAGAAACACATAATTACATACTAGTGGCCTCCTAATGTGCCATAGCATCCATTTCAATGTGCTGCACAATTTAAAATGAAAGCATTTCTAACATTTAACATTGTCCTACAGTGTCCTGTCAGCTGTCGTATATGGACAGGTGGCAATCCTCAGAAAGGCATCAATGCAACATGCTCCAAGTCCATTTCGTGTTTGGGATTTAATAGCGTTCATATGACTGAAAACTCGCTCACAGCTGCTGGCTTAGGCTAGGCTTAATGCGAGCAGTCACGATCAAAATGGTCAATGATGGCCTTAGAAATGTTTTCAGCACTACATTTCTCTGTGATTTCGAGTAGGCTCAAAAACTCAGTCTTAATTTCCTTGGCCTTGGTGTCCACAAATCTTTGGAAAATCAATAACTGGTTCTTATCAGTACAGTCAGTGCTTTCATCACACATTACATGCATGACAGGGGCCTCCCCACCACTAGTTAGACGGGCAGCTGCTAACTTCTGCCCTATCTTTTCTGTGTTCATACATACAGTGCTAGCACTTTTTTTTTGCGATTTCTTTGAAAGTGTCACCTGCTGTAATCGGTAGTTTTGCTTTGGCTATTCCGAATGCTAACTTGAGGTAATTTTCATGTTCAACTTTCTCTCGACTGACGAAGATAGTCATCAGCTTAACCTATTTTGCCTCGGTAGCAAACAGCTCCTTCTCAACAGAAGACATACTATCAGTTTTTGCTCTTTTCTTGCACCACTTGCACTCATTGTGGTCCCTCGCTGCCGTAGACTTTAGTTGTTTCATTGTCTGAGCACACCTCATACACTCTATTAACCCATCGTCTCTCAAAAAAAACTAAAAAGTTTTGAAAAAATGTAAAATTACAAAATAAAACCACATTTCGCCATTTTCGGGGAATGTAACGTAGGCTACTAGCTAGCTGTCTTGTTTGACCTGTCACAGTAACGTTAGCCTACGAGAATGCATGCAATTTCGTGCAACATACAGTATTTTAATGTGAAAGTCATCCCGACTCATTAACGTGATGAGGTCGAGGATATAACCTGTCGCACAGTGGCCAAATTGATTTAATACAATTTCAGAAAACATTCGATTGTGAATATTTAGACAAAAAATATCGCCTATACCTAGATTCAGCCCTGTCTGGGATAAGTGCTGAGGATCACATTTTTTATTTTTTTTCCAGTTTTTCTCCCAATTTAGTGGACAATTATACCCTCTGTTTATTTAGATTTTCCCTCCTCACACGAACTTGCTACCCGAGGGCAGCAAACTCCGCTTCCTTCGAGACAGAATTTGTCCACCAACATTCTGGAGACACTCTTACGTGCTTCACAACTAGTTTGTGCCGGCTCACCCTTGCCCCTCCCCCTGGGGCGGACAGCTAAACGCCGCCCCTAATCGGGGCTCCCCGCCAGGGCCGGTCTGGCACAGTCAGGTTTCAAACCACGACTATGATAGGCAACTCACACTCGTAAACGAGTGCGAGTCCGCTACGCTATTGGAGGTCCTGAGGATCACATTTCTAAACAGCAGTGGTAATGTGAGGAACACTTCCAACTATGCAAAAGTCACTTCAAATAAGAGTGATGTTAAAATTAAACTGATTAATAGCTGTTTTTATAATGACAAAAACCAATGTCACTGTACAAATGGAATGTGATAGCATGACTTGACTGCTTAATGTGCATATAAAAACATTATCAAAAGGATTTGACATGAGATTTGAAGACATTCTGGCTTCATGAATTAATTTCATGCAGTTAACAGAATGGTAATGATAGTACTCATGACCATTTTACTTTTCATAATAGATACATAAACTATTCTGTGCAATAATAAGCTATACAGTTTGACATGAGTCTTCACAATAATGGCCGTATCTACCATTGAGGACACCGAGGTCATGACCTCAGTATTTTTCAGTATCTCAGTAAATACAGAGTCTCTGCTGTATTTTTTTACATAGTGATTCAGTGTAATACTGAATAAAAGTGTTGAACTTGTTACGTCCTCGTGTTTTCCCTTTCCCTTTTCCTTGTGTTCCGGTTCTCCCTGTCAGTCTCGTGTTTGTGATGTGGCCACGGCTTTCCTCCTCTGCATTCTCCGGCTCCCTCTTGATTACTACGGATCTGCGACACCTGCGCTGCCTACTCACCTGTCATCAATTATCATCAGCCCTGCAGTGTATATCAACCCCAGTTTCTCATCCACTCACCGTCAGATCGTTGTCTCCGCTTCAGTGGTTCACTCCTCGCCTGCCAGCCAGCTAGCTTCCCTGCATGCCTGCCAGCCAGCTTCCCTGCCTGCCTCCCAGCCAGCTTCCCTGCCTGCCCGCTTCCCTGCCTGCCTGCCCGCTTACCCGCCGGTCCTGCCTGCCTCCTTCATCTGCCCTCACCATCGCTTCCCTACCTCAGTCCCTGTTCATAATAAATACCCTCACTTTACCTCATCCTCAGTGTCTGTGTCTGCATTTGGGTCCGACCAGTGTAATCCCTAACAGAACTACTGTATATAAAATGACTTCACTTCGGTATGGCAAAGAGTTTGTACAAAGCCAAGATTAGAGTTTGTACAAAGCCAAGATTACCGCTTGCTCGCCTGATCACCCTCATCGTCATTATTTCTGTGTGTGGTGGTGAAGTGGACCAGTCCCGAGCAGGCGGATCTCGTCGTTACTACAAAATCTTTGCTCAGCAAAGATGACACAGTGACGCTTGGGACGACTTTGCTGCACAGCAGGAGTTGTAACTGAGACTGCTGATCTGAAGCCAAGCATGATGTAGGTGTTGAGATCTCTCACATTGTAAAAAAGTTGACTGCTTGTATTATAACCAGATTAATGCTATTCATTGTTACATAAACCACTTTTTAGTCAGACTTTAGTGATGATAGGCAAATGTAGGCTAACATTAGCTAACATAGCATACACTGACAGTGGTGATAGGCACAAACTAAGCTAGCTACATTTTGGTGTACATTTTCAGTGGCTAATCATAAAATCATGACAGTCTACTACTTTTGTAGTGAATTAGCTACAAGGGTAGAATGATTACATAAAATATTTCTTAGTGACATTTGTCATTGAAACGTTCAATGAAAGGCTTTTCATTCAATTCAGTATTTTACATATCAATATTCAATCGACCCTATGTTTATTTTCCTCACTGCCCCCAGAACCCCCCTAGAGGGGCTAGGTCTCATGACCTCGGTAATTCTTGATTCCTGGATATGGCCCCGTTAACAATACATTCATTAAAGGTTCTTGAATTAATTTGATGTAGTTAATGTAAAATCATGACCATTGTTTCATAATTGATTTATAAATTATTCTGTGTAATAATAAGCTATACAGTTTGATATGAGGCTTCATAATACAGTACATCCATTAAAGGTTCTTGAATGAATTTGATGTAGTTAATGTAAAGTCATGACCATTTACCTTTCCCTTAGCCAAACAACACAGTAATAGTAAAAACATTTGAAAGTCTTTATTTTTATGGAATTAACATGTACATTCAAGAATGGGTCTAGCATGAATGACATTGAAGATCCTGTATGATCAAAAGTTTTCTCACAGCTGCCTTTATGGTATTAAAAAACAAAGAAATTTAAATATTCAATAAAAATGACAACATTTTCTGATACAAATAACTTTTTAGTTAACTTTTTTCCTCAAGGCTCATTTGGTAAACAGAATTCAGGCTAAATGTACTTAATGGGAAGCAGTGTTCCCTTGCTCTTCATCTCCTTCATTTTTTTTTGATGGCTTCATCAAAAAGCCTTTTTGCAGTGATGGCAGAGCAGCATATACTTCTGGCGCAACTACTGTATATACAGCTCGGCAATGGCAGCAGTCCTAGTGATTGTATTTCTGTTGACCCCCATGCGGCTGAAGCACTTGGCCAATGATCTTCCACTCACGTGGTCCTTCAGGGCTTTTTGGTATCTTTTTATTATGCTTTTCGGGATGCACTATATATTGTCAATCAATTTATTTATTATATTATGACCATTTATTTATTTCATTACGATATGGCAGAGAAATTGTTTACATTTAAGCTAATGTCCTTTTTAAGCCATTGAATGACTAAAATAATATTTTTCAGACCATGCTTTCTAGGGTATGGACATTATGTTAGTTAATTCATAAAAAAAGTTATTTAATTCAGAGACAAAATCTGAGCAAGTATAGCCTATCTTTTCCAGGGTCAGTAGGTTACTTACAACGTGTGCGGCCAAAACAGTCCTAGAGGGGCTTCTTCTTCATTATTTTAGCTTTCTTCTTATTAGAGGAGTCAGAGCTTGATGAGGATTCATTGGAAGAGTCGGTAGATGATAAGGACTATATGCTGTCATCCATTAGATTTTTACCAAAAATAAAACTAAAATAAACTAAATAATTGTTGTTCAAACAAAAATAAAAGGACTATCATAGGTCACAAGCAAATTAATCCTGCTGTAGTCATCCTGAAGACATCCTGAATACTTTTTGGCACTTTTTGGAACCTTTGAGCAATCTGAAGGAACATCTTGTCTTTGGTCAACTCTTCGATTTGTTTCTGCATTATTGCATTCTTACTCTGCTCGTTCTGGAACTGTAGCCTCAATTTTTTAATCTCCAGAACAGCTGTTGGGGAGGCTGTGAATGAGAGACAATTGTTGGGGTTTCCCTGTAGCCTATACCTTATACACCACATAATACTAGCCCTTAGCTGAATTAAAACCTTATTTGGTATTTTTTGTAGTACTATTATGCAGGGTACTAGAGTCCAGGGATATTGTGCTTTTTACAATATATACAGTAGAAACAAAATATCTAGATGAGGAAACATGCACTGCACTTTTTGTCTTTTGAGGCAAAAAACTGTTGTAGCCTATATGTTTCTCATCCTCTAGCCCAGTGGTTCTCAAACTTTTCAGTCCATGACCCCCAAAATAACATTGGAAGAGACTCGCGACCCCCACCATCTCCCGAGGTGCTTTCTGACAATCTTGACAAGCATGCAAACGCGCGCGCACACACACAAATACACAGTTACAGCACCTGGATAATAATAATAACAACATAAAAAGAACACATGTAATAACAACCATATATTTGTTCTCTCACATGTTTATTAAGTTTGACATAATAGGCCTACAACTACAACTTTTTTAATGAGATGGGTGGGCCTGCTGCTTTTTGGAGCATGTTGGAGACGGCCACTCAGAGATCATCGTGATCGGTATTTGTTTATCATGCTGATAAACCAGCAGACGCTTTCCGGTGAAAAATAAAATAATGGGGGCTGGCGGATGGCGCGTAGCGGTCTAACGCACCACGCTTCCGAGTGGTGTGCGCTGCCCGTCAGGGACGCGGATCGAAACCCGCATCTCTACCAGACCGGCCCTGGTCGTCAGCCCGATTGGAGGCGGCATTTGGCTGTTCCCCTCTGGGGGAGGGCGGAGGGAGAGCCGGCACGAGTCCGTCAAGGAGAAGGTTAAGGCGTCCGTGGAAGAATTCCCGTCTCGGAAGAGGCGGGAACAATCGGCCAGGAATGTGTGTCTCGCTCCCGGAGGACGGGCGACGGACTCGTGGGGGTGGGGAATTTAAATAAATAGAGGGTCTAATTGGCAACCAAATTGGGAAAAATCTGAAATAAATGTATCGAAAAATAAAATAATGTGAGCTTGAAACAGTGAGGACATGCATTTGCACTGCGCTGGAGAAAACTTGATGACATTTTCCCAAAGCTGGACCATAAACGGGCCAATATTGGGTAAAAATAAAGGACTGAAGGCAGGAGTCTTACAAGTAGCACATCACATTAATTTCACACACTGTATTATACACAGAGAGCTCCTGCAAGCAGAGCACTCAATCCAAATTATTGTAAGCACCTTGGGGGAAGGGAGAGCATGGGGCTTTACTGGGAGTCATGGGCTGAAAAGTTTGAGAACCAAAATATTGTAGGCTACATACGCTGAATGTAAAAAGAAAAATGGTAGGCTAACATATAAAATGTAGGCCTATTATTTTTTATGTTCTGCATGAATGCAATTATGGTTAAAAAAATATTTTATTTTATTGTCACAATTTTTTCTCATTCCTGAAATCATCTCGCAACCCCCCACGGGGTCGTGACCCCTACTTTGAGAACCACTGCTCTAGCCTATACTTAGCTTATACAATGCAGATTTTGTTTCATAACATGTTTCACAAATGTTTTCACAAAACGCATTACTGTAGTATTTGAGCCATAAATTACGTATTTGTTATTAAACATTTGCTATTTAGCCAAAAAAGCACAGGGTTGCCAAAGCTTTCAGCCTCAATCTCACGCTCTCACGCTCACCCAAGAAATGTCATGGCACAGAATCAATGGTAAAATAATGTTTTGGAAGTTTGCTTGCTTTATCTACACAGCTGTAGTTTCTATGTATTTTAATCAAAAAATCTCTAGCCTGAAAAGGGGCAACATAGACCAAAATCCTGTATATATCTACGGTTTCCATTAATAATAATAAGATGATAATAATAAGAAGCGATGTTCTTCCCTAAAAAATAGCTGATGGAGACTTCTGATGGATAATTTTCAGATTCTCTGTAACCATATTCAATATTTTTGATTTCATAAATAATGTAATGTTTAATCTATTAATGTGAATTTCATATTGAATAATATCAAGATATTCCCTCAAGACATTAGCTCTCAATTAACTTACGTCGCACACTACTGTGCTTTTGACATCTACTGTAGATGTAACTCTTGAAGTAAATAATTATTGTAGCTATTAATCTTTTAGCAAGCTACACTCTTAGAAACAGCAAATCTATTAAGATAGATAATGATAACTATGCAATTATAGTTTGCGTCAATGCTAGCAAGCACAGTGGCTAGAAATATAAGTCTGAAACAACATGTCTGATTACAAGTGATCTAGCAATTGATAGCTATCTACCTATCTAACTGTATGTGTGGCAGGCCATAATATAACCATTAGCTAGCAAGCCAGCTTGGTTTTATTAAACTAATAACTTGAACGCAAATGTAATTTAGCAATTATATAGTTACATGCAGCAATTTGTAAAGTCAATCCAAATAAGAAATAAAATAAACAAAACTATCAAAAAGTGCCATTATTGATAGAGCTTTAGATTATGTTCCCTACCTTTGAGCGGCTGGGTAGGTTGTGGTCTCTTCTTTGATCCAACAAACCAACAAAAAACAGGTTCGAAATATGTTCTGCTAGTTAGTAATAGCTGATTGTTTTTTGGGGGGATCCATTCACTATAATAATTTGAAGTAGCCAATCAAGGAAGATGATATTAAATGATCTAAGTCCCAGTGATTTAAACATTGGGAGGTACTGCCCCCTAGATCTAGGATCAGTTTTAGTTTTTACTTTTTACTTACTGTAATTCTTAAGGTTACGATTGGGGCAGAAAGCCTGATCCTAGATCTGAACATCACAATTACAGAAAGACATCACTACACTAGATACATTCTAAAACATATTTTTCAGCAGCAGAATGAGAACAAAACTAAACTCTGAATTGCAGAGTTGCCTGGTTAAAAAAAGACATGAGTTGTCAGATGGATGATGAAGACAGGCATTTTACAAAGAAGTGTCAGACGTGATAACTGCTGTCATCACATGAAAGTGAAAAGAGGTCCAGGTCCTGATGGTGCAAGGTGGTAAGTAGCCAAATTAAAACAATTTATATTTATGGAAATGAGAAATAAATCCAACAATTCATTATACTAGCTATCATCTATCACTAGAAATCATAACTACTTAGTTGTCAGTGGGAATAATTATCTAAAGGCGCTTTGATTCTCATGTGGTTACTTTAGATATATAATTGACATAAAGTCATGTGTTTGTAAAAAAAAAGAAAAGAAAAAACAACATGTCATTTTTGAGATATGTTTTTTAGGGTTTACAGAAAGCGTACCCATAAGTTCAACACAGCATCAATGCGTCCCAGCTTCATTATTTACAAATGAAGTATTACACTGTTATTGTTGTCTTTGTTATTATAGATGTAGAAAATTATAAACATTGTTCTTATTGGTGTGCTGCTTATTAATTCCTTTCTTTCTCCTGTCATACCATTGGTCACAGATTTCCTTGATGTATGAAAATTCTTTATTTCATGATCTATCTCAGTCATTATTAAAATATGAGCTCTTAATCATTTCATTAATAATCATTTATCATTACTGCCCTTTCTCTGTATTCTTGTGTCTGTGAAATTATAATTATAATGTAATTATAAATGTGGTGAAAAAGTCATACAAGCTTTCCATACATATAATGCACATATAATACACGTATGAACAGTTGTAATGTGTTATTTACACATACAGCCAGCTATAACCATTGACTATTTTCCCCCAGGTTTTTTCCCCAAAGGCCAGAGACTAAAGCATGCATTTAAAAAAAAATCATATTTATCTGTCTGGCTGAAGAGCGAGGGAACACTGCTTCCCATTAAGTACATTTAGGCTTAATTCTGTTTACGAAATAAGCCTTGAGGAAAAAAGTTAACTGAAGTTATTTGTGTCAGAAAATATTGTCATTTTTATTGAATATTTTTTACATTATTATATAAAGGCAGCTGTGAGAAAGCCTTTGATGATATGTCACTTTAACGTCAATCATGCTAGGCCCATCCTTGTATGTACAATTTATTTTTTATTCTATAAAAATAAAGACTTTCAAATGTTATTACTATTACTGTGTTGACTTTTAAATGCATTATGAAAGGTAAAATGGTCGTGATTTTGCATTAACTACATCAAATTTATTCAAGAACCTTTAATGAATGTATTGTGAAGCCTCATGTCAAACTGTATAGCTTATTATTGCATAGAATAGTTTATAAATCTATTATGAAAAGTAAAATGGCCATGACTTCACCTGAACTACATGAACTACATGAATGTAATTCATGAAGCCTTAATGTATATGTTACAAAGCCTCCTGTCAAATCCTTTCATATGGATAATTTTTGTATATGTCAAGTCAAGTCATGCTATCGCATTCCAAGTGTAAAGTGACATTGGCTTTTGTCATTATAATAACAGCTAATAATCAGTTTAGCTTTTCTATCACTCTTATTTAAAGTTACTTTTGCATACTTATAAATGTTCCTCACATTACAACTGCTGGTCTGTTGAAGTGGTTCATCTGAGTACCATACCAGCTGTACGTGAACAACAGTGTTGTGGCAGCTATGACAGGAGACCTCCAGCTTCCAAACCCAAGTTACATTCCTGCAGCACCTGTTGTTTACCTGTGTGTTCAGTATCACAATTTGTTGTGAACATCTACACAGTGATCCCCACAGCATATCATCAATAGAGAGCGATTTTCAGCACTGTATGTGCATCACTGGGAGGTGACTTCAGTGGCCTGTTTTCTCGTGTTTTGTGAGACAAGGTAAGAGTATCTAAAAGCAGATGGAGCTGTACTATTGATGGGGGGACATTTGCGTGTTCTACAATATTTTATGAAAAAAGGTTTAGAAATGTATAGTCTACTACACAGCCATATCACACTATATCGGGAATGTTATGATGCATTCACAAATGCTTTTTGTAACTTACATAATACTTTTTTAATGCTTATGAATGTATTATGTGTGTGGCATTCTTAGAAATGTGATCCTCAGGTCGGACCAATCCCAGATGGTGATACACTGTTTTTTGGGGGGCTATGGTTGTAATTAATTTATTATAACTAGTTCATGATGCATTCATGAATATATACTGTACTATAACAACCCCATAAAATGCAATTTTAGAACTTTTTCAGAAACATACTGTATAAACACTTCATGTAGCTATGATGTAATGTTTTCGGGAGTGCTTATGAATGTATTATGAATGCATTATGTGTGCACCATTTTTAGGTCTGTGATTCTTGGGTCAGACCTATCCCAGGTTGTGACATAATGCATACACATATGTTGTTTTGTATGATGGTAATTCATATATCATGAAGAGCTCAATATGCATCCATAAATAGGCCCTGTTGATCATTACATAACAGCATCATTACATGTAATGTAATGCATAAGTAAAACATGTCATAAAGCATTCATAAGGCCCTATGTAATTGTAATGTACTTTTTTTTTTTATGCCATGGAAGTATACTGTGCATGGATGCTACAACACAGCTGGTCCAAACTCAACAGTGAAATTCCACCATTCTATTGAATCTGCACCACCAACTCTCCAATATTTTGCTTTGGTCTTCAGAACCTGGCCTCTCGGATTTCAAAGCTAGCTGAGTTGTGTCTTCAGCCTCTAGCTGTTTCTGCAACTCTTCTGTGCATTCCAGTTTGAACAGATACGGACAAGCAACATAGATGGCTATTCTATATCTTCAATTTATTCAGACATTGCTTATTCAGAAAATATTGCTTGATAACTCTGCTGGGTAGCTATAGGGCAGGTGGGTAGCAGGTATAACTAACTAGCTGGTTACAGTGTCATCAAACACTGTAAAACCATGCCTCTACCTGTTTTGCCTCAAGGACTTGTGTGGAGTGATACTTTTTAGCTATGTAATCTAAAGCAGTCCCGGTAGGAAACGCATTAGTTGGGGAAATTATTTCTTAGAAACACATATCTATGTGAATTATTTGACAAATGACTCCCATTGTATTTACCATTTGGACGCTTATGGCTCACATGGAAACGGACATAAACACAAAAGTATCAATAACGTCATGTGGATGGATCGAAAAGTACTATCACATGAAATTATGGATTTGGGTCAGAGTACTCCTTTAATGTTTAAAATCTGTGCTTTGTGATGACTGCTGGGTAACTTTCTGTGTGGTCATCATCAGGTAAATTATTGTAGATGCTGCTCGGTAGCTTGTCCTGCTGAAACATTGCTTTTCAGTGCATTGACACTCCCATGGTGTGTTACCAAATCCTGACCATGCAAGTGCCGACTGTAATTGGCAGCATAATTGGCCATAGCGTCACTCAGGTAGGGAGGTTTGTTCCAGTTTGTTTGTGCAATAGCAGAAAACATGGCAGGGAGATCTGTGGTAGACACTGGCTCTGCTCGCTGGCTTCCTGACCCCAAAGTAACATCTGCGACTTCTTTATCCAGCCTCATTATGCAGCTGTAATGCTAATGGGACTGCAAAGTCTGTGCAGCTCTAAGAGCTGCCAGAAAATAGAAGTTTTGAGTAGAGAAACTGCTGGGAATTTAGGAAATGTATTCCTATGATTCAAAAAGTTTCAAGATTCAATTCTAGTTTTTTAAATTATTCTCTTTTTTCCTGCCTTTGTTTTTTGCAAATATAACACTACCAAATATATAACATGACAAATAACTTGAGTGTGATAAAAACAAAAGTAAAACATTCAATGTAATACAATTATTTCCGCATTGTATGTCTTGGCTTTTTCTATAGAACTGACTAATATCATGCTTTCCCCAGAACCAGAGGGTGAAAATGTACTTGCAATATGAAAATGAGTTTGTCTTTTTTTTAAATGGCCATATTATGAACTCTATTGTTGGATGTTTAGGGAAATCTTTGTTGTGAAGGTGGTCCTTTCACCCCAAGGCTTCCCCATCCTTCAGTACTGACCCTGTATCAACATTTAATTACTTTGGCACCACTCATTGCTTTGGAACGCTGTTAGAGCCTTCATACATTTGCATCTCTGTTCACAGAAACCAAACAACGTCAGGTCACGCAATCTGTTAGTTGAAATATCCTGTTTACTTATGAAAAATTAATGAGTGCCAGATACACATGAACAGAACTGGAAATACATCTCTGCTTGATGTTAGTTTGGCGCCTCTGAATATTGCATGGATTTTTTTTCATATCTGTTTTCTCCTCTGAATAAGCTTTGCCCTTTGGATCCGTTGCAGATTTTATGTTACAGTACAATCTGGTGCAATTATAGCCAAAGACAAAAGAAAATCATTTACTGTGTTTCTCAAACAAAATGTGTTAGTAAATTGGTGTGCTGGCGAGAGATTACTTTTTTTCTGAACAACCTCCCTTTCTCTCTCTCTGTCTTTCTGAGGTGGAGGATATGTTTGGGAAACTGTCTGTGGTTATCTTTCTTTACTTCTGTTGATTTTAATTATCTCACTGGTGGTGTATTTGTTTTCAGTTTCGTGCTGCAGAAAGGAAATTTGGGGGCATTTTAGTGGGGGTTGTTCAATTTTAAGGCACTGAAATGGCATCTCAATCTGATGGATTTCTCCGTCAGAAAAATAATAGTCTCTTCGGCGTGGGATAAGGTGTGGACCAGAGAGTAGTGCCTTGGTAGAAGACGTGCTGATTGCCGTCATGGAGCAGATAGAAGGTGAAAACATTAATCCAGCTTCACAGATGAATAAGGCAGTGGTGTTTTTAAAAAATTATTATTTAGCTTTGTTATCCAGTTTATTGCGAGCGATATATAGGTTAAACGAGTGTTTGTGCAGGCTACCCCAGTTTTGGCACCAGCTACGAGGGTAATCATTTAAAATGTTCCCCCATTTATAATAAATGAAACAACTGAAAGGGAGCTTGCTCGCTTCGGAAAGTTGCCTAGTTCCATGAAAAGTATTCCCTGGAGATGCAAAAATGCTGATCTGAAGCATGTCCTGTCACAAACACTGATTTTGTCACTGCTATTTTGTGTATGGTGAAAGTTTGTTTGTGGTGTTTGCAAGCGCTGATAGCTTGAGGTTTTTTAAGTGTGGGGATATCAGACATGAAAGGAGAGGAGGTAGAAATGAATTAAATTTAATTGAATTGAACATTTATATAGCACCTTTCAAGGAACCAAAAGGGCTTTACAATGGTAGGAGCAACTCACCTGAACCACCATCAATGTGCAGCACCCACCTGGGTGAACGCGACGGCAGCCATAGTGCGCCAGTACTATGGAGAGGTGCGGAGGGAGGGAATGAATGAATTCCATATATGCATATATATATATTTTTTGGATGGGAATTTGGCCAGGACACTGGGTTAACACCCTACTCTTTTTGAAAAGTGCCATGGGATCTTTTATGACTACAGAGAGTCAGAGACCTCGGTTTTTACCATCCCATCCGAACAACGGACAAATAAAATGAAATAAAACGGATGGATAAAAGATTTGGTGGTCAGCACTACCAGGAGCATTTACTTTGTATTCTCATCAACTTTTTATACTAATTATTCCCTTTTAATATGAGTGTTTAAAATGCTAATTATTCAGGGTTTTGGCCTAAACTTGCTGTGATTTTGCATGTTCTATTTGCAGTGGTTTTGCGCACCCTATTTGCAGTGTTTTGATATATATTTGGTAACACATCTGAGGTGCGTTGTTTCCCAGTGGGACCGATATAATGGACGGATAGATGGAGTCATTGTTTATATCGTAGCAATCCTTCATGGTTTGGTTAACTAGCAGATTAACTCTGATGATTGACATCAAAGCCAGCTGTCTCCCTCTTGTTGACAATCAAACAGATAATGAGGACATGTTTTTGATGACCCGTTATCACTAGGTGGCATAGTCAAGCAGCTTTACTCCTGTCACCATGTGATAGACGCCATCTTTTGGTATAGTCGGCAGGATATCTGACCTGTATTTTGAGCGGAAAGCTATTCGCCATGGAGAACAGATAGCCCCAGGTGGAAAAACCCACCCAACCAGAACCCCAGGCAGCATAGTAGTTACAACTCCCAGTTCATGGCATAACACCCATATCACCATACTTTGTGAGATCCCCCCCTAGATTTAAAGGGGGATGTTCAGACACAGCCTATGGAGAATGGAAAGGAAGGATTAAATCTATGAAAAGGTCTGAATCATGGAATGGTAGACAAAAAAGAGACTTCATCATAGAAGCTTTAGACGGTGAGGCGAGGAGAGAGATTGTATTCCTAAATGCTCCCCAAAGAAATACCCCAGTGTTGATTTTTAATCGATTAGATACATTTTATGGAGACCGGGCCCATATAGCTGTTTTAAGAGCAATGTTTATTGATTGCAGATAGCGGACTGGAGAGACGGGCCTTTGCCTTACGGCTATGCTGCCGCCTACAGCACAGGTGTGGAAGTTTAAAAATATATATATATATAAATTGTGTGGAAGTTTAGTTTTGTAAGAATATAACTTGATATGTAAAGGTTTTTGTAACAGTTGAGAATCTGTTTGATTAACAAGACATGGGACCTCATCTTGCTGTTGTAAAATGTCAGACAGACGGTGTGATATTGTGAAGGACCTATGTGAAACTGCTGTTAAATTTGCTGTGCTTTGCAAAAAGATGCCTCACCCAAATGGAATGCATGAGAAGAGAACATTTCCAGTTATCTTGACCTCAGAGCAGCAGGTTTTGTTAGGAGATATGAGTAAAGCCATAGATTATTGAGACTACCTGAGCCTGAGAGAGACGAGAAGAGGGGGGCTGGAGTAAGAAACTGCCAAAGTAGTGTGTGTGTGTGTGTGTGTGTGTGTGTGTGTGTGTTTGTGTGCATGCGTATTTAGAAGGGCGTGAAAAGAGCCAATTCAGGAGAAGACTGGAAGTGTGAATTCCGGGCCAAGGTGCTGAAAGAGGTATGTAACCAGATGATGAACATGAGGAGAGCTATTCTAGAAGAGCTCCAGCTAGCCACAGACCCCAGTCCTACTCCCAGGCAGCTCTACCAACCACGGACTAATCCGTCTGCCTAACCCCAATCACCACCCCCTTGCTAACAACCTCCAAGATTCCAGTGAGACAAATAGGGGCACCCCATTTTCAACCATTGCCAGCAGGGGGGGCATATCGTCCGGTTCTGCCCCACTTCTAGGCCGGCTTTAAACTAGACATCCTGGCCACTGATGGTCAAGTGTCCAATGTCAACACCTCTGACTCATCACATCAAGCTGCTATTATTGAGACCTTCCCAGTTGTGGAAGTGGAGATTGACGGAGTGGAGATGAGGTGCCTTCTTGAAAAGAGCTCACAGGTCAGTCTTATTCCGGAAAGTCTGTATCAAAGTCTCCCCCATAGGAGAAACTTAGAGAGTAGATGCTGACACTGGTAAGAACCTGGGCTTTGCCTGGCTGGGACAACATCATACAGTAATGGCACCCTCACAAAGCGAGATCTGTGTCATAGCCCGAGTGCCTGGTGGGTTCCGTCAACAGGGGACTGCTGCTTAGTGGAGCTATTGGACCCCTGTAGCTCAGTGAGTGCAGCTAGGAGTGTGGGCTATATAGAGCAGCAGAGGAGCGGACATCAATCCCTTCCCAGTGTCCCTGCACAGGTACCAACAGCTGGCAGCAGTGACAAGGATTGACCTGTTGGAGTCACCCTGCAAGTCCAGGGGTGGTGGAAGTGGTGTCCAGCTGGTTTCCAGTGGTGTCCATCCTTTGCTAAGGATTGACGAGGCCCTCACCAGTCTTAAAAATGCCCAGTGAAATTCCATCCTCAACCTAGCAAGTGGGCATTAGGAAGTGCAGGATGACGAATAAGATCGTGAAAAGACAGCTTTTGCCACTCCAAAGGGTTTGTAAAGGTTCCAACAAATGCATTTTGGGTTATGCAACGCCCCAGAAACCTTTCAGCACTTAATGCAGAGGTGTTTGAGCACCTCTTGATGATGACATGAGGATATGATGATGGTTTATCTTGATGATGTGATTTTCTTTTCTACCACTTTTCAGGAGCATTTAGAACACCTGGAAAAAGTGTTTGACAAATTGTGAAACTTAAGCCTCAAAGAGTGTTCCAGAAATAGGTCCAGTTCCTTAACTATGTGGTGAGTGGAGAAGGTGTGTGCCCCGACCCTGAAAAAATCTGTACTGTGACTGAGTGGGAGGCTCCGAAGATGAGGCAAAAGGTGAGGTCCTTCCTAGGTTTTATTTGCTACTACAGGCGTTTTATAGAAGATTTTTACAAACTAGCGCGCCCCCTTAATGCCTTCCTAGTCAGTATAACCAAACGGAAACATTATCCAATAGAATGGACATCTGACTGCAAAGCCAGTTTTGAAAATTTGAAAAGAAAATTGACTGAATTAGATTAGATTATATTAAATATCTTTATTGTCTGTTTTCACAGAAATGTTACTTTACCTTTTTTCTTGTACACCGATGCCAGTTTCAGTGGGTTGGGGGCAGTACTATTCCAAATTCAAGAAGACAAGGAACATGTAATCACTTACGCCAGTAGGAACCTCAAACTAGCTGAAAAGAACAACTCCAATTATAGCTCCTTTAAATTGAAACTGCTAGCAATAAAATGAGCGGTTACAGAAATGTTTTAATATTTTCCTTAGGGTGCTAAGTTTACAGTCTTGCAGACCATAACCCACTTGTGCACCTAAGAACCGCCAGGTTAGGTGCTGTAGAGCAACGCTGGGTGTCCCAGCTAGAGAATTACATATTTGACCTTCAGTACCAACCAGGCCGAGAGAATACCAACACAGACGTACTAGTACTAGATGTACTAGATGTCTAGAGTCCCTGCCAGAGGTCCATCAAAGGAAGCCTCTAACCCTTTGCTTGATCACCTTGTTGATAGCTTGGCCGTGGAAGTGGCTCAAAGGCCCCGGTTGGGGATGGGATCCACAAAAGTGGCGAAGAGTCCAGACTAAGGACCCTGTCTTAGCCACAGTATCCTGTTTTTGTAGTGTGGATCGAAGGTGGAAGAGCCACACGCAAGATCTCACAAGTATCTAAAAGCTGAACACAAACGATCAGCCACTAAGTCTGCAAACAGATTAGGGAGCAGGGAAAATAGAAAGAAAAAGAAAAGAAAGGAAACCATCCATCCATCCATTATCTAAGCCGCTTATTCCTGGTCAGGGTCGCGGGGGGCTGGAGCCTATCCCAGCATGCGTTCCGGGCGAGAGGCAGGAATACACCCTGGACAGGTCGCCAATCCATCGCAGGGCACACACACCATTCACTCACACACTCATACCTACGGGCAATTTAGACTCTCCAATTAGCCTAACGTGCATGTCTTTGGACTGTGGGAGGAAACCGGAGTACCCGGAGGAAACCCACACGGACACGGGGAGAACATGCAAACTCCGCACAGAAAGGCCCCCGGCCTGGATTCGAACCCGCAAACTTCTTGCTGTGAGGCGCCAGTGCTATCCACTGCACCACCGTGCCGCCAAGAAAGGAAACCCCGGAACAAAACTCCACGGGAATTAAATCAACAGAAAACAACCCAATAAGGGCGAATACGAGATAAGAAAATAAATGGCTTTAGAGACTTTAGCTCTGGGGAACATTAGCCCCAATAAACAAAGAATAAATCTCAAAAGGAAAACCACCGAAGTGGAGAGCTTAAAATCCTTAGATTGGAGATGATAATTCTCCCTAAAAGGTTACCACAGAGTGGTGAAGCTAAACCTTTATATTGAGATGAATAAGTAGTACCTTCTCTCTTTAACTGAGAGAACCACAGAATGGTGAAACTAAACCTTAGTTCAGAATACCAGCTAGAGCGTAACAATTAGTTTACACAGAAGCGCCTGCATGAGGGAAACAGAGATCTTAAATAAGAGACGGAATTAACACTGATAGCGCTCAGCTGAAAGCGATCAGAGAACTCACCGACACAAGACCATATAAGGATGGCGGAAATGACAATGATTCCTCAAAGCAGAAAAAGGAAAAGACCATCACATGACCACGCGCCCTCCAGAGGCCGAACGAGGTAAAACCGTGACAGTTTTATGTTACAAGCTCGGCAGCTCACTGGAGTAGAGCGGAGAGGCGAGTCGCCGACAGTGGTAAACCTGCTACAACAATGTCACTGACTTGAGCTGAAATATGGGGTTCTGCTGTGGAGAATCCAGGACTCAAACACTGGTGAGGTGCACATACAAATTCTCCTCCCCCCTTCAGAAAGGAGGAGTACCTGGGAAGTGTTCCATGCCCAGGCTGGGCACCTTGGGATGGAAAAGACACTTTCTGCCCTTCAGAACTACTTCTTTTCACCAAAAATGGGTGGGTTTTCACCAGAGGATGGGTCTCCACTTGTGAACACCGCACTTTCTGCCTATTGTCATGTCTGCCCCCCTTGAAGTCATAGGTATGGATTTCTTAACACTAAGTAGACCTTTTGATGCTTTTCAAAACTTGCTTGTTGTCACTGATCTGTTTTCTAGGTTTTCCTGGGTCATACCCACACAATATTAGACTGCGCTGTCCACAGCACGAACCCTGTGGCACACCGTCATTCAGCCATTTAGCTGTCCCCAATGGTTCCACTAAGGTGCAAATTTCAATTCTAAATTAGCTAAAGAGCTCTGTAGGTATTATGGGTGTGGGAAGAGCAGAACTAGTCCTTATCATCCCCAGGGAAATTGTACTTTGAGCACTACTTAACATGCTTGGCACCCTAGAGCAGGAACAGCAGAGTAATTAGTTAGAGTCCCTACCAGAGTTGGTTAAAGTCTACAACACGATGGTCCATGCATCCACAGGTTTTACCCCACATTACGTCATGTTTGGGTCCCATGCGTGTCTCCCTGTAGACTTTGTGCAGGGGACATAGTAAGGGCAGGAGCAAGTCAGTGTCAGAGTCATCACCAGAGGTTAGTTGGGGCTTACCAGAGGGTTTCTGAGCATGCAGCACAGGTAAGTGCATAACAAACTCAGTACTGCTCTCAAGGACACCATCGCAGACTTTTGGTCCTGGGAGAGAGGGTTTTGATCCGTACTTTCCATCGTATAGGCAGGGGTAAACTAGCCGACTGCTGGAAGAGTACACCTTATGTTGTGGTTAGCCAACTGCCTTCAGGGGTACCTATCTACAAACTCAAGCCTGAGGGGAGGGAGGGACTCCTATTCACTATTCATAGGAATAGGTTATGCACTTGTAGTTTCCAGCCCCAAGTCCAGCAAGACCCTGTGGAGGAGGTAACACCCCAACACAATGTTATTTCATAGCCTTTATGGGGAATTGCCAATACCCTGGAGAATAGGTTAGTTAGGGCACCCAGGGCCAAGCCAAACCAGATTGTGAGGGCAGGTCAAGGCCAAGGGGAAACCCCTCGCAGGTCCCAGTGCAGCAATTTTGTGAGGCTACCTGTTAGGTTTCGTTAGCCCATGCTGGCAGTACTAATGGGGTAGACCTATATTTTAGCTTATTTTATCGATTCCTTGTCCAGTGGGTTAGTACTTCATGCTTTTTGTCTTATAGTCCTGAGGATGTGACTGTGGAAAAGTGGGGAGGAATGTCACATGGGTGACCAGCACTACCAGGAGCATTTCCTTTGTATTCTCATCATCTTTTTATTCTACTTATTCACTTTTAAAATGCGAATTATTTTGTGTTTTGGAGTGGAGCGTAATCATGCTGTGATTTTTCACTGAATAGTGAAATAAATGGATAGTTTGCACAATGCAAACTTTTTCCCACTGCTTTCATTGTTTCACATGGTTTTTCCTGTTCACTTTTCCCCTGTGAAGATTATGTGTGGGCTGTCTTAATGGTAATGGCACCAGGGACAGGATGAAGGGCTTACTGTCACAGGTAGCTAAGCAGAAAAAGTCAAATGTGTTTTTTCTGCAGGAGACTCATAGTGATACAGGAAATGAAAGGGATTGGAAGCTTGGTTAGGATGGGAAATGTTTTCTGAGCCACGGGTCAAACCTTAGTGCAGGGGTTGAAATTTTATTTTCATCTGGTTTAGATACCAGAATATTATCAAAGGACGTGAAAGGAAGTTTGTCAACAGTACAAGTTAAAATAAGGGGAGTTTCCTATTTTTATTAATATATATGCTCCTAATACTGGTTCAGAAATAAATTATTTTTGAAAAGCTACATCAGGAACTAATAAAATGAGCTGATTGTGACACAATTGTCATGTTTGGGGGTTATTGGAATTGCACAACAGATATTACAGTGGATATAAATGAGGAAGATATAAAATCTGTAGTTATGGCTTCTATCCCAGTTTGACTTGTATAGTGTATAAAAGGAGAAGCATCCACAATTTAGACAAAATATATGGGTAAGTTTTACAGTAGGTGGAGTGAGTGCCAGAGCCCTTTTGCGCTGTGCTGAGGAAAGCAGGTGGTTTTGGTCTGGGCTGGCAAATCTTTCTAATGAACGTGGAGGAAGTAGACACCATTGGCCTTCCAGGTTTCTACTCCTCTGTTATGAGGGCATGGACAAAAACGTAATGCATGCAGCAAGAGGGCCTGTGGGCCTAGAAGGAGCCGCTATTTCACAACTGAGACTGCCTCCTCTGATACTGGCCAGCTTATGGAGCTGTTTTGTATAGGCGGGTCTGACGAAGCTAGCTCATTTGAGGAGTACAGAGGGCCGTGGCTGGAGAGTTCGTTGCTGCACATTCTGTGCGGCTGGTGGAGAGAATCATGACAGGGGTGAATGCGGTGCTGCTCGTCACACATGGGGAGGACAGTGATGCTGTTTCTCCTCAACCCACAGAACCTCCTGGTTTCCTACCTGTCCATGTATATGCACCAGGGGGAGCGATGTGAGGAGGAAGGACAACTTCTGACTTTCAGTTTTGTGGGATATTGACACTGCTGTAAAGAAGGCCTTGTACACTGTGTGCATAAGAGTTTGGCATCTTTGTGTGCTGAGGGTGGTAAGGGCAGGGAATTGAGAGGAGGAGTTTTTATTGTGTGCCAAAGGCAAAAAAAATTAGATTGCTGTACAAATCTCCATTACAAACTGGTCAGAAGACCTCCAGTGGAGGATTATTTATGGAGCCATTGCTACAAATAGACCATGCACAGGCTGCCCCTTCTGTGCTGGTTTTTAAGGTATAGGCTTTGCGTTCCTTAGGATAACATGCATACTATGTTTTGGTGAATAATATTCTATTGTATGTGTATTTTTGTATTGTATTCTATATGTATTTTTCAAAAGATCTGGTGTGTGTAACAAGCAATTTGTATGGTTAATTATGAAGGGGTTTATACTTCGTTTTTTTCCATAATGAACATGTGTGACGGCCTCCCCACTCTGTCTGCTGTTGCTTTGTGGTGATCTGTGTTTTGCAGGAGGACGGGGGGCAGAGCTGGTAGGGTCATCTGTGGCCCAGTGTGTCCCGGGTTATAAAGACTATCTTCCCCTATGATTCAAGGCTTCCTTTCTTGACCTGTTTTGTTGAAACCATGCTATTTTAGCACCTTACAACACCCACACATTGTCTGACACTCGTCCACATGCTTACATCACTGATTACTGACCTCCACGCCCCATATCTTGTAGTGCTTTTTTTTTGGGGGTTATAATGTAGGGACTGCACATTCCAGAGAACAATTATGTTTGAAATGCAATTTCATTTAATCTAATTTTGTGTGCTTAATGTTTTTTCATCAAAAGATATCCACAAATGCTTGTCCACAAAGACTTGTAACATGACCCATAGGAATCCCCTTTGTGTCACTCATTGTCACCTTCCCATAGAATACTATAAACCAGAAATACAGAACTCACGCGCAACTAACAAAACCAAAGCGCCATTCTCTCTCTATCTATTTTTCTCTCTATCACCAGCACCTCATAGCGCTGTCGTTGGTCTCAACAGCATCTCATACAAGATAAGCACAGAGCGTGCAAGAGAAAAGTTCTCTGAACAGCAGCAGAACTGCAACAGAGCGTTATCTCCACAAATGTATCCACAAACAATGCTAATTTGTGAAGAGCTGTGAAATGATACAGCTAGCAATATCGGACATTTGAGTGGTACAGAAGTGGCCAGCTCCCTTCCTCAAGACCCATCACCTTCTAACATTTCTTCTGAACCCGGCAGGCATTGAACCCTGCTGACCACGGAACAGACAACACACAGTAAGGCTGAAAAACTGACCATAGCATAGCTTAGCAACAGACTGTTTATAGTCATGACTGAATGTATGAACTGTTGTAAAATGATCATGGTTGATGACACTATGTTTACCATTGCTTGTGTAGCTGGCATAGCCACACATTGACTGCCTGTGTTAGTAGTGAAATACACCAAACAGACCTAGGTCTTGCATGTATTCTTATCTACTAACCCGGTCATAACCCGACATTCTAATCTCAACACACTCAATAACTCCACAGTTATTCAGTATGCGCCACTTTCTTTCATTTTCCTTAGTTACTAGGTTCAAACTTCCCTCCATATTTCCTCTTTGTTCTCAATGACCACGTGCCTAAAGCGTGCACGCGCGAGAAAACACACACACTTGCATGCATGGCCACATTCTTCAGAACGCTTGCACGCGCCCCACATAGACATACACACAGATGCACACATGCATTCACACACAGATAGTTGTTGTTAATTAATGTATTGAATTGTGCTTTGCTAGTTTGATACTTTCTGTTCAATAAATGTCATTATATTATTTTTCTTAATAATTGTCTTAATTGAGCCAACATCTGCTTATTAGAACTCCCTGATGCCTTCAACCCCCTTAGGTCATCAATATTATTAATTTGGCATTAACTAAATGTATAATGATGATTTGATTTGATTAAGATAAATTAACTATTCATATTGCAATTTATTAATTTAATTATTAATTGAAATTCCAATTTTATAGTTAAGTATATTGTAGCGAGCATGCGCGGTGGGGTGCAACAACAAGACGAATGGAGTCAGGCAGTAATTTCAATGTGGCTACGTGCTTCGTACACTGCAAGGCCCCATAGCCAACTTTATTATAAAGTAATGACGATATCACCTGGGTCGCTACAATATTTTATGAGACTGATATTATAAGAATACTTGTATTTTTGGCTGCTACCATGTGAGGAATTAACAAGCCTTAAATTGTGGCGTCAACCATATTAGAATTAGAATTTCTAGAGGGATACTCATTTAAATTTAATTTAACATTTTGTCAATTCCACGTGGTGTTTCCCTTTGTCCCAAACTCTGAGCCGGTTTGTGACAACATTTTAGATATGTGAAATGGGTATTATTATTTTTGTAAAGGTTTTTGGGGTTTTCATTTTTGTCTTTAACTTTTAATGACTTTGTATTCATTATTTATTTTATGTTATTTGTAGCTTGAAACTGATTGATATTTAAGTTTCTGTAACAATACGTGGGCAATACGCAAACATTGTTACCATGTTCCTTGCATCCCTGCAACATAAGAAACCCAGAACATAAACACAATAAAATACCAGCATACATTTACTCTTAAGCATTTGTTTTTAACTGTGCATTAGCTTGTTGCAATGGAAGGTAAGTGATTTTGTGGCAACTTGATTACATTTTTGTATACGGCATGACCTCATTTTGGCCTTAAATCTGTGTACTCTTCTGTCAACCTCTACTCTGATAAATGGTGATCTTTAATAAGTGCAATGTGTGAACAGTCCCTGAAGTGGCATGGTCGCCCCAAACACCCCCCTGTTTTCCCTAAAGGCTTTTAAGCAGACAGTGATAACTCTGCTCTCACATTAACCTTGTGTTCTCAACACCCAGCTACAGAGATCTAGGCTAGTATAGAGATCAACAGCTACAAACTGTTTTAAGCTATTTGAGAAAATGAAGGCATCACAAAATTCTGTGAACAATGTGAATATGATTTGAGTTTTCTTTCCTCAAATCAAAGGATTGCACCTAGCTCTCCGCTGACCCCCGTGAAATTGACGGCAGCAGCCCTGAACGGAATTCTTTCCAAGAATTCTTGCTTCCACAGTCCCTCTATTTTTTCCATTTTCAGGGTATAAGATAATTTGAAATATATGCACATACTGTTCCACCCACATGCTGTAATTGTCACATGATTCTGCAAGACTCGTATTTGGGAACAGTGCCATTTTTCTCTCATTATCCGGACGGAACTGACACGGCGAAGCGGAGCTCTCGATGCAGAAGTGTGAGCACCTGAAATGCGGCACAGTTAATTAACTTTAACAGCAAGACAAGTGGGAAACATATGCTTGAAGAAATACGTTCCATTTCCATTCCACTCTATTTAATTAAATATTCATTCTCATATCTTTTGACTGCATTCTGGGGTCTTAATGCGCACATTCTACTTAAAAAATAATAACAATAATGGCTCAGTTTCTTGTCTAAAGATTTGGGATGTGGGAGGTCTTAGCAATAGACTGTGATTGCAGCACGTCTATATTACAGTCGCACAGTTTAGATAATGGTTACACAGAATTTACATTAAAAATAAGAAGATCACCAGTCTCCTCCTTATGCTGTTCCAGCACCAATATAGATTCGTTTTTTCAAATACAAATACTATTCAAACTAATCCCTGTATCTCAAAATCAATAGCATTTAGTTAGTAATATTTTTCCACTCTCTTACCTATCTTTTTACAGAGTTATACAGTTTCTCACCAAATTAGAACACGTCAGACTTTTAAATGGACCAGTGCACTGACGAAAAAAGCAGAATTTCTGGTGCCATGGTTTTGAAAATTTAGATTTTTGGAAATGAGGCTCCGTTCAAAATGAATGGTGAAAAGTTGGCTTATGTGTGTTAGCAAGGTACACTTCAGTAAAATAACCCTGGAAACTGGAAACTGGTGAGAGTATGCCCTAATTACATTTAGCTGACTTTCTTTCGTGTTATTGATGTTCAAATCATATGATGGTGCATTAGTAGAATTCATTTAAATAAATTGGAGAAATCTCAACCATCACTAACTTTACCATTTGTACCATTATTTATATTAAATATACATTGTCTAGTAAGCTACAAGGTTAGTTTTATTTTTGGTGTCCATTCTACATAATTAGCTGTATGATGCACCTGAATATGATGCATGATAGCCTCTATGGTTTATATAGAGATGAAAGAGGTTTGCAATGCTAACCTTTAAGTTTAAGTTAAAGCTTTGAAAACTTAGTAACCGTTACATATTTACACATGACCCACAGTGAAAATGGTAATGGAACAATTCCTTCGCTCAGGATAGTACATAGAAATGTTTAATATGTTGAGCTATTCTATTTAATGTTTTGTGGAAATCCGACCTGATTTCACTGAACCATGACAAGCAGTCATCAGTTCGTGATTCATGAAAAGGGTGTGTGTGTGTGTGTGTGTATGTCTCACAGGGCAATCTCTGGTGTGTGTATGGGAGAAAGAGAATGTCTGTTGTATACTCACGTCTTATTCTATGGGGTTATATTGTGGAAATCTATGCTCCGTGAATAGTTACATATTCATTCCATGCACATCGTGGTGACAAGAGTTGTCTGGTCATTTTATTGCCAAAAATGTACAGAAATGTAGGAATTTTTCATTGAGAAAAAATTATGTTTTTTAGAACCCACATCTGCTCCTCCCTTCCTGACACCTTGGACCCCCTTCAATTTGCATACCGTCCCAATAGATCTACGGACGACGCCATCTCCTGACAGCACACCGCCCTCTCCCACCTGGATAAGGGTAACACATATGTGAGGATGCTGTTTATAGATTACAGCTCAGCATTCAATACAATTGTGCCTGCTAAGCTCATTCCCAAGCTCAGGATCCTGGGTCTTAACACCTCCCTCTGCAATTGGATCCTGGACTTCCTGATGGGCAGACCCCAGGTGGTGAGAATGGGTAACCTCAACTCCTCTGCACTGACCCTGAGCACAGGAGCCCCTCAGGGCTGTGTACTCAGTCCCCTCCTGCATGCCCTGTTCACACATGATTGTGTGGCCACGCGCAGCTCCAATATCATCCTTAAGTTTGCAGACGACACCACCATCCTGGGTCTCATCTCCAACAATGATGAGACTGCCTACAGAGAGGAGGTCAGCGTCTTGGCAACATGGTGCCAGGACAACAACCTCTCTCTCAATGTCTGCAAGACTAGGGAGATGATAGTGGACTTCAGGAAGCGACAGGGGGGAGGGGGTCACGCCCCCATTCACATCGATGGAGCTGAAGTGGAGAGAGTCTCCTGCTTCAAGTTCCTCGGTGTGTTCATCAATGATGACCTCTCCTGGTCTAAGCAATCGGACGCGGCAGTAAAAACTGCCCAAAAGCACCTATACTTCCTGAGGAGACTCAAGAAGTTTGGCATGTCTGTCAAAACTCTAACCAATTTCTACAGGTGCACTATTGAGAGCATTCTCACTGGCTGCATTACTACCTGGTACGGCAGCTGCTCCGCTGCTGATCGCAAGGCCCTCCAAAGGGTGGTGAAGACAGCGGAGCGCATCATTGGCTGCCACCTCCCCTCCGTGCAAGGCATCTACCACACACGATGCCTTAGGAAACCACGGAAAATCACAAAAGACTACAGCCACCCAGGCTATGGACTGTTCTCGGTGCTGCCGTCTGGTAGACGTTACCGGAGCATCCGGGCACGGGCTACCAGACTCACTAATAGATTTTTCCCCCAGGCCATCAGGCTTCTCAACCAGCAACACTAATCTCAGTGTTTACATTGATCACATCATCACCCCAATGTGTACTCTAATCACTTTGTATGTACATTAAATGTACATCACCTCAATTTTAATGCACTTCTCACTTTTTTAATGCACTTCTCACTTTATATTTACATATTTACATATTTAAAACTCCTATTCTTAATTACTGCTACAAATGTTTAATGTTTACTGTTTTTCTGTTTTGTATATTTCTGCTATTGTTAATATTTAGTTGTTGCTTGCCATGTCCCAAGAATTTCATTGTTCAGAATGACCTTGTGTTATACTGTGCACTTGATAAATAAAACACTTTGACTTTGTCACACGCCACGTGACAATCCCTGGACTGGAGCAGAGCAGCTGATGGTAAGAACTGGCAGAGGAGTGGGGTTTGCCGGTCTACGGACCGGATCTTAATTTTTCTCACTCTCCCCCAGACGCAGGAGAGAGAAACAGTGGGAGAGCAGGTTAAAATAAAACAAACACAAAGTCTTCACCCTACTTGCCGCGAAGCTTTCGGGCAAAAACTAAAATAACAAACTAAAATAAACCAACAATAAATGAAAGCCCGCCTCCTCCGAGGGGGGGAATCCCCTTTCGGGGAACACACAACGTACACAGACAATCAGCGGCTTTCCACACCGCCTTCATACATCCATATTTAACATGCATCTACACTTAACGGGACAGGCTAGAACTCTATGCACTGTCCCGACACACACTCAATACACATCTCCACAGTACACCGCGCCTCTTCAGTCCGGAGTTCTACTAGAACCTCCCCAGGCACACACATATCCAGTGACTTTTCAAGTGCTTCCCAACCCATGCACACAGAGACACTCAAACTTTTCAGTCCGAGTTCTCTTTTGCCCCAAACACACAGAGACCCTCGCTACTCCTCACAGTGAGACTTCTCTGGCAACCAGCCCTGAGACACTCTCCACTCTTACAGTGAGAGTTCTCGGTCCGTTGTCCAGAAACACTCTCCACTGCCCGAGTGCGAGTTCTCTTCCAATCACACCGAGGGCAAGAGGCGGACACTATTTCAGTGCGCCCTCTCGCTCTCTTTCCCAGACACACAGAAAGCGCTCTACTCAGTCACTCTTGACAAACATACACAGAACTCAACATAACCTCCACACAACTCCCGGGGACGACTTGCGGGGAAGACACCATACACAGTACGTCACTCACATTAAACATTCCACACTACACAATACGGCACGATACGATACGCCACGTGTGTATTCGCACATTCACACACATGAACGAACGAACAACAAGACCCACAACTCAATTTGCATACATAAATGACAAGACTAACAACTTCACACTACACACCCACATGAATGACCAGACAAGACAAAAACGAACTGATTCCCCACTCGCCTCACCTGCTCTTAAATAGGCTTACTTTCTGCCTGGCTCAGGTGGGACTCGTGAGGCATTCACCCGTCTATCATTCACACACCTAATCACAAACCACCAAACAATTGACAAACCACACCCACTCACATTCTCACACACAAACAGGTAAGTGAATAATCACTTACCAATTAACATCAATTAAATAATAATTAAATCAATGATGGCCTTTGGAGCAACCTCCTGGGCAACAGTTCACACTCTCACACCCTGTGAGAGTGCCAACCCTGTCCCCGGAAAGTCTCACTGCTCTAAAGGCCTCCATAACATGGAAAAACAAAGGCAACCCTGCCACTCCCATGTTGCCGGAGAGCTGAGGAGAGTGGCTAACGTTAGCTAGCTACTTAGCAATGGCCAGAATGGTAAACGCAGAGAAGGACGTGGTGAAGTTTTTATTGCAAACTCCATTCCACTCATTGGAATACAGAGAGAAGGCGAGGATTACAATGGAAGGAAGACCACTAACTAAAATTAAGTTCACTAAGAGAAACGAGAAGGTAGGAGGAGTGTTCAATACTTCTTGGAATGGTAGGTACACTTGGCTTACTGGGAGCCTCGCTACCAATCATTTGTATTGCTGGCCCTGTCCTCTTATGGGAAAATGCTTTCTTAAATGCTCTCTAAAGACGAATGCAAGCATTGACACTCAGACGTAAGATTCCCTGAAACTGAAAAGTTAAATAAAGAAAATCAGCTGCACTTCTAAGATTATAACAAGCAATATTATTGTAATTTTGTGGGTATAATAAAAACAACTGCTTATCCATCTTTCTGTAATTGTTTGATAATCTTAAAACAAACGTGATTTCATGCTTTTATATTTGGTTGGATTATTATGAAATATATTTATTAGGTTGTTAGCTGTAGCTGTAACGATTCGACCAGCAATCCGTAATTTCCCCAAATCACCAATCAGAAAAAGCAAAAGACACCTCAAGAATGCACCAAGTTAATCCACGTCATTACAGACAGCTGTTAGCACTTACCGGGAGGATATTTAATCTACTGGCATTCTCCATTCATTGCTTGGACATTGTTTAGTTTCGCCTAGACAAACTCGCTTTTCGTTTTCATGCTCGCACGTCCTTGTAAAATTCTATTCTTGTTTTGGTTTATTATTAGAGTTCCTTGGTTTAGTTATATCCGTGTTTTGGATTACGTTTTGGATTTGCTACTTAGCTAGCTTTGTTTGTTTCAGTTCATTTATTATTTTGGTTTGTTTTGTGATTTATTTGCGTGTCGCCTCCGACATTGTTTTGCCTACGTTTGTGGATATAAACACCACGAACGTTTTCCGTATTTTGGGTTTTCTTCGCGCCTGCACTTGGTTCCACCCCTACTACACTCCTGACAGAATGTCCAAGACAACAACGGAACCAGCAGAAACCGAGGCGACCCAGAGCTTCCTGCGCACGACAATCCAGAACCAGGAAGTTTCCATTAGACGGCAGGATCAGGCTATTGCTCTGCTGACAGAACAACTAAACACTTTCAGCCAGCAAACATCCAGCCAATTCAACACCATCACAAAGCTGCTTCAAACTACACTCCCTACCGCCGTTTCTCAGCCTCACCAGGAACCCATGATCAACACCCAAGCCAGCTTGTCTCGCGAACCGCGGCTCCCGGCACCGGAGCGCTACGACGGCAACCCCACGGGATGTCGCGGTTTCCTCACTCAGTGCTCACTGGCATTTGAACTTCAACCATCACAATTCCCCAGCAATCGCTCCCGGATAGCGTATATCATCTCCCTTCTTACTGGAACCGCTCTGCAATGGGCGACTGCTATCTGGGAGGAACAGGGACACATCTGCGACAGTTACCTCCAATTCAATTCCGAGTTGAGGAAGGTGTTCGACCATCCGGTCCGGGTCGTGAAGCAGCTAACCAGCTGCTCCCGGATCCAGCAGGGAGGTCGAACGGTGGCAGCTTACGCCATCGAGTTCCGCACCCTGGCCGCAGAGAGCCGCTGGAATAACGAGGCATTGATAGCGGCGTTTCGGCAAGGTCTCAGCGAGGGGCTGAAGGATGAACTCGTGATCCATGGGCATATTGAACAATGGGAAGAACTCATAGATTTAGCCATACAGCTAGATAATCGACACCGGGAACGCAGGCTCGAGCGCCGTAACAACAACCCCATTTCTCAACCTCGGACATCACTCACTACGAACTGAATCACTCCCGTCAGCTTTCCATTCACAGCCTCAAGCTCTTCCCAATAAACAGGAGGAACCCATGCAGTTGGGTAGAACTCGCCTCTCTACCACGGAAAGGGAACGACGCCGGGGAGGAAAACTGCTGTATGTACTGTGGTCATTTTGGGCATTTCCGGGTTCCTGTCCGGAGTTACAGGGAAATGCCAACGCTTCTACCACACCGAGGGTGGTAAGAAGCGCGCGGTCACTCCCGGTTCTGAACACCTCACGGGGTTGGTTCTACCGATCTCCCTGCGCTGGAACAGCTTGCAACACTCGCTCTCCAGCCCTCATTGATTCGAGCAGCAGGGGATTTCATTGATTTGAATTTTGCCCGGCAACTTCAAATCCCTCTGGTGACGTTGGACTCCCCTCTGTCCGTCACAGCCCTGGACGGCAAACCACTGGGATCCGGTGCCGTCACACAGCAGACTATTCCATCCAAGTCACCATCGGGAGAACCACACCGAGCGGATGGAGTTTTGTCACACAATCTCCCCAGCTACCCTCGTGCTTGGCTACCCTGGCTAAGCAGGCACAACCCCACATCGACTGGAACGCAGAGAAGATACTGGGCTGGGGTTTAGCCTGTCAGGGCACCTGTCTACTGCCTCACCCTTCCGCTGCCTTTTCACGCGGGAACCAGAAATCCAGGAGTGGGCCCGAGTGCTGTCGGGCGCACCGTGACCTCCAGGCGGTGTTCAGCAGGCAACACACATCCATTCTGCCACCTCACCGTCCGTCACGACTGTGCCATTGATCTACTGCCGGAACCAGTCCCCGGGCAAGATCTTTCACTGTCCAGAACTGAGACGATGGCGATGACTACCTACATCCGGGAGGCACTGGCCGGGCACATTCGTCCTTCCACCTCGCCAGCGGAGCAGGGTTTTTCTTTGTGGAGAAGAAGGGATGGGGCCTGCGGCCATGTATCGACTACCGAGGCCTCAACAACATCACAGTGAAGAACAGGTACCTCTGCCTCTCATGTCCACGGCCTTCGAGATGCTCCAGGCGCTACCGTATTTTCAAACTAGACCTCAGGTGTGCATACAACTTGGTGCGCATTCGCGAAGGGGATGAATGGAAAACCGCTTCAACACGCCGACGGGACATTACGAGTATCTCGTCATGCCGTTTGGGCTCTCCAACAGTCCATCAGTATTCCAAGCTCTTATTAACGATTTATTGAGAGAGGCACTCAACCGCTTTGTGTTTGTGTACCTGGACGACATTCTCATTTTCTCCAGGAACGTCCAGGAACACGAACAACATGTGCGACATGTCCTTCAGCTGCTTCTTAAGAACCAACTGTATGTTAAACTGGAGAAGAGCAGTTCCACGCTTCCACGGTCACATTTCTGGGATTCATTTTACACGCAGGCAGCATCCAAATGGATCCAACCAAGACCCAGGCGGTCAGAGACTGGCCACGCCCCACCTCCGTCAAACAGGTGCAACGTTTCCTTGGCTTCGCCAATTTTTACCGGCGATTCATCCGGGATTTCGGAACGGTGGCGGTTCCACTCACCAACCTGACCCGGGTAAGGAAAAAGCATTCGTCTGGACACCCGCAGCCGAACAAGCCTTCCTACGTCTCAAACAACGTCACCTCAGCACCCATCCTGACTATTCCGGACCCATCTCTGCCCTTTGTGGTCGAGGTAGACGCTTCCAACACTGGCATCGAGCCGTCCTATCTCAACGGATTAAGCCAGACAACAAACTCCGCCCCATGTGCCTTCCTGTCACACCGCTTGACACCCACCGAGTGCAACTACGACATTGGGGACCGCGAATTACTGGCGGTGAAAAAGCGCTGAGGAGTGGCGTCACTGGCTGGAGGGTTCGGTCCACCCATTCACTGTTTGGACCGATCATAAGAACTTGAGTACCTACAGCAGGCCAAGCGGCTGAACCCCGGGCAAGCTAGGTGGGCATTGTTCTTCAACCCGGTTTCAGTTCACACTCTCCTACCGTCCGGGGTCTAGGAATCAGAAACCGACTCTCTCCCGGATTTTTGAAGCTCCTGACACCGCCGCCCCAGTGGAGACCATCCTCTCACCAAGCCGCATCACGCCCGGTCCAGTGGGGCATTGAGACCGTGGTTCGTCAGGCCTTACGAACGGAACCTGACCCGGCAATGGCCCACCTAACCATTGTTTTGTACCTCAGCTGTTCGAACCAAGTACTACAGTGGGTCACGCCTCTTGTCTCACCGACATCCAGGGGTGACTCGCACCTGGAGTTTCTTAGTCGACTTGTTCTGGTGGCCCAAGATGGAGGAGGAGGTCCGGTCATTCGTTCTGGCTTGCGCGCGGTGTGCACCCAGCACAAAAACCCCGGACACGTCCCCAAGGGCTACTCCATCCTCTGCCCATTGTCTCGCCATTCATGGTCCCACATCTCCATGGACTTTGTTACAGGGCTACCCCCTTCGCACGGTCAAACCGCGGTTTTTGTGGTTGTGGACCGTTTTCCAAAGCCTGCCGTTTCATTCCCTGCCCAAACTGCCTCGCCCAGGAGACTGCTGAACTGGTGGCCGAACATGTGTTTCGGTGTTTGGTCTTCCTCCCGACATCGTGTCCGACCGAGGTCCTCACTCCACCGCCTGTTTCTGGAAGGCATTCTGCACACCTTTGGAGCCACAGCCAGCCTCCTCGTCTGGATACCACCCCCCAGTCCAACGGGCAGACCGAGCGGGTTAACCAGACATGGAGACGACTCCTGAGGTGCCTCTCGGCATCCAACCCCAAGTCCTGGAGCCGCAATCTTCCTTGGGCTGAATACGCCCCACAACACTCTTCGCTGCCCGCCACCGGATGTCACCCTCTCGAGGCTCAGTTCGGCTACCAGCCTCCTCTCCCTGACCAGGAGAGGGAAACTGGTGCCTTCGGCAGAACTTCATGCTGCACCATGCAAACAAGCCTGGAAGAGAGCCAGGTTAGTCATCGAACGCACACCACCCAACAACACTGCAAGCAAGCCGACCGGCTCCGTCAGCCCAGCACTCACATTTCACCCGGCCAGAGGGTCTGGTTATCAACACGGACCTACCCTCAAGGTGGAGAACCGCAAGTTGGCTCCACGTTTTGTAGGTCCTTCAAAGTGGTCCGGTTAATCCGGTAGCCTATCGCTCTCACTGCCTCCAGAGATGCGCCCGTGGTACACTTTACCTTCCACGCCTTCTCGCCGGGGCCACTGCTCATCGGGCGCACACCACCCGGCTAAGCCTCCTCCCGCCCCTCATCAACGGCCACCCAGCGCACACCGTTGCCGCCTTCCAACCCGCTGAGTACAGTCAGGAGTCCAGTACCCGGTGGACTGGGAGGGATACTTGACCAGCGGATCGGTCCTGGATTCCAGCTAAGCAGATTCTGGATCCAGCCCTCATCCGGGGACTTCAAGGCCAGCAGAAGGCTATTATTGGACCGCTGGGAGTCGGTCCTAGAGGGGGTTCTGTAACGATTCGACCAGCAATCCGTAATTTCCCAAATCACCAATCAGAAAAAGCAAAAGACACCTCAAGAATGCACCAAGTTAATCCACGTCATTACAGACAGCTGTTAGCACTTACCGGGAGGATATTTAATCTACTGGCATTCTCCATTCATTGCTTGGACATTGTTTAGTTTCGCCTAGACAAACTCGCTTTCGTTTTCATGCTCGCACGTCCTTGTAAAATTCTATTCTTGTTTTGGTTTATTATTAGAGTTCCTTGGTTTAGTTATATCCGTGTTTTGGATTACGTTTTGGATTTGCTACTTAGCTAGCTTTGTTTGTTTCAGTTCATTTATTATTTTGGTTTGTTTTGTGATTTATTTGCGTGTCGCCTCCGACATTGTTTTGCCTACGTTTGTGGATATAAACACCACGAACGTTTTTCCGTATTTTGGGTTTTCTTCGCGCCTGCACTTGGTTCCACCCTACTACACTCCTGACAGAATGTCCAAGACAACAACGGAACCAGCAGAAACCGAGGCGACCAGAGCTTCCTGCGCACGACAATCCAGAACCAGGAAGTTTCCATTAGACGGCAGGATCAGGCTATTGCTCTGCTGACAGAACAACTAAACACTTTCAGCCAGCAAACATCCAGCCAATTCAACACCATCACAAAGCTGCTTCAAACTACACTCCCTACCGCCGTTTCTCAGCCTCACCAGGAACCCATGATCAACACCCAAGCCAGCTTGTCTCGCGAACCGCTGACTCCCGGCACCGGAGCGCTACGACGCAACCCCACGGATGTCGCGGTTTCCTCACTCAGTGCTCACTGGCATTTGAACTTCAACCATCACAATTCCCCAGCAATCGCTCCCGGATAGCGCATATCATCTCCCTTCTTACTGGAACCGCTCTGCAATGGGCGACTGCTATCTGGGAGGAACAGGGACACATCTGCGACAGTTACCTCCAATTCAATTCCGAGTTGAGGAAGGTGTTCGACCATCCGGTCCGTGGGGTCGTGAAGCAGCTAACCAGCTGCTCCGGATCCAGCAGGGAGGTCGAACGGTGGCAGCTTACGCCATCGAGTTCCGCACCTGGCCGCAGAGAGCCGCTGGAATAACGAGGCATTGATAGCGGCGTTTGGGCAAGGTCTCAGCGAGGGGCTGAAGGATGAACTCGTGATCCATGGGCATATTGAACAATGGGAAGAACTCATAGATTTAGCCATACAGCTAGATAATCGACACCGGGAACGCAGGCTCGAGCGCCGTAACAACAACCCCATTTCTCAACCTCGGACATCACTCTCACTACGAACTGAATCACTCCCGTCCAGCTTTCCATTCACAGCCTCAAGCTCTTCCCAATAAACAGGAGGAACCCATGCAGTTGGGTAGAACTCGCTCTCTACCACGGAAAGGAACGACGCCGGAGGGAAAACTGCTGTATGTACTGTGGTCATTTTGGGCATTTCCGGGGTTCCTGTCCGGAGTTACAGGGAATGCCAACGCTTCTACCACACCGGGAGGGTGGTAAGGCGCAGCGGTCACTCCCGGTTCTGAACACCTCACGGGGTTGGTTCTACCGATCTCCTGCGCTGGAACAGCTTGCAACACTCGTCTCCAGCCCTCATTGATTCCGGAGCAGCAGGGGATTTCATTGATTTGAATTTTGCCCGGCAACTTCAAATCCCTCTGGTGACGTTGGACTCCCCTCTGTCCGTCACAGCCCTGGACGGCAAACCACTGGGATCCGGTGCCGTCACACAGCAGACTATTCCCATCCAAGTCACCATCGGGAGAACCACACCGAGCCGGATGGAGTTTTTGTCACACAATCTCCCCAGCTACCCCTCGTGCTTGGCTACCCCTGGCTAAGCATGCACAACCCCCACATCGACTGGAACGCAGAGAAGATACTGGGCTGGGGTTTAGCCTGTCAGGGCACCTGTCTACTGCCTCACCCTTCCGCTGCCTTTTCACGCCGGGAACCAGAAATCCAGGAGTGGGCCCGAGTGCTGTCGGCGTGCCGTGACTCCAGGCGGTGTTCAGCAGGCAACACACATCCATTCTGCCACCTCACCGTCCGTACGACTGTGCCATTGATCTACTGCCGGAACCAGTCCCCGGGCAAGATCTTTCACTGTCCAGAACTGAGACGATGGCGATGACTACCTACATCCGGGAGGCACTGGCCGCGGGCACATTGTCCTTCCACCTCGCCAGCGGGAGCAGGGTTTTTCTTTGTGGAGAAGAAGGATGGGGCCTGCGGCCATGTATCGACTACCGAGGCCTCAACAACATCACAGTGAAGAACAGGTACCCTCTGCCTCTCATGTCCACGGCCTCGAGATGCTCCAGGGCGCTACCGTATTTTCCAAACTAGACCTCAGGTGTGCATACAACTTGGTGCGCATTCGCGAAGGGGATGAATGGAAACCGCCTTCAACACGCCCGACGGGACATTACGAGTATCTCGTCATGCCGTTTGGGCTCTCCAACAGTCCATCAGTATTCCAAGCTCTTATTAACGACGTATTGAGAGAGGCACTCAACCGCTTTGTGTTTGTGTACCTGGACGACATTCTCATTTTCTCCAGGAACGTCCAGGAACACGAACAACATGTGCGACATGTCCTTCAGCTGCTTCTTAAGAACCAACTGTATGTTAAACTGAGAAGAGCGAGTTCCACGCTTCCACGGTCACATTTCTGGGATTCATTTTACACGCAGGCAGCATCCAAATGGATCCAACCAAGACCCAGGCGGTCAGAGACTGGCCACGCCCCACCTCCGTCAAACAGGTGCAACGTTTCCTTGGCTTCGCCAATTTTTACCGACGATTCATCCGGGATTTCGGAACGGTGGCGGTTCCACTCACCAACCTGACCCGGGGTAAGGAAAAAGCATTCGTCTGGACACCCGCAGCCGAACAAGCCTTCCTACGTCTCAAACAACGCTTCACCTCAGCACCCATCCTGACTATTCCGGACCCATCTCTGCCCTTTGTGGTCGAGGTAGACGCTTCCAACACTGGCATCGGAGCCGTCCTATCTCAACGGATTAAGCCAGACAACAAACTCCGCCCATGTGCCTTCCTGTCACACCGCTTGACACCCACCGAGTGCAACTACGACATTGGGGACCGCGAATTACTGGCGGTGAAAAAAGCGCTGGAGGAGTGGCGTCACTGGCTGGAGGGTTCGGTCCACCCATTCACTGTTTGGACCGATCATAAGAACTTGGAGTACCTACAGCAGGCCAAGCGGCTGAACCCCCGGCAAGCTAGGTGGGCATTGTTCTTCAACCGGTTTCAGTTCACACTCTCCTACCGTCCGGGGTCTAGGAATCAGAAACCCGACTCTCTCCCGGATTTTGAAGCTCCTGACACCGTCGCCCCAGTGGAGACCATCCTCTCACCAAGCCGCATCGCCGCCCGGTCCAGTGGGGCATTGAGACCGTGGTTCGTCAGGCCCTTCGAACGGAACCTGACCCGGGCAATGGCCCACCTAACCATTGTTTTGGTACCCTCAGCTGTTCGAAACCAAGTACTACAGTGGGGTCACGCCTCTTGTCTCACCGGACATCCAGGGGTGACTCGCACCCTGGAGTTTCTTAGTCGAGCGGTTCTGGTGGCCCAAGATGGAGGAGGAGGTCCGGTCATTCGTTCTGGCTTGCGCGGTGTGCACCCAGCACAAAAACCCCCGGACACGTCCCCAAGGGCTACTCCATCCTCTGCCCATTCCTCGCCGCCCATGGTCCCACATCTCCATGGACTTTGTTACAGGGCTACCCCCTTCGCACGGTCAAACTGCGGTTTTTGTGGTTGTGGACCGTTTTTCCAAAGCCTGCCGTTTCATTCCCCTGCCCAAACTGCCCTCGGCCCAGGAGACTGCTGAACTGGTGGTCGAACATGTGTTTCGGGTGTTTGGTCTTCCCTCCGACATCGTGTCCGACCGAGGTCCTCAATTCACCGCCCGGTTCTGGAAGGCATTCTGCACACTCCTTGGAGCCACAGCCAGCCTCTCGTCTGGATACCACCCCCCAGTCCAACGGGCAGACCGAGCGGGTTAACCAGGACATGGAGACGACTCTGAGGTGCCTCTCGGCATCCAACCCCAAGTCCTGGAGCCGCAATCTTCCTTGGGCTGAATACGCCCACAACACCCTTCGCTGCTCCGCCACCGGGATGTCACCCTTCGAGGCTCAGTTCGGCTACCAGCCTCCTCTTCCCTGACCAGGAGAGAGGGAAACCGGGTGCCTTCGGCAGAACTTCATGTGCGACGATGCAAACAAGCCTGGAAGAGAGCCAGGTTAGTCATCGAACGCACCACCCAACAACACCGTAAGCAAGCCGACCGTCTCCGTCGTCCAGCACTCACATTTCACCCTGGCCAGAGGGTCTGGTTATCAACACGGGACCTACCCCTCAAGGTGGAGAACCGCAAGTTGGCTCCACGTTTTGTAGGTCCCTTCAAAGTGGTCCGCCGGGTTAATCCGGTAGCCTATCGTCTCTCACTGCCTCCAGAGATGCGCCGTGTACACCCTACCTTCCACGTCCTCGTCTTCGGCCACTGCTCATCGGGCACACACACCACCGGCTAAGCCTCCTCCTGCCCCTCGTCTCATCAACGGCCACCCAGCGTACACCGTTCGCCGTCTTCTCCAATCCCCGTCGAGTACAGTCAGGAGTCCAGTACCTGGTGGACTGGGAGGGACGGACCAGCGGATCGGTCCTGGATTCCAGCTAAGCAGATTCTGGATCCAGCCCTCATCCGGGACTTCAAGGCTCAGCAGAAGGCTATTATTGGACCGTCGGGAGTCGGTCCTAGAGGGGGGGGTTCTGTAACGAGTCGACCAGCAATCCGTAATTTCCCCAAATCACCAATCAGAAAAAGCAAAAGACACCTCAAGAATGCACCAAGTTAATCCACGTCATTACAGACAGCTGTTAGCACTTACCGGGAGGATATTTAATCTACTGGCATTCTCCATTCATTGCTTGGACATTGTTTAGTTTCGCCTAGACAAACTCGCTTGCGTTTTCATGCTCGCACGTCCTTGTAAAATTCTATTCTTGTTTTGGTTTATTATTAGAGTTCCTTGGTTTAGTTATATCCGTGTTTTGGATTACGTTTTGGATTTGCTACTTAGCTAGCTTTGTTTGTTTCAGTTCATTTATTATTTTGGTTTGTTTTGTGATTTATTTGCGTGTCGCCTCCGACATTGTTTTGCCTACGTTTGTGGATATAAACACCACGAACGTTTTTCCGTATTTTGGGTTTTCTTCGCGCCTGCACTTGGTTCCACCCCTACTACACTCCTGACAGTAGCGGCTTTGTTGCTGTATGACACTCATCATTTTGCAAACTATTCACAGCAATCAACCTCAAGTATGAAACGGTAGCTGGCAGAGTAAGCTAGCTAGCTCGCTAGTGAATTAGCCCCCAACAGTCAGCCCTCATTCATGCGACTCTGGTCATCTATTCTAAAAATTTTAAAGAACGAATAACAAACGGGTATGTGGTAATGCAGTATGCGTGGTTCTGTGGTGCTTGAATAACCCTAGTCCCAATCTATCGGTTGACAACATTTTAAATGTGCTTGTTTAACATTATGCTATTTATATGTTAGGTTCCTTTTTTCACTAGTGTGTGTGTGTGTGTGTGCACATCTCCCACTAATATATCGTTCACCGTGTTGCACTGAACGTGCCTGCAAACTGCAGTGAATTGTTCAGTTCAACTTACATTCTACAGCGCTTGGTAGCCTACTAATCAGAAGTTGAACTGAACGATCCACGAAGTCACTGACCCGGATCTTTGTACTGAACTGAATGAAACTATTTGAATCAGCAAAGTGATTCGTAATGCCCATCACTACTCATAAGGGCAACTACAGAGAGCTGGCTCACGTAATTGCATGGTATGACCCTTTACTAGCGGAGCATTTACAAACGTCAAATGTGTTCACTGGCAATAGCCACCACTATCAAAGCTGAAATAAAAGAAGAGGTAGATGCTGCGCCCTTCTTCTCCTGGCAGATTGACGAGACTACAGACGTAAACTGTCACACACAGCTGTCAGTCATTGTCAGATATGTCGATGACCAGGGTGCCATTCAGGAGCGTTTTTCGTTTTTTTTGATGTGTCGAGTGGGTGGGATTCCCAGTCTTTGTATGAGTTTGTGGACAGCGAAATGTCACAGTTCAACTTCACTGAAAAGCTCATTGCTCAAACCTACGATGGCGCTGCAGTTAAAACTGAGTTCTTCCCGTGTTTTATAGTTTTTTTGTGTGTGTTTTGTCTTTTCCAGGTGACATTCTGGAATGATGAAGGATTTATACTATTTGTTGAATAAACATGCATTTTATGATGAATAAATACCTCATGTAGTTAAAGAAAGCCTAAAGTTTGGACTTATTTACTTATTATTTGTTATTTAATTTTTTTATCTCTCCCATGCTCCCCAAATTTTGAACTCACCAGCCGTCACTGATATATATATATATATATATATATATATATATATATATATATATATACGTATATGTACACACAGTGCCTTGCAAAAGTACTCAGACACTTGGAACGTTTTCAAATGTTGCTGGATGACAAATGATACGTTCACATTTTTTTACATGTAATATTTTTTATTAAAAACTTGCATGCTCAAACTGAATTTTTATAAAGAAGAAATAATTGTATGTCAGCAAATATTTTAAATACAAATGAAATATGCTGCTTGCATAAGTATTCAGACCCCTCGCATTGATATTTGGTGGAGACACCTTTCGCTGCAATAACAGCTTTATGTCTTTTTGTGCAAAGTTTCTATCAACTTTGCACACTGGTTGGAGGTGATTTTCACCCATTTTTCCTGGCAGAATTGCTCCAGTTCTCTCAAGTTACTTGGACATCACTTATAGACAGCAATTTTCAAGCTGTGCCACAGATTCTCGATGGGGTTCAGATCAGGACTTTGACTGAGCCACTCAAGGACATTCACCTTTTCATTCTTGAGCCACTCCAAAGTAGCTTTGGCCCTGTGCTTTGGATCGTTTTCATGTTGAAAGGTGGATTTTTGCCCCAGCTTCATTTTTTTGGGAGACTGAAATACGTTTTCTTGCAGTATCTGCCTGTACTTTGCTCCGTCCGTTATTCTTTATATTCTGGCAAGTTCCCCAGTCCCTGCTGAAGAGAATAATCCCCATAGCATGATACTGCCACCACCATGCCTAACTGTAGGAATGGTGTTACGTGGGGCATAGGCAGTGTTAAGTTTGCACCATACATAATGCTTTGCATTTTGGCCAAAAAGCTCTATTTTAGTCCTATCTGACCACAAAACATTTCCCACATCTTAGCTGGATGCACTCTCTACCAAACTCCAGGTGGGTTTTGAGATGCCTTTTTTCTGATGCACTATTACTCCATTCTTAGCCCCTGAACTCAGTAGCTCTTTTAGAATAATTGTTGGCCTCACAGTGGCTTCCCTCACAAGTCTCCTTCTTGTATGGTCACTGAGTTTAGAGGGACTGCCTTTTCTAGGCAGGGTCTGGGTGGTATGATGCAGCTTCCACTTCTTGATTATTGAGCCAACAGTGATCACTGGGATATCCAAACCCTTAGATATTTTTGTACAACATTCTCTCAATCTGTGCCTTTTGATAACCATATCTCTGACTTCCTGAGAAAACTCTTTGGTCTTCATTTTTGTGTCTTTCCTTCAAATTCATTACCTGACCAATGATCCTCACAAAGACAGGTGTTTTTAATCCTGAAATCATGACAATAACTGTTATGGCCAATCAAGTCATTGTGTGGCTCATTAAGGTAATGTTTTGCACCTGCATTAACTTACTGCTGCCAGAGCACAGGGTTTCAATACTTTTGCAATCAACATTTTTTCCATTTTAATTTCATTTTATGTATCTATATACTTTTTTCCATTAGTTTTTTTCATTACAAATGTGTGGAGTATGTTGTATTTATAACAGATATTAGTTCCTAAATGAAAGTGTCATAAATGAAAGCAACAAAATGTGAAAATTGTGCAAGGGTCTGAGTACTTTTGCAAGGTACTGTATATATATATATATATATATATATATATAATACATCATCATCACAATAATACAATAATCATTTAACCCCTTATTGCCTGAATTAAAAAAAAATTAAAAAATAATTTTTTGCTGTATTAAGGTCTTAAGGGGTTTGAGGCTAATTTGCAGCAATCGTCAACAAGGGGTTAAGTCCTTTAATCAAATCCTCTAACACCTTTTTATATATAACAATTCCACATAATCCCATTGAATCAATTTTCAATTAAATGAGGACTCTTTGCTTTATTTGTAACCCTTCATAGCACATTTTGTCTTTTTTCCTGCTACTCTTTCTTTTGTATCCCTCCTACTCCATGCTGTTTCCTGTTATGTTGTGTTCTTTATGCAAACAAGAGGCACAGGCAACTGTGCTATACTTGAATATTTAAAAAGGTGCAGGCCAGTTTGGCAATTTCAGTTGTGGTGGAATTGCTTTATTTTTAGAATTCTCCTCGCCAGCATTCAAAAATAATGAGAATAATTGCTAGACACAACTCCTGAATTTTCTCCCTGCTGTGTGGCCCTACTTTGTATTATTAGTGTCCCCAAGCAAACAAATTACCCAGAAGGACCAAAGAAAAACAAATTAAGAAAGGACTCGTTCCATGCGTGTGTGGATGGGGGTTGGTCTCAAATCAAGTTTTCGCTTTCTGCTCCAAATTTTATGTTATGGCTCTGGCTCCATTTGGCCCATTTGGTTACATCAAATTCAAACAGAAGCAATTTCCACTGGCAGCTAGCAGTTTAGCAAATTCATTGGGGGATCTGGCTAATGGTAACAGCCCATAAAACCACAGGCTCTGCCGCTAAAGAACCAGAGGGCTCAGCTTGCTAGCCGCAGAAACAATGACTTGAAAATTGCTGAATCTCTTCAAAAAACAATGGTTGTTATCTCACTGCTATAAAATATTTCAACAAAGTGCTGCCCGTGTGAATGCACCAGCCTTCGTTGAGTGTGGACAAGCCAAGCTGACAGCACAGTTTGAGATTGCCAGCTTGCCCACACAGATTACCAATCCTTTTTTTCAATCTCACTCTGAAAACAGGAGATAATAGCAAATTCATGAGACCTGTGGTTCAGGTAAACCATGAAATTACAGAACACCGAAGGGGAACGGTGTAATAATGATGAGCCCTTCATGTGAGAAAAAGAAAAAGAAAAAAGAAAAAAAACAGCTACCCATTGTGATTTTCAATGCATGTCAATGCCCTTTATGCTGATCAAGATGGCTGACAGAGACGTTTTTTATACAGCCTTGTTAGAATCAGAGCGGCCCATCACAGCAGTATGAAATCTCTCTGCTGGGCTCAATGGGATTTCAGGACCATTCCTTTTCCGCTTAACTCACGGCTTACCGTGGTGGCATCACATCTCTGGCATAGTCTGCAGCGAACATCTGCTTCACCACGAGGCCTACCACTTTGAAACGGGAGGGGAACATAAACATCAAAAGGCTGAGGTCACCCTGCAATCAAGGATTAGCCCATTCGGGAGTACGTGCGGGATATGCCTTTCATCGTTCTATTGAAAACCAATAGAATGACTTAGAACTCAGTCATCAAAGGGTTAATGAATGCATGACTTCTTTTAAGTGAATGTGTAGCACCTTTGCGATTCTTAAGCAGAAGAAAGCATGCCACAGCAAGTGATAGATTAGACTATTGCAGCGGAACTGCGCAATCTGTAAGTGAAGTGTACCTTTACAGTTTTTTTACAGATGACCTTGTGGACCTTTTCCAAGCTTTCCAAGTTGGAGATCTTTGGCATCGATAATTCAGCCCTGCATGAATCTGTTCCCAATTAATTGTTGAAATAGATGACTCTCCCTCTGAGAATTCACACAGGATGACACAGAATCTAATTTAGTGGATTTTCCTCATCGTTTTCCTCCAAATTAACATTCCAGAGGAATTCAGTTGCATTGTGATTTTTTTTGTGCTATCAAGAGGCGAGCATGGCTAATCTCACATTTCACTCCTGTTGTGATGTTTGGACATTGTCCCGCATTTTAAGCACATTCAGCATAAGGGCAATCAAACAAATGTCTCTGCTCCCCTCCTCCCCCACCCCCCTTTGTATGCCTCCTATCCAGCCATTACTAATGCCATGGCTTCCATTTGGGTCATAACCACAAACACACAGAGGTGTAGCCATAGCAAGCCAAACAGTTTTCACACACCATTTTCTCTGGAACTTTTTTCCCTTGTCTTTGATTGCTGTGGAACATATCAATACAGGCAAGGGGAGGGGGCAGAGGGTTTGGCGCCTGCTGCCTGCTGTTGAGCAACCTGGGAATAAAGTTTTGACAGATACGGGTGGGGGGAGACTGTTACTGCAATACTGCAATGCTTGTTTGCGGTAATGAGATGGCCTGCTACCCACACAAAGAGAGGGAAAGAGGGGCCGTCGCTCCAGCACGCTGCTGTCTGAGCTGTGCTCTGCTTGTCATTTCCAAGAGCTAATTGGCACCTTCAGAGGGGAAAACACAAACCCTCCTTACGCACCCACCACCCCCCATCTCCAACCCACACATCCCCCTACCCACTGCACCCCCCCCCCCCATTACTGATGCAACAGACTACCTAGTGAGGTAGTAGTATTTATTCTCCTCTAGGCCATTCCAACGTTACAGTCTGTGGGCAGGGACTTGCAGGTGTGTGGGTGGAGCACTGGAAAGGTGGGGCTTGGATTGGAGCCTCCATTCACTCCATTGGTGCCTCCATACTAAGGTAAACAGAACATGACACTTTTTATATTCCTGGGAGCACAATATCAGCATAAACTATATTACTGTTCACCACTTAGACACTGAGGCCGATGTGATCAGGCTGCAGGCTGGGCTGGAATTCGAACAGAAGTTGTTTACCTGTTCTGGCGCGTTCCAGCCATGGTAAGGATCCTCTACTTAGAAAGGAAGTGAATCCACCCACTTCATTTAAGTGCAAAGCAACCTGGGAATTGCAGTTCAAATCAGCAAGGACATCTGTATGATAATGGAAAGGTAATCAAAACTGGCTCTTGTCAACTCTAGGAGCCTAGGCAACCCTCCAGGGTTTCTCCATGGATTCTGGGAAGGAGAGAAGGAGGGTGTACTGCATGCTCAGAAGTGAGCCATGCCTTAGGTGCATGCTTGTTTGGATTCCTCCCAGGGTGCTTGCATAGCTGGAGTGTACAAGGGTAAATTTGTCAGGGGCTTATTAGAAGACTCGTCAGGGGAGAAGCTATCAGTCTGTCTAATTAGTCCCATCCATCCAATGTTGTCATGTTGTACAAACATCCCATCTGCTGGTCTCATCTCTGAATTGCGAGGTGCAGAGACAGGTCCTAAAATTTGCTTTGACACTATTACCCAACATCACGCCTTTGTGTATTACATAAACTTGGTTTCATTCACACAAGCATGTCTGTTTCATGCATTTTTGTGTAATGACTTTGCCTGTCTAGAGAACAGTGTGTGTAGATTGAGCCCACTGATTCCTTCCAGTTTTGAATGTACTTTCTGACAATATTTGTGATATTCAACTAACCAATAATGTAGAAATTATGTGTATGAAATTTACACTTCTTTTAAAAACCTGTAATAACATATAATGCCAAACATGTTTGTTAATTTACAAATAATTATAAATGATACAACATACCAATGGAAAAATAGAATTTAAATATACGTAGATACTTTCCAAACATAGCATTTTCTAAAACACAGAACCATCACAACTGATTAATTGCCTTTGGAAGCTTCACTGAATCGATCATTATTCAGTGTCTTTACTGTATCTGATCAGCTCCTGAATGAATTGTAGGTGTCATCTGTTCAGAAAGCCCCAGAGAGCCATGCAATCTTGTTAAATTGATCAGATCCTACAGATTGCATTAAATGTCTTTAAAGAATTCCAATCTGGTGCTCTAACTCATCCAGTTCTTCAACATACCACCAGAGTCATCCTGCCAATTGCATATTTGTAATGGACTTAACTTCTCAAAAAATTCTGCAACACAATCAAAATTTTGACAACCAGAAATAATGTGGTGAATAATGAAGGTGTAACCTATTTATGTCTTTTATTCCTTACGACATAGCAACTTTGTTTTAATTGTACTGAATAATTCCTGAAATCGGTTAAGTGCACCATTGAAAGCCATGGGCTGTGATTGTGAGGTTTTAGTTGCTTCAGTGGCTTAGATATGTTTGTGGCTGTGGTTATTTAATGGCTTTAATAAACCTACTTATAAGCAAAAAGTAAATACTCTGACAGCAGCATTGTTTTGAAATGGTATTCCAATTTCATGATAACCACAACAAATGCTGCATACCACATGCTGGTGCTTAAATAGAGTTAACATTAATGTGAGTGGCACACAGACACAGACACTTTCAACCTGAAGCCTGTCTGAGGCTTATTGTGGAAGAAAGAGACTAATTCAGGCCTGTCACACTGGCTAATACAATCGCCAAAACAACAGCCCGGTGCTTGCCCCAACTCCATTTCCTCGCCATCCCACAAGGACCCTTGACCCACCGAGTAACCCAGGGGACAACATGGGCAGGAGAGGGGACACACACCCCCATTCCTTCCCCCTCCGAAACTCCAAAGCAATCTCTTTCCCAATCAGCAGCTGGCGAGGGAGATGAAATGCAGTGATTAGAAAGACATCTAGCTCTGCAGTCGGGGCAGGGAGCAGACAAGGGTCCATCTTCCCCCTGTGATGGAATTGCGGCACTCGGTCATTACACCTCCAGACGGCATGGTGACAGTCCCTGTCCCGGCACACCGGCACCGAGAAAAACACCATAGGGATACAGCCGACTGATTCTTTTCTGCTGTGATTCTGGCAAGAAATTATATCTTCTGCGACCCAGCAAGAGATTTAATAAGTTACGCAGAGACCCGACTCTTTGCCCCCACTTCCCAATCCCCGTTAGCTAACCTGAAAGTGTGATTACTGAAGGTAATCATGTTTTTGCATTGTATTTGTGTTGCATTTGGAATGAAATCCAACCATACAGATAGATTGCTGAATTCATGCACATGAAAGAAAAATAGGCCCCCTATTTTGAATGAGGTGAGACAGTTCACCATTGAGATTGGGCACAGTAGCTGTCATTAGCTGTGTCTGGCTACACTCTAATACGTCTATATATGTACAATATATAGTTATTTATGGTTATTTATTATTCTGGTATGGGCATAATAAAAATACATATTTTCTGCATATAGCGTCTTTCTAAACTCCCAGAACATGTAACAGTCAAATGATAAAGCAAACAATAAAATAGAATAAAATACAGTAAACCAGCATTGAGAACAAAAATAAGTCTCTGCAAATGTGCAGTAAGTGAATTCTCTCCTCTTGCTTGAGTAACAGTACATATTCTGAAATGTACTTCTGAAGAGAGAAACAAGTCTGACTTGGCATAAGAACCGGGGCGGTAAAGTGGAGGTTAGGGAACTGGGAACTGTAACCACAAGGTTGGAGATTCAATCTACCGCCATGGTGGTAGCCTCAAGCCAGGCACTCAACTTTAATTACTTTGGCAAATATGCAGCTGTATAAATGCATAACATATAAAAATGCAGGTTATGTAAGTTACCTGGGGGCTTTCGTTGAGTAAATAAAGAATTCAATAAAAATGAATTCTTATTTAAAAGTTTTAAAGGTGAAGTAAGCTGTGGCAAGTAAATTAATCAATGTTATTGTTTTTAGTTGGTTGGTTGATATTGTATTTGTTCTGTAAACTAAAGCACTGATTGCTGTTTACTTCCAATGCTATAAAAGGGGACTAATCTTTGATAATTCAACACAAAAGGTGGGACAGAGGGTTCACTAGATGGTAGAGCGTGAAAATTTAGGACCAACAAATATTAATGTGGTTCTCAGACAAGATGACACTGTTTGTAAAAGTGTGACACCCCCACCCCCTCAAAAATGGGCTACAGTCCTGAGGTCATCTAATTGTCAGTGGTGACAAATGACTAGGCTTGCAGTTTAAAAATGGGGGGGGGGGAAGGGGGTGTCAATAAAACAACCATAATCCTGATCGATCGCTGCAAGGCTGTGCCATTGCATTCCTTTGCCGAGTGATGAATAATTACCTCGCCATCCTCTGTCCACGTTCCCGTCTGCTCCACGAGGCTGGCACTCATAACTGCAGCAGTTCTCCCCCAAATTACCAGATCCCCCCCAAAAGTCTCCACGCAACATGAGAAATATAGTTTTTAATGGAATATCGACGAACAAAGCAAATCATGGACACCCATGAAAGCCGGGTAAAATACAGTTATTACAAACCTCGTTTGCCAAATGAATGGCTGATCAATAACAGATTAATTGCTTTCTCTGGGCGTAAATCCATAAAGCGTTCCAGGGTTTCTCCATGCTGAGATAACACGCTCAAAAGTCACAATGCTTTTGCAGAAAGAAAAAAAAAAGAAAAGAACATGGGATACCTCCATAACAATATCTCACCGTGACAACCCGGGCATGAATAACCCGTAGAATAAGCTGGCCGCAAATAAAAAAAAATCAATTGCACTCTAAAATTGCCTGCACCCACTTAAAACCTTGCAAAAATAATCTATTTACTTAAGAGGGCCTACACATACACATACACTTTCAACATCCGTGGTTTAAGTAGAATAAAAATAAAATATTCTGTTTTGTTAGTGAGGCACAGATGCAGCGTTCTATGAGAACCAGGTGTTGCAGGCATGATATAATGCACGCTTTATTACCCCGTTTGAACAAAAAGCATCGAGGCATCCTGGCTTGTTTTGGAATATCCTTTTATTTCATGTCACCTCTGATTTACTTTACTGTGGATTTTCCAATGTGGACCAGATACACTTATCAAAATAATATTGTGTGAAAACAATCTTTAAGTTCACATTTCCAGCCTGAGGGGTTTTTTTTGGGGGGGGGGGAGGGATTAGAAGAACTGCAGTGCTGACCAAACAAATGAGTGCGCCTTGGGGTTCCCAGATTGAGAAACACAGAAACATTCATTTTTCCCTTAGTTCAGAACCGTGGCATGACCCAAAACTGCGCACGCAGCATGGGCAAACACTATCTATTATCAGGGTTTGATGTCTATAAAAATGAGTGTCCCTGGTAAGCAAATTAAGGTAATCAGGGCATAAAAAGGCATACAGAATTTTTTTCTCTGGTATGATCACATAATAATGAAAATCGGATTGCATTAGTGGCGCCTTTCATCTTATCTCAGAATCTCAAAGTGCTTTCCAGTGAAGAAGGGAATCTCAGGCTCCCTGATGACCAAATCACCCTCACCATAGAGGAGTGCAGTCGATTCTCGATCTCCTTATAGCGGTTCTTGTCCCTGGTCTCTTCTAAAGGTCAGGTCTCATTTGTCATGCAGTGGACACACCTGAGATACCGTGACTAGAGATTCGAGCTAAACCGAGTGCCGGCTGCCATCCACAGCTGGCGCTCCGGAATTCTAAACAGCCATGGCAGGGCTTCATTTTCATGCAATGACTTCGCCATAACCCCTGGTCACCTCCATAAAGTGTTTCACTGACCCTTCTGCCAAGCTCTAAAATGGAGGGCTTATCGCCACCAGTTAAAGGCAGGGGCTGAGCGGCGTAATGTCGAGCTTCTGCTTAGAAAAAACAAAAAGCCTTTCAGAAATGAAGTGCAGTTTCAGGGTGAACCCCAACAAATATCCAGAAAAAAAAAAAATGTAACCGTGGACCAGAAGCCCATTCTTTAATTCCTACATTCACTCCTTGTCCTATTGACTAAGGCTTTGTAAGGGATCTTGTTAAGGGAAAGCCACTCCCCACCCTCTTCACTTAGCCTTAGTGAAAAATTGAGAATTACCCTGCTCAATGTTTAACCTCGTTGTGATTGATAGCCTGAGAGCACTGCAGGTGTTGGAATGCTAAGGAGTAAAGGGTTTTAGACAGTTAATAAAGAGATTTCTCCCCTCCAATCCTTCATTCTTCTTAAAGGCTAATATGGTTTCCATTGGCATATTGTGCTGACTTCAGGAGTAGGGGGCAGAATTCTTGTTAATAAATAAAAATAAAGGGGGGCTGGCGGATAGCGTAGCGTTCTAACGCACCACGCTTCGGAGTGGTGTGCGCTGCCCGCCAGGGACTCGGATCGAAACCCGCGTCTCTACCAGACCGGCCCTGGTCGTCAGCCCAATCGGAGGCGGCATTTGGCTGTCCGCCTCCGGGGGAAGGGGGAGGGAGAGCCGGCACGAGTCCGTCGAGGAGAAGGTTAAGGCGTCCGTGGAAGAATTCTCGTCTCGGAAGAGGCGGGAACAATCGGCCAGGAATGTGTGTCTCGCTCCCGGAGGACGGGCGACGGACTCGTGGGGGTGGGGAATTGAAATAAATAGAGGGTTTAATTGGCAACCAAATTGGGAGAAAAACGGGGAAATATCCTAAATAAACGTATAAAAAAATTAAAAAAAGCTTTGCCAAAATAATTTTCTCCACCAAGGCCTTTGTGGTATTGTCGCCGTGTCCCACGCTTGTTCGGTGTGTTACTCATGCACCGTTGACATCACAGGGCCCGGCCTCCATTAATCTCCTTTGGACACATTTTTTTTTCTCTCTGCCAATACACCTCACGGAGAGAGGCTTCCTCGTAGTGGTTCCCCCATGCTTAACTCTGATGGATGCCCCCCTTAAGCATTGATCCAGACTTTACTGGATCTGATCTCGTCATCATGTTTGAGTTTTAAGAGCAGCATGCTTGACGCTCTCCTTCGCGTAACGCCAAATAAAGTCAATATCATTTGGGTGGTTTTCTTTCTCTCCAAATGAATACTGCCACGGTCAATAATTCTAAATAATAGAATCCTGCAACGTGCAAGTAACTACACAAGGCACACTATTTAAGAAACAAGGACAAATGTATAACATTTTTCAAGCATGGGGTTCAGTCATAGTCAAGTTAATGACCAGGTTGCAATGTCTTTTTGATTAAAGTAAATAATTTAAGGTAATGAGCTAACCTGAGGTAGCACCCTTGAATTAGATCATAATATAAACAAAGCACCTTATAAGTTACAAGATGGGTAAGAGTTTACTTGAATTGTGCTTGATGAAGAATTCTTAATGCCTTTATCAGCTGGTCAAAATCCTTGTCATAAACATGCATAAAGCTTATGGACTGGTGTTTATCACACACTCTTTACAAATGATGTTAGAATAGGTACTACACATCAAGTCAATGCTTTATAGCATTAATAGAAGTTCCATGAGTATCCATTTGTAAGCTATTGATAAGAGGTGACTAGTGTGTACTTTAGGATAGGCACTGAAAAGCAATTAACAGTAACAAATGGTTTCAATTCATGGTTTAATTTACAGTTTATATGATTAATGAAAGGGACCTTGTTACACAGCATGTGACACAACCCAGATTGGAACAGAATAGCAGGACACAGGGAATGGAGTTGACGGTCTGCGGACCAGATTTTTATTCTTTGTCCCACAGGGAGAGGGAGAGAACACGCACAATAAAAAATTAACAAAAATAATTGTTAACCCCTCACGGGTTCCAGCTAAAAGCAATAAATCAAAATAACAAACGAAATAAAAGGCACCTTTCGGTCAAATACTACACAACACTACACACAGACAATTGTGACTTTTCAGTTGCATTTTCCAGCCACCTACTAAGAGAGCAGAGCAGTTTAAGCACACAGGTACAATGAGATAATGCCGCACAGCTGTTATCTAGCTGCCCTGCCATTAGGCGTGGCTGTTAATCCTCCTGATTCCCCTGCCTAGATTGACACCTTCCACAGACCTCAACATAAAGTATTTCCATAGGAAATAGCAATGACATCACCAGATATGGTAGAACCTCGGAAATGAGGACACATCTGAAATGGAGGTCATTCAGCACTCATTCAGAATATTTGTATCTTTGAAATTATGTAAAAATGCACCCATTTAACCTTTTGGAGATGGATATTTTTTTGAATGCGACTAAAACTAACGTGAGATTCAGCTATTTAGTTATTTGTACAGCTCTTCAATGAGTTCTTTTGAGTTAGAAGTAATGTTAAGTAATAACCATGGTTTAAAGGTATGGGTTTCAACCTCCTTTATGTTGTAGTGATGTTAGCTTGGGTCACATCAACGTACAAGTATTCAATATTTATTTAGTGGGAACGGCAGCCAGTAGAACCCAATTTGTGTAGAACAAAAGGCAGGGCAACAAACGTATCGATAATCAGAATCTTTATTAATACAATCACTAGGGAAATCTATTAATGAACTACAGTAGTTGTGATTATGGCACCATATAATTACTAAAGCACACAATGACAACTAACACCAAGCAGCAAACTCAAAAAAGACAAAAAGGGAAAAGAAGGTGGAAAGTCCATGAAACCCCAGATCAGCTGGCTGGCAGAGTTGTTCCTGCAGTAATTCCAGCGGCAGAGACGACACACAAATTGTCCAAATCCGTTGGGCCATTTAGGCATGAGAAAAGTGAGAACCCTCACCTGAACACACGGAAATGGTCAGTCCAAAGGAATCCACACAAAGCTATGCCGAGACTCGAAGATCAGACGATTAGGCGAGACTTCAGGAAGCGGCAACTTGCAGTCCAAAACCAAGTTGATAATTACAACAAATTCCTGGTACTTATCGATTTGCGTGCTGTTGTTGGCTAGGTAACCCTCCGTTCAGTGAAAAAAGTTCATTTATTTTGGGTTACGTTTTAAGCCCAAACTTTCCGCTACCCAACGTGAGTCAAGCTCCATCACTGGTTGGCTCCCCAGTATCATGCCGATGATGGGTGTGTCCTGTGGTTGACGTGCCCTGCTTCCGAGTGGCTGAGCAGGTGAGGACTGTGTCCCATGACCGATGTCCCTCCTCCCGATGTGGCCGACAATGATGTCCGCTGCGATGTTTCGGGCACAGTCAGTATTGTTCACTGCGGATTGACTATATGCTCGTTAAGGCACCTCTCCTTGCTCATCTCATGGCACGTCATTGTGGTAGGTGGCCTACTGCTTTGCTCCAAATTGTCTGTAGACCAGGATCTACAATGTCAAGCTGACAAATTGGTGTGGTAGAAATAATAATCCCTCTCCCCTGCTGAACAATCCGAGAACACCCACAGTACCCATCCTCTAAAAAGTAATCAAATAATATGTTTAGAAATTGTTTTGTTTTCACATCCCAACTAATTAGCAATATATTTCTGCTATAAAAGCTATCTGCTATAAAACACTTGAATATGTGAGTTTCTAAAACAACATGAGAGATCTAACAGATTTTGAAAGAGATCAAATAGTGCCTGAATTATAGGTGCGTCAGTCACAGAAACTGCAAAATGATTTAATGTATCGAAAATCATGACACCCTGCGACAAATAAGGAAAAACTGCATCAGGAAAGAGCGACAGTGGTTGCAAATCAAAGGTCACTGACAGGGATAGAAGGACAGTTAACGGGATAGTTACTAAAAATCATAAATCAGATTACCACAGAACTGAATCTACCCCTCCATGACCCAGTCTCAACAAAAACTCTACATTGTGAGCTACACAAAACTGACATTTATGGTAGGGCTGCCATTGGGAAATTGCTTGTAACCAAGGCCAATGTGCAACAACGCATGGCCTCATGTAATGAGCACAAAGCCTGGACTTTAATATATAATACTGTAATATATATTATATATGGACTATAATATGGGCTGACGAGTCTTTTACTTACTTTAATCTTTTACTATTTTTCCTGCATCCAGATGGGTTTGGAGAAAATCAAAGGAAGTCTTCAACCCACATTGCCTGTTCCCAACTGTTAAACATGGTAGTGGATCTGTTATGGTATGGGCAGGCATCTTGTGGGAGTCATTGGGTCCGATTATTACACTGCATGGTAGAATTACAGTTAAGGAATACAAAGCTATTGTAGGCGACCAGATTCAACCTATGATGCAAACATTCCTCAAGATGTTCCCATATTCCAAGACGATAACGCCCCCATACACACTGCTAAATGGATTCAAGAGTGGTTTCATGAACACCAGGATGAAGTCAAATACCTTCCATGGCCTCCACAATCACCAGACATCATTGAACCACCTGAAAAGTTTTGGAACGTAGTGTGGAATGGATTTCCACCGCCTTCATCTCTCATAGAACTGGAGAATTTCCTTTCTGAGGAAGGTCCCACTAGAAAGTGTATAATAACATTCCAAGAAGGATTGAAGCTGTTCTAGCAAATGCAAAGGACAGCCCAGTTCCTTATTAGTTCATTATATTCAATAATATTCATATATTGTTTGGTGTTTCAATGATTTTGTCAACCCCCTGTATGTCTCACTCACACGTACACCTGTCACACGCCACGTGACAATCCCTGGACGGGAATAGAGCAGTCTGGAAACAGGGAGTGGAGTTTGTCGGTCTACGGACCGGATTTTATTATTTCTTTAAAAGTTATCTGATCCCCGACACGGGCAGAAAACTAGACCGGGAGTTTTTCAAACAAATAAACAAAACTAAATCTGTCCGTCGCCCTCACGGGTTCGGGACACAAAAACAATAAACTTCAAAACACAACAAACTTGTCACAAAATAAACTGTTTTACTTTTACTTTCACTTTCTTTCTTTCTTTTTCAGTTGCTTTTTTCTCCTCGGTCTCCCACACCTTTGCCTTCCTTGTTCCAGCCACCTACTGAAGAGAGCAGAGCAGTTTTAAAGCACACCGATGTGATTAGTAAACACAAGACCGGTGTGTGCGTTGGCTGCTCTGCCAGTAGGCGTGGCCGCTAATCACCCTGATCAGCTGCCGAGACCGACACCTTCCACACATACATATAAATACACGCATATATTTACCTGTAGATATCTAATATTGTCAGTAATAAAAAATTAATAATAGGGGTCTCCCATGTGGTGTAGCAGTAGAATGTCTGATGCTGCCCACTGTGACTGGGGTTCAATTCCACTGGCCACGCCAGTTTCGGCTCTGGCCGGGAGTGCCACTAGGGGGCGGCAATTGGCTGTTCGCCCCAGGGTGGGGGGAGGGAAGCTCTATACGAGCTCTCTGCGTATAGGAGTAGCCTTGTGCACATACCGGAGTTACCGTGACGGCTTAGCGGGTTCCGGCTCAGAAGAGGCGGCGCTCCGCTGCATGTCACTGCTACGGCAGTACGGCATCGAGCTCTCAATATGAGGGAGGGGGATAATTGACTTGAAAAAAGAGAGGGTATAATTGGCTACTAAATTGGGAGAAAATGGGGAAAAAATAATAATAATAAATAAATCATTAATACAAATTATGTGCACTTCAAGGAATAGCATGAAGTCCAATTACACATGATGATTGTGATGTTATTGATAGTGATGATGACTGATCTGACCTTTGTTAGTAGACACAAAGACTTGGGAAAAGCAGTAAACATACAAAATAATGTGTGGTCTTAATTGAGAAATGTAGATTAATGTATTTGCTACAAGAGGGAAAACAGACAGAAAACTGCCTACATTACAGCATAAGACATAGGTCCAACTGCCAATATCCCCTAAAAAGGAACACAGGAAAACACCTGTGAAATAGTGGGGTGCTTTTCAGGACGTTTTTTTTCTGTGGCAGGTCATTTCCATTTTCATAGCAAAAAAGCAAATAATGGAAGCCATTCTTCTGCCCCTCACTGTTATCAGCTCCTTCCAAATGTATTTATTTTTTGCAGGCAGAGGGGCTTTCTTGTGCAGCACAAAAGAGAGAGGTTAATTTGTTTTCCAGTGCAGTCACAGTCACATTTGTGACATACATAACCGATAATTTAGCTACCGGTGCCTGACTGCATAATACTCTTCCCAGAGGACGTCGTACTGAGTAGGGCACAAGCACAGAGGGAATATCAGAATTAAAATGCTCCAGCTATATTCCACAAAGCTGTTACACATTGGCCTATTTCACAACTTCAATTTTTCACTTTCTCCTCACTCCGAGCAAGGCTTTTCCAATGTGTATGTCATAATTTATACCCTTTGCTATGGTTAGAACAAACAGAAACAGACACAGAAAGGCTGAAGTAAGATCTTATAATGTGTTCCTAAGCTGGGTGAATGAATGTTCATGTTAACACATCTTTGCTGGTTGTCACAGGAAATTAATTGCTGATGATCAAATATGGTGACCCCCATCTCTGTTCAATCAAAAGCCAGTTAATTACATCTACTAATTATCGCTGACAATTTGCCACTTGGATAGCCAGAGATTTTACGCAAACGACAAATCGGTCACCCTCTCTCAATCAGCACATTGTAATTACAGCGCTCAACAGTGTTAACTAGTGCTTTCAGCACAACTGGCTTCACATTATCATTCAATAAACCGCACATATAATGTCTGCGTTTTATTGTGTTCACTGTTTTAATGCAGACTTTTTAAGGCACACTGAGGATCAAACCCACAACTCAAAGGAGCCAAATATATGCAATTAGAACATAATTTGCATATTGTAACATTTCAACAGTCACAGGGAGCACAGCTTTTATCAGCCAGCTACTCTCCCATTACGAGATTCACAAAAAAGATGGATGCAGCTTCCGCACACTGTGTATTTGCAAATCTCATCGTGTCCCTGTCAGAACCAGTGGTGGCTGCCACTAGAGGGGTGTTAAAGTGCCACCCCATCTGGCATTTCAAGCTATTCTCAAAAAACAAAACACAAAAATGTTCCACACAAAAAGCCACATCCACCCAGATCCATTACAGTTTTTGAAATGGAGGATGGAGGACTGACTGTAATTTAATTTCAATAGAACATAGCAATAAGCTGCAGTACCCACCATAACCACTTGATCCCCAGTGCCATGTTACAATACAATACAACACAAAATGCTCTTATATAGTGCTCTTCTTGCAAACAACCTAGGGTGCTTTATAAGAAAAAACATAATAATCATCTGAATCAGCTAAAAGTCCAAACTCAGAGGACATTACTGTAATGTAATGTAATGTAATGGAGGAATAGGCACATGAGCTGCACCTCTGATATGGCTTGTCATTGAGTTCCAGAGATGAGGTTCAGAACAGCTAAAAGCTCTTCCCCCAACTGTTTTTAAATGACTGTGAGGTGTCACCAAGACATCAGCAGTTGCTGATCGCAGATTGTAACTGGGAACATAAGGTTCAATCATATCCTGCAAGTATGAAGGTCCAAGGCCATGAAGTGCTTTATACGTAGTTGAGCAAAACCTTAAATTCAGCCTTGGCCAATGGAATGTCTGAAAGACAGGAGTGATGTATTCTGTGCGGCACAGGTGTGTGTAAGCACTCTAGTTGCTGCATTCTGCACTAATTGAAGCTGCTACAATGAAGAATCTGGTAAACTGACGAACAGAGCTCTACAATAGTCCAGCCTAGACATTACAAAGGCATGTACCAGCATTTTGGTATGTTTCTCTGACATAATTGGTCTCAATTTCGCAATATTGCACAAGTGAAAGTAAGATGTCTTAACTACTGACTTAATGTGGTCATCCAGCCACAGCCCAGGATCCATTATAACTACCAGTTTTTCTACAGTTTCCAGCTGTTTCAGAGAATGGCCATCAAATGGGATGTCTATACATGGTAACGTAGTCAAGCTGGGCCTGGAGCCTACCAGCAACACTTCTGTCTTTGGTGCCACACTGGAACTAAGCAGCTCCATTTGTTTACAATTTTTTATTTTATTAACCGTATAGGTTTACCCTCTTCAAGAGAGTCAGAATTTTTTAATGTAGTAGTGGGCTTGCCTACAGTGGTGTTGGAACAGTGAAGTTAGAATAAAAATGGTACATTCCCTGAATCCAGTAGCCTTAACAGTCAAATGCCCTTGTTTAAAGTTCAGCACACAGTGTTAAAACCCCTCACTTATCCTATATTTATTTGATTTAATATAATAATTACTACACAGGATACCAATTATCAATTAAATCACCGAATTTGTTGATAGGCAGAGCAATTTGGTGGATCAACCTTCATCAAAATATACAACTCACAATTCAATTAAAATTAACAGCTGGTTTATTCAGTTACAACAGTTAGACAACATATTCAACGTCCAATCTACAGACTTAGGTTCAACTACCTTAACAAATACTAAATCCTAGACATAAAATTGATATGTAACAATCACAAAAGAAATGAAATGGAAGAAAATCATACCAAACCAAGCTTGTCTCTCTCCAAAAACGCAAACACACGCAGCCAAGGAGTGAGCTGAAACCATATCGTCCAAGAGAACAGGAAAAAAAACGTGTAGAATTCCACCCAAATGTGCCTCGAGCCACCAACGGGTCACACTTTAAGTGTTTGGAGGGGGGGAGGTTGGCAGACTCCATTCTTAGCCCATAATTTATGATTTGGGGAAGGTCCAGCGCAAGCCAGGTTCAGACCACCTTTTTATATTTTGTTTTGGGTCACTTACAACAAGATATATTTTCAAGGTCGCCATTGATATGCTCCTCTCATGTTGAGAATTGTGGCGATATCAAACATCACTAGGGCCTGGAGATGCCAGCTTAGTTTATACAGAGATGTTGGTTGAGCTGATATTTGGAGAGGCATAATATGCTCAAGAGCATTGCTATCAAGTGACAAGGCTAATCATACAGTACCATGTTGACCTCTGCTTTAATCTGGCAGACCATAATTATTTTCTCCATGATCCATAATTTCCAGCTCATAGACAGACGTTGTGGTGTGTGGCTTATTAAAGCTACATACTCAAGTGCCCTGGCCTCACTCACAGAGCAGTAAGCCCTCCAATGATGGCCCCACTCTGTCTGCCTGCACAGGATGACCAAAAGGCACCTCCCCGACAGTGGGCAGGGCTAGCACCTAAGGCCCTGCTTCAGGAATGTTGGCTTAATTATTATTATTTTTTTCAATTTTCAATTTTCAATTTCTGCTGTCCCTCATATTGAGTCCCTCATATTGAGAGTCCACTGCCGTAGTCCTGATACCAGCAGTGACATGCAGTGGAGCACCGCCTCTTCCGAGCCGAAACCACCAAGCCGTCACCATAATTCCGGTATCCGTTCCGGGGCACTCCTATACGCAGTGAACTCGTATCGGCTTCCCTCCCCCCACCCTGGGGCGGACAACCAATTGCCCCCTCCCTAGTGGCACTCCCGGCCAGAGCCGAAACTGGTGCGGCCGGTGGAATTGAACCCCAGTCGCAGTGGGCAGCGTCAGACATTCTACTACTACACCACTCGGGAGGCCATGCTGGCTTAATTGTTTTTTTTAAATGAATAACATTTAAAAACTTTAATTTACTTTTAGATAATTTATTAGGCTAAATCAATCATAGTGACCAATGTACTCATTTACAGAGGTATAATTTGGCAAGGCTTGGACAAAACCTAGGCTTTGGCTTTCTGTCTCTCACTATATGATGGATTCCACTTTAAGAAATGGCATACAGTACAAATAAATGGTGTCTAGGTTGAGTGCTGAATTTTTTTCTTTTTTTAAACAAATACCATGATGGTTGTGTGAGTGGGAGCTGAAATGAAAAGGTTGCAAACATGTCTTCCCTCAAACACTCTGCGCTATTCATCTCATCTGCTCACAGCCAGCTCTGCTATCATCCGTTTCCTGGTGGAAAACAATACATTCTGAGGACAAAGAAAAATATGCTTGGGTTTTATTTTGAAATAACTCAATTAGATGAGAATTTCATCGCAACTCAATTGTATGGTTCTGTGTCGCTCTGAAACCTTATAAAGCAAGAAATGTAAGTAGATTTTTTTTTTGCTGTATATATATATATATATGAATACAGGAGCCTACTGTAGCCTACTGTATATATATATACAGTCAAGCCGGAAAGTCTGCACACCCCTTTTACCCTCTCCACGTTTCATTGCATTACAGACTTATTCTACAATAGATTAAGTTCATTTTTTGTCTCAAAATTCTACACAAAATAGCCCATAATGACAAAGTGAAAACAGGTTTTTAGACATTTGTGCTAATTTATTAAAAATCTAAATGTAAAATATCATATGTACACAAGTGTGCACACCCTTTGATATGACACCCAAAAGTGAGCTGAGGTGCATTTTGTTTCAACCATCTCTGCACCACTCCATCAATCAGGCCTTTTTGGTAGTGGCTAGATGGAAGCTACTCCTGAGTGAAAGGCATATGTCAGCCCACCTGGAGTTCGCCAAATGGCACTTAAAGGACTCTAAGAGCATCAGGAAAAAGATTATCCGGTCTGATGAGACACAAATTGAACTTTTGCTACCATAAAGGTCTGATTGATAGAGTGCTGCAGAGATGTTTGTCCTTCTATCAGGTTCTCCCATCACTGCAGAGGAACTCTGAAGCTCTCTTAGAGTGGCCATTTGGTTCTTGGTCACCTCCCTGACCATGGCCCTTCTTGCCCGGTTACTGAGTTTGGCCAGACAGCCAGCTCTAAGAAGATTGTGGTGGTTCCAAACTTCTTCCATTTCACAATGATGGAGCCCACTGTTCTCCTGGGTGCTTTCAATGCTTTAGCAATGTTTTTATACCCTTCCCCAGATCTATGCCTCAACACAATTCTATCTCGGAGGTCTATGGAGAGTTCCTAGGACTTCATGGCTTGGTTTTTACTCTGATATGCACTGTCAACTGTGGGACCTTATATAGACAGGTGTGTTCCTTTCCAAATCATGTCCAATCAATTGAATTTACCACAGGTGGACTAGAATCAAGTTGTAGAAACATCTCAAGCAGTATCAGTGGAAACAAAATGCACCTCAGCTCACTTTTGGGTGTCATATCAAAGGGTGTGCACACTTGTGTACATATGATATTTTACATTTACAATATGCACAAATGTCTAAAAACCTGTTTTCACTTTGTCATTATGGGCTATTTTGTGTGGAATTTTGAGACAAAAAATGAACTTAATCTATTGTAGAATAAGTCTGTAACGCAATGAAACGTGGAGAGGGTGAAAGGGGTGTGCAGACTTTCCGGCTTGACTGTATATATATATATATACAGTAGGCTCCGCTTTTATTCATAACCTTGATAAAGATGAACAAAAGAGATTGTATAAAATAAACGATATAAGTAATGAGGTATTCAGAAAATTCAGAAAATTCCAAACCTACATTACTAATACAATTGTTCAGAAAAACATATTTTGTTTTATTAATAATATTTTTTTCCAGAAAACATCTGGAACACAATTATTCACAACCCTAACTATTCTTTGAAATTGAATCCAACAAAAACAAATCTTCATAAATATACAACTTATTTGAAGTTCATTGGAAGGTTATGGAGCACATTTGAAATACTGTGGTCAGCAATTATCATTGTGAAAGGCAAAGAACTCCCTGAAAGCATCAGACAAAAGGTTATTGACCTCTACAGATCAGGAATGGCTACAAAAAAATCACTAAAAAGTTAGATACCACGTTTCACTGTTGTGAATTATTGGGAAGTTTAAGGCCACTGGAACAGTGGCTAACCTGCCAGGTAGAGGACGCAAGTCTATCTTACCCTCACGTGTAGTAAGACGGATGGTATGAGAGGCAAAAAGAAGTCCAAGGGGCACAGTTCAAGATCTCCAATACAACCTGGCACCTTGGGGTTACAAGGTGTCTAAAGCTACCATTCGATGGCAACTACATGACAATGACCTTTATGGCAGAAGGAAGCCTGTTTTGAATACAGTTCCCCGAAAAAGGCATCTGAAACTAAATCTGAACAACAATTGGGACCGTGTCTTGAGGCCAAATCAAGTTTTTTGGACAGGCCCATTAGCATTATGTTTGGTGTCCAAAGAATGCAAGTAATGTTGAAAAGCACCTCATGCCTATGGTGAAACATGGTGGTGGATCTTTAATGCTTTTGGGTTGTTTTACATCCACAGGCCCTGGGGCCCTTATTAAAATGGATGGAACCATGAACTCCAGCATGTACATTTTGTCCAAAAACCTTGGACAAAGGTTGGACCGTCCAATAAGACAACGATCCCAAACATACGTCCAAAGAAACTAAGAAATGGACAGAGCACAAGATCAATGTCCTGGCGTGGCCATCTCAGTCTCCAGACCTGAATCCAATTGAACATTTGTGGTTTGAACTAAAGAAAACAGTCCAAAATAGCATCTATTAACATGTTCTATTGTCTGAAATGGCATCACATGTGCACACCCTTATATGTCTAAAATAATGATGTGTGGCCTACAATTGGCTAAACTATGAACAGAGGGTGTTTTTGGTCTAAGTAGATCTGAACAGATGGTGTTTTTGGTCTAAGTACATATTGATCAATAGGGAGAATTAATCATTTGGGGTATGGAGTATTTTTTATAATGTAACTGTCAGGAAAATTCAGAAGCAAAGGGTACAGAAGGTAAGAACTGAGAGCATGTGGGCATTGCAGGTATTTATTTGGGAGACCCTGAAAAGTGCCTTGGTGCTTGTGAAGGATGAGCCTTCATTTATCTGTTAAAATGCACACTGTTGGGTAGGAAAGTACCAAATGTTTAAACTTGTCAAACCATTTTAATTGGAATGGATGTTGATAGGGTCATTATATGTTTGTCAAATGTGCAGGATCTTCTGTTTCACTCAGTGTTCAATTTACAAATCTCTCAAAGTGATCTACACCAACCATTTCCTTTGACTCATTGTGTTTGTAATTGAGAGTGTGTGGGAGTGAACGCCAGAACCCATGATTGCCTCACCTGAGTTCGACCTGAGCCAATTTAAGGCAATTTAAGGCATTAAGCCATTTATGTGCAGGTGTGTGGCTGCTGAAGGGGAATCGATATGACTCTTGACAAGGCATAAGTATGGATGATGCATAGAGTGCTTTCGTGCTGGTTTGGGATTATTTTTTAATTAAATAGTTTGTATTTTTGTAAAGAGGCTCCTTCTCTGTTTTTTTATGGCCGGTGCATTGGCCATCATCGACACAGTGCTGAATAGGTATGGGGTATTCCCTGCCACCCATAACTTGGCATAATGCATACCTGCCATCCCAATCTTTGATGAGCTCAATTTAGACATGCTCATTCTGTATGCTTCCGTACCATTGTACGAAAGTCTGTTAACTCGTTGTGTGCTGTCTGTCAGTGTTATCTCAAATTAAGGTTTATTGATTCTGTATGTGTTTTATGTTTATGTTGTGCTTGGCTAGCTGCATGCATGCACTGATGCACTATGAATTGACCTGGTTGAACTGACCTATGGAGCAAAAGGTTAATCAGTGAAAAATGTGCAGATAAGGTAGACAGAAATGACCAGGTACGATTGTTGCGTCAGAATGAGAATGTTCCGTTGTTAACCTTCCAATCATCACATTTATGACCACACACTGCAGGGACCACTCATCAATGATCACACTGGTGTGATCGTATGCATCATGGATCAGGGTTAATATATATTCTGTTACTAGTTTATTACATATTATTACAGATTTAGTATGTGAAAACTGGAAATAATTCAAGCCGACAGGTTTTATTTTTTCAAATGCCAACATGGCTTATTCTTTTTAAGAGTTATGGAAGTAGATTAAAATGATTTAGAGATGTTTAGAGAGTAGAAACTATTTATCCCCCCAAAGGAATAGGATTCATGAAATGAATGAATATTACAAGTTTACTGCAGCACTGCGTGTTTGGTTTTCTTTCATAGTATAGATTCACAGTGCAAGATTCATCAAAACGTTCTCTTCTGATGAAAAATAAATATTTGTTCCTTAATTTCTTCATCTTAAATGTTTGAAAGCATCTGTACAGGGAAACAAACACTTGTAGTGAAAATGTACCTCGTACTCTCCCTGCATGTGTAAATTCTCATTAAGATCTAATCTAAATGACAGGACAAGTTAAATTCACACAGGACTCAGGAACACATCGCATTTGTGTCTAATAACCATAAGTGCTCCAAGATGTTATGAATTGTTACATTGTATCAATCTGTAAAGTAATACTTTTACACAACCACGTTAAACATCTGATTGAAAGCAATGCTGGAAAACTTTTTAGGGGCATAAGATGGAGCTGAATCAATAGACTTTTTGTGAGTTCCCACCACTTTAAGGTCCTTTTCAGAATCTATTTAAGAAGTTTATTATACTTTACTGATCATGTAATTTGCTTGTATTGCCTTTAACCTTGTTTCATAAAATCCTTATTAACTCATTAGGTAAAATCTATTTTTTTCCCCTCATACATTGTCACTGGCAAGCAGCTCTTGGTGGCTTTTTTTGTTGTTCAGTTTTTCAGCATGCACATATGCACTGTGCCCATAACTGTTTCTTAATTTAGAACCAGTTTATCATTGTCTTGGCAATGGAACATGGTGTTTAATGCATTTTATCATCGCTTAGATCGATGGTTCGGCAAAATAAGTCAAGGTGTTCAGTGATTGATGGATAGCAGGAAAAAAACAAGAAAAACAAGAAAAACAAAGCATTTCTGCAAGGAGCGGGCTTGATCTGTCACGTCTCAGATCATCAAAGTCACCGGAGCTTATTATTATTGCCTCGCAAACTATTCAAGTCTTCCAACATTTGGCTGCATTGTGCAAGAGCGCAACCTTGATTTGTCGACAAGGGTTTGATTGATTGTTGGAAAGTTCTGAATGAATTATTAATGTAATCCCTTCCTCAGAGCCTGAGGCAGACCTTGGTGGAGCTGCAAATGCACACGGGCCCATGTTTTATCCGCTGCGGCTCGAGTGGCGAATTTCAATGGTGGTGCAGCAAAACAATCACGGCAATAAGTGGCCTCTCCGCTTGGTTCAGTAGCCGCTTCCCATGTAGCCACGCAAATGCAGGTGCTCATCCAATGTCTCAGGTGATATTTCGGTGCTTTCAGCAAGTCACAGAGATTAACCCAACTCAACACGGGTACATGTTTGGGTGCTCACTACAGCTGCACAGACCTGTTAAACTGCCTCAATCACAATCATTCAAAGTGCTGTACATCATCAAAAAATTCAAAAACTAAGGCCTGGATTCAGATAAATATTTGTCCATTAACTTACAAGTACATGCAAGTGTTCCTTTTTTTTCTTAACAAACACAGTTAACAGTGAGTCTTTTTAGCTAACCTCATCTTCTAATCATCTTCTTCTGGTTAAAAAAACCCCCACCAAAGCCAAAGTTAAGGACAAATGTTGATTGAATCCACACCAAAGCAAGGAGTGGTTTGGCAGTAACACCAGCTACAGCACAAAAATAGCTTTTGAACATGCAGAGAACTGCAAACTACAAGTTTTACTGTTATACTGTAAGATGCCCTTCACAAACTATTATTAACAGTGGTTTTGTCACTTGAAAAACTGCAATTATTGCAAGGTATGTGCATATACTACATCCATTAACATGTCCAGTACGGGCATGCAGAGACGTCACTATCTGCATCTGCATCTTTTCAACCAACAAAATGATCTGTGATCTGTATTCGGATATAAACTCAGAAGTAGGTGTGGCTTAAACTGGAAGTTGTATAAAACTAAAGGAAATACAGAGAAAGCAGAGATATTAGATAGTATAGATCCTGCCTACTTCTGTGTTCTGATCACATTGCATCATGGGGACTATAGAGAGCACTCCGAGCTGCACTCTCTCTATTGACTTATTGAAAATACACTATATATTCAGACTGCTCTGGGTTGATCACAACTAAGTCTAATACTTTTGCAAAAATGTTTATTGATTACAACAGATACAATTCTACTGGAATAAGATACCATTTTATGTGATCAATGCTTATTGTGAAGAGTTTAGCCCAAAAACACAGTATTCCTGAATGAAAAGGAGTGTGGTTAGCATGAGCAGTCATTCCATTGACTGTCATTGAATAGAGATTTTTTTTTACAATAACAAAGTTCTATTTCTGGTGCAAATTCCACTTTAGATATCTGCTTAATGTTAGCTACCTACAGGTAACTGCCAACTGCCAAAATAAACCACCAATAAAACACCAACATAGGGGCCTCGGATAGCATAGCGGTCCAACACACTCGCATTGACTGGTGCTTTGCAAGTGTGAGCTGCCTATTACGGTCGCAGTTCGAAACCCAACTGTGCCAGACCAGCCCTGGCCGGGAGCCCCGATTGGTAGTGCATTTGGCTGTCCGCCCCTGGGAGAGGGTGAGGCGGCACAATAAAAATAAACAAACAAAAAATAAACACCAACATAAAGTGTCTTAATAGGGTGTTGGGTAACCAGAAGCCACCAAGACAGTTTTAATGGACCTTAGCATAGATTCTACAAGTGTCTGGAACTCTTGGAGGGATGAAATGCCATTCTTACATGAGAAATTCCATCACTTGGAATTGGTAATTTTGCTGATGGTGGTGTAAAAAGCTGTCTCAGGCGCTGCTCCAGAATCTCCCATAAGTTTTCATTTGGGTTGAGATCTGGTGACTGAGAAGGCCATGTTATATGGTTTTCATCATTTTCAAGGGTGTTTGGTTGATCTGGATGGATAGTACCTTAGATGATGGGCAGCCGACTCATGTAAATGGGTGCTCTAACCTCTGGTTCCGACAGATCATACTAGCTCATGTATGGCTCCTCGGAACTGCTAGTGTACGGCAGTGGCCACACCCTGGCTCCTAACCTCGGCTGGTTAGCAAAACTACATGAGTGAACCTGTATGGTGGATTCCTGCAGGTGAGGGACGTCTCCCCTCAGTACATGAAGACTGCAACGGCGGAATAGGCGGGCTTGGTTGGTAGACTGAATCACCCGGTTATGAGGGCGAAGCAGCAGCAGCCGTTCATTCGACTGTGGCATTCCTTCGGAGCATCTATAGGAGTGCCGATAACCCGCTGCCTTGCGGTGTGTGGCATTGGTTTTCCAAAGGCTAGCAGAGTAAACTGTACCCAAACCTCAGTAGTTCTGGCGTCACACTGAGTATTCAGCCACTTGAAAACATGATGAGTACAACCTACAGCTCCAGGGTTAAAGCCCCTGCATTGAATCTTCCCACTCAGGAGACTATTGACACTCAGTCCCATGACGACAGCGTCCGAAACCCTTCTGGGAGGGCCTCATCTGATAAAAGTAGTCGCCTGAAGGGACTTGCTAGACCAAGTAAAACCATCTTCTTTAGTCAGCTAAACTGTCATAGCCTTTCTTCTCTGTCTTCCAGAGAAGAACTTAACAAACACCTTTGTGACTACGATACATCCGTTGCCTGTATTCAAGAACACCGTCAAATGCATGGACAAGACGACCCTGACATCCTTGTATCTAGTATAGGGTCTTCAACCATTTTTACTTCCTCCGCAACACGGAACCTACATGGTTCTGCCATTGGGGGTGTAGCGATTACTGTCAAAACATCTTTGCTCCCTCTGCTCATTTCCATCTCTAAGATGAACAGTAGAATAATGCTAGCAGTCTTTAAAGGCAATCCAAAGACATACGTTGTCTCCTGCTATTCTCCAACTAACGTCAGTGACGAATCATCTATTACCAATTTTTTTGAGCATCTCAATGAAACTATCGCCTCCATTCCCCAGCATGCCCTCCTTCTTATTGGTGGTGACTTCAACGCCCATGTAGCAAGGAAGTTTTCCTACCACCCTGCTACTAACCGAAATGGTCAGTTTCTCACTGAATTTGTTAACCAAAATAACCTTCTTATCACCAATACAATGTTTCAGAAATCGTCAAAGAAACTCTGGACTCATTGTTCACCTAATAAGTTCCTATCACAGATCGACTTCATTCTTTGTCGTAAACAATGGAGAAATAGCATCCAAGATTCCCAAGCATATTCCACCTCTGATCCGATCGGTTCCGACCACCGCATTGTCTGTGCTAAGGTTAGGCTCAGTCTTCATTCTGCAAAACCATCTGCTCTCTTGAAGCTAAATTGGGCCGCCATGACTACGGATCAAAATCTTGCATCTGCAATTGAGGACCATATTTCAGATGAGTGGTTCTCTATGGACACTGATGTCCAGTCCTATGGCAACTTTGTTGATACATGTGTGAAAATTGGGAAGTCAATCCTTCCGTCTCAAGCTAAACTGCCTCCCAACCTTGTTTGCACTAGCCCAGTTAACTTAGCTAGGACCAATGTGCTAGCTTCCACAATCGATGATCTCCCTGCTACTCAGTCCAACCTCAGAGCTGTGTATGACGAGCAAGAAGACATTAGAGTCAACAACACAATTAGTACTTTTGACAAACGTGAATTCACCAGTGACTTGCATTGTGCCTGGAAATTAGTTAAACAGCTCTCTGGTAGATATATATATACATACATACATACATATATGCCATTTAGCAGACGCTTTTATCCAAAGCGACTTACAGTAGTGAATGCATACATTTTTGTAAGCGGTCCAACACTGTATTCATCCAAGGTGAAGATCGAATGGCCTCATGGAAGTCTCATTTTGAAAACCTTCTGAATTCTGATAATAATACCAATGCTTAAGGTACAATTGACCCAATCTTTAAAACCAACTCTAACATTCCCACCGGCAAATTTTCTCAAGCCGAGGTCAATGCGGCTATCGCGCAAATGAAACTTGGCAAGGCCCCTGGTATGGACAGCATCCCTATCGAAGTTTGGAGGCTTCCCAAACTGAAGAAGTGTCTTACACACTTCTGTAATACAACCTTGGAAGGAAATTGCCCGCCTGAATGGGGCATCTCCGGCATTGTGCCAGTTCCGAAAAAAGGTGACCTGACCATCCCAGACAACTATCGGGGAATCAGTCTAACTCAAACAGCTGCAAAAATCTACAACCGTCTTTTGCTGAATCGTATTCGTCCTGAGTTGGAAAAGGTCCTTCACCCCAACCAAAATGGTTTTCGGCCTCTGAGATCTACTTCTTCACAAATCCTTGCTCTCAGATGAATAATTGAGGAAATTCGAAATCATCAGAAAGAAGCTGCAATAATCTTCATTGACTTCCGCAAAGCATTCGATTCTATCAACAGTGTTCAGACCCACAATGTTTAAAATTTTGAATGCTTACGGAATCCCGGAGGAGATTGTAAATGCCATCAAAATTATGTATGAGGATACAAGTGCAGTCGTTCTCACTCCGGAAGGCGAAACTGATTCATTTTTCATCAACACCGGCATTCTCCAGGGTGATCCACTTGCCCCCTATCAATTCATCATAGTTTTGGACTACGCCCTGCGGATAGCAATAAACGACACTGACGGTCTAACTCTGACCTGCCGTAGAAGTAGTAGATATCCTGCTCAACACCTCTCTGACCTAGATTACGCTGATGACATTAGTCTGCTTGCTGACACCCTTTGAGATGCAGAATCTCTCCTCCACAAAGTTGAAACTTGCTGCAAGTCCATTGGTCTCTCTCTTAATGCAAAGAAAACTAAGTACATTCACCTCAATCCCTCCACCACTGGTGACATCATAGCGCTTGATAGCAGTAAGATCGACAAAGTTGATGACTTCAAATACCTGGGCTCCTACACAAACTCGACCCACGATGTTGAATGTAGGAAGGCTCAAGCTTGGTCTGCTCTCCACTCATTGAGGAATGTTTGGCAATCTTCAATCCGTAAAAGCTCCAAAATTAACATCTTTAAAACATCTGTGGAGTCCATTCTCCTCTATGGGTGTGAGTCTTGGGCCCTCACCAGCAAGATCACTAAGTCCATCGATGGTACCTACACGGATGTTGCGTGCTGTCCAGAATGTTTCCTGGCAGGACCACCTTCCAAACTTTGCCCTGTACGGTGCCCTCCCCTCCATCTCAAGTGTCATCAGACAGCGTCGTCTTCGGCTAGCTAGCCGGCTAGCCGCTGGCTCATTAGCACAATGAGCCAGCCAGTCGTGTCCTCCTTTGGACGCCAGACTCTCCCCGTCGTAGAGGTCGACCTAACATCACCCTTAAATCGTCCATTGAACTGGAGACAGGACTGTGCGGATCGTCTCTTCGCAATGCAATGCTTGACAGGGAATGCTGGATGAAGCTCATCAGGTCATCACAGATGTGAATGAATGAATTAATTAATTAATTAATCATTTTCATGCTCATCAAACCAGTGACCACTTGTGCCCCGTGGATAGGGCATTGTCATCCTGGAAGAGACCACTCCCATTAGGATAGAAATGCTTCACTATAGGATGAAGGTGTATCACTCGGAATGGGTTTGTATTCATTGGGGTTTACCTTTCTCTCTAAGGGGTTAAGTGACGTAAACCATGCCACCTACATCATAACAGAGCCACCAGAACCCTTAATTTACTCAACTGTTTCCTTTATTTTGGGAGTTACCTGTAGCTGCATGCAGCAAAGCCAGTTAAAAAAGCACAAGCACAAAACAAGCGGACTGTGTGCAGTGGAGAGAATCCAGTCCAAAAATGTTCACTATGTTCCTATGTGCCTATGTGTGTATGTCTCAGCAGCAGATTCTGGACGCTTTCATCAGTGAAAGATAGGATAGCAAAGTTATTTTCTGCAGGCCTAATGGTAGCTCCATAACGTACTATGAATATATATATATATATATTTGTAAAGGTTATTTATCAACTTTGGGTAGAAAAAATATCTGTATACAGCACATTATCTGTGCTTTTCCAAATAGAGTATTCAGGTTCTGATACACCCTGAATGTCCACATAATGAATCCTGTGTCCAATAAGTCACCTTGTGACAATTGGATCTGATGAGTGGACATTATGATATTAATAATGAATGTTCCCATAAGCATTGATGTGCTTGAAATCATGTTCCACCTGATAAAATCAACTAAAATGATTCACACCCTTAATGAAAATGAGCAATAAAATAAACAATACAGGTAATGAGCTATATTTTATGCTTAAAAATATATGCTTATATTCTAATACAATTGCTCAGAGAAAAAGATTTAGTTTAATAATTTTTTCCCTAAAAAAATGATTCGCACCCATGCTTTCAGTACTCTTACTACTGAATCATCTTCTATAGTGTTTTATGAGATTGGTGAATGTACTGGGGGGTAAAGTCTGATTACAGTTATAGTTCAAAAACCCTTTTTCTATTCATTAATACAGGCACTGCTTATGGAGGCACACCTTGGTTCTGCTGAGGTACATCACACAGAAAAACACATGACAGCAGTGTTCTGTGACTGTTTAATTTCCACGCTACAAAAACCATGCTGTTCATGACATTCCTATCCCTTGGAACGTTAATTCTTACATCTTGATATTCATAATCGCAGTCGCAAACAACCCTCCCTTTTACATAGAATATGATTATAGAATGTACATTGTGCAATTAAATTCATCACAGCATATGCAAAGCCTTCTTTGTTTTAAATGGGTCATGTTTGTATGTTTTTTGTTGTTGTTCTTTTTGTTCATTGTTATTCTTTTTTCCCTTTGTGTGGCCCGGTCTTAAAGTAGCAACTTTGGCTCCTTCCAATGGAAGTCTCCTGGGGGTACCAAAGACTGTGTTTTGAATGTGTCATCTGTCATTCGTGGAGCTCACTGATGTACGAGTAACCACCCTGAAAGATGGAGCAAAGCAAGAAGAAAGAAGAAAATGAGAGAGAAGAAAAATGTTAGAAGTCCAGAGATCCAACGTTTAGATGAGCATTCATCTCAGCAAAGAACCCTGTCTCTCCAAAGAAATTCCAACAAAGACCTTTCTTGTTTCTTGCAAAGGCAAGAAGGTTAAGGGAGTCTGTCAAAACTAGACCAAGAGAATCCAGTAACTCTCCTCTGGCTGTTTAGCCACTCCAAATTGTCAATTTCTATGTGGGGTGGGGGAGGGAGGGGTCAAATAAAAACATTTCTTAAAAAATATGGTAATGGCAAGTTAGCATATTTATCATTTGTAATATGTTTTTTCTTCTTTTTCTTCTCTTTTTCATTGTCTGTTAAGCAGCGGGCTTTGTCAGCAAGTGCAGCCATCTTCATATTTTGGGCCATAAAACTTTGGCTGTCCCTGCACTTTTAAAAATGTCTGTAGAAGTAGAACTGAGATTGTTACAATGATTTTAAAGGACCCCCCTCCCCCACCAAACCCCCAAAAAGCACAAAATCAGCATGTTCTATTGCCAAGACTTCCCTTTCATTTAAATGAATCCACTTATGTTGATTTAAACCATTCTACTTCCTTCCCAGGACTCATTTTAAACATCAATGTCTGCCATCTTATCCAAATTGCTCCTGCCTTTGTCCGTGTTTGAAAATGTAAATATCTCGCTATTGTTCCTCTGCAGCACTGTGTGCAAAGTCATTGACCAACTTTGGGTAGAAAATTTTCATCTAATGCGTTTTGTAGGAAACATTTTTAAAAATGAACAGCGGCCAGTGATTTCTGTAAGAAATCAGAACCTAATTACAACCATTCTGTCTTTGCCTCCTGGTTACAAGTGTGTCAAAGAAAGAATAAAAGAAACCCACTTGGAAAATGTGTGCAATTACAACCACAAAAAGATAGCTTACATATTTTCTGAGACATGATGTATGGATTTGCACCAATATCTCCAAATACATGTGTACTGTACCATCAGCTGCAGAAGTAACCGCTATGCACCCTTTCTCAAATATTCCACGATTTACAGATATTCGCCAGCTTCCTTTGAAATGGAATGGATAGGGTTCATTTCATATAATAAAAGCATTTTGTCTGCATTCCAACATCCTGCCAGACAGTGATAGGGAGTACAGATGGCTGTTTTGACAAAAGTGAGATTTAATGCAACGTGAGGGGAAACCTAATGAAATGTCCTCGATTTGCTCATACATATTCCGACGCCAGGCCTTTGTTTTGATTGCTGCTTTGTTTGTATCTTGGAGGACTGTCAGTGTATTTTATTACTTTGCTTTAACACAAAGATTAAGTGAAATGCGAACAGACAGAAGACAAACGCTGAGTGAAGCTTCAATATTGAATATCACTCTTAGAAGAAATTGCTGTCTAACCAGGAATATGAAAGTAAACAAATTGCCGGCCTCATTTAGAGTATGTGTAATCCTTATAAGCAGTTTCATAAGCCTAAAAATAAAAAAATGCAATTTGCTTGTACCAGGTATCAGGAGACCAGGTCATAACATTGCATACATATTTGAAAATAATTTTATAGCAAACACAGGAAAATGAGTTTTAATGCAGGCACAACATGAAAAAAACTATTTTTTGTATGGAACATCCTACAAAATTAAATAGGGTAGAACCTCTGAGATATATTGAAATGCAGGTTGTTCAGAACTCTTTGAAAGTGACGTGAATATATATTATATATATATATATATATATATATATATATATATATATATATATATATATATATATATAATCTTAATCCTTATGTATTTGAATCGTATAGTTATATTGAATAATTATAGCACAGTGAGAATACATATACAGATTGTATGTGTGTCTCTGTGCGCATGTTTGTGAGAGAGATGTCTGTGTGAGAGAGATCGGTTCATGTGTGTGTGTATGTGTTTGATTGCCTGCTTGAATATGTGTTTGTGTTTGTTTGCGTACGACTGTGTTTGTGAGAGAGATGCCTGAGTGTGAGGGAGAGGTGTGTGTGTGTTCACATGTGTCGGCCTCCTTATAATGTAATAATTTTACAGCTTCACTGCTGTTCATCTTCATTGCTGCAAAGTCATTTGTTTCTGCACACATAAAGAGCTGCTTCTCCCAATCAGCAAAACAGGTGCTGTTTGGGCTGAGTTTTCTCTGTGCTGTAGACTCTATAGTGGAAACAGGGGAAGAGGAGTCTTCAAAAACAGCAGCCTTTGAAGGATAGCCATGTCTTCTCTCTCCTCTCTGTACTTTCCAAAAACACAGCATGTCAGTTCTTTTTTATCTTATTTTGTGTGTCCGTATAGCAACACCCATGTCTGGTAGCAGATTACACTATAATGTAGGCTTTCCAAATATGAGACAGTGCTGTTGGGTATGGCTGTGTGATGGCAGAGGACTCATGTCTTACGATAAATAGCAAGCTCAAGCTCTTCTATATTTAATAGAGATCTTCTGAGAGAAGTTCTGAGATAATTAGACATATAATATAAAGATATTCAGTGCACGGAAGCCATGCAGGGAATGAAGGTAAAGTCGCATGCAGGTGGCCATGTGTTTGCTCAAGGAAAATTTAAATAAAGGGTCACATTAAAACAGATATGAAGAAGTCTGAGGCATGAAGACCGGAGTTGTGTAACACGTCGTCAATTATTGAGGGGCGTGTATGAAGAGTCGAGCGAAAGAGAGCAGCTGTAATATTTAATAACCGGGGCCTCTTTTCACCGGGGATTCATAAAAGAACATCACACGCTCCGTACTGCATTGCGCGGGCTGCAGTCACCAGAGAAAGGGAAAAAAATCAAGACTTTCTGCTAGCATCCTGAAAGTGACATTGAGGCAGAGTCCTTGAAGAAAAAAAAGGACAAGCACTCTGGGGACTGATATCTTTCCTTTCTCCTCTCTGTCACTCCGTCCCGGAGTTTCACAAGCTTGGGAGCCTGGCCTACGAAGAAGAGGAGGAGGAGGAGGAGGAGGAGGAGCAGCATCCAGCCACAACCCAGCTGAGGCTGCTTTATTAAAACCGGTACATTAACTCCAAACCCAGAAATCCTGCCTTTATTGCAAGGTGTTGCGGGAGCCCGTCGGGTCAATCTGCAATAAAACGCATCAATTTTGCCGTCCTTGCCACAGCTAAAACCCCCTCAGCTGAATCGTTAACTCCTCTTTAAAGCTGCGTGGGGGCCCCGGCACGCCACTCCCATAACCCCTTATAGTGCATTAACCTGACTTTCCAACACCCACAGAGAGAAAATAACTGAGAGACAGGCTGGGCCTGTGCCTGTGATAAAACAGATTTAGAGGCACACATCTGGGAAAAGGAGGAGGTGGCAGCAGGGTGCAGAAAGAGGCCGTTTAACTTCACCTGAAACAGACACCAAAGCCCAATTCAAATCCAGCCACACTGTCCATTTCCCACTCCTTCACCACCATGCTCACATGTAAATATAAATAAAAATACATATTTTAGGCAGAGACAACATTTTCCGGGAAAGAAAGAAAATAAAACCCCATAAAGATTAACGCTACTTTCTGCACTTCCCATCTGCAGGTGTCTCAAAAAGTGGGACGGGACAGGGGAGGGGGGAGGGTGGTGGTGAATTAATGTCATTAATGAGCTAGATTGGGACCACTGGAGATTAATGATTAATTATGTCCCATTTCCCCCGTTGGACTCCTTGGAGACTAATAAGACACGTAACGCGGTTGCAATCAGCCAGAGGGGAAAGCGGCCTCACCGAGAAATGTGGGGATAGGTCAAGTTGAGGCCTGGCGGGATGGGAGCCTGCAGGGTCTTAGATCACCACCACCTGGTGCGCTCCCCCAAGAGGCTACAGTCTGCCATGTAACTCTGCAGGGCACCCAGCACCCAGAGTAGCGATTTTTTAGTGGGGGAAGGAAGGCTGACTTCATCACTCATATGTGAGGACTCCCTCTCTCCGCTTAGGAAACTGGAGCACAGCAAAATTAGCATAGAGTTCACTTTCAGTTTCAGGTGGAACTGAAAAACAGAGTTTCCCCCATGGTTTGTGATGCCATGGGGTGTCTAGCGGGACATCTCTCCCTCGAAGGCACTATTCCAAAATGACACCTCGCGTCTCCTCATGCTTAGTCAAGCAGCACAGTGGATCACCGAGGCCTTGTTCATACTGATAACAACTGTACTGTGAGTGTGTGTGTGTGTGTGTGTGTGTGTGTGTGTTTGTGTGTGTCTGTTTGTTTGTGTGCGTATGTATGTCTCACAAACTGTAAAATGGGGTCACAAAGGGCCAGGTTGTTTTCTTGCCAACAGATTCTTGATAACGAGATTCCGATATTTTGCTTGCTATATATATTTTGTGCTAAAGGCATATTCTAACAAAACAACCAAACAAACCATGAACAGTTCTTGCAAATTAAATCAATGAGGTCATAATTCTGTGTCTTAGAGAAGATAACCTGTTTTATAACATTTGCACTGCTTAAATTAAAGTGACCCTTATATTGTCCTGTAGCTTGTGATACCAAAACAATACACTTTACTGAATTACATCTATCCAGACATATACACAATGTCTTTGCTAAGATACAGTATTTTCTATTTTTAACTCACTGTGTAAAACATTCATGAATAGGACAGATGATGATATAAAAGAACAAGATGAAGCCATTAAGAAATACATAATTAGGCAATGCATTATAAAATGTGCATGCACTGTGCTCTCTTCACATGTTTACATTTTCATGCCAATAGCATGATGCAAAGGGTCACCCATCAAGCTAATCCACTTGAACTAATTTCATTTATACCCCCTACTGGGCAAAGCAAACCTCTTGCCAGCATCCAATTAATGTTGCACCTATTTCCATGGTTCTTACATAATGCCTGTCTAATTAGGCTCTCAAAACCCAATTTTTCTATCCGTGCCAGTACTTTCTCAATATTGTTTCACTAAATAGTATCCCTCTTCAAAAAAGTAGAATGTAGACCATTGCCCTGTTATAAAGGGAAATTGTGGAAAATAGTTGAAAAGTGCTACAGCACCCTCTACTGGTCAGCAACAGAGATGTCTAGCACACTTGCCTTAGATGCAGCTGCACAAGATTGCTGTGCACGGGTTGTAGGTGGCCGAACCATCATACCTATGCCTCTTCTCATGACCAGCTCCCTATCAGTGGTAAACAATCAGCCCAAGCCCCACGGCTGCGCGAACGTGACGCAGAAGGGTGTATCCACATTTCTGTTCACTCTTCTGGTCGACTGTAACAGGGGCGCTTTCTACGTGTAAGGGGAGAAAACAAGAAAGATGAACGGAGAATAATAATCACCTCTCTTCTGTTTTCACCCACCAGTGCGGCTGCTGGAGGGGGGTAACATCATGAATGCGCACACAGGATTGTAAAAAATGGCCAATTTCACGAGCACCACATCTGTAAATCTCAGCATAGCATGTCGGGTAAGATGTCGGACCCTGACAAGAGCCCAGTAATTAGTGAGACAGCGGAGGGGTCAGGCTCCCAAACCCAGGATGACAGAGGCCCCCCGTCGCCCACCAGGCCAGGAGGAGGGAGGACCCAGGGGTTTCGCTGTGGTTTGTGCATGGGGACCGGGGAGTCTGGGTAAGCACCAGCATGATCCCAGAGGCTATGATTCAGTAGAAATGTGTGCGGTCCTGTGTGCATCATGTTCAGTCACGCAACATGCTTCACCTGCAGTCGGCTGAGCTGAGTCTTCCTGCCCCCGCTGACTGAAACTGGCACCGGATCTCCTGGAACACGTACCCATGTCATACACCATGTGGTATGATGCAGGGTTAATACTGCTCTCCTGTGAATCACTGTTTGTACTATGCAAAGACAATAATGTAGAGTAATGTTACTTTTGCTAAATCAATAAATGGTGAGCTCCATGCTACCTTCAGTATACTTTTTTATTGTTATACTCTATATTTGTATTTATTCAGCTTGATGTTTACTGAAATTATGGCTGTTCTGTACCTATTATTGTTGTTATTCTTTTCCACCCTGTGATATTTATTCAATGTATTACACAATATAAGCCTTTGTAAATCACTCTGAATAAGAGTGTTTGTCACAAATAATAATATATATATATATATATATATATAATTTTTTTAAATACATAATAATACACTTTTATTTGTTATGCACCTTTCAAGAAACCCAAGGTCGCAGTACAGTAGGAGGAGTTGATAAACGTTACATAAAACATACATTTAAGCAGATAAAAGAAACAGGAGACACATACACCAAGATGACAACAGACAATAATATAAAAACACAACAGTATAAAACAACTACAGTATAAAAAAAGAAAAAAACAGGAAGAGAGAATGTGTGTGTGTGTGTGTGTGTGTGTGTGTGTGTGTGTGTGTGTGTGCGGTAATGCATGTGACATACATTTAAATAAATAAAACCTATATCAGCCTTAGTTCACATCTTGTACATTAAGGTTGCAAATACAAAAACTTAGAACAAAGGCCTTAGAATACTGTACCTCATGCATTTGCATCACAACGACACATGCATAGTTGCATGCACACACACACACACCACTAATGTCCACACCACATTACAGCATTAGTCTTACTGCTAAGCTTAAGTAGCCTGCTATCATTATCATAAAAGGAATGTAGCCCTCTTTGATCTTGAGATGTCGTTAGTTAAGAAGCTGAAACTTGATAATCAAGAGCCCTCAATGTTCCATCCTGTCCAAAAATAGTTCTATCCTCTGTTATTTGAAAAAAAAGGAAAAAAGTAACTGCTTGCATACAGATATCTATTACTATTAGGTAGAAGACAAAGAGTGCTAGCCTTTTCCTTTTTACTGCAACACCAGCACACTCCAACACTTCATTGCTGCATGTAAGCAGCTCTGGCAAGGATTTAACTGTGCGTCACTTCTAACTTCACACTCTTTTGCAGTTGATTAATACATCATAAAGGAAATCATTTGACATTCAAGCTTTGTGACCTTTGTTGGGGCTTATATCAAGAGGCATATGCATTGAACGAGGGGGGTTGGAGAGGGGGTAGGCTGTGCTGGGCTGGGCAGGGTGGGATTGGCCAAATCTGTTCCCCAGAGGGCACAGGCCACAAAGCTAAACGTTTTTACTCAGGTGGGTACCCCAACCCCCATACATCTTTCGGAAGGGTTGGGGGGGTAAGGGGGTGCACATGTAACATGTGCAAGCTATTTACAGTCCTCTTCCAGCCTGAAGTCCCAGACTCAACCTGTTTCAGAAAAATGATTGGTCTGATATGTGGAGACCTGCGCGTGTGTTCCCGGCGTCTTGGCTCTGAAAGAGCCAGGGGATCAAGTCAGTTATGATTAGGAAGAGAGGAAGGACAATAATCAATAAAACATTAAAAATACTAAAAAAACTCCAAGGGAATGCAGTGGTCTTGCGTTTCAGACATGCACTTCTAATTAAGACGTCTATGGCTTCAGGGGCTGGATAGGGAGTCGCAACAGGAGGCATTTGCAGTGATCTGAGAGGGCCCGGTTCAAAGCGCATCTCTAGTGTAAAACTATGGGCTGTTGTGGTTTCCAATTACCCTCTGTGCGGATGATATAGTAGAAAGATAAGAAATACATTTACCACAAACACACGTATGGACGCTCATATACAAACACACATACAGTCATTCATACTTACCCAAAATACCTAGACATCAGAAAATCTGGGGGCCTAAACTGGGGGCCTCCTAAGAATCCCTTTCTTTCCCCACTCCACCCCTGACGTGGCAGGACAAGAAGCAACCTAAAGGCGGAATTATGTTTCTGTGATGATACACATAAACGTCTTTGCGTAGCTACGCAGAGAAGGGGTTTATGGGTAACCGCAGAGGCTCGCAGAGGAGCTGATGTGCACACCTCCAAAATTTCAACAACACGCTGCACGTAGCCGTGGTCATGTGTGTCAAACACTGATTGATTGAGCAGGGAAGTAGCCTGCTAGCTAGCTAACTGTAGCTCAGTTGTAACATCGCCAGCTAGCTGAAATGCTAACATTACAGCTACAGCAACATAGCTATGTATCGGATGTAATGTTGACTATATGACTATCTACTATATGACTGGAGATGGCTTATTGTTAGCCACGAAAACCACGTATAATCACATCTTAACCAATCAATACCAACAACCCTTTACCACACAACCATATATTAAGCTCATGGCCAACTTCCACCAACACCGTTGCTTCAATGTAACCTGTGGCGGATGTATTTCTTTCTAAGGTCAGAAGAGTGGTGATGTCAAAGTACAAGTACGTTTCAAATGTAACAGATTTGAAGCGCTCTGCATACTTGCACTCTCGGTAGAGCATTCTTTTGAGTGTACTTGGAAGTGCGTTAACTGGAGAACGCATGACGCAAGTATGCAATTTGGGACACAGCCACAGCCTTTGTTTACACTGGTGGTGAAAACAAATTTCCTTTTCTGGGTTTCTTCTTCGTTTTCTGTAAATCTTTTAGTTTAGTAAATGTGACACTGCCCCCTAGTGCACGCGTTACGTGCAAGTATGTTGGCAAACACCTATGCGTATGATACGCATACATAATCGCAGATTCACAGACGTAGAAGCATAATTAAGCCTTTACTCTGAGCGATAGAGAAACTTTGGAGCCTCCTCCTCTGCCACCACCCCAAATCTCCAGCACCCCCCTCCGGCGCAGTTCAGATAAGAAAGTTCTCAGGCCAGCACCACCCGCTGCCTCCCTTGATGCCACTATCATTACCATCGTTTTATTCTGGTTTGGTCTACCCAGCGGGCCACTGACAATCCCTGTGAAGAAGACACTCCATCTCTGTCAGCCCAACCCCATCATCTGATTTATGTTGGACACGACAGGAGCAGGCCTCAGGTGGGGGAGGAACAATGAGCTATCCTCAAAGGTGGGGGGGAAGGGGGACTGCTTTATCTCTCCCCACAACATTCTGGAAGGGGGGGGAGTGCAGTTTTTCCTCTCCTTGGGCCAGGAATGACACTTATAGATGGGTCGTGGCATGTTATTAATAGCTTCAATTTGTCAAAAACGCCCATAATGAAGTTTGTCACGATTGAGGGTTCTGTTGGGGGGGCGATGGTGCGCAAGTGCTCCTGTTGAAAATGAGTCCTATCCAGGGTCAGCCCAGTGCCTCATGAAATGCGTTATTTGATCTGTGTTTGTTTGTAAAATCATGATCGAAGATCGTGAGTCTGCTAGTCAGCTGTTTGTTGGCACAATCGATTTGCACGATCCATCCAATTGTTCATTTGCAATTAAAAAAATAATTTGCAAGATTCTTTGTTGGCATGTATCACAAAATGTGCTATATTATATTCAGTATGCCTTTTATTTATTTTTTATATACAGTAATTGGTCATATAACTTGTGCATATGGATAGGGAATCTGTGATCATCCTAGCCCTCTTCCACAGCAATGCATAGTGGTCTTTCTCAATAATTTCACTTCAGTTTCAAATGGTTTAATTTGTGAAACTAATGTCACAGAAAATGGTGAACTTCTTGGTGGATAGACACATTATCATTGTTAGGTTGCTGGGGCATTAGAGGCACGGTTTATGCAGCGCTAGTGATAATTCCCCAGGGCATTCTTCCTCTGCTTTTATAGTATAGATCTGCCTGTTTCCAAGGACTGATTTGTCAGAAGGAACATTGTCACGGTCACAACCACCCAAGTGAAGCTCTGTTACCAGTTGAGCAGTTTAGACTTGGTGGGAAAGGTAGGTGCCAGACTGTTCTACAAGACCTCCAGGACCATTAAGATGGTTAGCACTGCAGTCTCCCATAAACTGCAATTGTTTAACCGCAATATGGCAGGCTAATTCTGTTACAGCAAATGCCTCTGCAGAAACATCTGCTAGGTTTACAGAAAATATTAATACAATTAAACATCAGTGTGAATGAACGAGAGGGAATGCATGCCTGGTCATCTAGGTATATACAGGTAACTGCCAAAATAAATTAAACACTGGAGTAAATGAAGTGAATAATATAAGGTATCTTGAAAGCAGGTGCTGCCACACAGGTGTGGTTCCTGAGTTAATTAAGCAATCAACATCCGATCCTGCATCAAAGTCATGCATTAAAATTCAGGGTAGGCCCAGTTTGGCTATCATGGCTAGAAGAGATCTTAGTGACTTTCAAGAGGGGTGATTGTTGGGGCATATTTATCAGGTGCTTCAGTGACAAAGACTGCTCAACTTACTGATGTTTCACAAGGAACAGTGGCTAAGGTGATGTTGGCATGGACGTCTGAGGGAAAGACATCATCACCTAGGGGCAACTGTGGTGGAAAGTGCATACTCTTTGATCATGATGTTCGTGCATTGGTTCGATATGCAAGGCAAAACAGACAAGCAATTCTGTATCAGTTCACTACAACTATCAATCTAGGGTGTGAGTACACAGTTTAATCAAGAACAGTCCATTGAGGACACAGAGATTGATACACCTTTATTCCACCTAAAAATACTCAATTCTGAGTAAAGTGGTGCAAAGGACACAAAGGAAACAGCCGAAAGTTTGGGCTTATTTACTTATTATTTGTTATTTAATTTTTTTATCTCTCCTGTCCTCCCCAATTTTTGAACTCACCAGCCGCCAATGATACATACATACATACATACATACATACATATATGAGTGTGTATACACATGAAATATCAGATACTCAGCTCTTTGGCACAAGAGGGCTAAGGGAGGCTGGGCTTGGTAATTTCTTAGATGGGAGACATCCTTGTGAAGTCAAGTCCCAGACTAGTGTACTGTACTAGTGGAGATCCTGTGTAGTAGGAGGCGCTGTTATTCAGATGGACATGTTAAAGCAAGGATCTTAAAGGATCCCATGCCACTTGTTGAAAGAGTAGGAGTGTTAACCCTAGTCACCCCGCCCTGATCCCACATACATCAAAAAGAGAATTGAGTCCTCTACTGACCTTCCTGGTATAAATAATGGTTAAATAAATAAATCAACAAATCAATAAATACAATAAGAGTGATGAATGCAAATGTAGACTTCTAAAGTCTATGGATACACAGAATTTGAACATTCCATGGGGATTATATTCCAGTGAACCCCCCAGAAAAAAACAAGAAATCTGAAATTGTGTGTAATTCGGAGTAAAAAAATCTTCATTCACGTTTCAGCAACTCCATTCACTTTCAGGTGGGGAAATTAATTGAGTGACATTATTAATGACCTCAGTTACAGTTCTTAGGCTGTCCTTTTAAAAAATTGACGAGAAAGAATATAACCTTGGATTTGTCCTTCTTTTTGTTATTATTTAGCAAACATTGAAATACTGATACAACTAATTTATTAAAGATCTGATCGTTAAATATTCCAATAATCAAAAAGTTGGTCTCATCCCTTTCACCAATGTTTACTTTATATCCAAAGGATATGAGATGGAGTGTAATGTCCTGGGCTGTTCTGCTCCATGAGGCATGGTACCACCTGCCACTGATCCAAAACCATCAGTGATGGATCTCTCAAAAATTCTCTTCCCATTATGCTGGATGAAATTGACTTTTTTAAAAACCCTCAGTTATCCTAATAGCCACAAGGCTCCATGTGGCAAATCTATCCCTTTAGCTCTCCGTTTATCCCCGCGCATTAGTCACAAGACCGCCACACGATTCACATGATAAAGCATTTATGGGCCTTATTAATCAGAACACAACTCAAAAAGGACTCATTGTGTGTTATGTCAGCCAGTTACAAATGAGCATGTAATGTGACATTCTCTGACGAATGAAAAAAAAAATTCTGGTAAATTTGAGATGACATGACCATTTCTGCAAGTAACCTCGATAATGTGTTGCGGACTGATGTTAACCAAAGATTCAGGGAATTCGGAGCAGTGGGACCGAGAAAGGCTTCCGGCAACTTAGCTCAGGGCAGTCAGACTGAAGCCAATCAGAGAGTAGTATCAGGGGAACGAGATCGTGCCCTGACCTCCACCATTCACTGAAGCCCTGCAGCCATGGTAACAGTAGGCCATTGGACCACCAGGTCAAAGAGATAGCCCCCTCTGTATGAGGCCCAGATTCTGAAACTGCCCCACTTTCCCATCCCCCCAGCATAACACCAACGCTCACAGGGACCCAGGAGCCATTATAATGGGAGAAATATGTTTATTACCCCCTCATGCCCACCCACTCCCCCCACCACCACCAAACCATTCAAGGTTGCACTTGCTATTCTGTTACACCTGAACACCTCTCACACTATTCATTTGTATAATCTTCATTGGCCAAATGACTTCCTGCCCAGTGCCTGTGAATGCCACCCATCCTTCCCCACACCTCCATAATATTCGGTTATCTGTGTGGATTCCGCAATGAGAGAGGAGCCTAAGGAAACTTGGAAGTAGCTATTCCATTAAAACAGAAGCCGCTGTGGGCAAACAGATGTAAACATCACCTTTCTAATCCCTGCAGTAAAACATGTGCACAAACACACTAAGTCCCTCAACCACCCTGTCGCCGTTACTCACGCACAATGGCATTCACAGAATCAAAACAACTATATATATTAATGTTAAATCCCTTCATAATAAATGACAGAGAAAGACATGCAAATTGGTCAACTTATTGCACAATATCTCCGGCTTTGGCGCGCGATCGCTGACAGCAGACTTGGTATTCATGCCTACCGCTCCTGTGCTATCAAAAGTGCAATTGGGCTTTTAATCAGCGCAAAGCTGGAGAAGTAAATAGAGAGAATACGACCATTCGTAATCGTTAGATCAAAACCAAGGGCAATTTGTCTCTTTTGCACTCTTTTCTTTCTTCTGTTCTGCTCTCTTACCTTCTCCTTACCCTATCCAGCTCAAAAACGTGTCAAACAATCAAATAGTTAAAATAATGAGCCCACAGGCTCATTCACATGAGACCAAAATACTGTGGCATCCCAAGGGGTAGCTCGGGGAAATGACTGCCTGCCCATTTTAAATTGTGTGGTTGACAAGAGCCAGAGAAACTACAGCTCCCAGCAACCTCCCCACCTGGCCACCAGCTGAAGCAAATGAAGCAATTGGGACTGCTGGCAGCTGAAACCAGTATTGGACTGAATAAAAGGACTAATTGTGCCGCATTGAAGGGGAGAGTGGAGAGAGCAGTTGCAGGGTTTGGAGGGTTTGGAGGGTTTGGAGGGTTTGGAGGGTTTGGAGGGTTTGGAGTTTGGAGAAAGATTCTTTAAATTGTAAAATTATTTAGAAAATGGTTATTCAAATTATCATTTTGTTTGTATTCCTGCCTCCTCTGCATTTAATCGCTTGCCTACGCCCTCTGAAAAGATCCTTGTGTATCACCCGACACCCAGTGACACTACAATACATATTATTGTATTTAGGTCCCATGTGAATACTGAATACAGAATGAATGTGCATAGCAGTGCACATATACTGCTTCTGGGTGATGAGTCGGAAAACGGGCTTGCACTCTATAAAATATGAGAGAAATCTAATAAGTAAAATTATATCAAAACATTTTTTTTCTCAAAAACACGTGTTGCAATTATTGACACCCTTAGATATTATTACGAACAAAATCTAAATGAAGTACAGTATATTCCAATTTATATTTTATGTGTTCTAAGTTCACCTGAGTCTTTAGGAACTCTTAAGTGGTCATCCATGACCTATTTCACTCGGGTATAAATATGAGGTGACACACAGGTCAAACTACCTTAATCATCCATCAACATGGGGAAGATCAGAGAATACACAAATGAAATAAAACAAAAGGATGTTGACCGTCATAAATCAGGCAATGGCTATAAAAAAATAGCTACATGCCTGGAAATACCCATATCCACTATTAGGGCAATAATTAAGAAGTTTAAAACAACTGGAGCAGTGATGAACCTGCCTGGAAGAGGACGGAAGTGTATTTCTCCCCCACACACAGTGAGGAGGATGATTCGAGAGGCAAGAATTTCTCCAAGGATCAAAGTTGGAGAATTGCAGAAGTCGGTTGCATCTTGGGGTCACGAAGTCTCCAAAACTACAATTAGACACTGCCTCCATTCTAAAAAGCTATTATATTGTATTGTTGTGTATCAGTAAATGGCTCATAAGCTATGAAATAAAAGTTATCAACACAAAAAATAAAAAACATTTTGGACCAAAAATTATTCTGTTTACACTGTGTTGTCAAAAAGAATTATCTGGACACATTAGGGGTGGGAGTACACATCTACATACACATCACAAACAAAAGAATGTTATCTTCCAGTGTTTACTGTGCTGCAAACTGGATAGCTAGCAGTTAACACTGTTGTGAATGTAGCAAGAAGCAGAGCTGCAAACATTATTAGTCCCTCAGCCATACTGTAATTATCTGGCCAATTTATAGAGTCAATACACTGTTATTGTAACCTTGTGTTGTTCCCCTTATATCACTGTTATTGTGAACATGAGCCCACTCCCTCTCACACACACATAACCGAACAATGGATTTAGATGAGGGTTATGAGATCAAGAAGTGGACTTGTAGATTTGTCGTTTTGAATCCCAGGTAGGCTGTTAAGCAAGCTATTTAACCTGAAATATCTTACCTGAGAAGTAAGATAATAGTTTTCACTTTACATGGAGAAAGTATTCTATGTAAATTAATATTCCATCAACTCCAAGCACAACCGTATGATTTGACTATAATGACAATATGCAAAAGACATAGACATAAAGACAATGTAAAACAATATCTTAGTGAGCTGACGAGCTGATGGGTTGGCGGGGCATGGCCCATACTGATACAGCACCAAGAAAATTGTGCTGCATAGGTATGGGGCATTCCACAGAAGTAACTACAATGGCCACAAGCTCTCAGTCCTTACAAACATTAACTTCTGTACCCTCTGACCTCATGTAAACACAGAATTCATACAAAATGTACACTGCCATACAATAAATCCCCAAACTTGGGTTATTTTGTGTTTCTCCCTTATTGCCTTCTTCAGCTTTTTCCTCTTTTTCTGCTACTCCTTCTTCTTAATTGTCCTGCCACATGCATCATCAGAAATGCTCCAAGCCTACCAATTATTAATTCACTATGAATACAAAAAAGCATTGAGGTGTATTAGCTAGCTAATGTTACTTACTGTAGCTGGTTTGCAATATTAGCTAGCTAATATGTTCTACCGAATATAAATGAGGACCATCAACTCAATTGCTTAACAAATTTGCCTATCACAAAGGCTTGTGAAGCCACTCAGGTCCCATCATCCATTGTTTCAACTCCAAACTATCTGTCAGACTATACCTTAAATCTATAATATTTCCCCTAACATAAACCATCAAGTAATGTAAATAACGTTACATATATTAGTTAGCTAATACTGGCTAACTGCTATGTCAAAAAATTATCAAAAATTTCATATGAAAACTCATTGCTGCCAATTCTATGGTTCCTTGGCTTCAGCAGTATGTTAATAACATGAAGTACAGTCACTCTTTGCTTGCATGTCACTGTGCATTCTACCTATCTAGAAACTAGTAAGATATAAACAGATGTTTGATATCTAGCTAACTGTTAGCTAGCTAGCTTTATAGGGCAGCTCATTTAAATTTACCATTAACATATTGACTTATATTTGTTAGTAGAAATTCATCAAAAACATCCACCTTCAACAAAACTTTTTTGTGTAGCCTATACGACCATCGATATTTTCAGATTCAGAATATGGAGTGAAAACAAAATCCTCCATCCTGAACTTTCTTGCTGTAGAAATCTTGAGATTCTCTTGTTAGAAAATAGTTAATGACTAGCAATAACATATTACATACTTACAGTAAGGTTTGAGCAAATGAATACAACTATTGAGCTACTAACTCAATTTGTTTAAAACCAAAAATCAGCATAGGTTATAAATCCGCTGTTAGTTCTCTACCTAGTAACCACACATACCTCACTGAGATGTCAATATGATCTCTGCCAATTCATATGGAATATGTATTTAGCATTTGCTCATTGGCAATACATCTCCAGGATGTCAGAATTATACGGTTGATAGACACCTAGCAGCTCTATTTGTGACATTTATGAATCAGGTACGCTGTACATCCGCTTTACACTCGATTATACAGCAAACATGCATCAACCCAGAAAATCCCAGATTCAGTCCTTCAATGCTCCCACCTAGATAGCTCGCTCAAAATAATGACAGATAATATTTGTAATCAAATCCATTTATTAAAAACGTCTTGCATGTAATGATAATAGTAATAATAACAACAATAATAAACAATAGACTCAACAATAGACTAATAATCATATAATGATATGATACTGTACTGTATAACTACATAAACATGAATCATAATAACAATATGGTTAATAATATGCCTAATAATTTTGCTATGCCCTTCCTAGAGCCAACCGTCAGAAGTTTTGCATGTGTTTTTGTGCCTCAGCCTCAGTGGGAGCCAGCAGGATTCCTTATTGCTGCAGCTGCATGTTGAAAATACAATTCTTCTTTTAGAAAGTTTATCATAAATTATTTTCATGCCATTAGGAGAATCACAATAGCTACAGTTAGCTATACGTAATCTATCCAGGGCTTGAAATTAACGTTTTCATGCACCAGTCACTGTAATTTCAGGGCCATCTCCAGTGAGCTATCTCATATGTGCACACTGGAGATTTTTCTTTGATTTTCGTTAATGTTAGGCAAGTTCAAGCAACAATAATAATGTATCTTAAATAGTTAAAGCAAGGAGAACACCCGACATAAATTGTTCACAAATTCAGCTTTGCAAGACAATGTTAGCCTTGGAGCTCCTACCCACTTAATAGCTTAATATTGCAATGCAACGGTCTGCTAGCATCTGAGGAGATGAAGTAATGTAGCCTAGGCTATGAATATTTGATATAATTTAATATATTTCATATTAACATTAATTCTACACATAAAACAGCTATAAATAATGGTACAGGGAAATCTGACAAGGGGACTGTAAGACAAATGAACCAATTATGCCCAGTGACCAATAGCTAGCTAAGCTAATGTTAGCTAAGTTGGTGAAAATAGCTATAGCTAACGTAAGTGCTGCCAATGAAATAACATGGGTAATTGGCAAAATACCATATATACCATATACCTAACCTTTTTTAAACACATAATGCGTGCTTTTCACTCATGTAATAGCAATTAGCTACATTAGCTATTTTAGCTCACTAATTTAATGAATTAGTTATCTAGGCTTTACCCATTTTACTTACTTGAAAACATTGAAGGTGATGATGTGAGGTACGGGATAAGGACCCAGACGCAGACCAGGATCAGGCAGAAAGGGATGTTTAATTCAGGCAAGGATCAAAACCAGTAGACAGAGTAGCGAAGACACAAAATCGAAATCCAGAGAGTAGTCAATAAACAATCCAAAAAGTCAAAACCAAGAAATAAGAATAGGCAAACAAAACAGAATCGGCAGGCAAACTCGAAGTGAAAACAGAAGGGGTGTCTCGGGAAAATGCAACAGACTCTGGCTTACTGACAATCGGCACAGGGAATGATGATCAACATTCTGACAAAGAGTGAACATAAACACGGAACTTATATACAAGCAGGGAAGGGAAACACAATAGGAATCAGGTGTGACTGGGAGGAGAGAAGGGCAGGAACACAGGTGAAAATTATGGGATTCGCTAATACAATAACGAGGGGAAATGAAAGACACGGACTGGGAATCACACAGACACATAGAAATATACGACCTGGAAGAGCAGGCAGACACGTGCACAGTTCGAAGGGGAGGAACGCATAGAGAGAATGTGCGTGCAAATGAAACGAAACGTGAGAAGCGTACAGGGATAGGACAACGAGAGAGAGAATGATAGCGATAGATAGAAGTGTGAGATAATTAGTAATCAGTAATGTTAGTAACTTAATCTAAATCCCTAATGTTAGTAGATTAGTAGGTTAGTACTATATACATCTAACTAATATATACAAAGTGTTACAGGAAGAAAGAAGGAAGTAAAACGAGATAAGAAACTAAGACAGAAAAACCGAAAAGTAGAATTTCCCGAAGTGCATGACAAAGACAAGGAGTGGATCTCGAACAACAAGGCACAATGACAGACGGGGAACAGAACGTGAATGAAACGTGAATGATGAATGATAAATAAACAAAGTACAAAAACAAACCGAACAGAACTAGCAAAACATAACAGATGAAAAACAGAATGAGAAGTAGCATTTCCCTAATCAAATTGATGTTACACTTTGTTGTACGTCGCTCTGGATAAGAGCGTCTGCCAAATGCCAGTAATGTAATGTAATGTTGCCCCAATGTAGTGGCAACGAATCAATTTCCGTGCAGCATGAAGATGTTCAGATGCCCTATATATACGTAAGGACATGCATTTTTACCACCTCTGTCGGGAACCTGCAGTTCTGTCCTCCAACACCAAGAGGTTGATGGATGACATTCTAAAGCTACTTGTTAAGCAATCTACACATTACGATCTCTAGTAATCATTCAGTTACCACAACTGAGGTGAGTATTGCAGTATAGTATACTAGACTTCTGTAGGACATGTCATGCCAAATCAAAGAAACTGATATGTTGAAATGAGTGGGCAGATACAGTATATACATAATCCAAAACTTAAAGATTGAGGTGTGCATTTTACTGTGTAGGTAACCGTTTCATTGCGTGCTAGAATCTGTTAGTAACCCGGTGTTAGATTTCCAGTTTAGTGGCTGTGCTCTGTACCCGTTTCACTGGGTTTAGTGTTAGTTAATATAGTTAACATAGTTATTATAATTATAATTATTAAGCTGTTTGGTGTTCCTGTGTCTTAGTGGTAATCGCTGCTTAGAAGTTTTTCTGTCAGAAGTTGATTAGCAGTTAGCTTAGAATCAGTTTAATTGTTTCAGGTGTAAACGTCCATCTCTGTAGTCGGGCGTTCCCTGAGTAGTGGGTGGTGCCTGTTAGCCAGTTAATTGTTGTCTATTGTTATCAGCTGGCATTCACCACTTAGTGCCTAGCACCACTCAGCTTTTTAAGTAACCATAGTTGTGGAAAGCGGCAGCTTTTCGCGGCAGCCTCCCCGTACGAAGACTTGGCGGATAAAGACAAAGGAGTCTACCTATAGGAGTCAAGACTCGGCGGACAAAGACAAAGGAGTCTACCTATAGGAGTCAAGACTCGGCGGATAAAGACAAAGGGGTCTACCTATAGGAGTCCACCGAGGGAGGCCAGCTAGGGAGTTTTGTATCTCCCTGTTCTTCCTCTGCATCTAACACTAAATGCTAAACACTAAATGCTACCTCCCTATCCCAGTCCATGTCTCCTCTTATAGATTTCCTAGAAGGAGAGACTCTACTCACACCCGAAACTTCTCCAATCTCATCCACCCTCCTAGATCTCCTGGTGTCGACGTGGTGGTAGCAGGCGGACTATGGAACTGCCAGTCCACTGTCCGGAAGGTTGATTTAATCTTGTCCCAGGTCTCCCTGCAGTTCCTGGCGCTCACGGAGACATGGATCACTCCGCAGAACATGCCCACCCCTGCTGCTCTCTCCCCTGCCTACACCTTCTCACACACTCCACGACCCACAGGTAGAGGTGGAGGGACAGGTATACTGATCTCTCCCCTGTGGAGATTTGGTATTGTTGGATTGATGGAGCGCAATTGGTCAGGACCGTGGAATCACTTGCGATCTTCCGCAAGAGACTCAAAGAGATCTCTTGCGCAAACTATGATTGTTCCTACCATGTATTTATGCACATCTTGTAAGTCGCTCTGGATAAGAGCGTCTGCTAAATGCTTAAAATGTAAATGTAAAAATGAAACAAAAGGACAATACACAACCATATCAAACCATGAATGGGACTACAATTATTGGCACGGCCAAACAATGAATGCATCACAAGTAAAATCAACAACACATAGTGTATATACTGTAAATACTGAATATTGTTCGTACAGTAAATGCATTTGGATCATGTGTTACTGTTCTTATTTAGTTTTTCATAGAATGTTTTGGAAGGCTAATACATGTATGTGCGTATCACAATATTGTATTGCCAAGTGTAAACAAAGCAGACATTGATGTAAAATGACAAATACATGTACAATTTTGAAATAATCTTGTGTCATTCTTTGTGTCATTATTCACATTATACCCCAAAATACAAAACTAAATACAATAAAATGAATAAAAATAGCCCATTCAAATACTTAACATACTTTAAAATTGTCCAACTTAATTTACAAATATATGCCTTCCATCGATCCAATTATGTCCTTAACTTGGACTTGTTATCAGCAATCACCAAAATTAAATTGACAAACCGTTTCTGAATAAAAAAGTATTGGGTAGCATTACTTTGGAATATGGAATAGTGCTTGATTAATTTGTGTGAGCTAATGTGGTCAACTGGACCTAATTTTATGTTTTATTTCAGATCGACATTTTGCAAGTGATTTAATTACCTACAGACAATGCTTTGTATGCTGAGTAACTTGGCCTTTTTGTACATTAAAAACGTTTTTGGTTGAGATTATTAATACAGCAACTAGCAGACTCAAGGAGCTGGATATATCATTCATATCAAATCAAAACACGTAAATGATTTTGAACACATTCAACGACTCAAGATTAGCAGCCGTGGAATTTATAATTGAATTTTTATCTATCGCCTCCTGCACTTGGAGAGCATAGTTGTTTAATCACATTAGACATTACATTATCATCTAACACCTTTATGAATGGCACATTGTATTATAGATTGCATTATATTATAATTGTATGATTTATTCCCACTAAGCTCACAGAGGGTCTGGCTGCTCTGAGGCGAGAAGTCATGCCGCTTACAGAGGCTTGTTGCCTCAACAAGCCCCAACAAGAAGTCCTCGTAGATTTTTGGCAAATCCGCAGATCAAAACAGTTGACAAACTTTAATTAAAAAAGGAGTTTCGCCGATTCAAACATGCTGTTTAACCCACATTGGAAAAGGGGGCTGCACAATGTTTTTTTTTTTTATCCCTTACCTTTCCCTAATATATACATGTCTGGTTTTCTGATTCAGCCCCACATTTTAAATAAAAATGTATGTTGATTTTTGAAATCTTACTAATAACGTTCATTTTCACACCTTTTTTTGCTGATTAACTTTTTAGTGTCTGCCCAATGAGTGTCTACGATCCCTTCATTTAACAAAAAAAAAGCATTTAAAAAAGTTTTGGGGAAGTGAAATGGGGACACAAATAAATAAATATTAGTGATTAAATATGTAGGTGAGTGAAGCATTACAGTAACTCATACATCCTTAAGAAGCCAGGCAAACTTCAATCACACCTACCAATAAAGTGGGACGATCAGGAAGGATATAGTGAGTGTAGATCTCACTGTTCCAGGAGTATTTATTGGTTGCATAACGCATTGCCCTGGCTGGAGATCAAGGAGTCTAACAGTTTGTGTAGGGGGGGAAATATTATATAATAACAGAGAGGAGGAAATATTTTTCATTACAATTTCACAAAATAGGAAGATAATGATAAGCTGTTATAATTGTTACATATAATTATTATTGTTTATATTATAAATGATAAGCTGTGTATACCACTATAAGATGTACAAAGTGGAGTTGATTGGCTTGCTAGATTCCAAGACAGCAGATGAGGAGTTCAGATCTATCACTGTGGCTTTGAAACTCAATTAAATGTTTATAAAAAAAAATAATTCAAAGCAGTTATTTTCCCTCTTTCATTTTTAATTGTCACTGAACTTCACAAATTGTGTTTGTGAAGAAAAAACAATACTGTGAGTCAAAGTTGAGAACAAATATTGATTGAACCCAGGCCTGTGTTCTACGCTACCTTTGCATGCGTCTGACTCTAATAAGAAAGAAAGGGAAGAGGTCCAGTCTTTGTTATCATGTTAATATATACACTTCAGAAACACTTCTTATCCTTTGCCAACAAATCCTTATGTTTATTCATGCGTTTACATAACTCCCTGTTAGAAAAATTGCATCCTGTCGATTTTGTTTGATGTTTTTTTTATTGTATTTTATGAAGTCATTACACAATCTCCCATTTTACAGTCCTGCTAAATAAAAGTAAATTCCTATTTCTCCACACCCCCTCTATGACCAAAAGGTTATTGCTAAAAACGTTGAGCTATAACAAACATGTAATAAATTCAATAATAATGGATTGCATTTACATATTGACTTTCAGGATCTCAAAAGGACAGTGAAGGGGGGTGAACTCACACCAACCACCAGCAATGGGTAGCACCCACCCACCTTTTAGTAATTTAGTAAATGCAGAGAAGCCATGCAATTTTATACTGCTTTTAATTAACTGATTGTATAAACAAAAATTACAATATCATGAGCTAGAACGGCTGACATGATTAATGAGCAATGTTCAACTGCTTGTTGACAAGGTGCTGCTTTTATTTGATGTCTTTATTCTTGGCATTAACATCATCCAGGGAGAGAGCTATGGCACCTCGTGTTACACAAGCCATTAATTGCTGCAAGATGCTGACAAGTACTAGAATGCCATTTGTCTCATATTAAGCACAAATATTGCTGAAATCTCATAACGTCTGCACTTGGCACAACCTGAATATCTCCCTAACCAGTTGACTTCCTTTGCATGATTTGTTTATGGGTGCAAAGTACCCCCACCGCCCCAACCCTCAGTTTGGCCTCAGTTTGAATCAGCGCAACACTTTTTTGAGGCGTTTTCTTTTTATTCCAAGCCTTACGATCTGCAATGAAATGGCCTGGATCAAGACAGTAAAAACAAACGTGTTTGTCACTGACATGATTGGAAATTGTCTTACAAATCATAAGGAAGGCCTCCTGCTTTCCTGAATTTAGGAAAACTCTTTCACATTTTTTTCAACAGGTAACAAATTTATCTTTACGCACAAACGGGGAAAACACCGTTTTTTGCGCTAGTACTGTTAATTAAGATACACAACCATTTTCTCTGGCAGACAACCCTTAAAATCTTTCAACAAAATTAATTTGTGTAGTTGGTCAATAGTTGTTGTCTTAGTGGCTATACACCATTTATCAAAAAGAGCTCTGTTTTCATGAACATACTGTGGCAGCCGGATGGGCTGCACTAGGAAATGGCTGCCTGGCCTACAACACATGGCAGCCATTTTTCACTACATTTCCCAGCATGCCACAGTAACACCTGAACCAAGTCAGGTAATGGAGATAGAGAACAGCTGAAAGCCATTTCAAAGGCCTATTTAAAGGGCGGTTGCCCATTGTTCTAGGAGAGGAGTCGGAACGAGTTGGGAAAGGAGTTGCTGTGCGAAATTGTTGAGTAAATACCTGTGAAGTCATTGACCAGCCAGGATTTACAAGGAGTGGTGAGAGAGAGTTTTTTTGAGAGTTTTTGGAGAGAATTTTTGAGAGTATTTTTGGAGAGAGTTTTTGAAAGAGTGTTGGGGAATTGTTTTTGCTTTGGGATTGGATTGATTGGATTTTGATTACGGACTGGACAACGAACCTTGGACCTGGATTGCGGATTTGGAACGGACAACAACAAAGAGACAAGCCTTGTGGACTTTGTGTTTGTATTCCCCCAAAGACCCCACCCTGCGTTTTGTGTTGTTTGTTTCAATAAATCATAACTTCTGCTGATATTACTGCCTCCTCAGTGTTTTTACACGTGCCTACGCCCTCTGAACGGTCAGTGAGTGTCGCCCAACCCATGGGGACGCCACATATGGTGGAGAATGCGGGCAGAGGGCAGCACAGATAGGCAAGAGGAGGTAGTGCAGCAGGGGTTTTGTTTGGTTTGTGCAACAGACTCCACGATGGGAGAGATGCAGAGACTAAAGAGACGGGCAGCCATGGTGGAGGACCGATGGCGTGTCACCCTCCGGGAGGTCCAAGAGCTGAAGCAGAGTGCCCAGCTTGAGCTGTGCAAGGCAAAATTGGAGGTGAGCACCGCAGAGGATCGCCACCTGATGGCCATGATGAAGTTGAGAGAAGAGCTCCACATGGACTCCCTGGAAGTGATGAGAATCATGGCTGGGGAGATGGAAAAGGAGAGGGCATCCCTTGGCGATGAGATGAGGCGGGTAGAGTCCCACAACCTGGCGCTCAAAGAACAGGTGAGCTACCTAACCCAGATGTGGGAGAATGAGCAGCGACATTGTCGGGACATGCAGGAGTCCCGGGACCAGGCCGCAGATGAGTGTGCCAGGGCCTTGGGGGATGCCCAGACCAGGCTCGCCCAGAAGGAGGCAGAGCTAACGGAGAACCATGCGTCCGAGGCGGAGCAACTCCGGTGCCGAGTGGAGCAGGAGAGCAGGGATACGCACCAGGTCGAGGCCAACGCCCTGCGGGAGCAGCTGGCCCAGCTGGAGAAGAGCGTGGAGCAGGAAAAAGCCCAGAACCAGGAGCTACAGACCGAGCAGGAGAAGCTCCTGGCCCAGAGAGATGACGTCAGCTCCCAGCTGCAGGAGGTGAACCGCGCCAACAGCCGGCTCCTGGAGCAGCTGACTGAACGGGCCAGGAGAAAGGACAAACTCCAGCAGGCGCTGGAGGAGACCAGGAAGACGGCGGACAAGCGCCAGGGCAGGCTGGACGAGCTGGCCATCGGCGTGGCGCAGGAAAAGTCGCGCTACGAGAAGGAGCTGCGTGGCCTGCACGAGGACAAGAACCGCACCGAGGAGGAGATCCGGTCACAGCTCCGTGACGAGAAGGCCCGCACTCGGGAGCTGGAGAGCCTACAGCAGACGGTGGAGGTCAGACTCAAAGAGGCGAACGAGACGGCGGAGAAGAGTGCGCTGGAGCACCAGGAGCAGGTCCAGAAGCTGCAGATGGAGCAGACCGCACAGCTTCAGGGGAAGATGGCGGAGATGGAAGCCCAGCAGCGGGCCACAGAAAAGGCAGGTCGGGAAGTACTGAAGGTCCAAGCCGAGACTGTGCTGGACCTACAAGCCCGACTGAAAGGGGTGAGTGAGGAGCTGGACTGTGTACAGTGTGTTCCTGTCACCCAAGACGCTGGCACGCAGGTGGAGGTCCCGCAGCCAGCGGAGCTGGGAGGACATGATGACCAGACAGTGGAGTGGGGACAATGGTCCTCAGTCCCACTCAGCCTGCCGGACCTTCCAGGGAGCCAGGAGGAGCTATGGGGGGACCATAGTATGGAAGAAGGCCTCATAATTATGGCCGAGGCCGGTTTGAACACCCAACCATCTCCTGAAAAGGTGAGTCCATCCCCCTCACTAAAATTGGAAAAATTTAAAAGAAAAGTGAAGATTAGAGGTTCTCCACTGAAGAGGAAAGGAAAACGGAACAGGCAGATGGGTAGACGGAGTGACCATGGGAAGCATGGGTGGAGCAGAGATGCCAGAAGGACAAGGAAAGAAAAAGGGAGAATTAACCGTGTGGTGAAGAGAATGTTTTCCCCAGTTGCCCTACCTGACCCCCTGAAAGGAAAAGGGAGGTGGAGGAAAAGGCTGAAGCCTGGACACTGGATTCCGGAATGGCGTAACGGATACCGGAGGAGCCATGGGGGCTGGTGAAGACCAGAACCGGAGCGGTGACCGCTCCGTCCGTGGAGCCCAGAGCCTGTACCCACTGGTGGCCATTTTGGGGCAGAAAAAGGTGAGCCACTTGCGTCCCTCATTAATGTCTGCCAGACATTTTTTCAGGCAACCAGAGACTGGGGATTCTGGACGTTTGACCCAGGGGGGACACTTCCTGAGTGGACCTGGAGAGGGGGACCCTCCTGGTGGCCGCTGGACATAGGCCGCTCGGCCCTCCCCGAGGTCAGAGCTGAGGAGGAGGGTGTGTGGCAGCCGGATGGGCTGCACTAGGAAATGGCTGCCTGGCCTACAACACATGGCAGCCATTTTTCACTACATTTCCCAGCATGCCACAGTAACACCTGAACCAAGTCAGGTAATGGAGATAGAGAACAGCTGAAAGCCATTTCAAAGGCCTATTTAAAGGGCGGTTGCCCATTGTTCTAGGAGAGGAGTCGGAACGAGTTGGGAAAGGAGTTGCTGTGCGAAATTGTTGAGTAAATACCTGTGAAGTCATTGACCAGCCAGGATTTACAAGGAGTGGTGAGAGAGAGTTTTTTTGAGAGTTTTTGGAGAGAATTTTTGAGAGTATTTTTGGAGAGAGTTTTTGAAAGAGTGTTGGGGAATTGTTTTTGCTTTGGGATTGGATTGATTGGATTTTGATTACGGACTGGACAACGAACCTTGGACCTGGATTGCGGATTTGGAACGGACAACAACAAAGAGACAAGCCTTGTGGACTTTGTGTTTGTATTCCCCCAAAGACCCCACCCTGCGTTTTGTGTTGTTTGTTTCAATAAATCATAACTTCTGCTGATATTACTGCCTCCTCAGTGTTTTTACACGTGCCTACGCCCTCTGAACGGTCAGTGAGTGTCGCCCAACCCATGGGGACGCCACAATACTCTACAAATGTTTGAGTGGCAGTTTCCCCATGGCCTCTAAACCTTTGGCAATATGCTTCAGGAACTAATGCATAAGAATGTAGCACAGTAGTCTTGCCAGACTTTGTTCAATGGGCAAGTCAGAAACGACTTTATCCACAAGTTTATATTGCAACAATATAGACCACATTTCCTTGGGCCAACGCAAAGTAGCCGATATTTTCTCAAAAGCAGTGAAGTAAGAATCAGCTTCTATGAACGGGGGCACTAATTTCATATGCCTACTCACATCAAACGCAGAAGAAGTGGTGCGCTTACGATCAGGCGTACTGGTTGTGACCGTTCCTCACCCAAGAGGCCACTCAACTCCTGGTCCAGGCCCTGGTGATCTCACGTCTGGACTACTGCAATTCCTTGCTGGCAGGCCTTCCGGCCTGCGCCATCAAGCCACTGCAACTAGTCCAGAACGCTGCCGCTCGTCTGGTGTTCAACCAGCCGAAGTTCACCCACGTCACCCCTCTACTCTCCTCTCTGCACTGGCTCCCCATCGCAGCACGCATCAGATTCAAGTCACTGGTGCTTGCTTTTCAAGCGCCAGAGTACTGCTCCCCCATACCTCCAGTCACTCATCACTCTCTACACACCTCCCAGACCCCTCCGCTCCACCTCCTCTGGTAAACTGACTGTCCCTTCCCTCCGGGCGCCTGGCAGCCGCTCCTCGCGGTTTCGCCTCTTCTCTGTCCTGATCCCTCGCTGGTGGAACGACCTTCCGCAATCAGTCAGGACCGCGGAATCACTTACAATCTTCCGCAAGAGACTCAAAACCCACCTCTTCAGACTCCACTACCACTGAACTCTGTCCATCTAGCTAAATTGTCTTCACCGCTGTTTACTTGTTCAACACTATAATCCCCCAAAAAAAATAAATAATAAAATAAAATAATTTCACTAACCTTTTCCTTCCCGGTGTTACAGGTATGGTACGCAGATGCCTGCAATGATGTCTATTGCTATATTCCTGCACTGATCTCGTGCGCTAACTACGATGGCTCCTACCATGTATTAATGCACATCTTGTAAGTCACTCTGGATAAGAGCGTCTGCTAAATGCTTAAAATGTAAATGTAAATGTATGGTTGTAGGTGGCGGAAGTCCAACAGGAGAGACAGCAGTGGGAGACATAACAGAGTTAAAGACAGACAGTCTGGTCAATAGCATAGCTTTATTAACCTCTGCTTTAACTTGAATATGGTGTAGTTGCCATGCTGTTTCAGTCTCTAGCTCAACAGCTCAAAGATGAACAAGCTGAGTTTCATGTTCCTATCTCTTTCTCGCAAGTCAAGCTCCTTGAGCTTAATAGCCAGCAAAGGTTTGAGCTGAGATGTACTGGGATCCATGCCCAAAGAGGAAACTTTGGCTTCGGCCTCAGACTCCCCCCTCCGAAGCATCATTGCCTCGTAAACCTCTGGTAAAATCTCAAACTCCACCAACTTATGAAACAGTTGCTTTTTTAATAACCCGCTTTGCAGCATCGCGAGGAACCTCTACATTAAAGGAGTCTCCAATTTCTAACAGATCAACCTTACGACACTGATCAAACTGGTAAAGAGTAGGGAATAGAGTAAACATTACCAAATCAAAAGCCATATCTAACTCTTAGGAATGAAAGAAATTCAAGAAAATGGCACCCACCCAGCTAGTCAAACGACGTCACGGTTTTCTCTCCTTTCCACACTCACCAACTCCTCACAAACACTTCCCTACTCCTCTCCCAGTGTGATGGGAATCAGCCCTTTAACAGCTTCCTGGAGGGCTATTTAGTTTGTTAGGCTATTTAGGGATAATAGTTCACACCAGATTTTACAACAAACTTATTTACATTGTGGCAGCCAAAGCGGCTGCACAAGGAAATGGCTGCCTGGCCTCCAACACATGGGAGCCCGAGAACACTACATTTCCCAGCAGGCCACAGTCACACCTGAGCCGAGTCAAGGCATCAGTCGCTATCTGTTGAAGTTGCGCCCTGTTTGCGCGCGATGGGAACAGAATAGTTTGTCAAGAAGATTATTAGTTAAATAAATTGTTTTGTTTTGAATACTGCCTCCTTCGTGGTTTTCAACTTGCCTACACCCTCTGCAAGGTCCGTGAGTATCGCCCAACCCCCAGGGACACCACAACATAAATAACTGCGCTATAACTACCCAGTCTGGTCAAGTGATAGGCAGGAAGAGCCAAAAAAAACAACAACTCCAGATCAGTGAGTCACGGCTTCTTTATGGTTGTCCCTTCCCCTCTCCGCAAATCCCGACAGTGACACAATTGGAAGTCCAATCCAGTGATTCCATCTGCCGCTAACCAGAGAGAGGTAGAGAGACGGAGAGAACACACACCACACACACACATGCAACCTGAACAATATTAATAATAATAACAATCAGTAAAAAAAAAAATTTAACGTCCAGGGACGTAACAGTATTAAAAAGCTTACTGGACCCTAACACCCTACTGTGGTAGTATTAGTTAGTTATGAGGTCACTGGGATTAATTTATTCTGTTATTATGTTATTGTTTTTACATGTCACATTGTCCAGCTGGACCAGCTGATCATAGGAATAGGATCAGATGAGGTGAAATTGGTTGCCTATGGATACAACAGGAGTGTTCTTCCTGGGATGCTTACCTGTAACCCTTGGGTCAAGAAGTAGTTTCAGAAAGCTGGAGGATCAGATGGACAATGTCCATAGGATCAGATGAGGTGAAATTGGTTGCCTATGGATACGACAGGAGTGCTCTTCCTGGGATGCTTACCTGTAACCCTTGGGTCAGGAAGTAGTTTCAGAAAGCTGTGTTCAAGCTTATTAAATAAATACCCTGAACAGGAGCATGTGCCACAAAACATTTGCACTTTCTCCAGTCAGAATTGACTGACTAACAAAAGCAAGTCAGATGATTATAGGATCAAGCCACAACCAGTACATTTTGAGCAACTTTCAAAGGAAAGACAAAGCTTCCATAAGGAGAAATGTTGCAAAGCATACATGTACAGGTTTTTATGGAGGAAATTAATAGAGAGAAAAGACAGTGGCACAAAACATATCTCTGGAATGATCAAAATGGGACCAACCATCACTATGGATAATCATCACAAGTTAACAATATAGGGGAAAGAGGATTCCGATTTTATACATTCCACAATGAAATATAATCAAATAAACACATATTGCTGCTGTGTTGATGTTTTGATATAATAATTAGCATCCGTGATCAGATTCTATAATTAAATAACAGATGAAAAGGTACCCCACATAATTTGCTGAAAATCGAAAAGATTGGTGTACCGTTTCCACTAATTAGCGCATCGCTATCACATGTCCAAGATTTGTGATTTACTCAACAAAAATGGCACTAAAACTAAAGCCAACAAAACCTTTTGCATAGTGAATTAGAGGTGTGACAATGTTTCCATGTAAAACAGCACAAAATGTATTATGATCTATTATGGTAAAGGAGAGAAAATAGTATAAAACAAATAAAATCTCCCCTACTATGTGTCACACAGATTTAACAGCACAACCAAGCCATCTCTTTCTTTGATCACGTGTTTTAAGTTGAATTATCTCATCAAAACTCCAAATTATACTGTGAAATTGTGAAAAGCAATCATTTTGAAGATTTTTCATGGATATAAGTAGAATGCTGTCATGCCTTAAGCCATTACAAAGATTGTTCTATGAATATGCTTCAGTATATCTCAATTGTGACTTAAGGCCTGGCAAATATAGTTGTGGATGAAAACATTGCCATGTGTCCCGGAAAATAACTTGGAAGCACAATAGTTGTGTGTGGGCTCTATTTCTTTCCTCTGTTCATGATTATTTTTTCATCTTATTGCAAAGTTTGATGTGCGTGTGAATCACTTTTATATTCGATTGTGACTTTAGATATGTTGTAAATCATGAATGTGGACAGATGAGAGAAAACTAATGGAACTGGCAACTCTAAGAGCCACTGCTGTCACATGAGAAGAGCTCAAAAATGATGCCAGGTATGCCTCAGGCACTAATCAAATTTCTTGATATTTGAATTAAATGGCAAACTAACAACCTGGACCACCAAATGGACTCTACAGAAAACAGCAAACAAGTTCAAAAAGCATATATGGTTCCTGGTGCCTTACGGTTTACAACTACAGAACAATTAAACTTGTTTGTTTCTCACCTGGGGAACAGGGCTGCTGGGATTGTTTTCAAATCCTAAAACAATGTCACATAATCTGTCTACTAATGAAGACAAAAAACAATGTTGTGCACAGAAATTCAAATCCAATGCCCTCAGTGTCTAATTTTGGAAACCCTGCTTCCAAAAAGACTGTCATCTTACAACAAACTAGTCACTAAGGAAACACACATTTTTCCAGTTCTCCACAGGAATGAATCCATATGGCAACTATTATCATTTCTATGCTTTTCCCACTTTTTCTCAGAATTTGGAATGCCTAATCATATTCTTTTTTTTCTTCTTTTTTTTCTTTTTCCGATTTTACCCCATTTTTCTCCCAATTTGGTAGCTAATTACTCCCGCTGTGCTTAGTTAAATCCCCTCCCTCGTAGTTCGCTGCCATAGCCCTGTGACCGGCAGTGACAATGGCGAAGCGCTGCACTTGTCATGCTGTCGACTGTAATTCCGGCACCCCAGAACCACTCCTGTGCGCAGAGAACTGTGTCGGCTTCCCCCCCCCTCCCTTGGGGGGACAGCCAATTGCTGCCCCGGTGGCACTCCCGGCCAGGGCTGACTCTGGTGCGACGGGGAATCAAACCCCGGTCGCCGTGGCCAGCGTCGGACATTGAAACCACTAGACCACGCGGGAGGCCCTGCCTAATCATATTCTAAGATGGGCTCACTGCAACCTCCACTGTAAAATCCGGAGAGCATAGACAAGCACATACTTTCCTCAGAAACATGTGAGGTTTGAAAGTTACAGTCTACAAGTTAAGCTTGCACAGACATGAGTCGGAGGAAGACACTTTATAACATGGGTGCAGACTGTGGGTGCTCGATTGACCAGCAGATTGGCCACAGTTGGAACTGTCACAATACCAGACTGTGGGGCTCATCCACACACTACAACAGTGCCTTAACAGGATGAGCAACCTAATAGCCCTCATGTAGCAATTAGAACTCAAAATGAATGTTTTTATTAGGTTGACATAATTTTAGGAAAAAATTGCAGCCAAAATGCCCATTAGCTTTTCAGTCCCACAATATATCAGTGCGATATCAGTGACAGCTACTCCATGTTTTCTGAAAACCAACACAAAGGGCAACACTGCCTGTTGAGGTTTCAAATAGTTTACAGAACTGTGCACTTTGCTAGTATCTAAACTCTGGTAGAAACTGAAGAAGCCCGTTTGGATAGAATCCGTTATGCCGCTCTAATTAGCAACCACCTGCAGGTGCTCTTGGCAGGTACATCACCTGTAGGACTATGTCCTGCTCCTGCAGAGTAAAGGATGGCCCTCTCCAGGGTGCTGAAACTTAGGTAGATTGGCCACTGTCCATGGTGCTGCAGTGCTTCCAGGTACAATGCTGGAAAACAGCAAGAGTCAATGGCGTAGGTCAGGATGTTGTCAGGCCATTTCTCTGCATGCTATCACATTAATATTGATAAGGTGATTACTCTTGTCTTTGGGCTGGTCAGAACTCTCGATACATACAGTGTAATTATTATAAACTAGCCAAACACCAGTTATTACCTGTGAAATATTGCCCAATGTTAAAAGTATGGATCGACCCTGCAGCCACGGGAGCACACTTGCATCCATACTTTTCTGCACTTTACCAATGTTACGTATTGAAGCAGGCATATGCAGTTGCAGGATAAAATGCAATTAAGTTCATTACTGGCTAAATAGAAAATGGGTTTAGCTGGGTAGTGGTCATATAAAAAGTGTTGTTTGTGAAGGGGGCTTTCTCTCTCTCTCTCGTTTTACTGTTCCACATTTCAGTGTGTCGTAATACCAGCCTCTTTATTAGCATTAGGGTGGGTTTATTATTTTCATGCAGTCCTCCAACATTAATAATAGCATGTAAAAGTGCTTTGCTTCTGTGTAACAATTCACACACTCTGGGGGGAGTTCGGGTAAGTGCAACTTTGCATTCTAATTTTACAACACCATTACCATATAACTAACACTGTAAAGTAATGACTAATTTACTAAGACTGGTCCTAATTACACAATCAAAGAAATTAAACGCCCTCATTTGCAATTTTGCGGTAAGAGACATTCATAAAAACCAGGTACAAGTAACGTGGGAAGCACAAGAAATACAAAACTTCAATTTACAGGTCAGGAAATAGAGCTAATACAGGTGACATCAGCATCTAGAAAAAAAACTAAAATAAAAATATCGCCGCAAGTGACAATTAACAGGGTTCAAGCAAAACGTGCCAATCATTGCTTATTGGATGAATGCTGCAAACATTTAGCCTACAAGCTCAGGAAGGCATTAGCAAGAGGGTAAGTCATTGTATTGTTCATTGCTCATTGCAATACAAGTTCCATAATCATAGGTCAAACAGACCCTGAGATATGCCTCATATCCTGTTTACATGTCTTCGCCGTCAACTTTATTAGTGCATAACGGCCAAATGGTTTAAATCAACAAAAGTAGAATTGCTTTTCAGGGTTACTCCAGGCATACTTTGAGTGAAATTTGGTGAATATTGGATCAACTGTGAGGGAGAAGCAGCAAATATGTGTTTTTGACAAAATTCGAAATGGTGGAAATCAAATATGGTGGAAAGTGAACACATTATATGAGAAATTTGCCTCAAGCCAAGAATTCAGAGGAAAAACTTAAAAAACGTAAAATGGTCTGTAATAACACTACCCATCTGGCTGACCAGGATAATTTTGTTTTCCTGAGTAGTGGGTAAGATTTGGAACCTGTCTGCCAAGTTTGGTTGCTGTAAGCAATGGTAGTACCCATTTACCGGGGTACTCCTTTGAGTGAAGTTGGTGAAGATTGAATCAACTGAAAGTAAATGAGAAGTTCTATTAAACAATACGTATACTATATAGGATACATATATTTACAATTCTGAAATGATACTTTCAGAATTGTAAATAAAGACCCTACTTAACAGCCAGGTTTCTCCGTAGACTCTCCCGGTTGCTTAGCTGTCTGTAGATACAGGTATTCCTGAAAATAAAGCTGACATGAACCAGAGTATTTTGCAACAACATTTGTGATTATTTGTTTTCACTGGAACAAATCAAATAGCACCATGGAGAGCGCAATAAAGAATTGTGGATTGTAAAATGCCTGCAACTCAAGAAACTGTACTTTTAAATGATCCGGACGGAAGCAATGTAAAGTTGAGAGCAACTTTACCATATCCGGCAGGGAATTTGATCTCTGGGTGCATGGCTCTAGTTTTTCTTTTATATCCTCCAATAGCGTGAATAATGTGTGGTTGTGTAACCTGTATCGCTTCACTGCTTGCTCTTCAGTTAATCAAAAGAGGATGAAAGACACTCATATTTTATTTTATTTTGCCTCTGTGTCTTCTCCTGACTCTGATGACTGCTGCCACGTTTGGGAGAGATAACTCCTTATTGACATACCTTTTATAGAACGCAAGCTAGGCTATGTCAGCACTCAGTGACCTTTAACAATGCATTTTCCATAACCTTTAACAATGTATCATGAGAATGATGCCCTTCATCTTGTTTGTCCTCCATGGCAAATCTAGACTCAGTTTGCACCTGGGTTACAGTGGCTGGTTTTGAGGAAACTGCTGTGCAAAATTCTGTGCAGATTCAATGATTTTTGTAATCTGAATGGCTCATTCTTGGTAAGCAAGTGTCTTTAATCAAAACAACTTTCCTAGTTCATGATCAGCTTGAGTGTTATCAAACTGCATACACCAGTGTGCATGCATTGTTTGCAAGTGTTTGCACGTGTTTACATTTTTTCTTTTATTGGTGCTTTGAAATTTGTATTAAATGACGGATTGCAATAGAGCCGGATTCAATCAAAATCGCTAATAGCCCCCTATTCACCCATTACGAATCTTGTATTATCAGCGGCTGCAATTTCAGGATGCAAAACCGCTAGCACAAACCATTAGCTGCTCAATTACATTTTTTACATCTTGATTTGTCGTCGAATTAAAAGGTTTGATTGAGCTGAAGCCTGGGAGGTGATTTAATTTTAGGTAGCAGTTACAGTGGTGATTTTATGTAATTTGTTTCAGCCTTTCCCAAAGTTCCAAAGGCTGTGCTTTTTTCTGTAATTATGGTGGTTCAAGTGGACGGGACCCAAGCTGGTTACACTTTAATATTACAATATCTATATCACTGGGTGATAGAGCTTCTGCAATAGGCTACTTTTCTTCAGGGTAGTCAATATTATAATAATAATAATAATTTGGGGGCGTACAGTGACAACTACAATTCTAGTTTTTTTTAAATTCAGGCTTTTAGCTGTCACTTCTCAACTAATGTGTTATTATTAATCATGCAACTCATAGAACACCTCTTGATTCCTCTGTCACTGTCTGCTCCACTTTGATGTTGGGATGGGGTTTGAGGACATGGAGATTCATATGTTTATCTTTTGGGTCTCAGTGTTGGAAAGGTGCCTTTTGAAAAACCTGCGCAGGCAGACAGAGTGGGGCCTTCTTTGGCAGGTTTATGGCTCTGTGAGTGAAGCCAGGACACTTGGGTATGTAGCGGTGGTGAACCAGTGCCACACCCTACAACTTCAGGTTTCTACCTATGAGCTGGAAATTATGGATCATGGAGAAAATAATTATGGCCCGCCAGATTAAAGCGGAGGTCAATATGGTATGATTAGCCTCTTCACTTGGTAGCAATGCTCTTGAGCATATTATGCCTCTCCAAATATCAGCTCAACCAACATCTCAGTATAAATGAAGCTGGCTTCACCAGGCCCTAGTGATGTTTGATATCGCCACGATTCTCAACATGAGAGGAGCATATCAATGGCAAACTTAAAAATATATCTTGTGGTAGTAAGTGACCGAAAACAAAAATAGAAAAAGGGAGTCTGAACCTAGCTTGGGCTGGGCCTTCCCCCAAATCGTAAATTATGGGCTAAGAAGGGAGTGAGCCAACCAGCCCCCCCTCAACACTTAAAGTCTGACCTGTTGGTGACACAATGCTTAGATTGGGGGTGGAATTCTTCAAGTTTCTCTTTCTTGCTTCTCTTGGAAGATCTGGTGCCAGCTAACACCTCGGTTGCGTGTGTTTTGCATTCTTGGAGAGAGACAAGTTTGGTTTGGTATAATTTTCTTCAATTTCATCACTTTTGAGATTGTTACATGTCAATTTTATATCTAGGATTTAGTATTTGTTAAGCCGAGATATCCAATTGAATGTTTATTTCCATGTGGGTGATAATTGTTGGCGCTATCCAGTTCGGAACTTACGTCTTTCAGGTCGCGGCCCAGATGAGAGCGGAGCTCTGGTACGAGCAAGCTTGTGAAATGGTAGCGATAATTTTTCCTGAAAGTGGTGGTTTCACAATTTGCTAGATACAGCAGTTACTGCCTGCAAGCCTCACCTTAGTTGTCAAACGGAAATAAATGTTCCATATGTGAGAAGGCAGAACTAAACCCAACATATTGGAGGTTCCGATTTAGTATTTGTTAAGGTAGTTGAACCTACGTCTGTAGATTGGACGTTGAATGTTTTGTCTAACTGTTGTAACTGAATAAACCAGCTGTTTTAATTGAATTGTGAGTTGTATATTTTGATTAAGGTTTTCTGGGACTGTGTATACATAAATACTGTCCAAATAAATGTTGAACTGATTGGTCAAGTCCCATGCTTAAAAAAGAAGAGAAAATACTTTGTTCTTCAAAATTAATTTGAAATCCTTGGTGTAATTGAGTACAATGAAATTTAATGAAATGTATTTTGTATTAATCTTTAGATTTTTGCTTGCAAAATTTCACTTACACAGCTGTGAATTCTATTCAGTGTATTTGTATTTTATTAAGTGAAGAAGTGTATTTATCTCTAAGAGGGGTCTTCTTTTGTATATAGATCTGTTGAAGCAGTCCAGTTTAAGAGCTAATAAGAAATGTAATATTTGTAATTCGTTTTTTATGTATTTAAATGATGTATCCTCCCTGAATGTGTCCTTTTGTTAAATATATTTAAAGGGCATGCATTTGTTGTACAATGAATACAAAATAAAAGCAAGAAATATCAAAAAAGGTGGACGGGAGCAAATCCAGCTTCATTCATCAAACTCATTGTCTACATACCTCAACCAATAAACATTTACTTCATACGCCCTCATCCTAAAAGGCCTCATTGCAAACGGCATTGTACAAACCACCCACATTCATGCACTGTTCCTCAATACAGCCTCATGCTAAATACCATTGCCCAAACTTCTCTCAGCTTTGTAAAACTGGAGTGTCGGATGATTCCATATCAGGATGATGTCATTTAGGATGAAACCTGTGGGCAGGGCTGCTTCTCCCTATAGGCTAACCAGGCAGTAGGGACCTGGTCTGAGACCCTACACAGACCCTATAAATGTTTTTATATTTATATCTACTGAAAAATATCCAATCTACTGTTTTTTTTGCCTTTTTTCCCCTTTTCATCCCTGGAATCGCCACTTATACATTTGGCTCACCTCACTGCGACAACCCCTGCACTCGTGCGCGCTGATACAAAATCCATTATTGTGATACACTTGCATGCAGCCAACAGATTTCTTTTTTAAGGGTTGTAAGGCTCAGCCTGTACACAGAGTGGGTGCGTTGCTGACTGAGCCTATGGGAGGTACAATCTGCTCGTTTATTGGTTATTTGTACAGACAAAATAAAAAAAGGTAAGCCCTTCTAAAATGGTTAGATCTGATTGGTGGAGGGTGATTGGCTGGCAGTGTAGTGTAATGGTTAGGGAGCTGGGTTTGTAACTCAGAGGTTGCAGGTTAAATTCCCAGGTGGGACACTGCTGTTGTACCCTTGAGCAAGGTACTTAACCTGAATTGCTTCAGTAAAATATCCAGCTGTATAAATGTATTGTATGTAGAGAAATGTAAACTGTGTAAGTCGCTCTGGATAAGAGCGTCTGCTAAATGCCTAAAATGTAAATGTAATGCAAAATGTAATTGTCAATCAACAACATGAAGTGGCTATCTTTGCCTCTTACCTCTCCTCTGTTAAGTGTGCATTTTCGTCTTTGAAATGCAATCCTCTGCATCTAAGCCACGCAACCCAACTCTTCTCTACATTTTCCTCTCTCCCTCCTCCTCCCCCGCCCCAGTCCTCTCTAATTGCGGATGACTTTACATCCTTCTTTCGCAAGAAAGTCAATGACATTCACAACTCCTTCTCCCCAGCCCCTCCCCCACCTACCCCTCCCTCACCTATCTCGCAACCCAAACCACACACCTCCCTGTCCTCCTTCTCCCCCCTCTCTGACCCTGACATCTTATTCACTCCCACCGTCCTACCACCTTTGATCCCATTCCCTCCCCCGTCTTCCAGTCCATCTCTATGGACATCCTCCCCTTTGTCTCCAATATAATCATCTCTCTTTCCTCTGGTACTGTCCCCTCTGCCCTCAAAAGGGCCCATGTCATCCCCCTTACCAAGAAACCCTCTCTGAATCCTGCTGACATCTCTAATTATTGACCTGTCTCTCTCCTCTCATTCCTATTCAAGACTGTAGAATGGGCTGTATATAATCAACTGTCTCTTGATCTCCTACAGAATGACCTGCTTGATCCCAACCAATCTCCTCTGCTCGTGGTCACTGATTCTCTCCACTCTGTGAAGACTCAATCACTCAGCTCCGTCCTCCTCCTGCTCAACCTATCGGCTGAATTTGACACTGTTGACCACCAGATCCTGCTCTCGCCGAGATGGGAATCTCAGGATCTGCACTAGCATGGTTTGAATCATACATGGCTGAACGGTCCTACCAGTTGGCCTGGAGAGGATCCCTCTCCTCTCCCCACACCCTCTCAACCGGTGTCCCACAGGGCTCGGTGCTAGGCCCCCTCCTATTCTCCCTGTATACCAAATCACTTGGTTCTGTTATCTCTGCTGATGCCTCAATCACCATGGAAGGCTCCGTAGTGTCTCCATCCCTGTCTGCCAGGAGCCTTGAAGTGACTCTGGATGACGAGCTTATCGGGGCACATCGCAGCGATGACCCGGACCTGCCGATCCTCCCTCCCTCTGTTCCTCACCCAAAAGGTCACACAACGCCTGGTCCAGGCTCTGGTAATCTCACATCTGGACTACTGCAATTGCTTGCTGGCAGGCATACCGGCCTGTGCCATCAAGCCACTGCAACTAGTGCAGAATGCCGCCGCATACCTAGTTTTCACCTAATTATAGACTCTATTTATTTAAATTTGCCCTCCCCACACGGAATTCGCCCACCCACATTCTGGAGTCTCCCTTACATGCTTCTCATTGAATTCGTGCCGGCTCACCCTCCCCCTCCCCCTGGAGCGGACAGCCAAACGCCGCCCCCCATCGGGGCTCCCCACCAGGGCTGGTATGGTACAGTCGGGTTTCAAACCGGGACTGTGATAGGCAGCTCACACTTGTAAAGGACAAGCTAATAAGGGTGTGTTAGACCGCTACGCTATCGGAGGCCCCCCTACCACTGATTCTATACATTAATTAACTGCCATCACCACTGTTTACATATTTTAAAATGTCATGATAAAAAAATCTAAAAAATAAACGAAACAAAACGTAACTTTTCTTTCCCTGTGCTATAGGTACGATATGCAGCTGTCAACAATGATGTCTGCTGCAGTGTTACTACACTGATCTCTTGCACCAACTTTGATTAATCGTACCATATTTAAATGCACTTTTTGCTCTGAATAAGAGCATCTGCTAAATTCTGTAAATGGAAATGGAAATGGAAACTAAATGTCAGAGCAAGATCAAAATGGCACCGAAAAGACAGTACCCATCTGGTGTTGAACAATGCAAGAAGAAAAAGCTGCAAGAAGAAGCTTGTAATCAAGATGAAGGTACGTGAAGGTACGTGATGTAAATATTGCACATTTAATAACATGTCTCTACACAGATTTAGTTTGTAAGAACAGATGCTTGCAGAGAGTTCAGAAATTTGGCTAGCCAGCTACCAGATGGGGGTGAAGACCAGTGGCATTGGGGGAAGTTAGCCTCAAAACAGGGGCCAAAACTTGCTTAGGGCAACAAAAAGGCAAGAAGCAGCAGTGCCTGAGCATGTCCTAAGTGGGACTCAGTTACAGTAGGAAAACTCCCTGTACTACAGAATTTATCCAAACATTTACCATTGAAGTGAAATAGTGTAATACTACAAAGATTCCTGAGTGTAAATCAAAGGTAAAGCTGGTGCGAGACCAAAAATCTGTTGCAACAGATGCAAAATTGCACTGGATGGATCTACTCACTGCCAAACCAACCTACACGAAACACAAAAGTCACAGCCTTCCGACTCATGCAAGACTCAATGTGTTGTGATGGATGGCTCACATCTACAGCTTCCCAGGTAGATGGCTGCTCATTTCCTTGGACGCAGATCCGGTAACTTTTGCCATTGGGGTGAAGAATGCTACTTGGCACCAATGTCACACATACTGAGATTAGTCAGCGGTGCCACCCTTACGGGTTCTGCCAAACCCGGTGCAGAAAGACAGCATTAAGCTGACCGAGGACTGGCAGAGCGAATGAGACATGGAGTGAAATGAAAGGCAGGGGCATTGGCATTCTGCACCACATGCTGTCAAGCCCCCATAAGCCCACAGTGCTTATCACACTGTGCTTTGCCATCCGCGATGGCAGCGAGAGGGCCGCTGCGCCCGGTCGCTTCCCCGCCCCACGATGAAAGGCAGAGCCTTGGCTAATTAGCATGACCAGCTGATAAGATAGCTGTCGCTTAGGTTCATTAAAAACCAAGCCACGTTATATTCTTTTGGAGTTGGTTTCAAAGTGGCTAATTGTGGTTTTTGAAGTTAACTGTGTTTCCAGGGCTTTTTTTATTCCTTTTTTTAAATCCGCCTGGATTTTATTTTTTTATTTTGTAGATAGGAGTGATTATGGGAGATTAAGACATGCAATACAGACTTCATTATAACAGCTGGAGACCGTCTTCTTAGCCATTTTCCATATGCACACACCAAACCATAAATCAAAAAAAAGTATGGTTAGCACTTCATATTTTTTAATCATCCTAAAATGTTAATAACACTGATTGCTTTGCTATACTTTTGCTAAGCAGGCACTACTCACCCCTCTCACAGATTTCTAAGTTGATTAAACAAGGTCTGTGCTGTAAGACAAAGGCAATCAATGAATAGTCCCCTTCGGTCTCTTGTTTAAAAGTCAAATAATTTATAAGTGCCTGTGACAGCTGCTTTGGGAAGGAAGTCATGCCACTTCTAGGGAGTAAAGCATCCTGACATTAAAACAGCAGTAATATTGGAACCCAAATGCAGGCCCACTAAGACCTCTTCATTGCCTGGATGGACAACCTCAAACCATAAGCATATCCTGTCCAAATGTGCATAATAATGAAGGCAACCTATAGTTCCTATATTGTAACACAACTAACATTGAAATACATTTGAGCCCTCCAACATCTATCAGGTGTGATTGGTCACTGGTTGAAACAATCGCAAGGTATGGAACAGTAGCAAGCATGTAGTCTTACACACTACAACGAGGCCTCGCTCACTACTCCCGCTTCCCCTTACGGGTAGAGAGTTTATTCTATTTAATTTTGTTCCCACTATATACGTGAGTGTCACACGCCGTGTGACACCCCAGAGTGGAACAGAACAGCTGGACACAGGGATTGGATTTTTCGGTCTGCGGATCAGATTTTTATTATCTCTCTTCCAGAGAGAGAGAGAAAGAGAGAACTGGTACTGTACAAAAAAACAACAACACTTTGGCCATCCCCCTCACGGGTTTCGATTAAAAACAATAAAGCAAAACAACAAACTAAATAAAAATAGTATTTCGGCAAACACTATAACTTAAATACACACAGGCAGACTTTCTGTGTGCCTTTATATTTCTCGGTTATCTCTCGGCCAGCATTCAGCTTCCATGATCCAACCACCTACTAAGAAAACAGAGCCGCTTTTCAGCACACAGGTATAATTAGTTAATTCTGCACAGCTGTGTGCTCTAGCTGCCCTGCCAGTAGGCGTGGCCGTTAATCACCCTGATCCCCCTCCCCACCCCCGCCTAGACCGACGCTTTATCTAGAGTGCTCTCTCACTGTGTGAAAAATTACGATTTTTGACTCTGCCTTTGCATTCTGCCACACTGCTGTTCTGACAGACAAAGGGTCTATGCTACTCTGTTGGTGTTATCTACAAGATTGAGGTCATCACCTGGCCACCAGCCTCCAGCTGAGGAAAACTGGGAGCCATTAAGTGAGGAAGAGCGAGAGAGAAAGAAAGAATAAACTGGGGACATGTAACGCTGGAGTCAGTACAATGCTGAAGCCCTCAATTTGATTTCATTATAAAGTATTTTGTGTTGATCAGTGGCAAGAAATCCCAATTAAATCCATTTTGATTCCATGAAGTAAGAAAATAAAATACTTTTATGTAATATACTGTATATTATATACAATTATGTATTTCAAGATAGTGCAAGTAGCCTCTGGCTGTTAGACAGTGTGCTTAATATCAGCCATATTTGAATAAATGTAATAATTTGGTCTAAAACATCTTAACACAGTAGGTGGTAGCATCTTGTTTTTGCCCCTTGGAAAATAAACCAAAAGCGTAATTTTTAAAATCTCCTTTCCAACACCAGGGGAGCCAACATAGGAATGGAATACAGCTGAGTTAATATCAAAACTCTCCCAGTCTCCCTCACCGTATTATCTCACCTCTCCAGAGCTGGTATCGGCTGGTCTCCACCCACATGCCAGATGATCGGGTCCCCTTCTATCAGTTCATCTTGGACATAAATTACTAAATCAAATCAGCCAGCCTGGAATTCATTGTTAAAGAAGAGTCATCTGTGGCCAGCTGTGACATACACACAAGCAAATGCGCACAATCACACACGCACACACACTCTATTTCTTTTGGTGCATGCAGTATGTGTTTTTTTAACCTATACACAAATGTATCAGACATGCTATATAGATAAATACACAATGTGCAAAGATAATACAGACTTTTTAGAAATCCACAATGATAATATATGAGAACAAGCAATGAAAGTCACCCTGAGTAAAGTCTTCTGTTCATCAAATTATTATTACATTGGACAGACGTGAGAACAACCTGCATCAGATCTCTGGGGAAAGAAAACAATAACAGTCCACTCGACCGTGCTGATATGCGGCTTGTTGGATCGCTGTGGGGGCCTGCCAGGGCAAGCGGTTGGGAAAAACGCCATTTTTAATCGGCGTGGGGGGCACTAACACCACCTGGCCTCTTTCAGCCAAGGAGCAGAGCACCTCCAACTGATTACATCTGCTGTGCGCGTCAGGGGACACGCATGAGCGGAGCAACAAAAGGGCCCTCGCTTGCACCCAGCGCACTCGGAGGTGATGATCATGGATCCCCCTCCCCCCGCCCCCAAGAGACACCGCAGGCTCATCTCCACCATCAGCAGCACAGCTGTGAAATTACTCACTGCTGCAGCAAACGAGAGGAGAGAGGTAATTCACCAGGACGACATGAAGGGCCCTCACTGACTCAGCCGTCTGGCCAGACCCACCCAATGAACGGCGTTGTGTTTACTCCAATTTCATACTGAATTACACACCATCTTCACCTCGCCAAGAGAGACACTATTATTATTACTATTAGCTTCAGAGCCAATTGAATTGATTTAAGTTCTGTGATTGTATTAGCTCGCTGCATGTTGAGTGGTCTCTGGCCTCTGGTTTCACACCAGGTAATCTGCTGAACATTAGAGAAGGGAATGCATTTCAATGCATCTGACAGTGCTCAAGCGAACATATTCCCAAGAGCATAAAAATAAGTGTATATTGGAAGAAAAAAAAATCTAGTGAACTAGTATTTATCCAGGAGAATGATACAGTGGTCAAGCTCAAATTCAGTTTTAAAAACAATAGCACTACGCTGCTGTAATTTGTCCCTATATTGATTTCCTATTTTCTTTAATCTCTTGAGCAATGACGTTTAATTAGGCATTTTAATTGAAATGCAGCTGTCCTTATGCAGTTGTCCTAACAGGTTGTTGTCCTTAACAGGTGAGATGTACTGTGTACAATGGGGGAAATAAGTATTAAACACATCAACATTTTTCCCAGTAAATGTATTTCCAATGAGGCCATTCAAGTGAAATTTTGGTATTAACTCAAGAAATCCAGACAAAAAATCTAAACATTAAAGTCCATATGTAAATAAAGTTATGTGTAATAAAGTGGAATGACATAGGAAAAAAGTATTGAACACACTAACTGAAATTAATTCAATACTTAGTGGAGAAGCCTTTCATACAGAAAGCTTCAAGGCGCTTTCTGTATGAAGTAACTAATCGCCCGCAGTATTCAGGTGTGATTTTGGCCCATTCCTCTACACAGATTGTCTTTAAATCTTGAAGATTGCAGGGGGCCCTCTTGTGAATCTGGATCTTCAGATGCTTCCACAAATGTTCAATTGGGTTTAAGTCAGGTGATTGACTGGGCCATTCCAACAAGTTGATTTTCTTTCTCTGAAACAAATTGCAAGTTTCCTTTGCCGTATGCTTTGGATCGTTGTCCTGCTGGAAGGTCCACCCACATCTCATCCTCAGCATCCTGGTGGATGGCAGCAGGTTCATCTCAAGAATCTCTCTGTACATGGCTCCATTCATTGTTCCTTCAATTATATGAAGTCTGCCAGTACCACGAGAGGAGAAACAGCCCCACATCATGATACTTTCACCTCCAAACTTCACTGTTGGTAAAGTGTTATTCGGGTGATGTGCAGTGCTATTGATGTTGCTTCCACTTACGGATAATGCCCCCAATGGTGCTTACTGGAAGATTCAGAAGTTGTGAAATACGTCTGTAGCCAATTCCATTTTCATGTTTTGCAACAATCTGGTTGCGAAGGTCTTGAGAGGGCTCTTCGCTTTTACCCATCATTAGATGTTTCTTGTGTGGCACCTTGGTAACAAAAAAAACCTTTTATAGCCCATCAATATATTCTAACCCAGCTGACATTAATTGGCACAGATTGGAGGTAGAGTTGCCTCCTAATTAGTTATGGTTTTCAGCTGGTTCCTTGCCTTTCCTTGCTGTGGTGTACAGCTTTTTCTTAGTGTGTTCAATACTTTATTCCTGTTTCATTCCCCTTTATTACACATAACTTTATTTACATATGGACTTTAATGTTTAGATTAAATACCAAGTTAATACCAAAGTCTGGTGCAAATTTCACTTGAATAGGCTCATTGGAAATGCATTTACTGGACAAAATGTTGATGTGTTCAATACTTATTTCCCCCATTGTATGTGCTTGTTTTGTTATGTTTTTTGTAATTTGTTCTATTTTCTGACAAATCAAGTATTTGGTTGTATTTGTGCAGTCTGATTTATAGCACCTGTAACACAGGGAAATAAAAGTTGAATTCGTCTTTAGTTTAAATTAATTCATCTTTAGTTTAAAGATGAATTCCTTAAAATGCATATCTTCAGGTCATTGAACCTGGCTGACAATTTCTGGATCCAACTAGAAAACAAGATCCCCTTCAACAGTTCATAAATCCTCATACCTAACCATGAAATGTTGCATTTATAGTCCAGGCTTATCTGTCTGAGAGATGTATTATATGTTTTAACAAATGATCATTGCACAGTTCATAACCTCTTAATCAATTATTTTCCTTACTTTCCCCCCTTTGTCTTACCGTGGGCCCTAATCTAACCTGCACTCAATCACATGCTATTAATAACCTGCAACTTAAGGCAAGGAGAATTATCATTTTAAAACAGGCCACTCCTTTTGAAACTGTTAGGGATTACACTGATCGGACCCAAATGCAGACACAGACACTGAGCGGGCAGGCAGGCAGGCAGGCAGGCAAGTGGGCAGGCGGGTAGGCGGGCAGGCAGGGAAGCGGGCAGGCTGGCAGGCAAGCAGGCAAGCAGTCAGGCAGGCAGGCAGGGAAGCAGGCAGGCAGGCAAGTAGGGAAACGGGCAGACGAGGAGTGAACCTGGACACGGAGAGGACGAATACACATATAAACAGACGAAGATAATGAATGCGGAAGACAACGCGGTTTGGGAGAAGTCTTGATGCGTGTAGCTACCACTGAAGCGGAGACAGCAATCTGACGGTGAGTGGATGAGAAACCGGGGTTGATATAAACTGTAGGGCTGATGATAATTGATGGCAGGTGTGCAGGCAGCGCAGGTGTCGCAGATCCATAGTAATCAGGAGGGAGCTGGAGAATGCAGAGGAGGAAAGCCGCGCCCACAACACACACGCACAAACACGAAACTGACAGGGAGAACAGGAACACAGGGGAAAGGGAAATGGAAAACACGAGGAAACATAAAAATAAACAAAGTTGCGGCCGTGGCCGTAACAGAAACACCTAAAACACAAAACACATTACAGTACTACATAATATATAGCGCATACTGATGCTATCAGGACCGTATCCAGAAATCTATTTTGGATAGGGGGACCTTTGAAGCAAGCTAAATATTGTCCCAAAAAATGGCATTGCATTGTTTAATATTCAAATGACCCACTGATCATCAATCCATCCATCAATAATGACGGCCTGCTCTTTTTATGGGGGGCACACAAAAAAGTCGCTAATTTTTCGAGATCTTTGCTGTGTAAAAACACTGGTGGCATGAGGAGCCCATGTTTGCTGGCTCCACATAGCTACCCATGAGCTTATTGAAAGTTTTAAGTTTAAGCTTATTTTCTGTATATACTGTAGGTTAAGTGAAGGTGGTTTATGCCATGCAGAGTTGTATTAATAACGCTAATTGAAATGTTCAGGATGACAGCTTTGCCGACGATCACAATTATTCTGTATTAGTTTGGTTGTTCTGAAATGGTCGTATTCAAACCTAGTCCTCATACACACATTCATTTAGATTGCTAACGGAGCACCTCAACTGTGTGCTGCAACGTGTTCCCCTTATAAGTTACTCTTTCATGATCAAATGGCACAGGCCTGCAAGCTCCCAGGGTTATAGCTTGTTAAATGATTCCTTCTCAAGGTTAAGTGCTTTTCAATTTTCATTAGGAATAAGATGCACTCACAAGTACAATGGAGTCTTCCTTTCAGTGAGTTGAAGAATAAAAAACAGCCCTCTTCAGTGTTGTCCATTTATCCTTTTGCATTGAAGTAGTCTGTTCCTATTCATCGTTTTTCTTTTGTTGCTGTCCTTATATAACAGATACACCTTTTCCAGAGTGAATGGGCAGGAGTCCATGCAATTACACTGTAAAAATACACCTGAACAAATTAGTTCACAGATAATTCATGTTTCTTTTGTGAACAATTATTTTCTTTTGTTATTTTCATTTTCAAACCCCCTTCCCTTGACCCTGGAGACAATCCATACAATTCAATACTTCATCTGCAGACACATTCCAAACTGTGATTTTGTAACCCCGCCATACCGCTCTGTAATCATTCAGAGGTTCAGTATAGTTTTGTTTGCAGCAGTTAATCCTGCAAAAAATATTTTCCTGGATTTTAAAGGTAAATTCAATTTGGAGTCGTCCGCCAGCAGAAGCACCTTAGTAGAGTGCGGAACATTTTCCCCCAACATTTTGCTTAATGTGGGCACAACATATCTCCAAAGCATATCAATTGGAGGACACTCCCAAAATATATGTAGATAAGTCCCAATCTCCCCCAATGTACTAAATCCGGCAGACAGGATCCGCCACAAGTTTAATTTGGAATCTCCTGTTGAGTTGCATAAAAACGATGTGCGAGTTTAAAATCAAACCGTTGGTGTGCTCAATTTTTATGAGGACAAAAAAACATTTTGCAAAACAGTAACCCATTCTGGCATAGCACCCAACTTCTTCAACTCTCTGTCCCACACTGATATGATTGAGAGATTTGTTTCATTATAATCTGACATGGGGCCGAATTATAAAACAAATTAAACAATGGATGAATAGTTAAAGCAGCCTGGAAGTGGACTCCACAGGCATGAAGGGCTGAACGGAGCCTCAGATACATAAAGAAAGAGGAGCTAAGTATACTGTATTGGTCCTGAAAAGAGAGTAGACCAGCACCGTTAAAAATATCCTTTAAAGTATATACAGTAGGCTCCGTTTTTATTCATATCCTTGATAAAGATGAACAAAAGAGATTGTATAAAATAAACTATATAAGTAATGAGATATATTTTATGCTCTGTGGCTCAGTTGGTAGAGCACAGCGTTGGCAATGCTTAGGTTGTGGGTTCAATCCCCACTGGGGCCACATATACTGAAAATGTATGCATTCACTACTGTAAGTCGCTTTGGATAAAAGCGTCTCCTAAATGGTGTATATTATTATATTATTATTATAATAATAATGCATTGGCATGAAGCACAATCGAATAGTTCAGAATTCTTTTTTTTCCCCCACAAATCACAAATAATCACACCCCTGTTAACAGTACTTTGTATTTCCTCCCTTGGCCATTATAACAGCAAGTAGTCACCTTCAGTAGTGACGTATGAGGTTTTGGAACTTGAGGGGATCCTCAACCATTCCTTCATGCAGAATTGTTCTATTTCCTTCAGATTCTTGGGTTAGCCAAACATAACGCTGATGTGTATGTCCAAAAACCTTGATTCAGCCACAAGACATGGTTCCAATTGTAGTTTGACCAAGTCAAGATGCCTTTTTCAGTGAATTGTCTTCAAAAGAGGCTTCCTTCTTGCAACTCTGCCATAAGGCCATTGTCATGTAGGCGTCATCGAATGGTAGCTTTAGACACCTTGTAAGTCCAAGATGCCAAGGTTGTTTTGGAGATCTTGAACTGTGCCCCTTGGACTTCGTTTTGCCTCTCGAACCATCCGTCTCACTACACGTGGGGGCAAGATAGACTTGTGTCTTCTACCTGGCAGGTTAGCCACTTTTCCAGTTACCTTAAACTTCCTAATAATTGACACACCAGTGGAAAGCGGTATTTTTAAACTTTTTTGAGGCCATATCCAGATCCGTAGAGGTCAATAACCTTTTGTCTGATGCTTTCAGGGAGTTATTTGCCTTTCACCATTATGATGGCTGACCACAGTATTTCAAACATGTGTTCCCTCCTTTTTATACACAAGGGAAACAGGAAACCATTGTAGGCCACTGTATAGTTCCATAACCTTCCAATGAACTTCAATAATTGAAGTAAACAAAATATAAACAAAATATATTTTTGAACAATTGTATTAGTAATGTAGGTTTGGAATTTTCTGAATTCATAAAATATACCTCATTACTCATATAGTTTATTTTATACAATCTTTTATCAAGGGTGTGAATAAAAATGGAGCCTACTGTTGTAAGGGTTGGTGGTGATAGGCGCCACTCGCAGAACCCTAGGGGATCAAAAAGTTAGACTGAACCAGTCTAACCACTAGCTCTGCAAAACAGAGAAATAGGGAAGATAATAATTAGGGATGAACGCAAAATCACACCCACCGGGTGGTAACTCCAAGTGTCTGAAAACGTAAAGGCTATGATAGCCAACCGAACAAGTTAGTAACCAGAACCAGTCCAACCGAACTGAACAAAAGCAACCTGAATCAAAGCACCGACTAGCGGGCAAGGTTCTTTATAAAAGTTACAACTAAATAAGTTCGTAAAATAACGACACGAGTATCCCAAAACAATAAAGGCTAGGAGAGCCGAGAGAACATGATTGAAACCCAGAAACAGCCCAACAGGCTGAACAACCAGAACCCGAACGAAAAGCGCTTAATAGCGAGCAGGGTTTTTTATAGTGGGTACAATAAACATGTTAAACAGTTTGCATAATACCTAAAAGTTCCGAGCGTCCGAAAACGCGAAAGCCAGGAGAGCCACAGAACCACATTGCAACCCGAAACAGTCGAAGTGACTGAACAAACGAAACCCAACAAAAAGCCCATAACAAATGAGCAAGGTTTCTAATAAGGGTACAATTTAAATAAGTATTATGTAAATACCCGAACCAATAATTCTGAACATCCCAAAATGTGAAAGGCTAGGGGAGCCCACAAAACCAGGTTATCACCTGAAACCAGTCTAAACGACTGAACCCACGAAAACCAAATGAAAACGCTTAATAGCGAGCAAAGGTTTTTTTAGTAAGACACAAGTAAATAATTTATTATGACTGGACATAACCAAAAATTCTGAGCGTCCGGAAACGCGGAAGAGCTAGGAGAGCCCACAAGATAACATGGTAAAACCTGACCCACTAGTTCTGGACGTCCGAAAACTCGAAACGGTTAGGGGGGACCGGCAGAACAGCAGGGCGACTGGACCCACATCCGACATCCTCGTCAGACAGCAGGGCCCACAAGTTGACCCACATCTGGCATCCGCAAAAACTTGAGACAGTTAGGGGGGATCGGCAGACAGCAGGGCACAACAAGACCCACATCTGACGTCCGCAAAAACTCGAAACGGTTAAGGGGGACCGACAGAACCACAGAGTAAAACCTATACCAGGAGATCTGCTGAACAAAATGAAACCAAATGAAAAGCGCTTAATAGCGAACAAGGTTTCTATTTGTAAGTGACAAGGAAATGGTTACGAAAAGGTCTGAGCGTATGAAAACGCAGGAGGCTAGTAAAGCCGCCAGAACAATATTGAAACCCGAAAACAGCCTCAGCGACCCAACAAAAGAAACTTAACCAATCGCTCCTACACACGAGCGAAGTTTCAAATGTGGGTACAATTTACACACGAGAGAAGTTTCAAATATGGGTACAATAAAATGGTTATGAACCGACCTTAACCCAAAAACTCTTTATGTCCAAAATGAACCCAAAAGAAAAGCGCTTAATAGCGTACGAGGTTTCTATTTGTAAGTGACAAGAAACTGGTTACGAAAAGGTCTGAGCGTATGAAAACGCAGGAGGCTAGTAAAGCCGCCAGAACAATATTGAAACCGAAAACAGCCTCAGCGACCCAACAAAAGAAACTTAACCAATCGCTCCTACACACGAGCGAAGTTTCAAATGTGGGTACAATTTACACACGAGAGAAGTTTCAAATGTGGGTACAATCAAATGGTTATGAACCGACCTTAACCCAAAACTCTTTATGTCCAAAACGTGAAAGGCAGTTAGCCAAAAGAACCAGTAGTAACCCACGAACCAGTCGAACCGGCTGGATAAAACGAAACCAAAAGAAAAGCGCATTTTAGCGAACAAGGTTTCTAAAAGCAGGAAACTAAATAAGTTATTTCGTTAGGGACCAGAGTACTCCCCAAAAAACGTAAACGGCTAGAAGAGCCAAAAGAACAAGTTAGAACCCCAAAGCAGTCGAACAGACTGACAAACGAAAACCAACCGAAAACCCCCATATAGAGAGAATGGTTTCCTTAAAAGGTACAACTAACTAAGTTCTTGCGTTTTTCCCAAAAACGTAAACGGCTAGAAGAGCCAAAAGAACAAGTTAGAACCCCAAAGCAGTCGAACAGACTGACGAACGAAAACCCACCGAAAACCCCATTTAGAGAGAATGGTTTTCCTTAAAAGGTACAACTAACTAAGTTCTTGCGTTTTTTAAAAGGGATTGAAATGGAGATGGTCGTTTCTAAAGAAAAGTCTTTGTGTAAATCTTTGTGAACGTCTTGAAAAAGACATTCTTACCTTACCGGCTAAAAATCGTAAAGATGGCTTACGATTTCGCCCCGAACGAAGTTAGGTGCGAGTATTTATAGGGAAGAGATAATTGGTCATTCAAGCCAGCTGAGCGCGTTTCAAGGAAAAAGGCGCACACCGCCATCTGGTGGTGAATCAGGGGAACAACCGTGACAACTGTATATTGCATGTCAACCATTGGGAGCACACAACGGGGCGCGAGCCTGTAAGAAGAAATACATTTTGCCAGATAGGAGATAATGTGTGAAGCATGGCTGGAAGATTCAAACTTTTACAAACTATCCCATATTTGGTTAGTAATAATATTTGTCACGTCTCGTGTTCGTGTTCCCTGTAATTAGGTGTTTTAGTTTATTCCATGTTTTCCTGGTTGTCCGGTCCGTGTTTTCACTTTCACTTGCCTATTTCCAGTCTTGTCATTGTATTATCGTTTTCACCCGTTCCTCATGTGTATCATTGCAGTTAGCTGCATTCGTGTTAATTCCTGATTGTTTCTTGTTATGTCTGATGTATTTAGCTGTGTGTTTTCCCATGTCCGTTACCAGATTGTCTCATCATTGTATTATCGTTTTCACCTGTTCCTCGTGTGTCTGATTGCAGTCTCCGGTGGCAGCTGCATTCATGTTAATTCCTGATTGTTTCTCGTTATGTCTAAATGTATCTAAGCTGTGCGTTTTCCCATGTTCGTTGCCAGATTGTCTTGTGCTTTGCTTATGCCTACACAACTTTCCAGTGGTCTCTTTGTTTACCCATGTTTTGTTTCCTCGTGTTTTGTTTCCTCGTGTTTTGTTTCCTCGTGTTCTGTTTCCTTGTGTTCGTGCTTCCGTGTTCAGTCCTGTCTCAGTCTCGTTCCCGATCCACCTGTTCGTGCTCCTCGTGGTTCCTGCCCTGCTCCTCTCTGTTCCTCTCGGTGTTCCCCGGACTGATTCCCTGTTATCAACCTCCGCCTGCCCATTTACCACGTCTTCTGACACACCTGAAGCCTGGAACAAACTTTGCCTGTCCCTGACCACTCTTTGGATTCCTGTATTGCCCTGATTGCTCCCGTATGAACTTTGCCTGTCTTTGCAATAAAGAACATTATTGCATTCTTGGGTCCGCGCCTGGTTTTCCTACTCCGTTCCTGACAAATATTGCCCATATGCAGAGACAAACTTCTGTTTAAGACCAGAAAATGGTAAATCTTGCAAATGATATGGTTTAGATAATTCACTTTCAATAGGCATTTTGGGATGAAACCATACCTGCATAGCTCTTAGTTGAATGGCCCAGTAATAGTACTGAAAATTTGGTAGGGCAAGATTCCCAGCAGATTTACGGCGCTGTAAAGTAACCAACCAGATCCTAGAACTCTTTGCATTCCAAATACATTTAAAGCACAAAGTATTCAGTTGGTTGATAAACTTGTAAGGGAGGGCAAGAGGTAACATGGAAAACAAAACAGTAAGACGAGGCAGGTATGTCAGTTCTTTTTTACAGGGTAAAGCAGATGCCAGCTGTGTTATTGATGGATGCATAGATTCTACATTAAGCGGCAACAAGACTGATTTTGTCCAATTAATTTTATATCCAGAAAAGGAACCAAATAACTCAAAAAGCTGCAGAGCGTTAGGAAAAGAGCAATAGAGGTCCGACAAATGCAACAGCACATCATCCACATACATAGAGATATGATGCTTAGTACCCTTTACTACAATAGGGGAAATTAACTCACTTTGTCGGACTGCCTGTGCTAGAGGTTTGAGTGAGAGGGTAAAAATAACAGCACTTAAGGGACAGCCCTGTCTTGTGCCCCTTGACAAAGGGAACTGGGAGGACAGCATCGCTCCTGTGGAAAGGCAGGCATTTGGGGAGTTATACAGTGTACATATCATGTCAATAAAGGGAGAACCAAATCCAAATTGTCTCAACACTACAAACATTTAATGCCATTCCACCCTGTCAAAGACTTTTTCTGCATCCAAAGACAGGATGGCAGATGGCAAGGGAAGAGTATCAGCCTAGTCTAAAAAATGCAACAAATGACATATATTATCTGAAGCATGTCTCAATTTTATAAATCCTGTCTGATTATGATGAATTAGAAAATGAATGCAGGATTCAAGGCGACGGAAAAAACCATTTGGCATATACTTTAATGTCCGAATTCAACAAACTTAATGGTCGATGAGAACCACAATCTAAAGGGTCCTTGCCTTTTTTCAATAAAAGGAATATCAAGGCTGACTTTTGGTCTCTGAGGAATAACCCTATCTCTAAGGAATAATTAATAGTTCCATAACAGTAACAACAGTTCTAATGGCAATCCGTCCAATCCCAGAGCATGCCCTTTATTCATGAAATACAAAGCCTCCTCCAGTCAGTTGGGGTAGATCTAATTTACTTAAAAAATCATCTAAAGCTGTTGCGTTAGTATACATTTCAGATGAGTACAGTTGAGAGTAGTAGTTTGTCAGAACCTCGTTTCCCTCTTCTGGCTGGTAGCACTACTTTCCTGATAAGTCTCCAATTACATCAAGAGAAGCAAGCTGCTCCGTTTCTTTTAAACGAAAACCTAACAATCTGCTCAGCCATTCACCGTATTCATAGTATAATTGTCTCATTTTGAGCAATAATTAGAGTAAGCTACAGGCGCGTGATCAGAAATCAGTATATTTTGTATTTTGGTGGAAGTGACACATTTTTAAATTCTCTTAAAAAACGAGAATCGCATCAATTCTGCTGTACGATTTGTGCCTATATGAATAAAATGTGTAATCCAGAGTGGTGGGATTTTCAATTTGCGAAGGGTCACACATAGAGATGTAATTTGTGAAATCCCTCAGTAACTGTGCATTTTTGAGAGATTGAGTTACTGGTTGATGAGAAGTGTCTAAAACTTGATCAAACATGTAATTGTAATCGTGTAGGGTCAAGGCGTCCATGACGGACAGACGTCACTGGCACGCGACACTGAGCGGCAACTTCAAAAGATTGTTAGCCAATGGGTGAGCTAGTACAGTAGCGTTTCACCTCCCCCACTGTAACGCTATATAAAACTAGCATGCATCTATTGTCCTTTCTCTTTCTTCTCTTTCTCTGGTTCTCTTCCTTCCGTTCTCTACAAGAAATGGAGCAGAAAGCTCGGACGAGTTTACTCCGGTAACCCTGTAAAACTGACTCGGTAAAACTGACTACATCCACCATGGGATCAGTTTTATTAGCCACACTTCACTATCATTCTGCAACATAGCAAGTGAACTTCAACACACACACAAGCTACCATCTATTGAGTCCAAATTTTACTGTTTGATCTGCGGTTGTAGTCTTCCAACCTTCCATCCATTCAAATCTGGAGCAGCACAGGGACGTTAGCTTCGTGTTTTTTCCCACCTTATTTTCAAGTCCCGAAGGGTTTGTTTTCATACCTTTTAGCTTACTTGACGGCCAACCAGTTCCAATTGCATCAAGCTCAACTTTTTGTCCAGGCAACTGAGCTGAGACTCAAAAAATGAGTGTTGTTTCTGTGCCCGTTTCCAGAAATGCCATGAGCTCTGACTGAGAAACTTTTCCCCCTTCGTTTGAAGGGGATGCATGAAAAGATAAAGACCTATTTTTTTGCCTCTGTGACATCTCTAAACCTCAATAAACAGTTAATATTTACTAAATGCTAATAAATAATTCAAATTTTTCATGTATATATATCTGTTATATATCTAGTATAGTATGTCAGTGGTGAGAGTTGATCATTTGTAAGGATTAGACAGGTGGTGACCTGTATTCTCTTGACGACATCTCCAGATACAATGGTTCTGTGTTCTGTCGTTCTGGTGATCCAAAACCAGAGACCCATAAGGTGTTTGTTCTCTGTCACGCTGTCAACACAATATCTCCACTGAACACTGCACTGCCTTTTTGCACTTTCTTGAGACCAAAATCAACACCATCAACCTACACCTGGCCGCGTCTGGCACTACCTCTGGGGATCTACACTGGATTGTCACCTTGGGTCAGCCACTCACCTGCTCCCTCTCTGTCTTCACACCAGCATCTGAAAATTCCATCTCTGAGCTGATCCGCAAATCCAAATCTACCACCTGTCAGCTGGATCCCCTCCCCACAAGCCTTGCCTAAGCCTGCTTGCCGTCACCTCTGGAACTGTACCTCCCACTCACCTCCCACATAGCCTCCCACACACCCATCTTCAAAACACCTGGTGCTGATCCAGATGACCTGAACAACTACAGGCTCATTTCCAATCTCCCCTTCATCTCCAAAACACTTGAGCGGGTGGTAGCTGCCCAACTCCAGTCTCACCTTGACTCCAATAAACTCCACAATCCCTTCCAATCCGGTTTCCACCCTAAACACAGCACAGAAACAGCCCTGGTTAAAATCACCAATGACCTCCTCCCTGCTAACTCAGGGTTGCTGACTATCCTCATCCTCCTCAACCTTAGTGCTGCCTTTGACACCGTCTCCCACCCACTACTCCTGGTACACCTGGCTGGCATTGGGATCACAGGTACTGCACTCTCCTGGTTCTCATCATATCTCGCTGACAGACAATTCGTTCAGCTAAAAAAACACAGGTCAAAAGTTCCCCAGGGGTCAGTAGTGGGTCCACTCCTGTTCATCACCTACCTCCTTCCCCTGGACACAATCCTGCATCATTTTGGTGTCCACTGTCACTGTTATGCTGATGATACCCAGCTCTACCTCTCCACTAAACTCTCCACTGCCCTCTCTCCCACCGCCCTCACCAACTGCCTCCAGGACATGAGGAGCTGGATGAGCAGGACATTTCTGATGCTTAATGGTAGTACAGCCCTGCTCATTGGCTCCAAATCCACACTGTCCAAAGCCCATAACCCCAACATCACCTTTGATAGCTTCCCTGTGCCCCTCTCCTCCCAAGTTAGGAGCCTCAGTGCCATCCTGGACAGCACTCTTTACTTTGCACCTCACATCAAAAACATCATCCGGACCGCATTCTTCCACCTCTGTAATATTCCCAGACTCCGCCCATCCGACTACTGCAATGCTGTTCTCTCTGGCATCCCAGATAAACTACTCAACTGGCTCCAAATCATCCAAAATTCAGCTGCACGTATCATCACCCACACTAAGTCCAGCAATCACATCACACCCATTCTCATCCAACTACACTGGCTACCCTCCTGCTCACCTTTAAAGCCCTTCACAACCTACCCCCACTTATCTCTCTGATCTCCTCCAGGAGCCACGTGATGCTCTTTTCGGGGGTAGGACTAATGCCCTCAACTTGCACTGCACAGTGCAACCGGGTGAAATAATTGACTACTATGATTTCACTTCACTTTATCCTTTTGTAAATAAGGTGAAAGTGTACCCAACTGGGCACCCGCAGATCATATTCCATGATTTCGATCCCTAACTAGTTCGATCAAACTATTTTGGCTTCATCAAAGCCAAAGTGTATCCTCCTCGAAATCTGTTCCTGCCAGTGTTGCCCTATAGAGCTGCGGGTATATTCAGAACTATTTGGAAAAGGAAGGCATTCAATTAGATCTGGCTAAAATCTCTGTAAATCCGGATAAACAACAAATATCTAAACTCATTCTGAATAGCCTTTGGGGGAAATCTAAAAACATCTTTGATTAGGGATCCAGAACCGTTTCTACAATACATGTTCTCCAATGAGTACAACATTTGTATTTTTGAACCAGGAGACGCCCTTAGTGCAGTGCAGGTACAGCACTAAATATCCAGTCCCTCCTAGTAATGTGAATGTATTCATAGCTGCATTCACAACAGCCTACGTCTGGCTCGAGCTGTACGGCCTTATGGATGAACTACAGAACGATCATTCAGAACTGGGAGGGACTGTTACGTTCCACGTGTGTATGTTTTTGTCTTTCTCTTTGTTTCTCCGTGTTGTTCTGCAGGAGTGCCATCCGCCATTTCATTCGCCGTCCCCACTGTCAATCATTTGCATGTCCTGGTCCTGCCTCCATCAATCACCTGCCCCTCCATAAAAACCCTGTGACTGCTTCCTGCGAGGACCCTGCCTTTATTTTGTTTCGGCTGTTGTGTTTGAGAGAAGAGAGAAAGAGAGAGAGTGTGAAAGATTGAAAGTGTACGTATGTGGATTCCCTGTTTGTTCCCACATAGGCCTTGGGATAGGTAAGAAGGAGGCCTCTATACATTTTCATTCGTAGGTCGATCTGGTGTATAGACACATTAGGAAAGGGGTGGTTGCCATCTGTGTACCTTTGTTTACGGGTAGCTAGTGTAGATTAGATAGGTAGACTTTTGTTTTGTATAAAAGTTTAGATAGTCAGCCTATCATAGTTTTTGTTTGTAGCTAGCCCTGTTTTGTTTTATTTCTTTGGCAACATCCGTGTCCCTTGGCCTTGTGTCTTTGTGTTTGTAACTGACCTTATATGTAAATAGCCTCACTATTGTCACTAATATATATGTAATTAAACACCGACTGCACCTTCCCCTCTTGCCTTGGCTCTATTATTTACACTCATTTTCATTCATGACCCAATCCTTATTTAAATTATTTTATGTTACGATCTCCCCAGTACCCCTAAACACATCGGGGGCGTAACAGGGACCCATAATAAAAACTGTGTTCGAAACCCATCTCTACCAGATCGGCCCTGGTTGTTAGCCCGGATTGGGGGCAGCATTTGGCTGTCCGCCCCAGGGGGAGGGGGGAGGGTGAGCCGGCTTGAGTTTTCCGTGAAGCATGTAAGGGCTACTAAATTGGGAGAAAAAACTGGAAAAAATCTGAAACAAATGTAAAATAAAAAATAAAAAAATCAACTGGCTTGGCAAACTTTGTCCTGAAACTACCGATTTTGTTTTCAGGATGTCCATAATGTATTGCTTGGGAGCATAATATAAAAACCATACCCGTCCATACCGTCATGTATATATATTATGAGCTTGTACACATTGCAGATGAGGGTTTTATAACGCTTGGATATTAATAATTTGAGAAATAGGGATCTAGGGGCATATATTAAATTTCTCCGGCCAGCCGACCCTTTTTACTAAACACATTTTTTTCCTGTTTTGCTTCTTTTCAGCCAAAATATTTTCCACTTTAAAAGCTTTATCTTTGCCCACAACATTTTTATGATAAAATGTCCCCTCTATCCTTTCACCGTCATAGTCTTCCAGTTTGTACACATGCGGGACCCTGGGGATACATTCTACAACCGTAAAATACTCATCTGTAAAATGTTGTTCATAACCTTTCACAAAAGGCCCTTTAACTCGGGACACTCGGACTGTACCAACCTTAAACCTAAATCGTATATTTTTCTCAAGGATTGGAAACAGTCTGTATAAAGTTTTAAACACTTTAAAGGCGTTTTCACAATTAACTTCAACAGGTTTCATTTTAATACTGCTGTGATAACTGTGGTTGTAAGCATTAACCATATCTTGTACTATATCAATGTATTTTCTTGTACTGACTGCTGTAAAGTAGCGTCACATTTTAGTTTTCAGCGTGCGGTTAAACCTTTCCGCTACAGAGGCTTTTGCTTCCTTTCCTGTAGCAAAATGTGAAATGTTATACTTTTTCATAATATTTTGGAACACTTTGTTGAAAAACTTCTTGCCTCTATTTGTAGCTTCAATGGCTTTCTTCCCTGTTTTAGTATGCTCGCCTTCGCAACTTTTTAATGCACAGACCCAAACATACTTTGACAGTATATCTATACAGGTTAGCATACACTTCCTGTTGTTATTTTGTGAAAAAACTAGACTAGACATATCAACCAGATCAGCTTGCCATTGTGAGTCAATTTAGCTAACAAAAACCCGGTTTCGCTAACCATTATGTGACTGATACTGTATATATAAATAGTGTCCCTGTCACTTTACATCAAGGAAATCCACACAGGCTTGAATATTTCTGTCAAGAAGAGCTGCCGTCAAACAACCTTATCAACACTTACATTTTCATTTCTATGCAATTTAATTATACAGACATCAGTTACACACAGTAGGCTCAGCTTTCATTCACACCCTTGATAAAGATTAACAAAAGAGATTGTATAAAATAAACTATATGAGTAGTTAGATATATTTTATGCTCAAAAAATTCAGACAATTCAAAATCTACATTACTAATCAAATCTACTTTGTTCAGAAAAACATATTTTGTTTTATTAATAATATTTTATTTTCCCAGAAAACATCTGGATCACAATTATTCATACCGCTAACTATTCTTTAAAATGTAATCCAACAAAAACAAATCTTCATAATTATACAACTTAGAAGTTATCCTGTTTCCCTAGGGTATAAAAAGGAGGGAACACACGTTTGAAATACTGTGGTCAGCCACCATCATGGTGAAAGGCAAATAACTAAAAAGTTAAAGATACCACTTTCCACTGTTGTGTTAATTATTAGGATGTTTAAGGCTACTGGAACAGTGGCTAACCTGCCAGGTAGAGGATGCAAGTCTATCTTTCCCCCACGTGTAGTGAGACGGATGGTTCGAGGGGCAAAAATAAGTCCAAGGGGCACAGTTCAATAACTCTGAAACAATCTGGCATCTTGGGGTTACAAGGTGTGTAAAGCTACCATTCGACAACGCTTACATGACAATGGCCTTATGGCAGAATTGGAAGAAGGAAGCCTCTTTTGAAGACAATTCACCAAAAAAGGCATCTTGAATTCGTCAAACTACATCTGAACTACAATTGGAACCGTATCATGGCCAAATCAAGCTTTTTGGACATGCACATCAGGGTTATGTTTGGTGTTCAAAGAATGCAAGTAATGTTCAAAAACACCTCATGCCTACGGTGAAACATGGTGGTGGATCTTTAATGCTTTGGGGTTGTTTTGCATCCAAAACTGGGGCCCTTATTAAAATAGATGGAACCATGAACTCCAGCATGTACCAAGACATTTTGTCCAAAAATCTTGTTCCCTCTGCCAGGAAGCTACACCTTGGCCGCAGATGGACCTTCCAAAAAGACAACGATCCCAAACATACATCCAAAGAAACTAAGAAATGGTTGATAGAGCACAAGATCAATGTCCTGACATGACCATCTTAGTCTCCAGACCTGAATCCAATTGAACATTTGTGGCTTGAACTCAAAAAAGCAGTCCACAAACATCAACCTAAGAATCTGAAGGAACTAGAACAATTCTGCATGGAGGAATAGTTGAGGATCCCCCCAAGAGGTTCCATAACCTCGTACTACACTACAGAAGGTGACTACTTGCTGTTATAATGGCCAAGGGAGGGACCACAAAGTACTGATAACAGGGGTGTGAATATTTGTGATTCTTAATTTTTATGGGGAAAAATATATAATTTGTGAACCGTTCGATTGTGGTTCGTGCCAATGCATTATTATTAAAGAATATAATTTTTGGAGCATAAAATATACAGTACCTCATTACTTGCATAGTTTATTTTATACAATCTCTTTTGTTTTCTTTATCAAGGGTATGAATAAAAACAGAGCCTACTGTTGGTAAACACAGGCAATGTTCAATGTGTCACCCAGAAAAAAAACAATTAATTTTTTTTTAAATAGAAGTAATTTGGGTCAGGCATGTACAACTACCTGTGCTGCCTCTGACTAGGGTGGCTGACGATACAACCATAGCAGATCTCTTTTAAATCTTCCTCTATTATAAAGTCCAAGATGCAGGTCATAACAGCCTTGATGTTGCTGACGACCTTGGAGATGACGGCACGGTCAGGTTCAACAGAGTCAGCCGAGGCCTGTGGCAGGCAGGTCAGATTGCTTTTACCCAAGTCCCGATTCGCTGCTTGACGGGGATGTTTGAAAACCTTGACACATTTAACTACAAAACGAGTGAAAGGAGGGAGGTGGTGGGGGAGTTCCGGGCCTATATACTTCTCTTAACAAAATGTATGGCAGTCCGACTCTTACAGCATGAAAACAAATGCTCTATCTTGTTAAAGTATTTGTTTAGTTCACACAGGTCTTTCCAAAGAAAAGTGATCGTGTTTTCAGTTTCCTGTTACATATTTTCAAGAAGGAACATTGCTCCAAAAATTAATTACAAATTAAGCATGTTACCCATAAACCTACCCAATTCTTTCTTTAATCAGATAAATAATCTGATATCCAAATTTATATGGAATGCTAAGTGTGGAAGGCATCAGTCTCGGTAGCTAATCAGGGCGATTAGCGGCCACGCCAACTGGCAGAGCGGCCAGCGCACACACCAGTACAAGGTTTGGCAATTACACCTGTGGGCTTAAAACTGCTCTGCTCTCTTCAGTAGGTGGCTGGAACAAGGAAGGAGAAGGCGCGAGAGACCGCGGAGAGAAAGCGAACGAGAAAGAAAGAAAAAGTGAAAGTAAACGGGAACTGAAAAGTTTCTGTTTAGTTTATGATAGTTTGTTTATGTTTTCGAGTTAATTTTTTGTGTGTCCTGAACCCGTGAGGGCAACGGGCGGATTTGTTTCTGTTTTAGTTAAAGTTCCTGGTCTCGTTCTCTGCCCGTGTCGGGGATCAGAGAACTTCCCTGATTAACAATAAAAATCTGGTCCGTGGACCAGAAAAATCCACTCCGTCTCCAGACTGCTCTGTTCCCGTCCAGGGATTGTCACGTGGCGTGTGATACTAAGCAACCAAGAATTTATCTCGCGAGATCATACTTGACTAGACAAACCCTATACTGGTTCAATATCCCAGAAGACCCCCCCTTCTGGCTAGACATAGAGATAAATGTATCATACCCAACACCACTTAAGCAACTAGCCTCTGGTCTTTTGCCCGTGCGTTAAAGGGCCATCCAACTATATCTGCTTCTTGGAACATATTTAAGTTAATAGAAAATAAATGTAAAGTGTCATTCTATACATCATTCCAAGCCTCAATTTGGAACAATCCCTATGTGCTTATTATGGATACAAAAAGGAATGAATGGATACAAAAAGGAACGTATGTTATTTCAGACCTATATAGTCAAGGAGAGATGCTAACACCTAATGAACTGCGAGAGAAGATGGGAACTAGGAATAACTTTAAGGCAATTCAGATCATACAGACAGTTAAATGTGCTGTGAAATAAATTAAATTCAACTACCAGTTAAATTAACTAGAAATCTTTATCCAAAACATGAATTCAAAAACACATCTGGCATCTAAGCTATATACATTTCTAGTTGGGAAGACCAATGTAAAACAGGAGATCTTGAGGGGGAAATGGAGCAAAGATCTTAAAAACCCTTGTATTATGTTTCAATGTTTACCCAATGAATAGTGTTTCGGCCAAAAATAGCCTGTGCTATACAAGTCACCTCAAAATTGTATGATATATATATTTAACCTCCTCAAAAATGAATTATTTGAAATGATCATCATGTCACTGACTATCATTACAAACTTGCCCAGATATTTCAGTTTTTTGTCCATATAGGACATAGGGACGGGAATTGGCAGGGACCTCCCGATACAATACTATCACGATACTTAGGTGCCGATTCGATATGTATTGCGATTCTGTGGGTATTGCGATTCTGTAAGTATTGCGATTCGATATTATGATTTCTTGCGATTTTTTGGGGTTATTTTTTTAAAACACTGGACCATGGAAAACAGTCAAATCATACCTTCAAATACAACACATATTCAAATTCACTTAGAGCTTTCTAAGTTTTATTTCAGGCCTAAATCTTAACATGAACTTTATGTTGGCAGGGCAGCCAATAGAGAAAAGAAATAAAAATGTGCCCTATTATTGAATGTACGTATATAAGCCCTGTCAACTGCACACAAACTGAACTAATGTATGCCTTTAAGCTGACAGATTATGAAATGTATGCCACTTACTTTTTCAAAACCCAGCACATTTAAACAATAAATAAAAGGTAAATTAAATAGAATGAATAAAATGTACTTAAAATATAAACTTTGAAAGAAACAAAAAGTATGCTTCACTGTTGTCTACATGCACATGTAGGGTATGCAAAGCTAGTGCTTGGGTATGTTTAGATTCTTGTGCAAAAACAAGAGCTGGTCAACATGCTCTGGGGTGAGGTTGCTCCTCTGGGCAGTAACGATGTCCCCTGCATTAGAGAACACACGTTCGGCAGACACACTTGTGCCTGGTACACACAAGTACCGCTTGGCCAGCTTGGCCAGGAGAGGGTACTCTGAGTGATGACCTTTCCACCAGTCCAAGGGGTTTCCTGACAGTGGCAAAGGAGCAGCTTCTGTGTATTTCTTGATCTCCTCTTCTGCTTGGTCAAAGAATGACTTTTCTGGTGCCTCCCTGACAACCCCAAAAGTGTCCCCGAGTAAATCAGCCAGTGCACAGGTCCTCTTAGCAGGTGGGGGACCCTGGGGTGCTTCTTCCTCTTCAGCAGTTTCATCTTCACTGAGCTCCTCCTGTTCCAATCTCACCACTCCTTCCTGCAGGGTACAACAAATGAAACAGTGGGACAAATTGGGTTATGTTTGAAATTTTATTATGATCAATATTTTACACGATTCTGTTTATTTAAGTCTACAACACCTCTCACACAGCATTAGCAAAGCAAAGTCTAGAGTTTCATACATGCATGTTCTACACGTCATGTTATCATTGTTAAATAATATAACTCCAGAATAGTCGGCTATTAACAATACACAAGTAAACAAGTATTATGGACAGGAAGCTAGATTCACTACGGCAAATGTTTGTTTGTAATAGAATGGTTTTAATAGAAACCTATACCAATTTCAATTTCAGCTACGTCTAGTGCCCACACACACACATACACACACAGCTGCAATAGGCATTATGAACTAAAATGTAATTAAAATATAGAATTTCATGTAAAGCTGGTATGATTTTATGTGTTTGGCATTTATTAATTGAGTTTAGCCTAGCTGAGGATGCTGCTCCGCTATTGCTGCAGCTTCATCGACCACTCTTCTGTATGTTTCTTGTTACGTCCCTTTACTTTGTGTTGGCATTACTTTGTGTTTCCTTTTGGATTTGCCTGCTGCTGTGTTTCCTTGATTTCTCCCCGTTAGGTGGAGATGACGTCACTGCCCTGCTGGGACCTGCGTGAGGACGCACATGGTTTCCAGGGGAACCCTCCAAGCAATGTGACGAGAGAAGATGCGGCGGGACATCGCTTGGCTACATCACGGAGGAGATTTTTAAAAAGACGCGGGACTATATATAGTGGTTGCCACCAGAATGCCATCAGTTCCCTTTACGACATTGTTAATTACAGCTTGGTGATTGCGTTACTCTGATTATCCGCCTAGTTGCTAATTAATAAATATTGTTATTCGTAATACCATTTTTGGGAACTCCGAGGAGAAGACCTCCCCTATCATCTTCGAGGGTCTGGAACCGCTAGCTGGCTATCCGGTGAGACCTTGCAACCTGTTTTTGTCTTTTAAAGGACTTCCATGTTATAAATAGAGAACAATCATCAAATGTATTATTAATAAATATATGTCTAACTTTTCTATACCACTGTTTCACTGGTACTCCTTACGGGTTGTGGTTATTGATTAAGTGGCTGAGTGTTACGTCCGATATTGTACGCCTGGTTATTACAACGCAGGTTGATTTCTATCCGTAACATTCTCGTCTGTCATCATCCGACAAGAACGGCCGACTTTTGAATCTTGCATCAAGTGCTGACGCGATTTTAAGTTTGGTCTTCTCCAAGTCGCCAGCTGAATGGCTTCCTTGATGTCTTTAACAAACTGAGTATCACCAAGGCTCTCCTGGGTGGCTTGCAGAAGCTGTGCGTTTAGAGGGGCTATCACGGAAAGTGTCGGATTGCTTTCATCCGACATAACACATGTCGCTACCTTGACCGGCTTCATAGTTTTGACCAATTCTTCGGCATTAGATATGTCCGACTCTGTGAAGGTGTTTATCTCCTTCTCGCACTTTCTTACCTTGGGGGACAGCAGTGCGGCGGTGATCGCTGGCTGCTGCTCGAGAAAACGTTCAACCATGTCATAAGCGCTATTCCATCTCGTCGATACGTCGGTTATCAGTCTGCGCTCCAGAAGCTCCAACAACTTTTGTTTTTTCTCCAAAGCATGGAGGCCTGTGGCGCTTCGGTGGAAATACCCTGTTAGGCGTCTGACTCGTCCGAGTAGCCGTGCAACAGCTGGCAGCTTCAGTGCACGCTGCGAGGCCAGATTCAAGGTGTGTGCGTAGCACTTGACATGGAGAAAGCCGGTCAACTCTGCGGCGACAATCATATTAGACACATTGTCTGTGACTAATGCTGGGTCTTTCTCGGTAATGCCCCATTCCTCAGCTACGTTATTAAGTAGCTCTGCCATGTTTACCCCGGTGTGACTGTCGTGCAAAGCCCTAGTTTGGAGGACGTGAGAGGACATAAACCATTCGTCAGTTATATGATGGGCTGTTACTGTGACATATGACTCAGTGGCCCGCGACGTCCACGCATCGCACGTCAGAACAACTCGTTCAGCATTACTCAACGATTCCCTAACTTCTGTCTTGACCTCGTTGTAGATCTTGGGTAGGGCTGTGTCAGAAAAGAAACGTCTTGATGGTATTGTGTACCTCGGCTCTAAAGTGTAAAGCATGTTACGAAAACCTATATTTTCGACCACACTATAAGGGCAAAGGTCTTTGCATATAAAATGAGAAATTGATTCTGTGATGCGTTTAGCCTTTTCCGAACTGCTGGGGAGCTTACTAAAACATGTATCCAGCGTTCGTTGTTTGCTGCTTGCAACATGTTTGGCTTCCTCTGCCGCCTTGTCTGATAACTCAGGATGGTGTCGAGTGATATGGGCCCGTATGTTTGTCGTATTACCACAATACTTTATTTTTCCGTGGCATAGTTTGCAGACAGCATTGCTCATGTCTAACTCATTATTACCTAGTAAATTATGAAAGCCAAAGTTCTTCCAGACGTGCGATTTAAATTGTTGAGGTGCAGCATGAATCTCGCGAGTGTCGTCCGACATGTTTGCTGTTTCTGAATATAGCCTTTGTATTCCTACCTAGCTAGGCTACTACGCGTGAAGCTGCGCTTCTAGCCGGAAGGAAATCATGAACGTATTTGTTTGAATAGATTGCATTGCGCCATCTGTAGGATTATAATAAACTTTTTTTTTTTACCTCTGCCAGTTTACCGCTTACCTTTGTACCATTTTAGGTTATTCACTGGACTTGAACTGCTTAAATGTCAATATAAAATGGAAAAAGGGGGTGTTCTAAAACTTTTGACTGGTAGTACAAGTTTCAGACACTTCCTCCTCTATTTCACTGTCATTATCATTGTCTAAGAGTACAGCCAGGGCTTCACTGGCTGTACATGAGTCTTCTGCTCATGTTCCTCTTCTGACAATTGCTTCTGAGTGATTGAGTGAGTAAATGGTGAGTGGGACCTTTTTTATATCAGTGTTGCCCCTCCCAGACAGCAACAGAGTGGATTCCCACAACTTAGATCTGCATCTGTCTCATGTTATGTCTATGAGGCATTGGTAAGCTTTTTGAAGATAAAATATATTTATAAATATGCCTTTAGTTCAAATAAAAGTAAGACAAAATATTTGCATCTATTTGGGATAGTCTTTATGCTTGTGGTGAGAACAGTGTGTGTGTGTGTGTGTGTGTGTGTGTGTTTGAGTGTGTGTGTGTGTGAGAGAGAGAGAGTGAGAGAAAAACAAAGTGTCCCTCTTATTTATACTAGCTGCTAGTTCATAAAGGCCTATTCTCCTTTGCGACCAAAAATGGCCGAAACATCAAAATGGGTTGCAAAGTGCATATAGAAATAAACAAAAACATCAAGATGTCAATATTCTGTATAGAAGTTCATGACCCCAAATTAGGCAAAGTCACCTGGCCTAACCAGCCTTTTTGTGATGATAAACACCTAAATTCGGGTCAAATCTGTCCGACACAATACAAGTTAATGTGAACATTGAGGAAGGTGATTGGCGTGATGTCTGGACATATTGTTGCAGAGTTAACAGAGAAACAAAAACTCAAATGATACAATATAATATAACAAACAGGACGTATTGGACTCCCGCCAAGCTCTTTAAAGCTGGATTAACAGCAGACAATAAATGCTGGAGATGTAAAATGGAGGATGCTGGTCTTGTGCATATGGTGGCCTTGTGCCCAAAACTACATAGTGGAATAGTGGAAAATATTTTTTAGTTATTTTGAAGGGAATACAGAAAATATTTTACATAAGAATGTACTTTTTATTATACTAGGCATCAATCTTCCAGACAACACCCCAAATGCCAATCTGATAAGAATACTATCATATATAGCAAAAAGAGTCATCATGAGGCACTGGAGGGAGGAACAACCACCCCCCCCCCCCTCTTCCTCATCTTCTCTCTATTAATGAGGTTGTAAACATGCACAATGTGTGGGGATATGTACTACATTGTATGGATGTCCCTAATGTACAGTATGCTATAAATGTCTGTAAGCAAAACATTGAAAGAATGTTTGACGTACTAAGCCACGGAAAATTACAAAAATATATGAATGATTTAACCTAAAATCTAATTGTTTCACTTATCTATATGTTTATTTATATTATAAAACCACCAATGTTTTCATTTTTATATACATATCTGCTTGTTTTGGAGGTCTGAATTGTCTTCTCTAATTGTTTTTTTTATTTTGTATTTATTATTGTCTGTTGTCATGTAAATAAAAAAAATGTAAAAGGGAAATTAGAATATAAATGAATATGGGACTGAAAGTAATCTATCCCAGCTACAGAAAAAAAAGAAGAAGTTTATTTTCATTAAAAATAAACTATTATTGCGATTTCATTCAAAACAATCCACTCTTCACTGGAGACTCAATTTGAACACAATGTACCCTGTTTAAACGTTCTGGGGTATCTTGTAATTTAAAGAACACAGAATCTGTAGGTTGGGGCTTGTCCACCACTAAATCCCATTCCTGGTTTTCGCCATAAAGCTCTTCTCTGATTTTGTACCAATCACCCCAAACATATTCAATAAATGGCATGTCTGTGTTAAATACTGAAGACTTGTCCAAAGTGTACAGTTTGACCATTCCCCTCGCCAAACGCAATTCTTTCATTTGACGCTAGCCATTGTTGCTCCAACGATTCCACAGGCTCCAGCAATAACCTAGTTTTAAACTGAATTCCTTTTTTAGGCGCAGCTGGACAACTATAAGCCATTGCAAAATAGCTAATAGGTCTGGTTTTGTCAAATTTGCCAGAAGCTGGGGGTATGTCCCCATTCAGAAAAGACAAGCTGGATATTTCAAAGCGAAAGGACAGTCTAAACCTTTGTTTATAATCGCTTGATGTGGCGTTGACAGCCTGACAGAACAAACACCTTATGGGTCTCTGGTTTTGGACCACCAGAATGACAGAACACAAACCCATTGTATCGGGAGATGTCATCATGTCGTCAAGGGGATACAGGTCAAAGATCACCATCTGTGAAAATCCTTACAATTGATGCCACCATATCTGGAGATGTCATCATATCGTCAAGGGGCTACAGGTCAAAGGTCACCACCTGTCAAATCCTTACAAATGATGCCGCTGGGTAACTCTCTCCATTTAATCTTAATCTTAAATTAAGGAACTGCTATCTGCAAATAAGACTTGCGCATGTTCATTTTAGTTAGGTTGTATTAATGAGTAATTCTGCATTTCACATTTTGTGGGTGGCAATATTACAGCCTGTTCTTAATCGTCATCATCATCATAAACCACAAATCTTTAAACTAGGAATCCACAACCCTGGTCGTGGAGAGCCATGGGTTATGCTGCTTTTTGTTGTTACTCAGCACAGTTATGTGTCAACTTTAATGTGAAAGCAAATACGAGCACCAAGGTTGGACCTGAAACCATAAGCATATCATGTGGAAATAGTCAACACCTATGGCCTAAACTGAAGTGTGGACATGAAAGACCTCAGTCTGTTAGGTTAGGTAACCATACCTCCTCCACCCTGACCCTCAGCACAGGTGCCCCCCAAGGCTGTATTCTGAGCCCCCTTCTCTACTCCCTCTTTACATATGACTGCCTGCCAATCCACCCTTCAAACCTCATAGTAATGTTTGCTGACGACACCACAGTTGTAGGCCGAATAATCAACAATGACGAGACGGCCTACAGGGACGAGATTCAGCACCTAACATCATGGTGCACCTCCAACAATCTCGTCCTTAATGTGCAAAAGACAAAGGAGCTGATCGTGGGCTTCAGGAGATCCAAAAGCTGCAGCCATTCCCCCATATACATCAACGGGGTCCAGGTGGAACGTGCCCCAGTTTTAAATTTCTTGGAGTCCACATCAGCGAGGACCTCTCCTGGACATCAAACACCCATTCCCTTGTGAAGAAGGCCCAACAACGCCTGCATTTCCTGAGGAGGCTGAGGTGCGCCCTCCTACGCCGCCATATACTCACCAACTTCTACCGCTGCACCACAGAGAGTATCCTGACCAACTGCATCTCAGTGTGGTACGGTAACATCAGCAGACCAGAAAGCTCTGCAGCGGGTCGTCAAGACAGCCCAGCGCATCACCGGTACCCAGCTCCCAGCCATAAATGACATTTATCATAAATATTGCCTGCGCAGGTGTCTCAGCATCAGCAGAGATCCCACCCACCCCAACCACGGACTGTTCTTCCTCCTGCGCTCCGCGAGGCGCTATAGGAGCCTCAGAGCCCGTACTTCCAGGCTCAGAAACAGCTTCTTCCCCCAAGCTGTCACCCTCCTGAACCTGGCCACCCACTGACTTTTTGCAATATGTCATGTCAATGTTACATATTTTTTACATTTCCATTTTAAGCATTTAGCAGACGCTCTTATCCAGAGCGACTTACAAGATGTGCATTAATACAAGGTAAGAACAATCATAGTTAGCGCACAAGATCAGTGCAGTAATACAGCAATAGACATCGTTGCAGGCGTCTGCGTATCATACCTGTAACACTGGGAAAGAAAAGGTTAGTGGGTTGTTGTTTTTTTTTTTTTTTTTTTTTTTTTTTTTTAAATAGTGTAGAACAAGTAAACAGTGGTGACGACAGATTGACTAGATGGACAGTGTTCAGTGGTAGTGGAGTCTGAAGAGGTGGGTTTTGAGTCTCTTGCGGAAGATTGGAAGTGATTCCGCAGTCCTGACCGATTGCGGGAGGTCGTTCCACCAGCGAGGGACCAGGACAGAGAAGAGGCGAGACCGCGAGGAGCGGCTGCCATGCGCCCGGAGGGATGGGGCAGTCAGTTTTCCAGAGGAGGCGGAGCGGAGGGGTCTGGGCGGGGTGTAGGGAGTGATGAGTGACTGGAGGTATGGGGGAGCAGTACCTCTTGCCGCTTGAAAAGCAAGCACCAGTGACTTGAATCTGATGCGTGCTGCGATGGGGACCCAGTGCAGAGAGGAGAGTAGAGGGGTGACGTGGGTGAACTTCGGCTGGTTGAACACCAGGCGAGCGGCAGCGTTCTGGACTAGTTGCAGAGGCTTGATGGCACAGGCCGGAAGGCCTATCAGCAAGGAATTGCAGTAGTCCAGACGTGAGATCACCAGGGCCTGGACCAGGAGTTGAGTGGCCTATTAGGTGAGGAACGGTCGGATCCTCCGGATGTTGTGGAGGGAGAAACGGCAGGTCCAAGTGATTGCTGCAATATGGCTCGAGAAGCACAGCTGGTTGTCCAGGGTCACTCCAAGGCTCCTGGCAGACTGAGACGGAGTCACGATGGAGCCTTCCACGGTGATTGACGCATCAATCGTCGGGGAGATAGCCCCGTGAAGAGCCTCAGTGACCGCAAGGAGAGCAGTCTCTGTGGAGTGGCCTGCTCTGAACCCAGATTGGTTGGGATCAAGCAGGTCGTTCTGTAAGAAATGAGCAGACAGTTGATTATAGACAGCCCGCTCTAATTTTTTGGAAAGGAATGGGAGGAGAGAGATAGGTCGGTAGTTAGAGATGACAGCAAGTTTCAGAGAGGGTTTTTTGAGGAGGGGGACAACATGAGCGCATTTGAGGGAGGAGGGGACAGAGCCAGAGGAAAGAGAGGAGTTAATGACATTGGAGACAAAGGGGAGGATGTCCATAGCAATGGACTGGAAGAGGGGGGAAGGAATGGGATCAAGAGGGCAGGTGAGAGGAGAAGGTGGGGGAGGAGGAGGGGTGAGGAGAGAGGAAAACGTAGAATAGAGTTTACGTGGGTTGGAAACAGAAGATTGAATCTTAGAAAGGAAAAATGCAGACTTAGCAGAGGAGAGGTTAGAGGAGAAGGAAGCCAGGAGTGTGTGGAAATCAGACAGAGCTACAGGGGATTTGGATTTTCTCAATTTCCTTTCTGCCGCTCGCAGTTTCAGTCGGTTAACCCGAATGGAATCGGTTAGCCAGGGGGCGGGGGGGGGGACGAGTAGGTTTAGCGGATAGAGGACAGAGTAAGTCAAAGGAGGAGAGAGAGGAAAGTAGGGTGGATGATGCTTCCTCAGCAGGTAGCTGAGAGAAGGCATCAGTAGGGGGAAGGGAAGATAGGACAGTAGCTGACAGGGCAGCGGGGGAGAGAGAGCGGAGGTTGCGACGGACAAGGACAGTAGGAGCAGGTGAAGATGGTTTAGGCACAGAGGGGAGGGGGAGAGAGAAAGACAGAAAGCAATGGTCAGACACATGTAGAGGCGATACCGTAATGTTGGGTGAGGCGCAGTTCCTGGTGAAGACCAGGTCCAGTTGGTTACCTGCCTTGTGGGTGGATGGGGATTCAAGATTCAAGATTCAAGATTTCTTTATTGTCATTGTACTGCTACAACGAAATTAAAACAACACTCCTAGTGGGGCTCCAATATAAAATAGAAATAAATACAAAATAGACATGGGAGCAAAAGTCCGATACACTGTACATACACTCACACACACACACTTATTTAAGAAGACTAGTATAAATGCTAAGACATTCACACCACACACTTGCTACATATTGCACATGTAAGATAGATATTGCACTTATTATAAGTTATATTGCACAACAATGGATATTACTCTTATTATAAGTTATATTGCACATGGGAGTTTGTATTGAGGCATCATGACTAAAATGCTGAGCTGCTAGGCAGCATGGACTAAAATGCTATAGTGCATGGGAGCTGTCTTTCAGTGCAGCATTCAGGACAGTGATGGCCCTGGGATAAAAACTGTTCAGTAATCTTGTGGTGTGTGTTTTGACAGTCCTGTAGCGTCTGCCTGACGGCAGGAGGGCAAACAAGTGATGCCCGGGGTGGGTGGGGTCCTTGGTGATGCTGGTGGCTTTTCTCAGGCAGCGGGAGGTGTAGAGGTCCTGGATGGCAGGGAGCTGGGTGTTGGTGGTCTTCTGGGCTGAGTTGACGACTCTCTGTAGAGCCTTCTTCTCAGCCACAGAGCAGCTTCCATACCACACACAGATCCCATAGGTCAGGACACTCTCAATGGTGCAGCGGTAGAAGGACACCAGATGTTGGGAGATGTTGATTTTCCTGAGTGACCTCAGGAAGTACAGCCGCTGTTGTGCCTTCTTCACCAGAGAGTGTGTGTTGTTGGACCATGAGAGATCCTCTGAGATGGTGGTGCCCAGGAACTTGAAGCTGGAGAGTCTCTCGACTTCTTCTCTGTTGATGTACAGAGGGGGATGATGTTCTTGTTTCCGCCTGAAGTCGATGATGAGCTCCTTGGTCTTCTTGATGTTGAGAGTCAAGTTGTTCTCTGAGCACCAGCCTGCCAGCCTCTCCACCTCCGCCCTGTAGGCTGACTCGTCTCCCCCAGTTATCAGCCCCACCACTGTCGTGTCATCTGCAAATTGTATGATCATGTTTGAGTTGTGTTCCAGTAAGCAGTCATGGGTGTACAGGGAGTAGAGGAGTGGGCTCAGCACACAACCCTGTGGGGCCCCTGTGCTGAGCGTCAGGGTGGAGGAGTGGTGGTGATCCATCCTGACTGACTGCAGCCGGTCTGTTAGGAAGTCCTGTATCCAGAGGCAGATGTCATGGTTGAAGCCTAGGGAGGACATCTTGGAGACCAATCTCCTGGGGATGATGGTGTTGAATGCAGAACTGTAGCCTATGAACAACAGACGGGCGTACGTCCCTCGCTGATCTAGATGGTGCAGAACAGTGTGGAGGGCGGTGGTGATGGCATCGTCTGTTGATCTGTTTTCTCTGTAGGCATACTGATGTGGGTCCAGGGTGGGTGGGAGAGTGGCCTTGATGTGCTTTGAGACCAGTCTCTCCAGGCACTTTGTGGCTACAGGTGTTAGTGCCACTGGCCTGTAGTCGTTGAGGCAGGTTATGGCTGTCTGCTTCGGGACTGGCACGATTGTTGCAGATTTCAGACAGGAGGGGACAGTGCACTGTGAGAGGGACATGTTGTAGATGTTAGTGAACACTGGTGCCAGCTCAACAGCACAGTCCTTGAGAACCCGTCCTGAAACTCCATCTGGGCCAGTTTCTTTCCGTGTGTTGATGTTCCGGAACACACGTATGACATCAGCAGTCTGGATGTTGAGTGGCTGGCTGATGGAAGCTGAGACTGTGGCAATGGGCATGGCAGGCTCTGTGCTCACCACCTCAAAGCGACTGAAGAAGTGGTTGAGTTGGTCAGCCAGTGGGGCACTGCTGCTGGTATTCTGGTTGGTGCTGTTCTTGTAGTTGGTGATTTGTCGGATGCCTTGCCATGCTCGTCGAGGGTTCGAGTCCTCAAAGTGGCTCTCAATCCTCCTCCTGTAGGCTGCTTTGGTGTCTCTGATGCCCCTTCGACCTGGCCGCGCTGTACAGTTCCCTGTCACCGGACCGGAAAGCCGTGTTACGGCCTTTTAGTAGGAGCTGGACGTTTCTGGTCATCCAGGGTTTTTTGTTGGGGAAGTCTCGGATGCATGTGATGTTGGTGACCTTGTCCACACAGCATTTTATGTAGAACAGTACAGCAGGGGTGTAGGTGTTGATGTTCTTGTCCTCAAATATGGCCCAGTCAGTGTTGCTGAAACAGTCCTGCAACTGCTTAGAAGCCCCTTCTGGCCATACCTGTACTTGTCTCACAGTTGGTTTGGCTGTATTGACAATGGCCTTGTATGCTGGAGTTAGAAACAGGGAGAGACGGTCGGATTGCCCCAAGTGGGGGAGGGGTGATGCCTTGTAACCTTGCTTGATGTTACTGTAAACATGGTCAAGTGTGTTTTTCCCTCTTGTGGCGCACTGCACATGCTGATGGAACTTTGGGAGTACAGTTTTTAATTTGGCTTGATTGAAATCGCCTGCTACCACAAAGACTCCGTCAGGATGGGTGCGCTGTTGTTTGCTAATTGTTGCTAGCAAGTAGCCCAGTGCTGTTGTTGTATTAGCATCTGGAGGAAAGTACACAGCAGTGACGATGACGACAGTATGTTCCCGGGACAAATGGAAGGGGCAACATTTGACTGATAAGTACTCTAAATCCAGGGAGCAGTGATTGTCGATAACAGTTGCATCAGTGCACCAGTTGTTGTTAGTGTAGATGCAAAGACCGCCTCCTCTGCTCTTACCAGAGAGTTTGTTTCTGTCGTAGCGGTGGGCTGTGCGTCCTGCTAGCTTGATAGCTTTGTCGGGGATTGTCGGGTTGAGCCAGGATTCAGTGATGATCAAAACGCAGCAGTCTTGTATGTTTTTCTGCGTAGTTGTGATCGTCTCCAGCTCCTCCATTTTGTTGGCAAGTGATCTTGCGTTCGCCATGAAAAGGCTAGGCAGCAGGGGGTTGTGCGGGTTCCTCGCTAGCCTAGCACGTATTCCAGACCGGCAGCCTCGCTTCTGTTTCCTTTCTCTGCGCCGCCTGCGTCGCTTCTCGAGAGGGACAATAATCCACGGAGCTCCGGCCGGCCTGGCTAGCTCTGTCGGAATGTTGTAGCCAAAGTTCTCGTTCTTGAAAACGCAACTGTATTCCGAACTGATGTTTAAAAGTTAACCCTAACCCTAACCCTAACTCCCCAGTGGACCTGGAGGGCGATAAAGAACAATGATGTGCAGTTTACATGGAACAGTGACAGTGACAGCATGAAATTCAAAGGAGGAGGGTGAAAAGTGAGGAAGAGGAACAATACCAAAATCTCCACAGGGGGGAGATCAGTATACCTGTCCCTCCACCTCTACCTGAGGGTCGTGGAGTGTGGGAGAAGGTGTGGGCAGCGGAGAGAGCAGCAGGGGTGGCCGTGTTCTGGGGAGTGATCCACGTCTCCGTGAGCGCCAGGAACTGCAGGGAGAGTAGTGAGGCCTGGGCCGAGATGAAATCGGCCTTCCGGACAGCGGACTGGCAGTTCCATAGTCCGCCTGCTACCACTACGTCAACACCGGGAGATCTAGGAGGGTGGATGAGATTGGACAGATTACGGGTGTGGGTAGAATCGCTCCTTCTAGGCAATCTAGAAGAGGAGACATGGACTGGGATAGGGAGGTAGCATGTAGTGTTAGATGCAGAGGAAGTAGAACAGGGAGATACAAAACTATGATACTTACCGTGCGGCGAGCACTCCCTAGCTGGCCCCCCTCCGTGGACTCCAATAGGTAGACTCCTCTGTCTTTGTCCGCCGAGTCTTCGTTCAGTGAGGCTAGGAAGGTGAGGCTGCCGCGAAAAGCTGCCGCTATCCACAACTATGGTTGCTAATATAGCCGAGTGATGCTAGGCACTAAGTGGCGAGTGCCACCTGACAACAATACAGACTAATTAACAACTCCCAGGTTCCTTCCGCTACTCAAGGAACGCTCAACTACAAACACGGGCTGATATAATAAAACCGATTGAAAACAGCTAAGTAGCAATCAGCTTTGAAATAAAACTACTAAGCAGCGATACAAGCTAATAACCGCTGGACATCAGCAACACAATAGCCTACTAGTTAAGATAACAAAGTAGCATTAAGTGCTACTTGCAACCAATGAACAGGATACGAACGCAGAAGCTAAGCACCAAATCTAACGCCGGATAACTTTTACTTACTAGCACGCGACGAGACAATTCTAAGCGAGATACAATGCACGTCTTTTTGCACTGTCATGTCAATGTTACATACCTTTTTGCACTGTCATGCCAATGTTACATGCCTTTTTGCACTTTGTATGCCCTTTTGCACTATGTTTATTATGTTTGTTATGTGTATTATGTATTATGTGTATTTTGCACTGTTGGTGAAGCTGCAGCCCTCTTTTCATTTTACTACGTGCTTGCACATTGTAATAAATTGAATTGAATTGAATTGAAAATCTTCACCCTACTCGCCGCGAAGCTTTCGGGTAAAAACAACAAACTAAAATAACAAGCTAAAATAATCAAAACTTACGGGACGGGGTAGAACTCTACATCTTCACATTACACCGCGCCTCTTCGTCCGGAGTTCCCCTGCAACCTCCCCAGGCACACATATATCCAGTGACCTTTCAAGTGCTTCCCAAACCCATGCACACAGAGAAACTCGAACTTTCCAGTCCGAGTTCTCTTTTACCCCAAACATACCGAGACCCTCGCCACTCCTCACAGTGAGAGTTCCCCTGCAACCAGCCCCGAGACACTCCACTCTTTCAGTGAGAGTTCTCGGGCCGTTGTCCAGAGACACTCTCCACTGCCCAAGTGCGAGTTCTCTTCCACTCACACCGAGGGTGAGAGGGCGCCGTCTGGCTCCTTTCCCACTCACACAGGAAGCACTCTACTCAGTCACTTTCGACAAACGCACACGATGCAACATGATGCAACACGATGCAACACGATACCATACGATACCATACGATACCATACGCGTGCACGCGCACACTCACAACAATGACAACACAAGACTAACTGATTCCCCACTCGCCCCATCTGCTCTTAAATAGGCTTACTTTCTGCCTGGCTCAGGTGGGACTCATGAGGCAATCACCCAATCACAATCACTCAACACCAAACAATTCACATTCTCACACACAAACCCAATCAGTCAATTGACTTCCACATCAATTGCCTGATTGACACCAATTAAATAATAATTAAATCAATTATGGCCTTTGGAGCAAACTTCCGGCCGACAGTTCACTCTCCCACTTGTGAGAGTGCCAAACCTGCCCCTGGAAAGTCTCCCTGCTCCAAAGGTCTCCACAACATGTAAAAACACAGGCAACCATGCCACTCCCACGTGGCCGAGACCGACGCCTCCACACTCCCCCTTTCACTTTCATTCAATTACTGTCACCAACCCCTCTATAATGTTGATCATTGTTGTCTACAGATGACTCTGTACCCTGGGAGATTTCCTTGAAGAACTACAAATCCTCATTAACTCTTTTCCAGAGGATGGAACCCTGATGATCCTGTTGGGGGACTTCAACATTCATCTTCAGTCCCCAGTCTAGATTCCTCCTCCTGTTCCAATCCTTTGACTTCACCCTGATGCAGTCACCCCTGATGCAAGCAATCAATTAGCTGGACCTGTTCTTTCTGAGGGGCTGCTATACCTCCCTGTTACCCACCTCCAACTCTCTGACCACCTTTTATCATTCCCTCTTCCTCCTCCCCCCTAACCCTCCTCTCTGACTCTTTCTGTCACCTGCCACTGCACTCCACTCCACTAACCTTTCACCTGCAACCCCCTCTTCTAAAGTTCTTACTCCTTTCCCAATTGCTTTATTTGTTCACCCACATTTCTGCTGCTTTGGCACTACTCTCCTCCTTGCCATCTGCCCTTGACTCATTCTGCTCTCTTATTTCTACACCTGCACAATCCTCTCCTAGTCCATGGAAAAATTCAAAACTCACTCTCCAACCCATGCGAACTGTTTTCCACCATTTCTTTTCTCCTCAATCCTTCCTCTCTGCTATCTCCCTCTGTCCTCTCTGAAGATGACATCACGGATTACTTTATCAAGAATATTGCAGTCATTCGAAGCTCCCTCCAGACATTTCAGCCCACCTTTCCCAACCTGAACCTATTGCCTCTCTCCGCCCACCCACTATCCTCTCCTGTCTTACCTTCTCTCTCTATGTTCTCTCACTTTACAGATGAAATGTTTCTCAACTCCTGGTATCACTTCAATCAACCACTTGTGCCCTGGACCCCATTCCCTCACCCCTTCTCTAGACTATCTCACCCACTATCCTCCCACTCTCCAAAACATTGGAATATGCTGTTTCTGACCAACTCTCTCACTTTTTATCTCACAATGACCTCCTTGACCCCTTCCAGTCTGGCTTCAGGGCTAGTCACGCCACTGAGACTGACCTCCTCTCCATCAGTGAAGAACTTCACGCAGCTAGATTTTCTTCTCTTTCTTCAGTGCTAATTCTACTGGACCTGTCTGCCAGGTCAGGACAGTAGAATCACTGGCCATCTTCCAATGCAGCCTGAAGATTCATCTCTTCATACTGCATCTTGGCTGTCCTCCCACCCCCACTCTCTAGCACTTGTTTTTTTCATTACATTTATTAAGGTGGTTTATTCATTTTTATTTGTATTTATATGGTATTGGATGTCTTTAAATGTATGTTTATTTAAGATTTGCTTATTTTACTCTTGTGGATGCACTTATGTTCCATTGCATTTTAAGTCACTCTGGATAAGAGCGTCTGCCAAATGAATGTATTGTAATAATGTAATGTAACACATGATGGAAAAATTCAAATGACATTTATCCAGGAAGGGATATAAGAATAAGAATAATGAGTTAAGGATGGAGAAGGGGAATTTCAATTCAGATTACCTCTTGGTGTTTGACAGTAAAATAGGTCCCGTTTCTTCAAACACATATACACATTTCACTCCTCTCTGTCCATTTTGCTTCTCGTGTCCATTTGCTGGGTGGGTCAAGTGGCTCCATTGCGTGAATCAGAGAACTGTACAAATGTAATGTGAAAAGCAACAATTTGTGATAAAAAGTGATACTCTGAATATATATGCTTGCCTGCATGTCTACACACATGCGCACGGACTCAAACACACACACACACACACACACACACACACACACACACACACACACACACTCACACTCCCTTCAAACTAACCATTTACACAGAATTTTTCTGTTGGTAAGAGAAGTTTTGAATTCTGACCTGGTAATCTGGAAGGGAAAACAGGCCCTCAGTGTCTTCCCTTTCTTTAAGGTAACGTTACAGAACTACAAGGCAAGAAGGTGGGATCGGTCAAGCAAAGGAAGAGGACAGAAAGTCAGAGACCCAAAACACTGGTGCTTGGAGCAACGGTAGCAACAGCAGCACCCCATTCCCACTGTCACAGTGCGCTACCCTGTGATGGATAGCCTGAGGTCTGGATCTGAAAAATGTAATCTAGAATCAGGTCCCAGGGAGTATGCAGTGTATTAACAGACTGAAAGACTTGGAATTTCACTCATTAGTAAGATGTATGAGCTAGTGCAAGGGTTGGGCCTTGGTGGAACAGTTCAAAGGCAACAATGTTGCCTTTCAAGCACGGGCAAAGGTTAATCTGGACTTCAAAGATTTGTACCTTTTTTATTGTTCAAAATTGAATACAAAAAAAAAAGATTGGATAAAGAATTTTACCACGCCAAGCTTTTGAAACACATACAGATCATGAGCAAAGGTCAATGGTGAGTCTGGACCATGTGAATTTTACCCATTGTACAACCTTTAGCTGTTAGTCCTCTGTTAGTCTTTTCCTCCACTATTCATGGTATGTAAGTGTCAAGTGCATAGTGTAGATGCCCTTTTTTCCAATGTATTTTATTTCTGATTCAGTTTTATTTCATTTTCATTTTATCAAAAAATAACATATGTACCTTCAAGAGCAACAGTTAATTGAAGCGCATAAGTCAATAGGCCAAGAGGCTCAGCAGATCCATGCATGAGTATACTATACTCATTTTAAAAAGAAATTCAGTTTCATGAGCTTTAATAAAATGGATGACTTAAATGAATGAGTTATGTGAAATACTAAAGTATACCCTCAAAACAACATTAGACTTTAGGATTTGCCCTCCGTTGTAGAAATCACCACTGAGAACATTTAGCTTCAATATGGAAATTGAAATCAAAGGTCATTTCACACATCTGTCCCTGCCCCGTCAGTCCAGTTTTTCACACTCACTTTTCACACTCCAGTTCTTGCCTTCTCGCTGATGGTGTAAAAAACATTGAAGGCAACGTGGCTTCCAAAAGCCTGGAGATTTAGACAGTACAGTGCGTTCCGCCTGAATCATCACTTTCCCAAGATTGATTTTCATACCTCCTTGTGTCGAGTCCTAAGCTGCACAAGGAGAGAGAATGGTGGTTTTACAGCCTTCTGGGTTAGGATGACCCAGGACAGTCTCATCCCCTGTACTGAACCCATTTGTTAACGATTTTAAAAAAACGATACACCACCCCCAACCCCCATTTCCTATGATCCTACAAATGGCATGGAAAACTCAATGAGCAGGCCGCAGGGAGACAGGAGAATTATCCAGAGGACGACATTCCAGGACATCCATCTTCTGTTTGTCCTCTTTTTTTCTTTTATCTTTTTTTTGTTCCCAGGGTTTTGGGGACACTGGGCGAAGAATGATGATCTGAACCGTCCCCCCCAAACATTGCTGTGATTAAAGATATGTCAGCTGAGCACCGAGCAGTCTGCTTAATTGCCCTTACTTTCTACCTCATTAAGTTAGGACGGAGATAAAAAAAATATCCTTTTAAATATTAATGACTTTTAGCATTTTCCTTGGAAGTTTTAAAGTCTCACGTGGAAACCACAGCCTGTTTTAAGTCCTGCTGCATTGCTTGAATGGTTGTTAATGGTTACAATGGGAAAAGGCAATGGGCTGTTTTTTGTTTTTTTTATCAGAGCTGTGCAGATTAATCTTCATAGAATGTTGATCACCTTAGAGCTTTGGAGTAGCCATCCAGGTGATATAAGGATCAAGTCAATTACAGAGAATCGTCATGGCAATGAAGCCCAATGTGGTATATTGTACACTGTGGTATGGTTAAGGTATGCCTTTCCACTTTTTCCATTATAATTTTCCTATAATTTTATTTTGAAATTATATTTTCAAAAGATTGTAAGTCACACTTGTTTAACAATGTAAAGGAAGTCTGCAAGAATAATTTAAATTAGACTAAATAAGGATGGCATGCAAGAAATCCCCCATCTTTTGATCTCTACCAGCTTGGATGGCAAACAAAACCCTCTCTGCTGGGAAATTGAGGATAGATTTTCGAATGGTGTCATTGTCATTTTTATATATTATTCATGGTGACATTGTGGAGAGGAGAGAAATGTTTTGCCTTTCATGCTTTGATGGCGAGGGGAATTAGATGGAGAAGCACCTCTGTCTATGACAGGGATATACTGTCTATGACTGCACCACACGCCAGCCATATAAGGCACCCCTCCAGAGGCCAGACAGTGGCAGCAATGTAGTGTAATATTTAGAGAACTGGGCTTGTAACACAAGCTTGCGGGTTCAATTCCCAGGTGGGTCACTGTCATTGTATCCTTGAGCAAGCTACTTAACCTGAATTGCTTCAGTAAATATCCAGTGGTATAAATGGATTGTATGTTAAGAAATGTACACTGTGTAAATTGCTCTGGATAAGAGCATCTGCCAAATAGCCAGTAATGTAAAACATGTAATGCCAGCTCAAACAGGCTCTGGTTCATCAGCTGGTTTGTTCTCCTTTGCCGGTTTTCATCAGATCAGAGGTGTCCATATCAATTCCCTTTTGAAGAATGTGCTTTAGAACATACCGTTACCAATGTCAATTTTCACTTTCATGTATGCGATTTCATGAGTACATGCACTGCATCCATTTGCCTACTTACTAATCTAAAGGCTGTGAACATATCTTTCATATCATTATGGCCAGTGTTTACATCTTCTTTACCTGTGGACTCTGGATGTTTCATTGACAAAATCCACGTGATCCATCTTTGTCACAGGTCAGTAGTAACATGCTTGACAAGAATGTAGTGTTTAAGCAAGGCACATGTTGAAGTTGTCCTGATTTCCCTTCCTGCCTTCTGTACTGGTGTGCACCATCAAGCATGGGTTAAGAAAAATTCATTCTGAATTCCAAATGGTCAGGACAGCTGAAATGAGCAGTGCATGTTCATTAATATGCAGCCTGAAAGCAGCACAGAACTGGTTCCAAAGCACTCAGGCACACACAGTCTTCTAAGGCTGAAGCAGTCTTCAGCCTTAGAAGACTGTGTGTGCCTCAGTGCTAAGGTTCGATACAGAACATCCTGGACCAGCGCACGCCTGGGACACATGCTGTACTGAACACATTTATTTTTCGCAAGAGCGATTTGTTTCAATATAGTTCCAATGTCTTTGCTTCATCTTAGCCCGGTTGGGTACAACTTCTGGACACGGACAGTATGGCAGCAAATCAGCATTCGCCAGTATGAATACTACATGGAATGGAAATAGTGTAGTGGGAAATAGTGTATGGGGTGGTAAAGGTCAGTGAGTGCAACTGGAGTACTGAGTGGAGTGGACTAGCAAGCCAATTTTTAACATTAGTAGCCATTATTATACTGAATGTGCCATTGATACATTATATGAAGCTTAAAGGAGTAATGTTGTCAAAATCCTGAATTTCAGAGTTTTCTATCATATTTGTGCAATAGCCGACGCTCTAAAAGATCGTAAAATGCTGTAAATAGATCAATGAAAATGTGTCTACATGTTGAATTCCCTCCAAAGACGCGCCCACACTCTGCTACAAGGCTACAGTGGCTGTATGCATTTGTAATTATATAACAGTGGATCATGCTACATTTACATGAAAGCTGATCTCCTTGATAAAAAAGCTATTGTTTTCCCACCTATATGAGTGTAACCCCTGTGCAATCACATATATTTAAATGTAAATGCAAATGTACTGTATGTGGTTGGTAAGAAAAGCAAAGGTTAGTTAACCTTGTGAAAAACCATGTAACTTGCTTTCAGAATTACAGTTAATTTTGAAAACATGGAGTGGGTATAAAAAGTAATCACCCTCTTGAACTTTTTCCACATTTTGTTACAAATTCATATTTCTTGGTTCTGTTCACAACAAAATACTAAATAATGTCAAAGTGAAAAAAATATTTGGTTAGTGCATTTCCAAACAAGAGCTTCAGCATGAAGACTAAAGGACATTCAAAGAAAATCCAAAAAAAGATTATTCAAAAGCAGAAATCAGGGGAAGGATATAATAAGATTTCAAAGACTTTGAATATCCCCCGGAGCACTATTAAGTCCATCATAAAGAGAGAATATGGCACAACTGTGTCCTCCAAAACTGAGCATCCATGCGAGAAGGGCACTTGTTATGGAGGCCACCAAGAGGCCCATGGCAACTCTGACAGAGTTCCAGTCTGGCAGATATGGGAGAAACTGTTCATGGGACAACAATACCCTGGGCGCTTCACAAATCTGCGCTTAATGGGAGGGTGGCAAAAATAAATTGTTGAAGAAAACACATGAAATATTGCCTAGAGTTTGCCAGAAGGCATGTGGGTGACTCACAATCCAAGGGGAAGAAGATTCTAAAGACTAATGAGATGAAGAGTGAACCTTTTGTCCTCAATGTTAGTGACAGACTGGCAGATCACATATATATTATATTTTATGTATTGAAACCACAGTATGTAAAACTACAAAAAGCATTCAAAATATTATTTGTAATATTGTATTGTTATGAAGATGGAAAAAGCAGGACTGTTTATCTGAAGTGTGTGAGTTAATTATTTTCTCCGAGCTCTTCACTTACACTGCCCGTCCAAAAAAAAAGTCACACACTCGTTATTATCCAATATTTCGTATCCAGCTTTTTCGTTTCGATAAGCTTCTGCAATGTCACAACATTTATTTCCATCCAGAGTTGCATTCATTTTTCTTGTATTGATGATGGGAGAGTCGGACCACTGCGCAAAGTCTTCTCCAGCACATCCCAAAGATTCTCAATGGAGTTAAGGTCTGGACTCTGTGGTGGCCAATCCATGTGTGAAAATGATGTCTCATGCTCCCTGAACCACTCTTTCACAATTTGAGCCCGATGAATCGTGGCATTGTCATCTTGGAATATGCCCGTGCCATTAGGGAAGAAAAAATCCATTGATGGAAAAATCTGGTCATTCAGTATATTCAGGTAGTCAGCTGACCTCATTCTTTGGGCACATAACGTTGCTGAACCTAGACCTGACCAACTGCAGCAACCCCAGATCATAACACTGCCCCCACAGGCTTGTACGGTAGGCACTAGGCATGATGGGTGCATCACTTCATCCGCCTCTCTTCTTACCCTGATGCACCCATCACTCTGGAACAGGGTAAATCTGGACTCATCAGACCACATGACCTTCTTCCATTGCTCCAGAGTCCAATCTTTATGCTCCCTAGCAAATTGAAGCCTTTTTTTCCAATTAGCCTCACTGACAAGTGGTTTTCTTAAGGCTACACAGCTGTTTAGTCCCAATCCCTTGAGTTCCCTTCGCATTGTGCATGTGGAAATGCTCTTACTTTCACTGGTTTCAGCAATCTCCTTAGTTATTTTCTTTGCTTGATGCAGGCCAATAATTTGACCCTTCTGAAACAGATTAACATCTTTTCCATGACCACAGGATATGTCTTCCGAAATGGTTGTTTAAGAAATGAGAAGCTACTCACTGCATCAGTTAGGGTTAACTTGTTGCCAGCTAAAACATATTCATCACTGCAGTAATTATCCAATGGAAGGCTCTTACCTATTTGTTTAGTTAAATCCAGGTGGTGACTTTTTTTTGGCCAGGCAGTGTAGATCTTGCTAAAATGTGCATAGACCTATTTCATCATCTATAGACCATGTATACTATAAATACACAGAAGGATTATGCTTAGTAAGAGTTTTAAAATAGTTTAACCAATCAAATAAGGGTGTGCAATGCAGTTTTAATGGATACTCCTCTTGTATAGACTTTAAATATTGTTGCATTGTATTGTTCTACGCAGACAAAGCAGGACAAGAAGAAGGACTTTAATATTTATCTTGTATTTTCTTACTCCTGACTCCCTAACCCTTTGAGGGATTCTGACTAACACCGGTCTTTTACTTTTGCTTTAAAAATCATTTATTCTTCACTCAATTGGTCTCTGAGTCTTAGACCGCTCAGTTAGGCACTATATTCGGTGCAAGCCTAACACCGCACATCATCCCAAGAACACTATCCCTACTGTGAAACATGGTGACGGGAGCCTAATGCTATGGGTATGCTTCTCTGCTTCAGGGACTGGAAATAGAGGGCAAAATGGATGTAGCAAGATATAGACAAAACCTGTTGCAGTCTGCAAGAGACCTGGGATATTTATATCTTATCTATCTATATCTATATCTATATCACCAGGACAATTACCCAAAGCATACAGCAAAAGCCACATTGGAGTGGTTTAAAAACCAACAAATCAATGTCCTGGAGCAGCCCAGTCAAAGCCTGGGATAGAGAGCATTGCTGTTCACCAATGGTCTCTATCCAAGGTGATGAACAGGGCAGCAGTGTAGTATAATGGTGAGGGAACTGGGCTTGTAAGGTGCTGGTTCAATTCCCAGGCAGGGCACTGCTGTTGTACCCTCGAGCATGTGGGCACCTGCAACCTGTCACAGGTGAGTTGAATTACACTTCAAATGAGAATTTATTTCCTCCAATCAAATTTATTTAAATTGTTCTAAAGGGTGTGTCATGGCCACTTTTCAATTTTCACTTTTCACTTTTGAAGCGATAAAAGTTTGTGTGCTGTTGTAAATCAAACAGATGGACATGTGAAGAAAGTTGTTTCAATTTCCATTTAAGATATTGAACATCATCTACATGAAATGCAAGGGTGCCAATACATTTGGCCATGACTGTATAGCATTTTAAAAACCAGTAAGTGTAGCTATAAAATGCAATGAAAACTGTGGCCAGCAGCACCGCAGGGCTGTTGACCAGGGAGGGAGAGATTCAGTCAGGTGGTAGAGATTCAGTCAGCAGGGATGACCATAGCTCGTCGCATAACAGCTACCCCTGCTGGCCAATCAGGAGCCCAATCTGTTGCTAAAAAGCTGCACCTGAGGTGCCTCCTCTGAGTCATGTCTGTGATAGCTTAAATTGTGAACTATGATGTGAAAGGAGACAGTGGCTTACATCATAATAATTAATAATTAATTTATGCAATTTAGCAGACGCTTTTATACTACAACAGTAGTGAATGCATACATTTTTCAGTATATGTGGTCCCAGTGGGAATTGAACCCACAACCTAAGCGTTGCCAATGCTGTGCTCTACCAACTGAGCCACAGAGAACCATCATGTGTTTCATAGGCAAGCATGCAGCAAGTGTGGCTTAAGAATACGATTGGGCCTTCCAAATTTGGAGAAAATGTGGGAAAAGCATAAAAAATGAGAATGGAATCATGTTGAAAAAAACGAGCTGTGAAACACATTAGCAATATGGTACCATGCCTTAGTGCCATGTGTTTCATTTTAGAGCATCAGATATTCTGAATAAAATGATTGCACTGTAGCTTTGCTGACATCTAGCTCTAGCGATGATTCTCTAACCATCTTAATGCACTTCTGTCACTTTGGTTAATAGTGTCTGCCGAATGCCTAAATTGTAAAATTTGCTTGGGTAAAGTATTTTTTACAATGTCACAACAGGCTAATCGATTTTACATATATTTAATAAACATTACTGCACATTAGTGTACATTGTTAGTTTTAGATATCTGGTGTGTTACTCTATCATAGCCTTCTTTGTCCCTTGGTAAAGAGTCATCTCTAAACTTTCAACCCATAGGTGCACTGTAGCACAATGTTTGGCATGATGTGGGGGAGTAGGAAATCCAAGGGTCTGACAAGGATGATCCATTGCATTAATGGTCTGAGTTGCCATACATTTATGAACACAAAATAAATTATGGATCTAAATGTATTCACACCTGGTGCATCCCCTAAAAATAATGATGATGCACAAAGCAAGGATAACAATAGATAACAATAACTTTGTGTCAACTGGAATCTGCTCTCACTCACTCACTCACCCAACTCTCTCATATTAATGCCGTTTTTTTTATTTTTTTATTCTGACATATTAGGCCTTTGTAAGAAAAGGACATTAAAATGCACTCAAACTTAATGAGATTTCAATCCTCACTCTTTAATGTGTACTGAAACAAGATGTCTGATCATCACTGTCACCATATATTATTGGCCTACGCTATTGATACATTTTAATTAACTTTTCAACAAACCAATAGGCTTGAAAAAAATAGAAACAAAATCTAAAAATGTAATATAACCAGTATTTCAATACAGCAATACTTTTTATAATCTTTTATACTTGGTGATCAACTTCATTTTTTGTATTTAATTTACAGTACAAAAGATGCTTTTCCCAATAGCCAGTAGAATTAATTTGTTTTCTTTAAATTAAAGGTATTAAATCGTATAACATGCATCACTGTCACAACAGTGAATAATGACTATTTATGCATCATTATCTTTCTTGTTAATTTTGTTTCATACTTTTTACATTGTTTTTAATATGTAATTTTGTCAAATAATTTCATACAGTTGCTGTTACTGTGTCAATATTTTTTTTTTACATTAAATAAATTTTTAGTGTTCCAGATTTCCATCCATCCATCCATTATCTAAGCCGCTTATTCCTGGTCAGGGTCGCGGGGGGGCTGGAGCCTATCCCAGCATGCGTTCCGGGCGAGAGGCAGGAATACACCCTGGACAGGTCGCCAATCCATCGCAGGGCACACACACCATTCACTCACACACTCATACCTACGGGCAATTTAGACTCTCCAATTAGCCTAACGTGCATGTCTTTGGACTGTGGGAGAAACCGGAGTATGGAGGAAACCCACACGGACACGGGGAGAACATGCAAACTCCGCACAGAAAGGCCCTCTGCCTGGATTCGAACCCGAGACCTTCTTGCTGTGAGGCGACAGCGCTATCCACTGCACCACCGTGCCGCCATTGTTTCAGATTTCAGAAGCAAATTATATTCTGTTGTTCTATATTTACCATTGTCTGAGAAAACATAAATTCCCCTCCTACCTAATGGCAAAGAACAGGTTTGCACACACACACGCTTGTATGCACACCTACAGTACTCTGCAAAATGACTCACACAATTGATAAAGATGTATAAAATAAACAATACAGGTAATTAGTTATATTGCATGCTACAAATGCAATTGCTTAGAGAAAAGAAATAATATTTCCAGAAAAAACTACTTTTTTAAGCTTATCTCAATTTTAGGGAACTGCATTGTGGTCTCCAATGGATTCCTGTTTCACTGAGGTATATAAATGAGGTAACACATGTTCACCAATCTCATAAATAACTATCGAAGATGACTCAGTAGTGTAATCCTTGCAAGGGGATGGTGCACAAAGTACTGAAAACAGGGGTGTGAATAATTGTGACACATATCTTTTTTGGGGAAAACAGTACTTGTTAAACAAAATATTTTTCTCTGAGCAATTGTATTAGAATACAAGAATATAATTTCCCCATTTTTGAGCATACAATATAGCTCATTACCTGTATTGTTTATTTTACAGGTTTATTGTTTCTTTGCTCATCCATATCAAGAGTGTGAATCATTTTGGAGGGTACTGTACTGTATATGTACATGCACACACAAACACACACACACACACAAGAAGACATTCTCCTGCCGACACATAGGAAAACATGCACACAAACACACACACAAACACACACAGAGGAGGAGGAGGAACAACAGGTGCTCTCTACCTACCCATCATATGTATGAAGTAAAGCAATGTCCACATATTATGACTCTGATTAATCAAGGGGGGGTTATTTAAATGTTACAACCATTTGAGTGTTTTGTTCTCACCTACCAGTTTGGAAAAAATACATAAAACCCTTTACAAAGACTTATAAAACTCAAAAATATACAACAATTGGCAGGCTTGTAGAGGGAATTTAGTCCCATATAATTAATTACATTAATTTATATGTAACATATCTGGACTATACAATTCAACATGATGGCCAAATTAGTTTTTCCTTCAATATCAAAATCAATATTGATAGTAGTCATGTTTAGTTGGTTGTCATTTTTTATTGGGGAATTGTATCTAAAAGTAAAACTACATGTGTTTGTGTAGATAAACATGTAATCCTCAACATTTGTCAACTTATGTCAGGTCAGTTTTATTGTATGTATTTTGTATCATGCACTAAGAATTTGAACCTGAAACTAAATGAAATCTTGAAATGACTTGAATGATCACTATGTGTCTCACATATACACTACCGGTCAAAAGTTTTAGAACACTCCCATTTTCCAGTTTTTACTGAAATTTAAGCAGTTCCAAGTCCAGTGAATAACCTGAAATGGTTCAAAGGTAAGCGGTAAACTGCCAGAGGTAAAAATAAAAATAAAAGTTTAACCCATGTTAACCCATTACTTGTTCTCTGAAAAGGGCCTTTTTTATAACTATTTTTCAGTTTTTGGTAACCTCAACTTTTTTTTAAACCTCTTACCGCTTACCTTTGTACCATTTCAGGTTATTCAGTGGACTTGAACTGCTTAAATTTCAGTAAAAACTGGAAAATGGTAATAGAGGAAAAAGGTCCAGACCTGATGCATTCCAAAGTACTTCTTAGAGCTTCTTGTCTCCTCACCACATTCACCTTGAATGCACATGCTGGTTTTCCTGGAAAGAAATTTTTAAAGCATATAAGCCACATTAGGCACACATGAGGAATAAAACATCATAACAGTCTTACTAGCATCCTTTTCTCATCCTTAGTGATGTCGGACTTCACTGCATCAATTTTAAATACCTCATCTTTTGCAGATGCTATATAAAGCACTATATTTCAGTGAAATATCTTGGTATGCCAGCTTGTTTTTGACAGAAGATGCCCATGTACGACTGTTGTATTTTCTGAATAATATTTACTTTTCGGCTAGGCATTACAAATAAACATGTTCTTGTGGGGGGATCTCTGGACACCAATCAATTTGTTTTGAAACACAGCAGACCGCAGACATACAGGAACCAAAACCAGAACCTTTTTTATTCTCCTGGAAGAAAAAGAGCACCAAGAAACAGATCAATAAGCTGGCTACCAGTACCAAGCATGTCAAAGCATGCACAATGTATAAATATGGGAAACTATAGTGGATGCATTGTAATAGCCTTTCCACATAACCATGTTAGTGTGTACAGTATATTCTCTGCCACTGTGCTATAATGCAATCTTTGTCAGGAGCTCAGATGATCCAGCATCAGCTCACTGAACTGGAATCAAAAAGGATGACGTTGGTGGATTATCCAATATCTGAAAGAGGATACTGTGGTAGAGCACCCTGTGAATTAACACAGGGGGTGTCTATACCCAAACTTCATGTGAAATAACCCAGAGACTGCACACAACGTCTCACACGTACAACTTTTGAAAAACAAGACGAGGGCAGTAGGCTTTTCTCGCAGCATGTTCTCTTCTCTCATTTATCAGTACCAAGACTTGCAAACATTTTGGAAAGTTGTGCATCAAGACAACTAGGAATCACTGGGTTATTGCTTAATTTGACCCACATTTTATAATGCTCACAAATCAGTTTACCAATTGCATTCAATTAATTGCAGGTGATGTGTCTAACAATTTAGAAGCTTCCTAGCCATCAAAGCCAAACTTCTTCCAAGCAACCCTCATGAAACCTAGACTTGATATCTTCCATTATGACCAGATCAGTATAGCCTACACAGGGTCCTGGCATTTCTGCAAGAAGGTTGATCTCCTGTCTCATGGGAAAGCAACAGTTGAAAGAGGGGTCTAGGGGTAAGAGGACTCCTAGTCTGTGATTGATGTTAGCATCTTTTTTCAACTCAAAATAACAAAAGAGCTGTAGGACTTCACTACTACTGAACATTAGAGCACAAGGACATAAAAATATGTGATGGAGAGAACAGACCATTCAGTCCAAATAGTCCTGTCTGTAGAACATCTAGCACCATGTTAAGCCTAGTCTTGAACACCCAGCCTTGAACACTGGATCTATAATGAGATCCAGACACAGAGCTCCTTTCAATGAGGGTGGGAAGGTGAGATAAGCAGGGCCAGAAGAGAAGAGGCTGGAATGAGATGCAATGTGCTGAGCAGGAAGAGATCTAAACACGGATATGGCTGAGCATGAAGTCAAAACACATTTAGAAGAAGCGACCAGCTGACAATGAGGTGAAAATGACAATGTTAAAAGATTGCAGAGTTTCAATTAGTTTCAATGGGCCTCATTTATCAAGCAACATACAGTATGAACAAAATGTATCGTAATTCCTTCGTATGAACATTTACACATGAAAATTGGGATTTATCAAAGTTTTTGGGAGTTCAACTTGTTCGGACATGCAAAGGAAATTTACGAAAGCCTGAGACCACACGCAGAGTGTGTGTAAACTCTGCAGTTTGTCTTTTAACTCAAATCTTTCACTTTTATTGATGCAATTGGTCATTAAATAGGCTTCCTTGTCTACGTATTTGTCTGAAATACTGAAATATCATAAAGAAAGATAAATTATAAAGAAACTAACATAAATTGGTTGCGAATACTATTTTAATTAAGCAAAACAAAAATGTTTGAAATGAGTAATAGCATTACAAAGAGTTACTATGATTTCCTAATTGGCGGTAGTGTTGGCATAATGGTTAAGGAACCGGGCTTGTAATGCAAAGGTTGAAGATTTGATTCCCAGGTGGGGCACTGCCGTTCTACCCTTGAGCAAGGTATTTAACCTGAATTGCAAGCTTGCAATGGCGGACCTTGCACTATTCGAGGAATTGGCGAGAGCACTTCGGTGAGATCACATTTTTAGGGACCGGTCTGACTTTTTTGCTGAGGATGACGAGTGGCTCATGAGCCGGTTCCGATTTCCTAGAAACCTTCTATTGAGGCTGTGCAACATCTTAGAGCCAGACTTAACAAACAAGAAGACCATATGCCATTCCAAAACATGTCCAAGTGCTGTCAGTGCTTGGCTGTTTGGCCACTGGCACTTTCCAAAGGGAGGTTGGTGACCGGTCTGGAGTATCCCAACCCTCCATGAGCCACATACTGCCCGGTGTGCTTCATTCTATTGTTAAACTAGCCCTGGAGTATATTCAATTTCCCTATAGTGCGCAGAGCCAAATTGGTGTCAAACAGACCTTTTTCAATCTGGCCGGCCTTCCTAATGCGATCAGTGCCATAGATTGTACCCATGTGCGCATTAAAGCCCCATCCACTGACGCCTTTGCCTATTATTCCCCTTCTGGTATAATATTGGACAGCGACACCTCACCGATGATGGCACTGATGTGCTCCTCTGTTTGGGAGAGCTTATCTAGTGTTCCTTGACCTCCTCCAGTGGCTTTCATTTTTTGCGTGCATGCGGTTGTTAGTTTTTTCATTTCTAGTTTGATATCAAACCATTTTTGTTTGACTTCTTGTACACTTCGTTCAACAGATGAAACACTATTAACTTGTCTTGTGACTTCTTGCCAAACTATTCAGTAGCAGAAACCCCACTGCTTCTGCTACTGAATAATACATTTTTGTTCTGTTGAACAGTATCCAGTATTACCTCCACCTCTGCGTCTGAGAAATTCTTCTTCTTCTGCCTCTTTGACGCCATTTCTCACATGAGGATCATCTTTGTGGGTTTCCTGCTTTGCCATATATAGTATTTCTGAAGCGGTTTCATTATGTTAATTAAGGGACCATAAATACGCTTCCAATTCACGACTGTTTGGGATTTATCAACATACGCACGGGGCTAGAATTGGCTAATTGGCTCTGAACGTTTGATAAATGCAGCAGCAGTTGTTAGTTTGCATCATTTTACGGGGAAACTTACGTGCATATTTATGAAATTATTGATAAATGAGGCCCAATAAGTGCAGCAAGCTGAAACATTTGCTTGTTGAATTCAATTTAAAAACCTACAATAAGTGATTTGCCTGAAAGTTCAATGCCTTCATGCAACTGTTAAAAGATAACTTATCTTCACCAGCAGAATTTTTGAGTTCATATTTTCCTTTTCTTTTAAATACCAAAAACACAAAATATTATATTCTTTCTGTCATTCTTTTATAGCTTGAACAATGTATAATAATAATATAATATACGGCATTTAGCAGACGCTTTTATCCAAAGCGACTTACAGTAGTGAATGCATACATTTTCAGTATATGTGCCCCAGTGGGGATTGAACCCACAACCTAAGCGTTGCCAACGCTGTGCTCTACCAACTGAGCCACAGAGAACCACAATGTGGATGATAATGTGTTTTTCACCTGGATTATTTGATGTGAAAAGTCATCTTTAACAGCATTTGTTTAGAAGATTTAAAGAGGTCTTGAATTTTGATGATGATGAATGATTTGCTCCGGAACAGACATTTCAGGGGGTTAACATCACTCACTCAAGGAGCAAACTGGCATTTGTCTGCTTGGTGGTTTAAGGTCATCCTTAATATTCGTCACCATATACCACATTACAGTGACCAGATAAAGTATTCACCCCCTTAGTTTTCACATTGTGTTGCTTCAGAGCTTGAAATCATGACACTTTAATAGGAATTAATATTTCAGATCTACACAACATTCTTCATACTGTCAAAGCAAATTTGTATGTGTAAATAAATACATAAAAGCTGTTTTAATTGGATAGAGTTATATTTTATGCAAAAAATTGGGAAATTATATGATTTGATACTAATACAATTGCTCAGAGAAAGATTTTGTTTAATAACAAGGGGATGTTGGCCTTCACAAGTCAGGAGATGGTTGCAAACAAATAATACTGTGGAGGACGTCGGTCTCGGCCACGTGGGAGTGGCATGGTTGCCTGTGTCTTTACATGTTGTGGAGGCCTTTGGAGCAGGTAGACTTTCCGGGGGCAGGTTTGGCACTCTCACAGGGTGTGAGAGTAAACCGTGGCCCGGAAGGTTGCTCCAAAGGCCATAATTGGTTTAATTATTATTTAATTATTTAATTGATGTCAATCAGTCAATTGATATGGAAGTCAATTGGCTGATTGGGTATCTGTGTGAGAATGTGAGTGAGTGATTGTGATTGGGTGATTGCCTCACGAGTCCCACCGGACCCAGGCAGAAAGTGAGCCTATTTAAGAACAGGTGGGGCGAGTGGGGAATCAGTTAGTCTTTTGTCTTTGTCTTGATGAGTGAGTGAGCACATTTGTGGATTGTTGTTAGATGTTTGGAGTTTTGTGTGCGTTTGTCGAAAGTGACTGAGTAAAGTGCTTCCTGTGTGTGTGGGGAAGAGGGAGAGGGAGAGGGAGAGGGAGAGGGAGAGGGAGAGGGAGAGGGAGAGGGAGAGGGAGAGGGAGAGGGAGAGGGAGAGGGAGAGGGAGAGGGAGAGGGAGAGGGAGAGGGAGAGGGGGTGGGGGTGGGGGTGGGGGTGGGGGTGCACTAAGAGTGTCTGCCTCTCTCCCTCGATGTGATCGTGATAGAGGGCGCCCTGAAAGAGGGCACCTCTCGCCCTTGATTTTATTTGTGTGATTGAAAGAGAACTCTCACTCGGGCAGTGGAGAGTGTTTCTGGGCAACAGCCCGAGAACTCTCATTGGAAGAGTGGAGAGTGTCTTGGGGGTTGGTTGCCAGAACTCACTGTAGGGAGTGGCGAGTGTCTCAGTATGCATGGGTGGGAAGCACTTGAAAGGTCACTGGATATGTGTGTGCCTGGGGAGGTTCCAGGGGAACTCCGGATGAAGAGGCGCGGTGTCCCGTAAGTTTTGGTTATTTTACTTTGTTATTTTAGTTCGTTGTTTTTACCCAAAAGCTTCGCGGCGAGTAGGGTGAAGATTTTTGTGTTTGTGTTTGTCTTTGTTATATGTTAACCTGCTACTCCCACAGTCTCTTCCCCATGTCTGGGGGGAGAGACGAGAAATAAATAAAAATCCGGTCCGTAGACCGACAAACTCCACTCCGTGTCTGGACTGCTCTGTTCCCGTTCAGGGTTTGTCACGTGGCATGTGACAAATACATATACCACTTTTCGCTATTAGGTCAACCGTGTTAACCGCCCTGATAGAGGACACAAGTGCATCATTCCCCCACACACTGCATCACTCTTTGGGAGGCAAAGAAATCCAAGGACCACAGTTGGAGATCTACAAAAGTTAGCTGCACCTTGGGGACACAAAGTCTCCAAATCTACCACCTCCATACCAATAGGCTTTTAGAAAGGGTTGCCAGAAAAAATCCTCTATTGAGAGCAAACAAAAATATGGTATTGGAACTTGGATTGGAACCAGGTGCTATGGTCAGATAAGACTAAAATTTAGCTTTTTGGCCATGCACACCAGCGGTGTGTTTGGCATCAGAAGATTGCTTAGGTTGTAAAAAGCATCATACCTGCAGTGAAATATGGTGGATGATCTTTGATGTGATAGGGTTGTTTTGCATATACTGATTCTGGGGCATTAGTTAAGGTGAACGGAATCATGAACTCAAGGACATTTTGGCCAGAAAAATCCTTTACTAGGAGCCTGAAACTTGGCTGAAAATTGATTTTTCCAGAAGCAGACAATGATCCCAAGCATACCTTAAAATCAAAAAAGAAATGATTAACTAACCACAAAATTACTGTTTTGCAATGGCTCTCTTGGCCAGACTTGAACCAATTGAAAATGTTGAAGATGGCAGTACGTGCAGACACACACATGCAGACTGAAGGATCTTGAAAAGTTTCTGTAAGGGGGAATGGTCAAAGATCCCGACCCCCCAATATGTTCATCTCAAAACACTATAGAAGACTACACTACTAGTAGCGTTAGCCTTGTGAGGGGAGGGTGCACACAGTACTGAAAACATATTTTGTAAACTGTAAGTCGCTCTGGATAAGAGCGTCTGCTAAATGCCTGTAATGTAATGTAATCTTTGACACATCTTTCTGGGGGGAAAAAAGATAACTTTCTTAACAAAATTCCTGTTCCTGGTTAGGCACCATTACATGGTGTGGACAATGTAATTATGTCTAAACAAGTCAGACAGTAGATTGATAACTAAAAATGGAGTAAATAAAGATTTAAAACACTGTTTGAACCTCACAAAAATGCATTCATATAGGGAGACAGACACAGGGTCAAGGAGCTGGAGAAGGAGCTGAAACATAAGACCAAACTGGCCGGACTCCATCATAAGAACAAGGTGGAGGAAAGGTTCACCACTGGCAACACAAGGGAGGCGTGGCAAGGACTCAATACCATGATGGGCAGGTCCGATAAGCCAGCTCAGAACTTAAGTGCTCTGACCCCACCTCCTTTGCAGAGTGCAGAGTGCTAGTGCTAGTGCATTGTGATGGTGGTATGCCCAAAGCTCACCACCATGGTGAGAAAGGGACTCAAACCTTTCCAGTTTGCCTACAAGGCAAAACGAGGAGTGGAGGATGCCAGTCTGACCCTCCTGGACACTGTGGCCAGGCATGCCGACTCCCCACACCCCCACACAAGGATTTTATTCTTGGATTTTTCATCTGCTTTTAATACAGTACACACAGACACCCTACTGAACTGCCTACAGGGACTACAGGTAAACTCAGCACTGGTTTTATGGATTAAAGCGTTCCTGGAGGACAGGCCACAGCATGTGGTGGTGAATGGTTTTAAATCACATAATGTTTTAAACACAGGGGTGCCCCAGGGTTGTGTCCTATCTCCCATCCTCTTCTCCATATACACTAATGAAATAACATGCAATGGCATTGAACTGACACTATTTAAATGTGCAGATGACATGGCCCTGGTGGCAGACCTGAAAGACGAGCACTCCCTGTCCACATACCTCCAGTCCGTGGACATTCTGATCTTCTGGATTGAGAATTCCCTGGAGCTCAACATCTTCAAAACAAAAGAGCTGTGCTCTGGAGGGAAGCGAGCATCTGACACCCCCCACCCTCTGTTTGAGTCCCTCAGGCTGAAGGGGCAGGTGGTGGAGCAGGTCCAGTGTTTTAGATACCTGGACACAGAGATTGACAGCCTCCTATCTTTCACCCGGCACACAGACTCCGTCTACAGCAAGGCCCAGCAGCGTAAGTTCCTGTTGAGGAGCTTCGATGTCCGTAAGGATATATTAACAGCTGTATACAAGTACCTCATTGAATCTGTGCTCACTTTCAATATCACATCCTGGTACAACTCTCAAAGATCACAAACCAAGCAAGTAGAATAACCGGTACCACCCAGCGACAACTGTCAGAACCCTCCACAACTCCTTCCAATTACTTCCATCAGACCATTGCTACAGATTCCCATTAGCTAAGAGACTCATTTACAAAAAATCATTCATTCCCATGGCAATAACCCTGTTAAACAAAAAATATTATATGCACTTTGTTACTTTTGCACATATGTTCTTTTTCTATTTTTTTTAGCTATGTCTGCACTGTTGCTTTTTTTATGTTTTATGTTTTTATGAACCCATGTCAAAGACAATTTTCTGTCATGAATGTGATGGACAATAAAGTTTTCTAATCTAATCTTTATACAGCCTTCTTTGCTTCAATAATTAGTTGATAATTTGATTCAATAAGTACTGCATTTTCACACACTTACCATAACCATAACTTAATGTGGAGTTCATGTACTTTTCTCATTACCTTTGAAACAAAACCATGGGTATGGTTGGAATGTTACATGCGGGAAAGTGCACATATCGATGCAGGAGGCAGAGGAGAGTTATACAGCAATGGCTGTAGTTTTATTTCAACAAAATTTAACTCAGAGGGAACGAAAAATAACATCTTCAGCCACCAGTCCAATCGCAAAGGTAGTCTCTTAATCCAGGTCCAGGCAAAGGTCAAATAACTTCAAACAGGCTTCTCCTCCAAAACAGGTCAAAAAGTTTCAAACAATCACTCCAAACACATTTTTCCTGACAGCAAACCAATGCATTCACTCCACGCAACACCCTCACTTAACAGACTTGCCAGAGAGCCTTATATGCAGTTTACCCATTAAGGTGAGTGGATTCAGGTGTTCATTATTGGCTTTTAATTAGGGAGTCATGGCAGGAACCCAGAGTCCAGCAGATGGAGCCATTTCCCAGGAACATAGGCTCCTTCCAGGACTCTACTTCTCACCACGCCTCTTGCCATGCCACACCTTGTTATAAGTCAATGCCCATAGTGAGCCAGTGTGTATAGTTTGTCTTTTTAAAGTAAGACATTGTGCACAGTTATTTTAAGTTAACTGCAATGCTATACAAATGTTTTAAAGTAAGTATGCCATATGTTACATTAGATTTGTCCTTTTAAATGGAGACAAATTCTTTGGAGTAGATAAGTGGTAAACTGAAAGGGTGTGATTCGATTGAGTAATTAAGGGAGTTATCTTTCAGCCAAAGATCAAGATATTATTGTGCAGTGGCCTCAAAATGTAATCATGTCTTTAAAATAAAAAAGTTTCCTACTTTAAAATAACACCTTCTTGGGCCTCCCGTGTGGTCTAGTGGTTTCAACATCCGACGCTGGCCACAGCGACCGGGGTTTGATTCCCCGTCGCGCCAGAGTCGGCTCTGGCCGGAAGTGCCATCGGGGCGGCAATTGGCTGTCCGCCCCAGGGAGGGGGGAGGGAAGCCGACACAGTTCGGTGCGCACTGGAGTGGTTCTGGGGTACCGGAATTACAGTCGATAGCTCGGCGAGTGCTGTCTCGGAGGAGGCAGCGCTTCGCCTTTGTCACTGCCGGTCACAGGGCTATGGCAGCGAACTACGAGGGAGGGGATTGAACTAAGCACAGCGGGAGTAATTGCCTACCAAATTGGGAGAAAAACCGAAAAAAATAAAAAATAAATAACAGCTTCTCCAGAGGGAAAAACTGCAGAAGACCTTACTGAGTTATTTTCAAAGAGGCAGGTGTATTTCTAGCCCTCCAGATATTGCTCATAAGTAAGGCCACGATCTCAGGTAATCATTCAATTACCACAAATGAGATGCATATTGTAGTGCAGTCAGCAGTTGGCGCTGCACACACCCACACGTAATCATACAGATTGATTTGTAAGTAGGCTACTGCTTTCAATTGTGAAAATACTATATGTCTGTTGACACTTCTGTAGGACATATCATGCCAAAGCAAAGAAACTGATATGTTGAAATGAGTGGGTGGATATTTTTAAACCACATGAACTTATAAAAACTCAAGGATTCAATCAACATTTGTCATATGAAAATGCAAAATTGTTCTTTGGTTTTGGTGATCACTTGAACTAAATTTTGTGAATTAAAAAAACCTTGAATTTAATCTTGAGTCAAAGTTAAGGAAAAATGATGATTGTATCCAGGACACAGTTTCTGAACAGAAGGTAAAAAGGGACTCAAGGGGGAGAATCATGCAGTCATCATTACTCTACCTAGATGGTGAAATATCTTGTGGCAGCTTCTCCCTCGGGATATACAATGTTCGTTTCTGATGTGTATGGCAGTTGATGTGGTGACAAGTTAATGACCCAGGACCATGGTATTTTTAAATCATTTACATCCAGGTGATGGCGGGGCTATGGCAGATCGGGGCTTCCCTATAAAGGAGCTGCTTTTATTTTTTTTGAAAGACAGGTTTACGTTGAGCATTCCAGTTTTTGCAAGACAGGGAGCATAGCTGTCAAATTAGGGAGGGACTAATACTAGAAGGCTTCGCCAATGTCAGAATGCACAAAGAGACAGAGAGAAATCAGATGCTTGAAGATAGATATATGTATGAGGTTGGTAGCAACAATCCAACCTCAGCTCTGATCTGGTCATAAAAGCTAGACTTGGGAAGATCTTATTACAATGTAATTGACTACAATAAAGACAACAGGTGCCAAGAAGAGTTTAAAAATTAAACAGGAAAGCAATTTAATCCAGGGGCCGTATGTATTGTACCATTTTGTTCCGCTTTTGTCCGGGCTCCGAATGGCGGAGGCGAAGCTTGCATTAATGTTGTCTGCGATCTGCCTCCATGCCTCTTTTTTATGAGCACTTGTAAGTGTGGGCATACATTTTCCCTTAATTATTTCCTTTTTCGCATCTACCTCCTCTACCAACATCACCGTTTCTTCCACAGTCCAATTCGTTTTTCTTTTTACATCCATTTTGCTTAGCATAACATTAGCCAACAAGGCAGCTTTTTTAATGAGGTTCTGTTTAACTTTATTGGAGACTTGTGTTGACAATCAAATAATACAGATTTTCCAAAAGCAGATTGGTTCTTCCTCTTTGCAATTTTGCTGATTGATGACCTCATCTTAATCTTTTCCTTTGCGGCACCTGTGATTGTCGCAAAAACACACTTAAGAGGTACTCTTGTGAATATTTAGAAACTTACCTATGAGAAAGTGTGAGCTGCTTGATAACTACATTTTACCGACCACTTTAAGCGAAGAATGATTTCACTCCAAAGTAAGCTCTTAGGAGGTGTGATAAGTGTAATTCTTAAGATATTTGATACATATGGGCCTAGATTTCCAATACTGCATGTTTGATAGGGGCTGGTGAAGTTCCTGCATAGAGAAGATAGTGGGAACATCAAATAGAACATTTAAATAGTGGGAAGATAAATGCCATTTTGCTTATAAATAACTCATTCTCAACTCAACTCAAATTACACTATATCACACAATAAGATTGGCATGAAATGATCTGGAGTTTGAGTAAAACTAATTTGCAGTAGTTGTTGCGCTGGCCATTATCTTTAGTGACTCGTAATTGTAATCTCAAGCATTCTCTTCCAATTGACTAGATGTAAATTGTCCAGGTTTTTGCCCAATTCAAATTGTATCAAGCAAGTCAAAAATGTAGTTTCCTCAGTTATTCTTCCATTAGTCTGTGTCTGACCTTTAGAATATTATTTAAATGTATTGTATATATTGATTCTAGTTTTTTAAGATATAATATTTAGTCACACCTTTTTGAACTGTTGCTTTGACATTTACGCAGTACAGGACACAGAGTACACAGTTTGTTTCAAAGAGGTTCTTTCTCTCCATCTCTGAATGGAAAATATTAAGTAATCGTCCTTTATCAGTGGTGTATTAAAACACATTGAGACCCTCCAAACTTTCTCCAGCATTGTCTGGTAATTACTGTGAAGTCAGACACAGCTCACCCCTTTACTTATGAGTCAAAAGCTACCTAGCTACTTTAAAAATGCTACCTTAAAAAGGTTTGCATGAATGGTAATTACAAATATAAACCAACAGATCAAGAAGAATATCTATTTGTATCCGAGTAGTGAAAATCTCCATCAAAGCCATTTGACCTCCTCAGCACAATGCAACATTGTCACAGTTCAAGCATTTTGCCATGTGTGTGGGTTTAAGGCTATCAGAAGATGAAGATGGATCATCAAACATGCCAACAAACAACTTGGCATACGATCTTTATTAGTCGGTGTAATGGTCTCTTTCATCCGCCATACAGCTGCAACATACAATAAAAGCATTGCATATAAATGAGATTACAGATGGGCCGTTTGTACTGGATCTGAGCAAGTCAAGCATGCAAAATGTGTATTGTATGACAATAAATCAAGCATAAGGAACAGGCTTCCTTTCCCACTAGGCCTCACTGGTGAATGGGGATTATTTAAACTGGGTAGGTAAAGCGGCATGATGAATGATGAATGGGGGATGGGTGTAGCCACAAAGCACCCGTGCATGGAAACTGGGACCCAAACAAGGGTTTAACCCTCACTCCCAACCAGGCCCAAACACCCCCTGCCCCCACCTCCATTAGAGCCCAAATTTAAGGATTTAAGCACTGCTTCAGACTTGTTTCATGGTTGGCAACTTTTACTTTTGACACCTAGCCGAACCACCACCTATGGAACATTTGTATTCACTGGTTATTAATAATAATTCCCTCCCACCGCACCTCACCTTGTTTTCCTAGATAATTAATATTGAACAGACCCCTCTTTTTTTATCAGTGTTCTGCAGCCTTTGGGAAGCTGAAGAAGGCAAACACTCGGCTGAACTCAGCTGGAAAGTGAAGATTTCTTGGTCTCCCAGGATTAATGTCTCCCCTCTCTCAACATCTGACAGAAATGGGATTAAAGGTGTTTACAGCCAAGAAACTTGGAGCATTTCTCTCCAGATAACAAGAATAGCTCCTGTGGGGTGGAGGGGAAAGGGGGGGGCGAGGGATGGTTTGTGTCTTTCCCTCTATACCTGGTCGCACTTCTTGCTTGGAGCTTCCATGTGAATGACACACTCGAAGCTCTGGAATGTTTTTCGTTTTAACATGATTGTCAAAAACAGACTGAATGATCTTGCTTTTCGATTTATTGATCCCACCGCTGGTGGGTGGGGGGCAGTTGGGGGAAGGCGGCGGGATACACTATGGAGTACTGGTGGCGGCTCTCTGCTAGGTAGCATCTTTGATATCAGAGCATCCTCATCCAAGACCCTGACAGAGGTCTCTCTGTAGCCCTTACTGAGGATTTCATTATTTTGCTCCCCCTCTCAGATATGCTCCTGCTGTTGATATCCTAGCTGAATGATAGACACTATTTTTTTTTCCCCTATCCAAAGTCTTAAATGGCCAATTCCATTTTTTTGTCAAGCTTACAGATCTCAGGACTGATGCTTGGATGGTGTCCTGCAGGAGTCAGGCACAATGAGGAAGCTGTTTTTCTTTCCCTTTACAGAAAAAGACCTGAGGGAAGAATCAAACAGATGAAGTGTGCACACAGCACAGCCTTTTATAGAACAGCACTGCACTGGCGGAGCATTAACGTGTCCAGTCGACCCTCAAGTCAAAGCATATCTGAATATGGCTCCTAAATGACCCATGTACCATTTAGTTTGTCACAAGATGTAATTTTAATTGCAGAGGGGGTTTAGGGATGAGTGGAAGAAATTAAATTTTTACTTGTAGAAAATCACATAAACAATAAACAGACCATATAGGGCAAGGCTTATTTATGCTATTTGCATGTAAACATACTTGAAATATCTTGTTTGAGAAGCAGTGCCATCTAGTGACTGGTTTTGAAAGTGCTTTACTTGAATTCAAGAGGCCCTTCATCTCATATTTCCAATTTGTTCCCTTTTTCCTTTGCTTTAAAATAGGGGTGACAGAGAACTGAAGGAAGATCTTGGGCCATATGTAACAAGCCACACAAAGTAAAAATTATTAATAATTGGTGTAATAATTGTTCACTTTTACTAGCTACACTCAAATGTAAGAATGAAGGTGATTTGTCAAATTTCTCTCGACTTGACAGGCATTTAAGAGACCCCTGGAGCTCTCTTAACTTAGCTATGAGTAGGCAAGATCGCACAGATGCGAAGACAGAGACGTGCGCACACACCTTCCAAGACAGGAAGAATGTTTTAGAAATGTTTGATGATGCACAGTTAATCAAGCATTATTGCTTAGATTGTCAGGGAATCATCTTTGTCACTGATCTTGTGCAGAATGTAATATCGCCAGCAATTTTGAGAAGTAGCGCAGTTACGGCAGAGACGCAAATTTAACGCTGTGCCTCCTAGCCACAGGGAAAATACTATTATGTAATGCTCATGATTTGGGACCATCACAATCCACCATCAGCAGGGTAGTGGCAAAAACTGTGGCAGCCCTTGTAGCACCTGTGGAAGTTTGTGGAATTTCCAACCTACCCTCGGTTAATCCGCCATAAGAAAGCTGCATTTATGCATCTAGCAGGCTTCCTAGAGGTGATGGGAGTAATTAATGGTACCCACATCTGAATCATTGCTCAAAGCTTAGATAAAAATGCTTTTGTGAACAGAAAGAGGTACCACAGCATCAACATACAGGTAGTCTTCGATGCAGATTACAACATTTTAGATGTGGCCAGGATCTACCCATGACGCACGCATCCTGGATGAGAGTGGATTGAAACAGCTGTTTGACAGGAACTTGGTTCCACCTGGGTGCCATCTCCTTGGAGATAAAGGGTATCCACAATGATGCAGGCTTCTTACACCATTCCCAAGACCACAACCAGGGGCTCAACAAAATTAATGTTGTCTGCAATCTGCCTCCATGCCTCTTTTTTATGACCACTTGTAAGTGTGGGGATACATTTTCACTTAATTATTTCCTTTTTCGTGTCTACCTCCTCTACCAACATCATTGTTTCCTCCACAGTCCATTTTGTTTTTCCTTTTACATCCATTTTGCTTAGCCTAACATGAGCCAACAAGGTAGCTTTTATAATGAGGGTCTGTTTAACTTTATTGGAAACTTGTGTTGACCATCAAAGAATACACATTTTCCAAAAGCAGATTGGTTCTTCTTCTTTGCAATTTCAGCAATTGATTACCTCATCTTAATCTTTTCATTTGCGGCACCCGTGATTGTCGCAAAAACACACTTAAGAGGTACTCTTGTGAATATATAAAAACTTACCTATGAGAAAGTATGAGCTGCTTGATAACTATGTTTTACCGACCACTTTAAGCAAATAATGATTTCACTCCAAAGTAGGCTCTTAGGAGGTGTGTTAAGTGCAATTCTTAAGATATTTGATACATACAGGCCCTGAAGTAAACTTTACTAGGACAATGTATCACAATGAGGACATCCTACATTCAGTCATAGCCAAACCATCACCCTCAGTTCCAGTACCTTCCATTTACATTTATAAACACATACTTATGCTGAGATACTATAATATTAAACCCAAAAACTATGTTTTAAGTGAGAGGTAATGGTTGGCAAAACTATGACCATCTTGACCTGACAAGACTTCCACCACACACTACTAAACACCTACTCTTTAAGTCAACAAGCAAATAAATTATTTTCAGAGAAAACACAGAAAACCATTATAACTACATAAAGAGTACAAAGTACTATCCTTTGCAAGACCTAACCTGTGATGATCTACTGACTAACATAACTTAGATATCTGCTAACAATTATTTTGAACTGCTAGTACATTACCTGGGAGTGTAAATGTTGTTGGGAAGTAATTTGGTTGCAATGACAGCACTTTCATGGGCAGGTGAGCGCTGCCATTTTTGGCTCTAATGGCTTTTTGCCAAATAATGGCAAAGGAATTATGTGTTACCATGTCTTCCAGTTTCCAGAATTGTTGTAATAATGTGTATCTTGCTAACATACAAGCTAACTTTTCAATATTCGTTTTGAATGCAACCTCGTTTCCAAAAATGTCATGACGCTCATAAAACTGTATAACACTGTAAAAAGATGGTAGAAGAGCACAAAAATATGTCAAACAGATTTGTATGAAATTGCGATGGTTAGTGTCAAGATTATTTATTATTATTATTTATCCCATTGGCATAGAGCATAAAGAGACTGGTGATTTCGGATTTTGAAAGCAAATGCTGTGCACCAATTTTATATATATATATATACATACACTCAGTGGCCACTTTATTAGGTACACCTTTTTAGTACTGGGTAGGACCCCCCTTTGCTCCCAGAACAGCCTGAATGATTTGTGGCATGGATTCAACAAGGTGCTGGAAATATTCCTCAGAGATTCTGGTCCATGTTGACATGATAGCATCACGCAGTTGCAGCAGATTTGTCGGCTGCACATTCATATTGTGAATCTCCCGTTCCACCACATCCCAAAGGTGCTCTATTGGACTGAGATCTGGTGACTGTGGAGGCCATTGGAGTACACTGAACTCATTGTCATGTTCTTGGAACCAGCTTGTGCTTTGTGACATGGTGCATTATCCTGTTAGAAGTAGCCATTAGAAGATGGGTAGACTGTAGCCATAAAGGGATGCACAGGGTCAGCAACAAGACTCAGGTAGGCCATGGCATTTAAACAATGCTCAATTGGTATTAAGGGGCCTAATGTGTGCCAAGAAAACATTCCCCACACCATTATACCACCACCATCAGCCTGAACTGTTGACACAAGGCAGGATGGATGCATGGATTCATGTTGTTTACGCCAAATTCTGACCCTACCATCTGTATGTCGCAGCAGAAATGGAGATTTGTCAGACCAGGTGACATTTTTCCAATCTTCAACTGTGCAGTTTTGGTGAGCCTGTGCCCACTGTAGCCTCACTTTCCTGTTCTTAGTTGACAGGAGTAGAACCCAGTGTGGTTTTCTGCTGCTGTAGCCTATCCACTTCAAGGTTCGACATGTTGTGCATTCAGAGATGCTCTTCTGCATACTACTGTTGTAACGCGTGGTTATTTGAGTTACTGTTGCCTTCCTGTCAGCTTGAACCAGTCTGGCTATTCTCCTCTGACCTCTCTCATTAACAAGGCGTTTTCGCCCACAGAACTGTAACGGTTCCTGCTCGCCGCCAGAGGGCGGTATTGGACTTTTGTGTTCCCTAATTGTTTCATTATTTTATTGGTTAATTGTTTTATTATTTTGAGTGTTTCCACCTGTGTCTTGTTTCCCTGCCATTATTTAAGCCACCTGTTTTGTTTGCTCTGTCTTAAATGTCTCTTCCCTGTGTTTGCTAGTCACTGTTACCATTTTGAGCTTTTTTCGTACTACTCGTGTTTGGTGTGTGTAAGTGTTTTATTACTTTATTCTCGTGTTTATTTTCTTCCCATTGTGAGTTTTGTTCTTGTTAATTCCGTCTTGTTGAATAAATATTTATTTTATTTATTTTATTGCTGCCTCTGGCTTCATCTCTGTGCCTGGGTCTCATCTCTCTGCATAGTTTTAAGAACTGCTGCTCACTGGATTTTTGATTTTTGATCAGCATTTTTTGAGATACTCACACCACCCCGTCTGGCACCAACAATCATTCCACGCTCAAAGTCACTTAAATCACATTTCTTCCCAACTCTGATTTTTGGTCTGAATAACAACTGAACCTGTTGACCATGTCTGCATGCTTTTATGCATTGAGTTGCTGCCACATGATTGGTTGATTAGATAATTGCATTAGCGAGCAGGTGTACAGGTGCACCTAATAAAGTGGCCACTGAGTGTATATATATATATATTGTGGCAGAATCAGGGGTGTGGGGTTTCCACACAGCTATGATCAATAATAAAACCTCACCTACAAAGGAGAAATTCTGCACTTTTATTTCCCCCAGCCCACTGAGGTAAACAAGTGTCAGGTGTAGCCCTTCTTCTCATAATCCCATTCAAGACACAGGGTGGAGCCAGCGTGCCTCAATTACCATCCCCCAAACCTTCAGCTGGTTGCCACAATATATATATATATATATATATATATATATATATATATATATATATATATATATATATATATTGTGTTATCCCTGTATTTGTGTCAGCATTGAAGTAAGAATACCTACACTCTTGTCAATAGCATAACCTGGACTGTAAAGCATTTTTATGCATTGTACCCAACCTAAGCATTAACATTAAGACCTTATATTGTCGTCATATTTTTTTATAGATACCACTAAATTATCAGTGAAGATCAGGCTTAACCCAGAGCATGAACAGTTTAATGCTGAGGACCTCAAGCACATGATTATGATCATTAATTCAGCATAACTGGCCATTAATTAATGTTAAGAGGTGGGAATGAACAAAAAGCTGAAATAAACTCCTTCAGTACATGACCAGGGTTGTCAACCCTGAATTTTCAGTTCAAACTGTATCTTCAATTAACTGGGCGATTCCTCTCCCCTGTGCCAGTTGTAGAACTCAACCAGCCAACGATTAGCTCCTCTGAAGGAGTGCAGAAGTTGGGAGTGGAACCTTTGATGAAAATAAGATCCAATTCCCCCACTTCACTGAAAAAAAGAAAGAAAAAACTAGCAGATGCTAATTTTTTGTCATTCTAACGCATATATTTTGGGCAATATAAAATGAGAAATAGAGCACTCTAAATAGGGCAGCTTGGCCAGGATTTGTTTTTACGTGGCTTTGGACAGTGTGTGTAGGCATGGAAATGTTTAAGACATTGACCACACTCACACCAGGGTTAATGAAATAGGATTGAGGGAAACTGTAAGGTATCCACACATTGGTACAAAAACGGAAGTAAACTAGCCATTTAAACAAATGCCACAAAACTGCTACAGGTGGAACACAGATATGGCATGGTGGTGGGACAGCTGAGGGTCATGTGTTTGAATCTAAAATGGTGGTAAAGTCATTTTGTATTGAAACCTGTCAATTATCTAGCCCTGGCTTCTGTTCCCATTGATTCTCCCATTAACAGTGCCTGCTTTGAGCTGAGTGTAATCCTGTCAGTTTGGGATCTTTGGCACAGCACACCCTCAGGCTGAGATCATTTCAGAATTAGAGAAAACCTTTACTGATTCCTCAGGCTGCTGGCACATTGTTCTGTGGTATATTGGAAAATCCAGATGCATCGACCACTCCTGCACCTGTCATCAGACTGCTGTCAATAAAAAAAACAACTGGCAGACAGTACCTTCAAGTGAAGGTGTTCTGGCCAGATTTCCCACCCAACTCTCTTAATCTGGTCACCTGATCATCCCCAAATTGAACTGCCAAATAATCCCTCCCTCCTCACCTCAGCTGATGTGTGCTGAGCGTTCTGGTCCAAAATGGCTGCGGTGCATCACCCAGGTGTGTGCTACACATTGGTAGTGATTTAGGTAAGTAACCTCCCTTCACTGTAAAGCCCTTTGAAATCATGAGATGAAAGTCACTCTATAAATGCAATCAATTATTATTCCTCTATACAATACCTGAGTGTGTCCATGCACTTGGTGTTTTAAGTTTTCCCTGTAAAAAAATGCCATGCTAAATAACCGAAGGAATAGAATTAATAAAACAGGACACATGTGTCAACATTCTTTTAATATTTGATTTTTTTGCTACACATTTTATGGAGTTAATCAGTGTGTTTGATGCGTTTATACAATTCATCCACAGAGAGGGTTGATAAAGTGTGATTATATTTACTAAGATGTTAATGGGGCTTTTAGTATGCAGAAACATTTAATCTAATAGATCTCTTGAATACATTAATGAGTCAAATGTACTGCCCTTAGCCTGTCAGTCTTAATCTGTCAGTATTATAAAAAATTATCTTGAAGCAATTATCAGCTTGGGAGAAAATTAGATCAAAGGAAGTTCTGTACCAAACAGGTTTCAGGAGATATCATAGTTTGCTGTTCTCAATATAAAATGGCATTGAAAAATGTAGTGCTGAACATTGCTTGGCAGTACAGAGTAGGGGTTAGGGAATTAGACATGTAACTTGCAGGAGGGTTGCCAGTTTGAATCCAAGATGAGACTGCTGTTTTACCTGAGAAAGGTGGTTAAAGGCTTCCGTATCCAAATAAAGAGATTATGCTAACTGTAAACTATGAAAGGTACCTTAGGCATGGGAATCATCTAAGCAAATACAAAATGATTGTTTATTGAATTTCTAAGATTTGTTCATTGAAGTGTTTCTCAAAATCAGGCCCCTTGTAAATTCCAACCAATGGCTCATTATATAAACCCAATTGCCCAAGAATGAGACAAGAATGATATATTTATATATTAATTCATTTATCAAATAACTTTGAAAAAGTTGCACTGTGGAGGAGACACCCTGCTTTATTAAAATGTAATAAATTGCACATTTGTTCTTTAAACAAGGCATATCTGTATTATTTATTTATTTATTATATTTGTCTGATTATGTATTATTTATTCATTATAATTTATCTTATTGTATTTGCATTGTTTTAATTATTTCGTTTATATGGTACATTTGGGTTTATATTACGAAAAAACCCAAATGATGGGTAGTATTAAAAGTATAAATATGCATAAGGATGCATAGAGAGAGAACAGATATTTTCCCGGCTATAAAGGCAGACTGGATTCTTTCATTTGGGGTGTCTGTACCTTTCCCCTGAAAGGAGCAGCTGGAATGCCCTTTTAAAGCCAATGGGTGCTCACAGCTGTTCAAAAGTGCTTTACACATCTCAATGATTTTTTTTCCTACAGTGAAGCAAGGTTGAGTTGACTGACACCTGAATTGTTTTTAGCACATACCATATTGACAATCTTGTTTTGATAGGTACTTGACTTTAAGGCTACCAAACCAACATGTAATAGAAAAGTTAAAATTGATTCAATAAATGATCTATAAAACAGGGTAGAAGGGATGCTTTTGTCAACTGAATTTTGATTGAAGAAAAACTCTATAAACATTATTTATACTGCCTACATAATAATACCACTGCATTATTATATAACCATAAATATATTTCATGTTGTAGTCATTCAACAAAGGGATCCAGGAGTTGGGGTGACCAATGAACTGCCAATTTTTAAATTACATTTTTTATGGGCGCTTGGTCTCCTTGACTGGTGACAACAGCTCGATAAGACAACATTCTAAAAACAACAGAGCAAATTTGATCATGAAGATTGTTATTTTTTGACCAAATGTTGTGGTTAGAGTTCAATTGACACAAGGAAACATTTACACTTTAAGGCTGAAATACAAAACAAGATTTTTTTGTTTTCTGTACTATTAAGCATTTTGTTCTGAAAATGAGTTTACAACATATTCTCCTCCCAAATTTTCAGCTACTTCAATACTTAGTGCTCTGAAGTAATACATGTTATTTTTGAGTGCAAAACAATGATTCTCCATATGGGGTTCATTCTTACCAGAGCTATTCCCATGTGGCCTCAAACTCTTATTTTTACCTTCTGTTTATATATAAACTGCTGCAGGTCTAGTCTAAATGACAAGAGCGTGTGAGTTATAACTGTGATGCTGAGGTTAAGAATTTGAGATCACAAACCAGTTGCCAGTTCAAATCTCACATACAGCACCCCTGTCTTTCCCCTCGAGCAAGCAACCCTTTAGTCTATCTAATGGTTTAAATAAATACCCAGCTATATAATTTGAAGTAGTATGGAAATATAACTTGCCCTAGATAAGGGTGCCTTCTAAGCAAATTAAAAGGTTTTTTTGGTTTGCTTTTGGTTGTATTTGTTTCAGATGAGATTTGTACACATGTGTTAGTTTGTATCTACTTTTATATTTATTTTTTGTACATTTTACATTTTACATTTTAAGCATTTAGCAGACGCTCTTATCCAGAGCGACTTACAAGATGTGCATTAATACAAGGTAAGAACAATCATAGTTAGCGCACAAGATCAGTGCAGTAATACAGCAATAGACATCATTGCAGGTGTCTGCGTATCATACCTGTAACACTGGGAAAGAAAAGGTCAGTGTGTTTTTTTTATAGTGTAGAACAAGTAAACAGTGGTGAGGACAGATTGACTAGCTGGACAGTGTTCAGTGGTAGTGGAGTCTGAAGAGGTGGGTTTTGAGTCTCTTGCAGAAGATTGGAAGTGATTCCGCAGTTCTGACCGATTGCGGGAGGTCGTTCCACCAGCAAGGGACCAGGACAGAGAAGAGGCGAAACCGTGAGGAGCGGCTGCCAGGCGCCCGGAGGGATGGGGCAGTCAGTTTGCCAGAGGAGGCGGAGCGGAGGGGTCTGGGCGGGGTGTAGGGTGTGATGAGTGATGTACAAACTATCAATCCTCATTTGAGCATATTGTATATCAATGGGAAGAACCAACATATCTCATGGATTATAAAATATGTCAACAGCACTTTTTTATTTATTATAATTGTATTTATCTATTTCACAGGGACAATGTTGGACAATTTCCAAAACGAGTGCATCCAGTATATTGTTCTAGTTAGTTCAAACAGTAAAATGATAATAAATTACCCTGGGAAGGTCAGAACAATAATATAGTAACGTTTAAAAAGTCAAACAAACAATGTAAGAGATCAGGACAGATTACTGGGGAGCATTGAATTGCTGCAGTATTTTGGAGCATTGCGAGGATTCTGGTTTTGACCAGGAAGGTCACACGAAACCTCAATTTTCTGCAACACCTTTTTCTCTAATGTTTTGGGCATGTCAACGTGAAGAAGGTGTTCCTGAGGTGGCCAGGAACGTTGGCCATCTCAGCAGTAGCTGCGACTGACAGGAGACTAATTAAGCATCAGGAAACTCCTGAAAGTGTTGGCAATGCTTTACAAATGTAACCGTTGCAGTTTAGCTGGAACAGAGGTCATTCAATATGATTTATGTCATGAATACATTAGAAATGTTAATGTATTGCCTATGATTAGAATTATTACATTTATTATTATTTTTTTTACCTATGCTGGGGTTAGGAAGTTCAAATATTATTAGTGGTTAGATTTTCCATATATAAAATGTATTATTTCATATCAATGGGCTCTGCACACAGGACGCAAGTGCACTGGGAGTGTTTTGCAACTGGATGCTTCATTCAGCACCATTTCCATGTTAAACTGCTTTATGAAGCTGAATGCACTGCTGGTGCCACCGCTTGTGCCAGAATATGTATAAAACTGTATTGAAGGTGCAAAGAATTCATTCAAACAGTTTACATTTAAATGAATATGTGCAGCCCAACAATGGTTTAATATTACCTTTATCCCATTGCTTTCCACAAGGGACAATACAAGCCTTAAAGCAGTTATTGCTCCAATGTCAAACAGTTCAAATGTGAAATAGGTCTTGGCTCACACTGTTCCTGTACCATACTTCTTGTTTTTCCTCTGTCTGCGTTTGTATCTCCTGTAGTGTGATATGGGTCTGAGGTGCCAAGAGCAAAAATATGGGCTGAATTTCAAAGCAAGCAGAAAATAGTTCTGTGTTTAATCTATCTGAAAGGCTATTTTAAACTTAGCCCACGGGGCCGGAAAGGGAGCATTAATGGGAGATAAAGACAGATGCTTGGATCTTCCATCACTTCGAGAGAAAGGGGGTTAGGGAACACTAACTGTGGATTTCAAAATGTTAACCCTGTGAGACACAGTTTGAGGAAAAGAGAAAAAAAGTAAAGTGTTTAAAGAACTGCTATGTGACGTACTGTTCTACTCTACTTGAGGGCTACACTCCTCTGCTTGAGGGCTACACTCCTCATGGTGGTCTTGGGACTTGCAACCCCTAGCAATGATTTGGGAAGTAATCATTTTACCTTTCAGGTGGCCTTAGGATACGTAGTTCCACATAATATTACACATTCAATATAGTAACCTCATAACTATATCCATCAGAACCAAGCCAACTCAATGAGGTTTGAGGGCTGCCTGGCATGAACAGCCCACTTCAGGTCCTGCCACAGCATCTTAATTGGAATTAATTGGCCAAACCAAAACACAAAACTTCTTTCTCCTGAGCCATTCTTTGGTAGATTTTCTTGAATGCTTCGAATTATTGTTTTGTTAGAACACCCACCTTCGGCGAAGTTTTAGGTCTCGGACTGATGGCCTGATGTTCTGTTAAAGAATTCTGTGATATCCCTCAGAAATTATAGTTCCGTTAATGGTGTCATCCAGGCCCAGAGGAAGAAAAGCAGCCCCAGATCATAACACTCCTGCCACCATGCTTGACCGTAGGGATTAGGTTATTTTGGTGGTGGGCAGTGTTGGGTTTTCGCCAGACATGGCATTTTTGATTGTGACCAAAAAGGTAAATTTTTGACTCATCCATCTAGAGAACAGACTTCCAGAAACCTTCAGGTTTGTCAAAGTGGTCTCTGGCAAACTTAAGACGGGCAGTTTGGTTCTTTTTAGACAGCAGAGCCTTCTTCCTGGCATGGCAGTTCTATTCAGCATTCGTCTTATTGTTGATAGATGCCCAATGACACAAGGATTTTGTGGTAAAAACTGTAGATTTCTATGATTGCACAAGGGGCTCACATATATATATGTGTGTATATATACAGTATATGCACTACCAGTCAAAAGATTTAGAACACCCCCATTTTCCAGTTTTTACTGAAATTTAAGCAGTTCAAGTCCAGTGAATAACCTGAAATGGTACAAAGGTAAGCGGTAAACTGCCAGAGGTTAAAGAAAAAAGTTTAGGTTACCAAAAATTGAAAAGTAATGTACATGTTTTGGCAGTGAGTAGTTTCCTACACTATCAAAAGGCACTTGGAAACTGAAGGAACCTCTGACAGGAAGAGATCTGGCAGACCCAAAGCCACAACAAAATCGGACGACTAATTTCTGAGAGTCAACAGCCTGCGTGATAGGCGGCTCACAGGACAACAGCTTCAAGCACAGCTTAACACTGGTCGAAGTAAGGAAGTCTCAGTTTCAACTGTGTAGAGAAGACTTCGAGCTGCAGGTTTGACAGGTTGAGTGGCAGTAAGAAAGCCATTGCTAAGATGGCAAAATAAGAAAAAGAGGCTTGCTTGGGCCATGAAGCACTGCCAGTGGACTGCTGAAGACTGGAAGGTCTTATGGACTGATGAATCAAAATGTGAAATCTTCGGTTCATCACACAGGGTTTTTGTACGCCGTCAAGTAGGCGAAAGGATGGTTCCTCAGTGTGTGACACCAACTGTCAAACATGGAGGAGGAAGCGTGATGGTCTGGGGCTCTTTTGCTGGATCCAGAGTCAGCGGCTTGCACAGAGTGGCTGTTAACCCACGTTAACCCATTACTTGTTCACTGAAAAGGGCCTTTTTTTATAACTCTGAAATGTACATTCTTTTTCAGTTTTTGGCAATCTAAACTTTTTTATGTTTTACCTCTGGCAGTTTACCGCTTACCTTTGTACCATTTTTGGTTATTCACTGGACTTGAACTGCTTTTTTTTCAGGAAAAACTGGAAAATGGGGGTGTTCTAAAACTTTTGACCGGTAGTGTACATATATATATATACTGTGGTGTCCCCAGGGGTTGGGCGACACGCACGGACCTTGCAGAGGGCGTAGGCAAGTTAAAGAACCCAGAGGAGGCAGTAATATAAACAAAATGATAATTTATTAACTACTAATCTTGACAACACAAAACAAAGGGTGGGGTCTTCGGGAGAATACAAACACAAAGTCCGCAATCCTTATCTCTTTGTCAATGTCCGTTCCAATCCAAAATCCGGGTCCAAGTCCACAATCCAGTCCGTAGTCGATATTCCAAAGCAATCCAATTTCAAACACACAAACACACTCCAACACTCCTTTTCAAATCCTGGCTGGTCAACGACTTCCACAGGTTTCTCTCTCTTCAAACACACAGCACTCCTTCCCAAACACGTTCCTACTCCTCTCCCAGTGTAGTGGGAATCAGCAGTTTAAATAGGCCTTGAAATGGCCTTCAGCTGATCGTTAGTCCCGTTACTTTCACTCGGCTCAGGTGTTACTGTGGTCTGCTGGGTAATGTAGTGTTTTGGGGCTGCCATGTGTTGTAGGCCAGGCAGCCATTTCCTAGTGCAGCCCATCAGGCTGCCACAATACATATACATACATACAAGACCCGGGGTGTTGAGTTGCAACTCCGCCAATGATCAATAATAAATTCAACATACACAGGTAAATGCAACCAAAATAGGGTGTTTATTTTGGGGTATCCAGAAAAAGGGGAAGGGGAAAAAGGGAAAACAGGTTTAGTTCACAATCCGTGCTTGTTGTCCTATTCCATAATCCAAATCCTTTGTCCAAGTCGGTTTCTGCTGCCAAAAATGGGCCACACACAAACGGGTTCTAAAAACAGTCCACGTCGTTATCCTTAATCAAAATACAGTTAATTCACTCTTTCTCTCTCAGTCACGCATTTCCCTTTGTACTGACTGACACGGCTTGTGCCTCTTTATCTCTGTGTCTGCAGCTTGAATGGTCTGCAGGTTCATTCCAACATTTCCTGTTTGCCCAAATAAGGAGAAGGGGTGGAGCCAGCGTCCCACCATGTACCTCCCATCAATCACTAGCCCTGGGGTTGCCTCCGGGGCCGCTGCCACAATATATATATATATATATATATATATATATACTGTATACTGTATATATACAGTGCATTCAGAAAGTATTCACTTAATTCCACATTTTGTTATAACATAACATAAGGGGAAGACGAGAACAGGCCATTCAGCCCAACACTGCTCGTCCATTATCGTTATGTAACAGCCTTATTCTAAAATGGATGAAATTCTTATTTTTCCTCATCAATCTACACACAATACCCCATAATGACAAAGCAAAAACAAGTTTTTAGAAATGTAAAAATAAAAAATATCACATTTACATAAGTATTCAGACCCTTTGCTATGACACTCAGAGCTCAGATACATCCTGTTCCCTTTGATCATCCTTGAGATGTCTCTAGAACTTGATTGTAGTCCACCTGTGGCAAATTAAATTGATTGTACAAGCTTTAGAAAGGCACACACCTGTCTATATAAGGTCCCATAGTTCACAGTGCATGTCAGAGAAAAAAGCAAGCCATGAAGTCCTAGGAACTCTCCATAGACCTCCGAGATAGAATTGTGTTGAGGCATAGATCTGGGGAAGGGTATAAAAACATTGCTAAAGCATTGAATGTCCCCACAAGCACAGTGGGCTCCATCATTGTGAAATGGAAGAAGTTTGGAACCACCACAACTCTTCTTAGAGCTGGCCGTCCGGCCAAACTCACTAACCGGGCAAGAAGGGCCTTAGTCAGGGAGGTGACCAAGAACCCAATGGCCACTCTAAGACAGCTTCAGAGTTCCTCTGCAGCAATGGGAGAACCTGGCAGAAGGATAACCATCTCTGCAGCACTCCATCAATTCTTTAATCCATTTTAGAATAAGACTGTAACATAACAAAATGTGGAAAAAGCGAAGGGGTCTGAATACTTTCCGAATGCACCGTATAATGTGTGTGTATTTACTTGCAATTTTTCCAGCAAAACATGTCATGTCACCTTCCCTTCTTGGAAGACCACAATGGAAATGTCCTTGACTTTCTTGTGCAGTACTTGATAGTATTTAATTAATATACTTTTAATTTGTTGGTAGATGTATGAATGGTATGTGTTTTGATCATTATCAAATAGAAGTATGAACTAAAAAAGTGACTCCCTTCCATACTTTTGCATGAGAGTTACATAGCTGGTATGGTACTAAATTCTAAATACTAAATATAAGTAATGTATGAGTTTGGTTATTATGCAATTAAATCATCCAATTTCTTGTTAAAATGAAAAATAATGTAGTTTAAATAGGTGGAAAATATGTTTCAAATGTGTGTGTCAAACTGTGTCACTTTGATAAATAAACTCACAAGGACAACTGGATTTGGGTTTGCTAAGTAACAAATGAAAGCAGAAAAATACAAGTAGGTACTACATATAAAATGTTACACTGTGGTGACAGTGGCAAGCCCAAGACCCTGAGACTAGGTACCACAGACGGGATGTGCAGAGAGAGTGTGGATGCTATACAGGTCATAAACAAGATAGATGAGCATTAAGAAGACATTTATCCCAATCAAATCACACCAGGTGACCAGCAATAGAGAGCTGCCAATATGTTTTCACAGATGACCTTTTCATCAACCATAGAGATCCAGTGAGCCTTGAAAATTATGGCTTGCGGATACTCACCCACGTGGACCTCCACAGAGAAACCTCACCAAGGGCAGCTTTTCCTGGACCCCCAGTCCTACAGGTACTTTTTTTATGCTTTTTTTCTTTAATCCAAGCTGAGCTCTCAATTAATTATGGTTGATTGAGCTGCTGAATGCTGATCTTTATTTGACCTCTCTGTATTTAATCTGTGGTCCCGAGTGGCTCAGTCGACCGAGGCTCTTGCCGCTGTAGCCCAGACTTCATGAGTGGGCTATCAAGGCCGCCTGCAGGATTTTACCTTATGGTGCACACAAACCAACTAAACATGCCCCCCCCCGCCCCCAACCACTCACACATACGCACATGGAGAGGAACACAATATGTCTACAGCCAAGGCTTACTGATAAAATTGAATTAAATCTGGTTCTTGCCTATTTGAAGTTTACTGTTTGTCGCTTAAGACTCGTGCAGCACTCTCACCTGTTACTGTCTATTTTCATCTCATGGTGAATGTTCATCAAAAACTGTAGAAAAAAAAGTTGTGAGTGCATCGGTTATAGAAGATCATATAGTTAAAGTGATATAGAAACAAACCAGGTGTCAGAATGAGAAAAACGGCTCGCTAATGACTGGCAGTCGCCAGCCATCATTTCAACGTTTAGGTGTAGACTCGTCCCACTCCTTTTGGGAATTTTATTGGTATAGGCATGTTTCTGTTCTGGAGCAGGGACAGTAGCTCAGTGTGATGCATACAGTTGTTGACAGTGAGAGACACGCTTCCGCTCCAATCAGCACAAGCTCTCCTGTAGTACTGTGTGACCTAATCACTGGCTCGGGCAATTGCATTAAGAGAATGCACTTATTTCAGAGACAGTGCACCTTGCACAGGTACAGATGCGGGTGGCACAGTGGTGATTTGAGAGGCACAAATGCCAATTCTAAAAAGGGGAAAATTGTGAATAAAAACATTTAATTAACTAAAATATAAATAATTTCAGGAACACATTTAACAACATAACTTCCAGCAACCCTTATCTGTAGGAGTATCAACTGCAGGTACTTGTTAAACGATATGAACTCAATCAAACCTAATTCATTGAAAGCTCAGGACCAGGGTAAGGGGAGCACTGCTCAAGAGGACTGTTTCACTTCCTGTTCAATGATTTCCAGGTAACCTTGACTGATTTCCTTTGAGTAACATTGGCCTCCATTCAATCCAGCTTCAATGCACAATTCTTTGTATGACTTTTTTCATGTGTTGCGTAACATTTTTTGTTCAGTGGCCACTAGAATTTGATGAAAAATACTTTTGAACAATAAAAAAGCCATTCCTGTAGAAGATTGATTACATTGATGTAATATTGAATTGATGCATTTGGGCTCACACAAAAGTGTGAAAGTTGTGAATGAGTTGACAGAAACAAAAAACTGACAGAAAATGTTAAACACAAGATTGGTCCGTTACGGATTACCAGATTGCACGGTTAAAAAAAACTAAACAACTAAAATAATTTAGAACGTGTGAGCATTAATGCAGTTATGGGAAATTTGTCACTGAAATAAAGAGCATGAAAAAATATATATCACTAATAAAAGACGAATATAAAATGGTCCTGCTTCAGACTTCAATGTCACTGTGAAGGGAGTGAGTTGGTTCAATGCCAGAGCAACTGTAATTACTCCTCTAGGACCCGTATTAAGGTAAGCACTTTATAATTGCAATTAGATTATATCTGTCTCAGGGTATTAACATGATTAAATTAGCAATAGTGGTTACATCATTACAAAATATATAATATACAATGTTACATTATAATATAAGATAAAGAAAATGTACAAATGCTAAATTGCTACATAGTTGAAATTATTGTGCATTCATACTTACATGCGCAAGTAAGAGTTGGCATCAATGTAATATTGCATGCAAGAAGAAGCACATAAACATGTCCAAAGGCCTAAGATGGAGAAATAGCCAAGAGAGACAGTAGAAAGAAAAGGAAGCAATGACATGCTTATTAAAAATGCTCCCTCCACCATTTCTCACCATCTGTGTCGATGGAGGGGGGAACCAGTGATTTTCAATTACCTGTTTATTTAATAAAGGTAAGCTATGAGGACCCATTTGGATATTTCATTATCCTTCACAAATCTTAAACAGCTCATTAGATGCACCACAGTAATGAACTGTTTTATTTTGACTGTTGAGAATGATCTTGTCAAAGGGTGTCCACTCAAAATTCACATTTGCATATGGTAAGCTAGCCCTCCTGTTCCATTGGTGCTTCCTGTGAGGTACTGTGATAGGTCTGGGGATGCAAAGCGAATATCACTCCGCTCTTTAATTTCTTTCCACACCAAGCCTTTGTCCAGATACAAATCGGAGGTGTATGCAATGCCAGGAAAGGCAAAGGAGGTGCATAATCTAATAAAATATTTTACATAAGAAATGTATAAGCAATTTACAAGAATGGCTTGCATGATTATACATTGGGCAAAGAGTTTTTAGTGGTTTGGCTCATTAGGTAGAACACCGGTTCTGAGATGGCAAAAGAGGCGCGGTGTTCAGTGCACTGAAAAGTTGTTTTGCCTGAAAGGTAGTGCCAGTTTAATCATAGCATCTTCTCTGTTTTTTGCCTCTGCAGGTTGCTGTGGTTACTGTGACTAGGAGCTCAAAGGTTGTGGCTACTCGCCCACCTTTGTTATAAGAATCTGAGATGATAACGCTAAGAGCCGCAAACTGGGGGAGAAATGTAAGCAGTGCTTTCTGGGAAGTGCAGCCCAGACATACTACCAGAAATTGGAATGTCCAATCACATTCCTGAAGGATTAAAGTCTCACTGCCTGAAGGCTTTCCTATGCCAAAAGATGTGCATTAATTTATGGATGTACTCTGTTTAACCACTTAAGATGTATATATACAGTACTGTGCAAAAGTTTTAGGCCACCTGAGAAAATTATATTTAAAGCTATTTATCTGGGCAGTAAATGTTTATTTCCTTGGACACTATATAACATTATAATAAATACAAATAAACATTAATACAATAAAAAGTAACAAAAATGTATTTTTTTCCAAAACGTTATAGATATCTTGGGAGATAGCTAGAAGAAGACAGGTTTAGTTCCCAAATCTCTCCTCAAGGCACTCCGGCAAACAATCTTCCACACTCGGTCAGGACCGCGGAATCACTGGCCATCTTCCGCAAGAGACTCAAAACCAACCTCTTCAGACAGCACTACCACTGAAATCTGTACATCTAACTAATTGTCATCACCACTGCTTACATGTTTAATACTTCGTTTTGTAATATGTATCCTTGTTTAAAACTTTCTCAAACAAACAAAAACTTTTTTTTTTACTAACCTTTTCCTTCCCGGTTTTACAAGTGTGGTATGCAGCTGCCAACAATGATGTCTATTGCTGTATTACTACACTGAACAATGATTGATCATACCATGTATTATTGCACATCTTGTAAGTCGCTCTGGATAAGAGTGTCTGCTAAATGCTTAAAATGTAAATGTAAAATGTAGGCCACTGTATAGTTCCATAACCTTCCAATGGATTTCAAATAAGTTGTATATTTATGAAGATTAGTTTTTGTTGGATTAAATTTAAAAGAATAGTTAGGGGTGTGATCCAGATGTTTTCTGTGAAAAAATATTATGAATAAAACAAAATGTTTTTCTGAACAATTGTATTAGTATTGTAGGTTTGGAATGTTCTGAATTGTTTGAGCATAAAATATACCTCATTACTTATGTAGTTTATTTTATACAATCTCTTTTGTTCATCTTTATCAAGAGTATGAATAAAAACGGAGTCTACTGTATATACATGTGGGGACATATATATATACAGTACATACAGACTGAAATACATACAGACCACAAACCATTTATTTGTCCAAATTCATAATCCAAAGTCAAAATCCAATGTAGTTCCTCAATCAATCCAAAGTCGGTACACAATCAGCAATCCAGAAAACAATTATTCAAAACACTCTCCAAACACTCTCCAAGGGCTTTAAATAGGCCTCCAAATTGGCCTCAGCTGCCATCAGTCAGCTGGTCATCAAGTGGGACTGCAGGCTGCTGGGAACTGTAGTCCTTTTATTTCCTCCAGTGGCTCCTAAGTATTAAAGGGCCAGGCAGCCTTTTTCCGGTGCAGCCCCTTGAGATGCAACAATATACACACACATATATATATATATATGGGGTAAACGAACGGTGGCAAGCAAGCTGGGCAGATCACAAGAATGAACAAGCAACATGGACCGGTGTGACCGAGACGAGCATGTGAACTGGACATGTGAGCTGAGGACGGAATTTTTCGAAGCAAGTGCCGGCCTAGTACACCCAGCTGATGCAAGGGTGCTTTTTCCCTCACAAGCGAAGTGACTTGTTTTATCGTGCTCCTGCTGCCTGCTCCTGCCTATAGTTTGCCCCTGTTGTTTTAAACTTTGATAGTTTTATCATTTTTTTAACTAGTGTTTTACTGGTGCTCAAGGGGAGGCCATTTTAACTTTCCTCTGGTGTGTTCACTACTTGTTGTGCCTTTTTCTGGGCACCCTGTTCAGCGCCTATGTGAATTGGAGACCTTTGTATGAATATGCTAGGTCGATTAGAGAACTTGAAATAGCATTAGGTTTTTTTCTTTGGTTTAGTTTGCCCTCTTTAATTGCGGCTTCCGATGGTTGAAGCCTAACGAATATAGGCCCTTGTTTATTTTTTAAAATTGTTTTTAATTGTCCTATTTGTCACGCTAGCTTCCATTAGTGCTGTTTAAAGTGGCATCCTTGACTAGGTTAACCTCATGTTGTGTAGAGGTATAACATTTGGGATCTATTAGGCTGTTAAAGCCCACTAGTATAGCTACTAGTACTATTCACTGTTTGATACAGCTGCAAACATTTAACAGCTTAACCTAGAGTGAGGGTTTCCAGCAGCGTGCCTTTGTTTCATTTTATGTTTTATTTGTTATTATAAGGTGCCCTTTTATTTTTAGAGACCTCCCCCCCATTGCTGTCCCTTGTGTTTTTAACTTTGTAGTAGATACCCCTGTTTCCTACGGGTGCCTTGTACTGGCAGGTTTGTCCTGTCCTACCCTTATCAGGTATTCCCGAGGCGTTGCCCCTTTAGGCTGACCCTACCCCCTGATGATGCCTGCCGGTTTTAGTGCTGTCCTCCCCTGGCCCTGCAAAGACGGTTGCACCCCCCTTGACAACTGCACCTTATGGTTGTGGCTGCATTGGAGACAAGACATATTACTAGTGACTTTTGTATCAACAAGTGTGCAAATAAAATTGGTTTAATTTGTCCCTGCCTTCTGTGTCTGCGTGTTCAGAGGTCATCCACTCTAGTACCACCAGGTATACGAACCAGTAGCCTACCACTAAGTTTGGGGCTTTGGGGTCCTAGTGCCCCGTCATCACTAGGTGGCGTAGTTGAGCAGATACACATTTGTCACCATGTATAGACAGAAATATAGATAAATGGAAAGATACCATAAGTTGTGAAGTGTTTATTAATGTGCATTGTTTTTCTTCAACAAACCTAATAAATCATGTGAATGTTATGTGCCATGTATAATATTCTCTTCTTTTTCTTTGTTATTGATTTTTAGGGGGGGTTTTTCTGTAAAAATCTGTTTCTAAAAATGATAAATGGAGCTTGTAAGCCATGTAAATATCACATCTTTCAGAGAGAACCGAGCCAGTCTTCCCCCTGCAATTTAATTGCAATAAAGCAATTCCTTCTCTTACATTTTACATTTTTAGACATTTAGCAGACGCTCATCCAGAACAAATGTATTTTACATAGGCCTACAATCCATTTATACAGCTGGATATTTTACTGAAGCAATTCAGGTTAAGTACCTTGCTCAAGGGTACAACAGCAGTGTCCCACCTGGGAATTGAACCTGGAACCTCTGAGTTACAAGTCCAGCTCCCTAACCATTACACTACAATGCCGCCCATATGTGGCTTTTCACTGGAATGGTAAGGTTATTATGAATGCAATGCTCACTAAAGGCATTTTCTATGTCGCGCCTATTGCGGTTGTCGTGTTTGCTCTGGCATTGAACTAAGATGAGTTTGGTTGGGGGGGGGGGGCAGTGAAAGGTTGGGATTAGTGTGTTTTCATTACCCATGGGTGTTTTGAACCCAACTGCTTCCAAATAAGTGACCTTCATTGTAATGAAATCTGTGGAAACTCCAGGAGTCGCAGTGCCTGTCAGGGAGCGACTCACTTTAAATAATCCATAACAAAGCCCGCCAGTGCCATGTTAGCTTCTTAAGTCACAACATTGAGATGCTTTTTTCCATGGGTTAGGATGAATACAGTACTTATCTAGGAAGATAAGTGTGGGCAGGTGGGAGTAGCATGATTTTGAAGTTACAAGATAATGTATGAGAGATCGTCTGCCCTGAACACAGAAAGGGAACGTGCTGGGAATAAGAGGCATAAAGAACATGTTTAGCACGCATGTATGCATGCGTGTGTAGGCGTGTCTGCATATGTGTGTGTGCTTCTATGTGCGCGTGCATACGTGTATGTGTGTGTGTTTGTTCTCTTGTTTTGGGACTGCCTTTGACATATTAAAAAATGCAATATGTTTTGATTAATTTTCTAGATCATGTAGATCATGAACAAACTATGAGATAATGGTTTATACATTTCTAATAACTATTTACAAATGATTGGTAACTGATTAATGGCCTTTTAAAATCATTAGTAAATGATATATTAACTTAAAAAAATGATCTATGAATGATCACTAAATCATTGTTGACTATTACTTAACAATCCATTCAATATTTCTGGTGGATTTTAACCAATTATTTATAAATATTTATATAATTAATTTATGACTAGTTAATGAAGCATTAGCTAATTGGTATCTGATCATTATTGACTGATTTGTAAATTGTTAGTAATGCATTTGTAAAGCCAATATTAATCATTTATAGACATTTTCTGGACCCCTTTCTAAAGTTACTATTACTATTGGTTATTAATATTCATCGTCCACAAACATTTCTAAATGTTTTTTATACATGAAATATTTTCATAAATAATATATTAGGAATGTATCATTTATATCTTTGGAAAATATTATGAATTATATACATAAGGTGAGTATTGTAAGAAAGGGAAGAAATGAGAATGTGAATTAATCATCATAATCATAATCAATATTAAGAATGACATAAATCCAAACAACATATAAAGTAATTTGCTTGTGGAGTTTCAAATAAACATACAAACAGATTCCCCAAGATACCAAAAAATTGAAGTTGAAACAACAGAGGGTTAATGAGCTGAAACGGTTTGAAGCGGGGGCTGTATCCAAACTAGGCGTGTGACATCAATGTCCAAAGAAATGCTGTATTGCTATGGGATAGCAAGGAGTAGCCTACAAAAGAATCGAAAAACGCAAAACAATAACATGCTGTATAAATATGTTAGTATAATATAGGCATTTGGATTGGAATATAAATGCATACCTGAGAAAAAACAACATACACACTTACATTAGTGGGCATATTAGCTTGTATAGACATTGCGTGCTTGCTCGTATTTTGTCATCAGAAAGACGATGAAATATGTAGTCATCCATGACATACAGGTGTCACTGTAAATGTTTCATCTTCTTTCTTCATCTAGCAATTATCGAGTGACTAAGTTGAATGCAAGGTGAACTGAAAATATTCTCGGCTCTCTGGAAGCGCATTCTGTTTACCGGAGTCAGTATCTCGAAGATCATATGCCAGATTATACGGTCTACAAAAAAAAAAAAGTATTTCTTGCATGGACTTTGGAAACTGGTTTTGGCTCATTTTGGGCTGCTGAATCCAATTCTGAGCTCAGATTTGCTCTATCACATCAAGTTTTTGTGCTATCTATGCTCCATATTCATGGATTTTACAAAAGTTGACCATCCAGTCTGGCAATCTTTGTGGGGATAAAACAGCAAAAGCTTGATTATTCTCACCAAAACTTCATTTAGGGCCTTAAAATAATTGTACAAATGTTTTAAGTCATAAAAACATGTTTTACATAAGTTTATATTTTTTGTGATTTGTAGCTGTGAAGACTCTACCTAATCTGCTGTTAAGACTCTAATTTTTACAATTAAATATTGTAATTGAAGTAGGTACCTTTCATTTTTGAATCTATCGATCTTCTAATGCAAAAAAAATTTCAGCTTTGAGTGATGTGATAGGTAAAAACTAATGCCAGATTTGGATTCAGCACCCAAAAGTTGGGTAGAATCCATTGGAAAAACAAGAATGCAAGAAAAATCGTGTTGACCAGTTGTGGCAGCGCAAGGGGCTGCACAAGGAAATGGCTGCCGGGTCCTTCAACAAATGGGAGCCGAAAACACTACATTTCCCAGCAGGCCACAGTAACACCTGAACCGAGTAAAGGCAATGGGACTAACGAACAGCTGAAGGCCATTTCAAGGCCTATTTAAAGGGCTGACTCCCATCACACTGCGAGAGGAGTAGGAACGTGTTTGGGAAGGAGTTGCTGCGTGCGTGCGTGCGTGCGTGCGTGCGTGCGTGCGTGCGTGCGTGCGTGCGTCGTGCGTGCGTGCGTGCGTGCGTGCGTGCGTGCGTGTTTGGAGAGTATACCTGTGAAGTCTTTTGACCAGCCAGGATTTGGAAAGAGAGTGTTAGAGTGTTGTTTTTTTTGTGTATGAAATTGGATTGCTTTGAGGACCCCCCTTTGGATTGACTACGCCTACGGACTGGATTGCGGAACTGACTTGGATTTTGAATTGGATTACGGACATTGACAACAAGCTAGGATTGTGGACTTTATGTTTTTGTATTCCCCTGAAGACCCCACCCTTTGTTTTGTGTGTCAGTATTTGTTTATTAAATTATCATTTTGTTTATATTACTGCCTCCTCTGTGTTCTTGAACTTGCCTACGCCCCCTCTGCAAGGTCCGTGAGTGTCGCCCAACCCCTGGGGACACCACATATGGTGGAGAATGCGGGCAGAGGATAGGCAAGATCACATATAGGCAAGAGGAGGTAGTGCAACTGTGAGCAGGATTCAGTTTTTTTTGTTTGTGATTTTTGAAAGCGATACTCCATGATGGAAGGGGACTGAACAATGGATCCAGACATGGAGGCTTGGCTGGAGGCAGAGGGTCCCAAGCATCTGTCTAAAGCACACCAACGGTCCCTCAAAGTGTTTTTCCAGGCAAGTCCAGCCCTCAAATGCTCCTTTTTGACTGGAATGGCGCCCGACGTTGCTGAGGCCATTGGTGAAATGGAGAAGGTGTTGAGAACCATGAAGGGGCAACAAGAGATGAGAAAAGTCCAAAAGAAGAATGGCCACTCCCGCTCGGTGGTGCCCCCTAGGGAAAAGGGAAAGATCCCAGGTAGGCCACAAAAGCAGCATACTAGTGGAGTGGAAAAATGTGCTGGTTTAGAGGCAGAGTTGGGAGAGGCGCAAGCATTCATCAAGGGCCAAGAGGAAGTGATCCAAAAACTGGAGAAATTGTGTGGTGACCAGAAGGAAAACCTGGTGAAGAACCAGAGGTGGGCGGCCATGGTTGAAGACAGATGGCGAGTCACCCTCCAGGAGGTTCATGAGCTGAAGAATGTCCAGTCTGAGCTGTACAGGACAAAAGCTGAGTTGGGGACCTCGGAGGAGCGCCATCTGGTGGCCGTTGGGAGATTGCTGCAGGAGCACACTGACTCGCTGAGAGTGCTGGGAATCATGGCTGGGGACCTGGAGAAGGACAAAGCATCCCTTGTCGATGAAGTGAGACAGGTAGAGGCCCACAACCTGGCGCTCGAAGAGAAGGTGAGAAACCTAAACAGGATGTTGGAGGACGAGCATCTGCAGGGTCTGAACATTCAGAAAGCCCAGAAACAGGCTAAAGAGGAATATGCCAGGGCCTTGGGGGATGTACAGACCAGGCTCGCCCAGAAGGAGGCGGAGCTAAAGAGAGAAGCGGAGAACCATGCGTCCGAAGCGGAGCAACTCCAGAGCCAAGTGGAGCAGGAGAGCGAGGAAGGCAGGAGCTGGAGGCTCAGCTGGAAGAGGTGAAGTTTGTTCTAAAAGAACAAGAAGAGAAGATTTTTGTTTTGCAGGAACTGCACCAAACCACCTCTGCAGCCCTCCTGACTGAACAAAAGGAAAATGAAGAGCTCCCTGTTTTGAAAGAGCAACTGCGTGATTTAAAGCAGAGGCTGGACCAAAAAGAAGCCCAGCAGCGGGCCACGGAGAACTCTTTTTGTGAAGTCCTGAAGGTAAAAACTGAGACTCTGCTGGACCTACAAGACCGACTGGAAGGGGTGAGTGAAGAGCTGGGATGTGCAAAGTGTATTCCTGTCACCAAAGACGCTAGCACGCAGGTGGAGGTCTCGCAGCCAGCGGAGCTGGGAGGAGATGATGACCAGACGTTGGAGTCGGAGCGGGATAGATGGTCCTCAGTCCCACTCGACCTGCAGGACCTTGGAAGGGGACTGGAGGAGCAGTATGCTGACGAGGAGCTATGGTTGGACCATGGTGTGGAGGAAAACCTCTTGGCCATGGCTGAGGCCGGGTGGAACACCCAACCATTTCCTGACCTGGTGAGTCCATCCCCTTCCATAAAGTTTAAAAGGAAAAGACTAGAGGTTCTCACCTGAAGAGAAAGAACGGCGTGAAAGTAAAGGGAATGACTGTATGAAAAGTTTATGGAAAGGGGATTTGAAGACTAATGTGGAAAATAACTTTAAGGAGAATGCTAACTCTGTTTTGAAGAGCATGTTTTCCCCGGTTACCAAACCTGACTATCGGGAAGCAGCCTGGAAGGGGCAGAAAAGGCCAAAGAGCGGACCACGGAGTGAGAGACGGCACAAAGTGCGCTGGTGGAGCCATGGAACGTTGGTGAAGCCCAGAGCCTGAGGGGTGATTGTCCGGTCCATGAAGCACAGACCCAGTACCCACATGTGGCCAGTTGGGGGCAGACATGGTGAGCAACTTGCGCCACTTACTAATGTCTGTCAGAGGCTGTTTCAGGTGATGAATGGAATCTGGACATTTGATCCCGGCGGAGCACTGCCGGAGTGGACCTGGAGAGGGGGGCCCTCCTGGTTGGACATAGGCCGCTCAGCCTTCCCGAGGTCAGAGCTGAGGAGGAGGGTGTCGCCCAACCCCTGGGGACACCACACAGTGTTATGATCAAAATAGACTGACTTCATCAAAAAGACACCAGGAGACTACTGATAAGTTTAATATATTCATACTTTTAACATAGCCAGCACGTATAGCAAAAATTGTAATCTGTTTGTGTATCGTGAGACGGTTCTGTAACGTGAAAGTAATGATTATCTGAGGTGTTTGTTCGGAGTTGTTCACTCAAAAAGCTATGAACGTCATTTTGGTAATCATTTGACGATTAACTGTCATGAAATATTACTTTTGCCCATATTTTGTTGTGTTTTCATTATGCACATATGACAAAATTGTAAACAATCAAGTTACTTTGCAGTGGGGAGTGAACACTTTCATGTTTCATTGCTTTTAATTATATACAGCCTTGCAAACAACCAGGAATAATTTAGACCACCATGAAGCCCAGTTTCTTAACGATGTATGACATGTTTGTCAACATCAAAGTTCCTAAGATTTAGGTCTCTCTTGATATAATTTGATATAATTTGAAATGGGCTTCTTGTTGCCAGAGTGGGGCAGAGTTATTTTTAATAAAATGATTATAAAAAATCCCAGCTCTTAGTGTTCCTTGGCGTGGTTTTGAAAATAGCCTTAGTTTGCAACTTTGAATTTTTGTTAACCTTTTACATCCAGGCTTGTAAGATTGTTGATATATGCAATTTAAACCATTTCAGCTGCAAATCAGACTATATAGCACAGGCGATTCTAGGATTTGACCTTTAGCGGGGCTCAGCCTCCAATGAGAATGTGAGATTGCACATGCAAAGCACAAGCCTACATTTTTATTAATTTACTGTTACATTCCCCAAAACAAAAACACCACAATGGTGGTCGCTCTCAAACTGGCAAACTAAAAAATAAACACTCCAAATGCCATGAAAAGGGGGTTTTAAAATGTGTATATGAAGGTGCCAACTGCCAACTAAAGGTCATGAAATCACCACTGTCCAATCTGCAGCAACTGTGTGCTTGCATCTGCATGGACCAACATTTCTGTGGAATGTGTCCATGTCCGACACATTTATCAATGTTTGTCCATGCCGCAATTTAGGACCTGTGTCCTTATCCCCCAATTCGTCCGATGAAAAGATGCTGCTGCCTGTGCTTCGCGGCCTATATCCTGCTCACTCTCTCTGTCTTAACATGTGGCTTTTCTGTCCTGCTGTCCCTCTCTCTTTCTTCATAGGTCTCTCTGGCCTGCTCTCTCCTCCCCCATGGCCTCTGCCTCTTGTTCTCTCTCTCCTTGTACTGTGACAATCACAAACAACACTTAAAACAACACTTACTTGAAAATATTTTTCAATGTAAAAGGGTGTCATGATTAGAATGAAACTAACTTTTTGCAATATCCACTAATAAGTGTACAAAGTGTACTTCTAGAAAGTATTTAAAGTGTAAAAGGGTGGAAGAAATGGAAGAACAAAAAAACAACTAGATGTGCAGTTAGCATTCCTGTAATACATGTAAAATTATATCATGACTGGAATGAATCTACCTTCTTTCAACATCCCTTAATAATTGTTTTCCTGTCCGCCGAATAGTTTAGCTAGTTACTTGTGAGTCTACATCTGCTTAGGAGGTGACAGAGATGCAAGAAAGGGGAAAATCATTTTGAGATGCACTACAATTAATGTGGGCAATACAGGTGCTTTCTGTGATACACTTATCAGACTACTACTTGCAAACGAAAGACTGGGAAGTACAGGACGTTGCTGACTGGATATTAAAAATGATAGCAGAGTTTGCTCATTGTTTCTTGCTGGCGCTGTTTTCAGTCAATCTACCAGCCCGCACACTTCGGACGAGAGCCCAAAACCGAGGGGCTTAAATTAATTTTAGATAATGACTAAACATTTTCATGGGGGCTGAGATGAAAGACCCCCTAAATAGGGTCTAAAATTGCCACTGCTATATAGTATAGTGGTTCCGAAGGCTTGTGCGTGCATCTTTTATATTTTTATTTAGCTTTGGCCTGCTGTTTGAATGTATTTCAAAATTCCAAAACTGTTTTGAAAGAATTTACAAAATAAATAATATTTTTTATTTAATCTGTGGTTTTGTTTATTTGGTCCATCTCACATTTTAGGTTACATTTTACATTCATATTACATACATTACATTACATTACTGTACATTACCATTACAGGTTCATTGTTGTATGAGTATTCTAGCCTTTTGAAATGTGCTAACTTTAGACCTCAGGGTCTGCAAAAAGCATTATTGATTACTAATATAATATATTTAATTACATTTACTAATTATTTTTATAGTACCTGTGTAGTGTGAGTAATCCTTCAATTTTTAAGAACAATTATCAGACAAACAGATGCCAACACCTACTCAGATTCAGCTCAGTCTTATTCTATCTTAAAACTTTTTTTCCGACAGGGATTTCACAAACTTGCCTGTGACTTATTGTTTTTTCCACTTCTGTGTAAATTGACTGTGATATTTATCACTCTGGTAATAGCATTTGTTTCCCTGACATTCCGGTCATTACTGCAACCGAAGGCTCCCAATCCAGCGGGCGGTAATGGCCATGATGGGTCACACAATGATATTACCACCATATTGATGTCAGCCATTACCCAGAATCCTTGCAGTTTGTGCTGGATATCTTTCCCTTATTTAAAAATAAGAGATAGGGGGGAGAAGCAATAAAGCCCATTTTACCGAGATGTGCACAAGGGATTTAAATAAATTTATATTCTGCCATTTGAAAGCTAATGATAATGGCATATTTCAGAAATGCTCTAAACCAATTTACTCCTAAAATGCATTCATAGTCTCTCAAACCTAGCCTCACAGCTATACTTTACTTTAAGTGGTGCCTTTGGAGAGTACCCAAGCACTAGGGGCCTGAACTAAACTTGTGCATTGTCTCCCTCTACTTAAAAAGCCCTTGCTCATGCAAATTACTTGATGGCATACTGCTAGTGCAAAAGAAGAGCGATCCCCCAAATCTCAGTGGATTTCATGGAGTTATTCTTACAGTTCCTCTGGATAACCAGATAGCCAGTACACATTCCCACTATGCTAAAGGCTTCATTTTTGAATGGCAATGGTAACATAAGTCTGTCAGTGGCATTATAAGCAGGAAACAAAGTGGAGACCATGTTTTTGTATTCCCCTGAAGACCCCACCCTTTGTTTTGTGTGTCAGTATTTGTTTATTAAATTATCATTTTGTTTATATTACTGCCTCCTCTGTGTTCTTGAACTTGCCTACGCCCCCTCTGCAAGGTCCGTGAGTGTCGCCCAACCCCTGGGGACACCACATATGGTGGAGAATGCGGGCAGAGGATAGGCAAGATCACATATAGGCAAGAGGAGGTAGTGCAACTGTGAGCAGGATTCAGTTTTTTTTGTTTGTGATTTTTGAAAGCGATACTCCATGATGGAAGGGGACTGAACAATGGATCCAGACATGGAGGCTTGGCTGGAGGCAGAGGGTCCCAAGCATCTGTCTAAAGCACACCAACGGTCCCTCAAAGTGTTTTTCCAGGCAAGTCCAGCCCTCAAATGCTCCTTTTTGACTGGAATGGCGCCCGGCGTTGCTGAGGCCATTGGTGAAATGGAGAAGGTGTTGAGAACCATGAAGGGGCAACAAGAGATGAGAAAAGTCCAAAAGAAGAATGGCCACTCCCGCTCGGTGGTGCCCCCTAGGGAAAAGGAAAGATCCCAGGTAGGCCACAAAAGCAGCATACTAGTGGAGTGGAAAAATGTGCTGGTTTAGAGGCAGAGTTGGGAGAGGCGCAAGCATTCATCAAGGGCCAAGAGGAAGTGATCCAAAAACTGGAGAAATTGTGTGGTGACCAGAAGGAAAACCTGGTGAAGAACCAGAGGTGGGCGGCCATGGTTGAAGACAGATGGCGAGTCACCCTCCAGGAGGTTCATGAGCTGAAGAATGTCCAGTCTGAGCTGTACAGGACAAAAGCTGAGTTGGGGACCTCGGAGGAGCGCCATCTGGTGGCCGTTGGGAGATTGCTGCAGGAGCACACTGACTCGCTGAGAGTGCTGGGAATCATGGCTGGGGACCTGGAGAAGGACAAAGCATCCCTTGTCGATGAAGTGAGACAGGTAGAGGCCCACAACCTGGCGCTCGAAGAGAAGGTGAGAAACCTAAACAGGATGTTGGAGGACGAGCATCTGCAGGGTCTGAACATTCAGAAAGCCCAGAAACAGGCTAAAGAGGAATATGCCAGGGCCTTGGGGGATGTACAGACCAGGCTCGCCCAGAAGGAGGCGGAGCTAAAGAGAGAAGCGGAGAACCATGCGTCCGAAGCGGAGCAACTCCAGAGCCAAGTGGAGCAGGAGAGCGAGGGAAGGCAGGAGCTGGAGGCTCAGCTGGAAGAGGTGAAGTTTGTTCTAAAAGAACAAGAAGAGAAGATTTTTGTTTTGCAGGAACTGCACCAAACCACCTCTGCAGCCCTCCTGACTGAACAAAAGGAAAATGAAGAGCTCCCTGTTTTGAAAGAGCAACTGCGTGATTTAAAGCAGAGGCTGGACCAAAAAGAAGCCCAGCAGCGGGCCACGGAGAACTCTTTTTGTGAAGTCCTGAAGGTAAAAACTGAGACTCTGCTGGACCTACAAGACCGACTGGAAGGGGTGAGTGAAGAGCTGGGATGTGCAAAGTGTATTCCTGTCACCAAAGACGCTAGCACGCAGGTGGAGGTCTCGCAGCCAGCGGAGCTGGGAGGAGATGATGACCAGACGTTGGAGTCGGAGCGGGATAGATGGTCCTCAGTCCCACTCGACCTGCAGGACCTTGGAAGGGGACTGGAGGAGCAGTATGCTGACGAGGAGCTATGGTTGGACCATGGTGTGGAGGAAAACCTCTTGGCCATGGCTGAGGCCGGGTGGAACACCCAACCATTTCCTGACCTGGTGAGTCCATCCCCTTCCATAAAGTTTAAAAGGGAAAAGACTAGAGGTTCTCACCTGAAGAGAAAGAACGGGCGTGAAAGTAAAGGGAATGACTGTATGAAAAGTTTATGGAAAGGGGATTTGAAGACTAATGTGGAAAATAACTTTAAGGAGAATGCTAACTCTGTTTTGAAGAGCATGTTTTCCCCGGTTACCAAACCTGACTATCGGGAAGCAGCCTGGAAGGGGCAGAAAAGGCCAAAGAGCGGACCACGGAGTGAGAGACGGCACAAAGTGCGCTGGTGGAGCCATGGAACGTTGGTGAAGCCCAGAGCCTGAGGGGTGATTGTCCGGTCCATGAAGCACAGACCCAGTACCCACATGTGGCCAGTTGGGGGCAGACATGGTGAGCAACTTGCGCCACTTACTAATGTCTGTCAGAGGCTGTTTCAGGTGATGAATGGAATCTGGACATTTGATCCCGGCGGAGCACTGCCGGAGTGGACCTGGAGAGGGGGGCCCTCCTGGTTGGACATAGGCCGCTCAGCCTTCCCGAGGTCAGAGCTGAGGAGGAGGGTGTCGCCCAACCCCTGGGGACACCACACAGTGTTATGATCAAAATAGACTGACTTCATCAAAAGACACCAGGAGACTACTGATAAGTTTAATATATTCATACTTTTAACATAGCCAGCACGTATAGCAAAAATTGTAATCTGTTTGTGTATCGTGAGACGGTTCTGTAACGTGAAAGTAATGATTATCTGAGGTGTTTGTTCGGAGTTGTTCACTCAAAAAGCTATGAACGTCATTTTGGTAATCATTTGACGATTAACTGTCATGAAATATTACTTTTGCCCATATTTTGTTGTGTTTTCATTATGCACATATGACAAAATTGTAAACAATCAAGTTACTTTGCAGTGGGGAGTGAACACTTTCATGTTTCATTGCTTTTAATTATATACAGCCTTGCAAACAACCAGGAATAATTTAGACCACCATGAAGCCCAGTTTCTTAACGATGTATGACATGTTTGTCAACATCAAAGTTCCTAAGATTTAGGTCTCTCTTGATATAATTTGATATAATTTGAAATGGGCTTCTTGTTGCCAGAGTGGGGCAGAGTTATTTTTTTAATAAAATGATTATAAAAAAATCCCAGCTCTTAGTGTTCCTTGGCGTGGTTTTGAAAATAGCCTTAGTTTGCAACTTTGAATTTTTGTTAACCTTTTACATCCAGGCTTGTAAGATTGTTGATATATGCAATTTAAACCATTTCAGCTGCAAATCAGACTATATAGCACAGGCGATTCTAGGATTTGACCTTTAGCGGGGCTCAGCCTCCAATGAGAATGTGAGATTGCACATGCAAAGCACAAGCCTACATTTTTTATTAATTTACTGTTACATTCCCCAAAACAAAAACACCACAATGGTGGTCGCTCTCAAACTGGCAAACTAAAAAATAAACACTCCAAATGCCATGAAAAGGGGGTTTTAAAATGTGTATATGAAGGTGCCAACTGCCAACTAAAGGTCATGAAATCACCACTGTCCAATCTGCAGCAACTGTGTGCTTGCATCTGCATGGACCAACATTTCTGTGGAATGTGTCCATGTCCGACACATTTATCAATGTTTGTCCATGCCGCAATTTAGGACCTGTGTCCTTATCCCCCAATTCGTTCCGATGAAAAGATGCTGCTGCCTGTGCTTCGCGGCCTATATCCTGCTCACTCTCTCTGTCTTAACATGTGGCTTTTCTGTCCTGCTGTCCCTCTCTCTTTCTTCATAGGTCTCTCTGGCCTGCTCTCTCCTCCCCCATGGCCTCTGCCTCTTGTTCTCTCTCTCCTTGTACTGTGACAATCACAAACAACACTTAAAACAACACTTACTTGAAAATATTTTTCAATGTAAAAGGGTGTCATGATTAGAATGAAACTAACTTTTTGCAATATCCACTAATAAGTGTACAAAGTGTACTTCTAGAAAGTATTTAAAGTGTAAAGGGTGGAAGAAATGGAAGAACAAAAAAACAACTAGATGTGCAGTTAGCATTCCTGTAATACATGTAAAATTATATCATGACTGGAATGAATCTACCTTCTTTCAACATCCCTTAATAATTGTTTTCCTGTCCGCCGAATAGTTTAGCTAGTTACTTGTGAGTCTACATCTGCTTAGGAGGTGACAGAGATGCAAGAAAGGGGAAAATCATTTTGAGATGCACTACAATTAATGTGGGCAATACAGGTGCTTTCTGTGATACACTTATCAGACTACTACTTGCAAACGAAAGACTGGGAAGTACAGGACGTTGCTGACTGGATATTAAAAATGATAGCAGAGTTTGCTCATTGTTTCTTGCTGGCGCTGTTTTCAGTCAATCTACCAGCCCGCACACTTCGGACGAGAGCCCAAAACCAGGGGCTTAAATTAATTTTAGATAATGACTAAACATTTTCATGGGGGCTGAGATGAAAGACCCCCTAAATAGGGTCTAAAATTGCCACTGCTATATAGTATAGTGGTTCCGAAGGCTTGTGCGTGCATCTTTTATATTTTTATTTAGCTTTGGCCTGCTGTTTGAATGTATTTCAAAATTCCAAAACTGTTTTGAAAGAATTTACAAAATAAATAATATTTTTATTTAATCTGTGGTTTTGTTTATTTGGTCCATCTCACATTTTAGGTTACATTTTACATTCATATTACATACATTACATTACATTACTGTACATTACCATTACAGGTTCATTGTTGTATGAGTATTCTAGCCTTTTGAAATGTGCTAACTTTAGACCTCAGGGTCTGCAAAAAGCATTATTGATTACTAATATAATATATTTAATTACATTTACTAATTATTTTTATAGTACCTGTGTAGTGTGAGTAATCCTTCAATTTTTAAGAACAATTATCAGACAAACAGATGCCAACACCTACTCAGATTCAGCTCAGTCTTATTCTATCTTAAAACTTTTTTTCCGACAGGGATTTCACAAACTTGCCTGTGACTTATTGTTTTTTTCCACTTCTGTGTAAATTGACTGTGATATTTATCACTCTGGTAATAGCATTTGTTTCCCTGACATTCCGGTCATTACTGCAACCGAAGGCTCCCAATCCAGCGGGCGGTAATGGCCATGATGGGTCACACAATGATATTACCACCATATTGATGTCAGCCATTACCCAGAATCCTTGCAGTTTGTGCTGGATATCTTTCCCTTATTTAAAAATAAGAGATAGGGGGGAGAAGCAATAAAGCCCATTTTACCGAGATGTGCACAAGGGATTTAAATAAATTTATATTCTGCCATTTGAAAGCTAATGATAATGGCATATTTCAGAAATGCTCTAAACCAATTTACTCCTAAAATGCATTCATAGTCTCTCAAACCTAGCCTCACAGCTATACTTTACTTTAAGTGGTGCCTTTGGAGAGTACCCAAGCACTAGGGGCCTGAACTAAACTTGTGCATTGTCTCCCTCTACTTAAAAAGCCCTTGCTCATGCAAATTACTTGATGGCATACTGCTAGTGCAAAAGAAGAGCGATCCCCCAAATCTCAGTGGATTTCATGGAGTTATTCTTACAGTTCCTCTGGATAACCAGATAGCCAGTACACATTCCCACTATGCTAAAGGCTTCATTTTTGAATGGCAATGGTAACATAAGTCTGTCAGTGGCATTATAAGCAGGAAACAAAGTGGAGACCACTCAGAGACCTGTTAAAACTGCACTTAGTGAATAAGTGGAGCTAATTGCTGTGGAATTCATGGTGACAGAGGGGAGGGTGCAGAGCAAGGATCATACCCACTAAGACAACAATGATCAATTTTCAGACTTGGAGGGAAAAAAATATATTAAAATGGCTTTAACCGGGTTGGGACCCTGATTAACTACAGCGGCAAGGTTATTAATGACATAGCCACAATCCCGGGGGAAGGTGTAGTCAGACGCTCCTGAACAGGATTAGAGAGGAAAGTGTCTCAGCAAATAGGGCTGCAATGCATTGTGGTCACCCTGACAGTGGTAGTTGGTGAGCCCAGGCATTAATCAAAGAGATGCTGCAAGTTGATAGCTGGGATCTTCTGGGTATTCTCGGTGCCTATGGCTGTGAAGGGCCGCCATTGATATTTTTACATTTATTTTTTATTTTCTAACCAGCATTTCAAGCTTTTTTTTGCTATGGTCTCTCAGACAGTTAAGGTTTTGGAATGAATGAATATTAATTAATGAATATTTTATTAGAGTGTTCTCCCGAAGGCCTCCCGCGTGGTCCAGTGGTTACAACGTTCGTCACTGGCCATGGCGACCAGGGTTCAATTCCCCAAGTCGGCTCTGACCGGCAGTGCCACCGGGGGCGGTGATTGGCTGTCTGCCCCAGGGAGGGGGGAGTGAAGCTTACAGGATGTTCGCTGTGCACAGGAGTGGCTCTGGAGTGGCTCTGGAGTGCCGGGTTACAGTCGATGGCCTGGCAAGTGCCGTCTCAGAGGAGACGATACTTTGCCTTCGTCACTACCGGTCACAGGGCTACAGCAGCAAACTCACATTACAAGGGGGGGATTGACTTGAAAAATATCAGGTGTAATTGGGAGAAAATTATGTTTTTCTTAAAAAAAACATAAGAGCCAATCACTTATAGGATTATAAGACACTGTATTATCATTATACACTACAGCAATCTTATTCTTAGCAACACAGAGGTAATAGTACCTGCGACAGGGAAAGGGTTATTACAAATAAGGTTATTGATTGGATCAAGTGCATAAGTATAAAGCATTGGGGGCTATAGGTCTGGGATCTATCTTTCATTTCCTCTACCTACGTTTGACAGAGTCATAAAGAGACAATTTACAGAGTGACAACTGATATCAGTATTGGCACTTGGTGCTGAAAGAAACACGACAGTAGGCTCCGAACGGAAATCTGTGTTCACAGGCCCAGCAGTCACAGGAATATTTCAAAATACCCACAAGTCTAACTGTGCACAAGCCTCACTTTTTTTGCAGTTTGAGTCATTAACCTTTTATACGATACATGGAGGCTCCTGGGGGTGATGAAAATAAAGTTAATTGTATTTATTTATATATTTATTTGTTTTGCAGATGCATGGACAGTCCAAGACTTGAGTCTTTGAAAGGAATATCATTCCACTACTAGGGGAAGAATGAGCAGGTCCTTGCTATGAAACTTACCAGATAAGAGATGATACCTAAGTGAGCCAGTGTGGTTAAGGGCCTGATGAGCTAGTAATGTGGTTTTGGAGCACACATGCTCCGATGGAAAAAACTCCCATTATCTGGAGATGCTTCTCTGCTTCAGGGACTGGAAAACCTGTCAAAATAGAGCGGAAAATGGATGGCGCAAGATATAGACAAACTTGAAGGAAAACCTGCTGCAGTCTGCAAGAGACTTGGGACTTGGGAGATTTATATTCCAGCAGGACAATGATGACCCAAAGCATACAGCAAAAGCCACATTGGAGTGGTTTAAAAACAAAAAGAGCTATGTTCTGGAGTGGTCCGGTCAAAGCCCAGACCTCAATCCCATTAAGAATCTGTGAAAAGATTCGAAAATTGCTGTTCACCACCATTGTCGGGGAGGTGCATTTTGATCATCCTGCACAGGCAAACAGAATGTGGCCCAGCCTAACCTAAATTCTAATAAACAAACCATGGTGCCATCATTGACAGGTTTATTACTCTATGAATGAAACCAGGGCACTAAGGTATGTCACTTTGGCAGCCAGCGCAGTCCATATTAGATCAGCACACCAAACTCACACGCTTATGTCACACACCACAATTTCAGGGTTCTACCTACAAGCTGGAAATTATGTATCAGGGAGAAAATAATTATAGCCCACAAGATTGAAAGTGGAGGTCAACATTGATGTCTCTCCAAATATCAGCTCAACTAATATCTCTGTATAAACTAAGCTGTCTTCCCCAGGCCCTATTGTTACAATCCAAGGTCGGGTGGACCGAACAAAGTGGAGACCAGGCAAGTTTTCGGTGCAAAAAAATGATTTATTACACCTGGATACTAACAACAAAAGAATACTACTGATTTAAGAAATTACATGGTGACATCCATTCGGCTGGACTGGGAGCTCTCGACCGACTCCACCGTCTGGCCTTATATAGCTCCTCCAATTGATTAATTAAGCCCCGCCACCTGCTGGCCAAACACTGTCCTGCACAGAAAGACAAAAAGCAGTAGACAGCAACAGGGGCCAAGCACAAACATGTTAGTGCCCTTAAGAAGGCTGGCCTACGAGGCAGCCAAAACACACAACTCCAAACACACAACACACAACTAAGATTTTGCGTTTTTAAAATGGGACACGATAAAAACGCAGTTCAGCCGGTTCAGCGCCAGCGACATCAATGTCGCGCTCAACCACATTGGTTTGGGATGGCACGTCGGCAAACAAGGACAAACGCTAATTAATTAAACTGACAATGTCAGAGCATTGTTCCTCAGTTAGATAAAACAACTGGGACTCTTATGTGGCGAGATATTCCGAATTTTTTAATCGCCCCTGAAACACGGGCTCATCAGGTAATTCAAAGTCTTCAGTTTTGTTAGAACCAGGGAGGCTGTCAGCAATGCTGTTACTGAAGGAAGCAACCGAGCGATGCAACAACTCACCGGTTTGGACAAACGAACGGCTAACCGTGGACACAGGCTTCACGGCTACGTCGCTCTCCCCATTTCCTGTATCAACAGTGGTAGACTCAGGAGCGTAAAAAGGTTTCATTAAGTTAATGTGACACAACTGAAACTTCTTCCTTCGATCAGGAGTATGGACTAAATAATTCAAATTTGACACACAACGATCCACAGTGTAAGGACCGCAATACTTAGCCTGGAATGGGGGACCAAGTATAGGCAACAATGTCAACACTTGATCACCAGGCTGAAATTTCCGGCTTTCAGCCTTGCCATCATAACGGGATTTCATTTTAGACTGTGCAACAGATAGGTTTTCTTTCATAAACTCGCACGCTCTATACAGCCTCAGACGGAAGTCATTAACATAGGACAATCAAATGTAATGGACCCCTCACAGTATGTCCAAAGACCAAATTGTTCGTACTAAAACCAGCGCTTTCCTGCACTACTTCACGAATGGCCAGCAACATCCAGGGCAATCCACTCCCCCAATCACGGGAAAATTCAATACAATAAGACCACAACATGGATTTTAAAGTGTGATGAAAACGTTCTAGAACACCTTGACTTTGGGGGTGATACGCGCTCGACAAATTATGTGTGATGTGTCGTTTTTTCAAAAACTGAGAAAATGCTCGGGAGGTGAAATTTGAGCCTTGATCAGTTTGAATCGTCTTGGCTATGCCGAAGATGAAAGTGCTTTAATGATGTTTTTGGCTTTAATTGCGTGCAGAGGCAAGGCAGGATATCTAGTGCTTTTGCACATCACAGTCAACAAATATTGATTTCCTCCTTGAGATATTGGAAGGGGGCCAACACAATCCAAAATCAGGTAATCAAAAGGATTTTCCTCCATCACAGGGATGGGCTCAAGAGGTGCAGGGCGAATTTTCCTATTCGGTTTACTGGAGACTTGACAAACATGACACGTTTTAATATACACTGAAATGTCACGTTTCAATTTGGGCCAGTAGAATTGACGGAGAACACGGTCGTATATTTTACGGACACCCAAATGCCCAGACGAACCAGCATGCGCCACACGCGTTACCTCACCTCTGAATTGTAACGGCAGTACAATTTGCGTGATTTGGACATCGTCTAACAGAGCGGGGTGTAACAGCCATTTGCGCAACAGTAAACCGTCCTGCATATGATAACCCGATTCAGTTTTTTCAAGTTCGGCGTCTGAACGAATCATGTCGAATAAAGTAGTCAAAGTAGGGTCAGACTCATTTGGCTATGGCTTAATGGGTACATCAGGGGATAGAGTAATCACCTTTACGTCAGAGGATTCACCCTCTGTGAGGATCGTATCCATGACACATGGCTGTTCCGCCTCACGCTTGGCCATGGAGCGCGTCAGCACACAGGCTGTGAAAACCTGCGGGTGTCGGCCGGCAACCTCATCCAGCTCCCCAGACGTTGTCGGCTCGGCTTTCAACCGCAGAGGTGGAGTAATGTCTTTCCAGACAAAACCCTTAACCAGATAATTCCCGAGGATAACTTGCACACCCTCTACAGGTAGGGATGGTCTCACTCCTACAACGACGTTGCCCTGTATTAGATCAGTACATAGGTGAATTTTATGCAAAGGAACATTCACTGTAGTCATTTCTACGGCATGAACCATCACGCTTTCCCCAGTAGCAGTCTCATCATCGAAAGGCAAAACACCATCTAAGATGAAGCTCTGTAATGCCCCTGTATCCCGTAACACGCGCACCGGCTTTCTCTCCTGACACCCCTGCAAAGACACAAAACCGTCAGTAACAAAAGGAGCAAAATCAGGGTCAGGAACACTGGGCCGACCTGGGACGTTTTGTATAAAACCAGTGACATGAAGTGTCAGAACGTGGCTGTACTGCCAAAATAGCAGGCTTGGAGAACACAATGGGACATTCCCCTTTCCAATGACCCTTGTTTTTACATGCATGACAAATTAGATTGCTATCATATTTGCAATTGGTACCAGGGACAGATCTCACAGCGGGAGGGTTGCCATAGCGATTATTTTTCCACTGGTCAAATGGGCCATTTCCTTTTTGACGGAGACCACTAAAAGTGTGTTTGTGAAGGAGCGCATATTATCGGGCGTAGCAGCAGCTTCTATCGGATTAGACACTGCGCGCTCGCTGAGATGAGTAGCAATTTGTTCTGGAATCATATTTTTTAACTGTTCTAAAATTATTACATTTCAAAGTTCGTCATACTCAGTCACTTTGGACGCTTTACGCCAGTGATCAAATTGAACCATCAGATCTCTCACGAACTCAACGTGGGTCTGCTTATCAGCGTGTTTCAAATTTCTAAATCACTGCCGATAAACTTCAGGGACTAATTCGTAGGCCTGCAAAATCGCATTTTTAACACGAGAATGGGACTCGAGTGTGTTGGAATCCAACGCAGTAAAAACCTCTTGGGCCTTACCTGTCACAACACATTGGAGCAACAGAATCTGATCAGCTTCGGACCAGAGCCTATTTGCAGCAACTCTTTCAAATAGAGTAAAGAAAGTATCCAGATCTCAGTCATTGAATCCAGGAACCAATTTTAAATGATGCACAACATTCCTACTGCCAGATTAATTGGGCTCATCTATATCACCACCACCAGATAACACAGATGAATCTAGCTTTCCAATTTAAACTAACTCCAAGCAGTGAGTTTGGTACGCTTCTGCGTCTTTTTGTTTGCGAACTTCTAATTTCACTTTTTCCTCAGCTAAAGCAAATTATTTTTCTTTGAGCTTGTCATTGATCCTTGCAATTTACTTTGCGATTTCCAATTTCTTTAATTCTATTTCAGCGAGCTTCACGGCTTCGGATTCGACCAGAGTGTCAACTTTAAATAGCCCTCGCTCCACAGCGAGTCCCGACAAATACTCATGAAGATCAGACACGTTAAATTGTTTACTACACAGTGAGGCAGATGCTGAGTCACCCCAATGCTGAGCAAGCAACAATAATTCCTCCTTAACAAGGAAACATAAATACATTTCTGACGGACGCAACAGAAACTCGTTAACACGCAGATTTGTATGTAACTGAGAAAGCCCACGGCTTCGACTAGAATACTAATTAGAATCAGAAGACATTCAGTTACAACAAGAAAACACTGATTACCTTTACACAGAACGGCAATTCTAAATGGAGAACTTTACTGCGACGCAAACACACACGTCGGACAACACACTACCAGATTGGTTAATGCAAGTCTCAGTACGCAAAACAAGGAAGTAGGCTTAAACGAACTCACGGTTTGTAATCACTCATCATAGCATTGCACAAGTGAAACCAGCATCTTCCCCGAAATATACATCCCTCAATTGTATGCTCCGTATTCCCAAAAGCTCACTATGAGAGTATTTAAATGCAAGAAACCACTCCCACCAGTGCAGATAACAAAGGCCATTTGATAACCAGCATGATAACACACGGAACGCGTTTCCCGTAATGAGGTAAATTTAGGCCAACTTACTTATTCTAGGGAATAAGCCAGATCACCATACCAATAACCATACAAGTATTACTTACTTTTTGATTCTCCAGTGCAACGTGACCTGGAGACAAAGCAACACACAAACTCCTCTCCCAAACGCCACTGATCTCAAAAGTATCAAAAACTCTTTCCTGGTCTCCCACAGCTCATACCGCCACACAATATGCACCACCTAAACAACGCAAATAAACAACTCGCATAGTGCGAATACCGACTAAGACAAAGGGTGCTATATGAACGCCACTGTATCAAAACTAGCACCATCCCACTTCTGACACCATTTTGTTACAATCCAAGGTTGGGTGGGCTGAACAAAGTGGAGACCAGGTGAGTTTTCGGTGCAAAAAAAGGATTTATTACACCTGGATACTAACAACAAAAGAATACTACTGATTTAAGAAATTACGTGGTGACATCCATTCGGCTGGACCGGGAGCTCTCGACCGACTCCACAGTCTGGCCTTATATAGCTCCTCCAATTGATTAATTAAGCCCCGCCGCCTGCTGGCCAAACACTGTCCTGCACAGAAAGACAAAAAGCAGTAGACAGCAACAGGGGCCAAGCACAAACATGTTAGGAACCGTAACACTATCGATGTTTGGTATCACCACGACTCTCAACATGAGAGGACCATATTAATGAAGACCTTGAAAATATATTTTGTGTTAGTAAGTGACTCAAAACTAAAATATAAATAGGGGCTGTGAAGCTGGCTTGCACTGAGCCTTCCCCCAAATCTTAAATTAATCATGCATGAGCTAAGGAGGGAGGGACCCAATCCCCCTCCCCTCCTCCAAACACTTAAAGTGTGAGCTATTGATTGAGGTTTTTGGCTGTTTTAGAGGAGTCCAGCAGTTCAAGGGTGATTCGTCTTTCCTGCTTTTGTGGGAGATCTGGTCCCAGCTCACACCTCGGCTGTGTGTGCTTGCTTTTGGAGAGAGACAAACTTGGTTCGGTATCATTTTCTTCCATTTCATCTCTTTTGTGATTGTTACATGTCAATTGTATGTCTAGGATTTAGTATTTGTTAAGGTAGTTGAAACTACGTCTCAGTGGGAAACCTGCACTCTAGGCAAGTGCATTACCGGTTGAGCCATCCGGGGGCCCTTTTATTTGTAATTAATTAAAAAAAATAGTTTAGGTTTTTTTTCATTATTTGGCATTATAGAGTATTTTATGATGATCCGTGGCAAGAGATCCCAATGAAATCCAAATGTGATAAGAAAATAAAATGTGAAAAATGCTAAAGGGTTGAATACTTATGATGCCCACTGTATGTCATATACGTATATATCTCATCTGGCTAAATTAGCCAGCTATAGCTAGTTACTTAAAATACAAGAAAATGTCAGCTAACATCCTACTCATCTATGGTTTATTACTAACTGCAACTCGTTCTCATTGGTGTTTTTCCAGATAGTTCTGGCAAAGGTTAAAGGTCATAGCTTGTCACAAAGTGCTTTCCAGTACTGAACACAATTTTCCATGCTAACATGCTACCATTATCCAAAGTTCATATTCCAACCATGTACTTAAGTGGAGCACGATAGTCGAGAGCATGGCAGTACACGATTTAAGACACAGCTATGGACTGTAAGGAGGTTAGGACAGGGAAGGCCCGTTGGGCTGAAGAGTTCTGGATGAAGTCAAACAGATGGGGTTGGCAGCAATTCCTACCATTGGGGACTTGGTAGTCCATCCAGGGTTTTAACAACCAGCTGTACAAACCAGGGGGTGAGAAACAGACAGATTCTGAAAGATACAAACAAGAAAATATTATTTTAGTATTGTCTTATGAATTAACCATTTACAAGTCACTATTAGCATTTCTTTATTACCATTAAATGTTTGTTTTGAAGTTCTTTCAGTCATAAACATTTATAAGGTTGTAGTAACTATGCTAAATTTCACTACTTGACTATATTGGTTGACTTGTTGTGCAGGGCCTGTTTTAGTTATTTTAAAGAGGTGGGCAATATCTACTTTACGCCAGGTACTGCAATAAAGGTCAATAACTTGAATAATTTATACATTAATATGGCCTTTATATAAAGCATTCCACAAGATGGTTATATCACACATCACCAACATAGGTCCATCATATCAAACAACAACAATAGTGCAGGTCTGTTCCATTATGCAACACCTGTGTAGATCTGTTACACCGCATGTTGCCCACATGGATTTTCCTCCCCTCAAAACAATGGCAGAATTGGTTCCAGCTTGTAGGTCATTTATTACTGTGCTGACACATTAAACTTTATAAATAAAGTAGCAGAAGCATTGCCTGCAATGAAGATGGTCTACATTGTTAGCCCAATCTAATCCATTTCCTGTAATTTAATATTTCCTGAGCTTAAATGGCAAATGATGAAATACAGTGACAGGGGTGGCTCAGTTGTTTATGCGGGCCCCCTCTGCAGGATAGCTGCTTATTTGTGGCTTAATAAAGCCATTAACCTGATGGTACCTAATTTGATACCAGCTGAAATACTGTATGTGAGGATTGGGAGAGATATTGGGGATTTATGACCCCACATTAACTCCAATAATATGACCCTGTGAAAATATCAAATCTGCACAGCGATGGCTAAATTAACCCATCTCCCAGATCTGCACGACGATGGCTAAATGAACCCATCCCCCGCCCCTGAAACTAATTTCCTCTCGATAGATTACCCATGAATAAGAGCTCTGCATGACATGTCTTCTGTGGGAGATCCTTTTGATCCGCTGCTCAAGTGTTAATGGTGGGAAAATTCGCCTATAAAGGGATTCAAATGAGCCGCAATGGAGGAACAAGGGAAGGCCTTTGCTCTCAGAGCCTTTGAATAATGTGTCACCATGCACCGGCTGCCACCTGCTAATGATTCTGGGTGCGCACCGCAGTGGAGGTGTTTGTCAGCCATATCCTGAGGCTCTTGCCCTGACTTTTTTGTTTTTTTCTCCCTCCAAGGTCCTGACACCGTTCCGCACATCACTCAATATATTACAGAAACCATTAGTGTCAGGCAGGGGTTGGCGGCTTTGGGGTAGGTGGGGAGAACTGACGAATTCATTCCAGATTCCCATTCTGCATATAAAGCAGCTATTTTTCCCACTAAATACCAACGACGGCCCTCATTACGCATGATGGACGAGGTTCATCATCGGATCACACTGTACTTCGGACCGTTAATGAGTCGCACTGACCTGTTTTTCCTGCTCGCCCATTTCCATTGCTGCAAGAAACCACAGTGAACGGCCCCATCGAACCGGCTGTCTCGAGAAGTCTGAGATGTCAGTTGTCTTCTCGATGGTAAAAAAATGAACAATAATGAAAATAATAAGGAACAGTTTTTTCTCTCTTTTGTGATAACTATATTTCAGCTTAGTGTCCAATGCCTATACTATAAATTATTAGTGATGTTCTCTTTCATGGCCTTTTTTCTTTGTGTTGTTATATTATATATATATATTATGAATTAATTTATCAGTCCCTCATCCAGTGCATCCCCAGCCCCTAGTGGTTTAACCGGTCAAAGAATTATGACTCATCACAAATTCATAATGCATATCTGATAAACCTGTCGCAATTTCACACTTCATTCGACTATCCTACAGCTAACAACACTGTTCTGAGCCCAATCAGCTCTTCCTCTAGCTCAAGGCAATAAAAAACGTGCCCATCCCCCACAGCTCCCCATGCCTAGATTACACCCAGTTCCAAATCATAAACATATATTTTTTCCCTATTTTTACCACTGCATACATTTTATTTTTAATAAGACCTTTCAGGACAGAGCATTCAAATGCTTCAGAGTATCCAATAAAGTATTGTATAATAATGGTCTTCAATGTACTCACGTTTCAGCCACTTCTGGTAAATCCAAAACACCAAGCTTAAAATGGATGTTGTGTTTAGATCATTATCCACATGAAACTACTGTAAAATCTACGAGGGTTGTTACATATGCGTTTTTGGTTGACATTAAAATTTTACATTTTACATTTTAAGCATTTAACAGACAATCTTATCCAGAGCGACTTACAAGATGTGCATTAATACATGGTAGGAATGATCATAGTTTGCGCAAGACATCAGTGGAGTAATACAGCGATAGACATTGTTGTAGGCAGCTGCATACCATACCTGTAACACTGGGAAGGAAAAGGTTAGTAATTTTTTTTTTAAATGAGGAGTAAGCAGGGATACATATACAAGAAGGTTGACAGCCATGCTTTCCTTGCAGTATATCGAGTACCAATCATATTTCACAGATACAGGGTGCAGGGTATGTGTTTTGTCCTTGATTGACAACGATTGACAGATCTAAAACTCTCTCACATAAAAATAGGTTTGAAGCTGTTTGAGGGGCACCAGGAGCATCAAATCACTTTGCGATGATCAGGTAAAGGTTTTCAATTGACTGCATGCGATATCCCTATAGTCCAACAAACCTTAATTTGGCCCAGAGAGGGGGTGAACCAGAGAGGCTAACCAGAGGGCCAGGTAGGAAACAAGCCTATAGAATCTTACTGCTTTTAGATATGTGCACCAAATTTGTTGCAAAGGTGCTATACATTAATTTACTCCCAGACTGATGTAAATTTGCCAAAATAAAAAGTACAATAATTACAGTATGAAGCATGATGTTTTGATTCTGATTTTTTTAAACATTTTTATGTACATTATGTGTATACTGTGAATATTTATTCAAATATTTCATAAGTTTGAAACTTCAGTCCTGATGGTGCACATGTTATCTTCAAATCCAGCCATCAGCCATGTCTCCATGTCTACTACAAAGTTATAAGACTTTATTTTTGAGTAGTGAGGTTAAAACAGATTATCTTCACGTCATCCATTTATACATCTGGATATTTGTTACAAGAGAAATGCCATTCCTGGGATTCAAAATTGCAGCATTTGAGTTAAGGAAGGCCAATTCCTTAACCTCTACACTACACTGCTGATGAATACCCTATGGATACTCAAAACGCCCATCAAAAGACACTATTAACTAACCCGGCTTAATGGTCCAGGGGCCTCATTTATCAAACTGAGTGTATGCTGAAATCTATAATATTGCACATGCATGAATATTTTCATATTTGTTTAAGTTGTGTACGCCACACATATGCACGGTTTTGTTGATAAATCACACTTATCCTATGAATGTGCATACATGCATGAGCTCAGGTTCCAAGCCTAGTTAACGCCCTTTACTAGCTTTATATGGTGGGCCATTCATGAGCCATTCATCATCATCATGTGCGAAGAAGTCTGCTTGTTTGTGGAACACATACTGACACCAAAACTCTCAGTTTTCCTATATCCTAATGCAGCCATGTTGCACACAGAACAGAAAAGAACTAGGTGTATTTATGTCAAAGTGGAATAATTATTTAAATTCTTACACCGACACTATATAATATTTATAAGTGATGTCACCATGTCTTATTCATTTAATCACACTGACATATTTTTGTACAGTGCCCTCTTTTCACATTATGTTTATCCATTCGTGCTGATGCATTAATTTTATAGGATGCATTATATTCTGTTACAACCCTCAAAGCCACCTGCGCTGCAATAGCCAGGTGACTGACCTAATAGGACATAACAAACAAATTTGTCAGTCTGGATATAAAAATACACAAAGTTTATTTAACAGGTAAATAAAAATACATACTCACATAATAAGCAAAACAGTTAGCTAAGCTAAGCTCAAAAAAATGTTTTTACCCTAACTACCGAGGTAAAACAAAATTGGTGAATTTCTTCTGAGAAGTTAGCTAAACCCTGCGCTTTTCTATCTATCCAAAAGTGCACAAAAGAAAGGGAAGGTAGAGAAAACAAAAGGCAGGTCAAAAACCGACATCACAAAAAACGTTGTCACACAAAAATCTCTCAAAAAAACCTTGTCACATAAAAAAGCTTGCAGAAGCTTTGCAGGCCCTTTCATACTCCAGACGGGGGTGTGGACAGACGAGGTCAGGGAGAAGGCAACTGCAAAACACTTTAATTGCCAGAGGGCTTGATCATGCATTCCCAGGGTGGTTTCAATTAGCAATCAAGCACCTGCCGTTTATCAATTATTCAGGGGTCAAATTTTGGCCAACCGTAACAATTCTTTCACCATACTTTTCACTTTTTTCTCACTGGGATGGTTTATTTGTGAAGACTTCTGTAAGAAATTCATAATTATTTATATTGGTGAAACAAACTGCTACAAAAATGTCCTTTGAGGGCCTCGGATAGCGTACCAGTCTAACGCACTCGCATTAGCTGGTGCTTTGCAAGTGTGAGCTACCTATTGCGGTTGCGGTTCGAAACCCAACCGTACCAGACCAGCCCTGGCCGGGAGCCCCAATCGGAGGCGGCATTTGACTGTCTGCCCAAGGGGGAGGGGGGTGGGTGAGCTGGCACAAACTTGCTGAGAAGCGCAAAGGGTGTCTCCAGAAGTAGGTGGGCGAGTTCTGTCTCGAAGGAGGCGGATCATCGCTGACCTCAGGGAATTGGCTTGACATGGAGGATGGGCGGTGAGTTTGTGGGGAGGGTGAATCTAAATAAATAGAGGGTATAATTGGTTACTAAATTGGCCGAAAAATGGGAAATGGCTACGTGTGTTCTCTGTCCCTCTCCTAATAGGTATGCTGCCATAGCTTACACTTGTCGGGGCTATCTATATATCTCCTATGCTTGTGCTCCCCTGCTCTCACATAATGCTACAAATGCTACTGGATATAGCACTGCCCGCCCCCGAGCCTTATATCCTGCAAGAAGTGTGAGCTGTCCCTATCAGCCCTCGCCCATTAGCTTGATTCCAGAATGGTCCTCCCACACCTACCCCAGTCCCTGGATCTGGACCCCACTTCAAATGTTCTGTGTGGCTCAGTAGGTAGAGCACGGCGTTGGCAATGCTGAGGTTGTGGGTTCAATTCCCACCGGGACCACATGTACTGAAAAATGGATGCATTCACTACTGTAAGTCGCTTTGGACAAAAGCGTCTGCTAAATGGCATATATTATTATATATTACATGATTTAGACTCAGGTGCGCAAAGTCATCCAGCCCTGCATCACCTTTGGACTGACTATGATACAGTCTATGTTGGACACACCCTGTGCCGGTCAGAAGAGGATGAGCTCCCCAGCTTTAGTCAGGTTCCTCCCAAGGTTTCTCCCTATCAAGGGTGGTTTTCCTTGCCACTGTCGCCCTAGACTTGCTTTTGGGGGTCTAGACCTGCGTTTGATATCGCCACGATTCTCAACATGAGAGGAGCATATCAATGGTGACCTTAAAAAGATATCTTGTGGTAGTAAGTGACCCAAAACAAAAATATAAAAATGGGGTCTGAACTTGGCTTGTGCTGGGCCTTCTTCCAAATTGTAAATCAATCATGAGAGAGATATACCCGGGGGCTTTTGTAATCATCAAATTTGACAGGTTGGTATGTGACCTTTGACCCTAAGAACAGGTTGGGGGGGGGGTGTTGGCTCCCTCTCCCTTCAAACACTTTAACCTTAACAGGGATGTAACAAGGGATTCTTAGCCCATGCATGATAGAGAGCTATACCCAGGGGGTTTTTTTTGGTAAAATTTGACAGGTTGGTATGTGACCTTTGACCCTAAGAACAGGTTAGGGTGGGGGGGCCCCTAATGGAATCTTAATATGACACTTCCCATTTGCCGTTCAAATCATTAGGCTTGGCAAACTTTGTCCTGAAACTTCCGATTTTGTTTTCAGGATACATGTCCAATGATGTATTGCTTGGGAGCGTAATATAAAACACACGTGAGGCTGTCTTAATTTTTCTGTAGCTTAAAACTACTGGAAATAAGCAACAGATGTTTATTCCGAAGGGGGGGAAATATATAATAACGGATCCATTATGTTTAATTGACCTGAATATATTGAATCTAAGGACAGCTCAGAACTTAAAAAATGTAATAGATTGTTCCTACTATGTATTAATGCACATATTGTAAGTCGCTCTGGATAAGAGCATCTGCTAAATTCATAAAATGTACAATGTAAATGTAAAATGTAATAGTGTCCAACAATCAAAATTGTTTAAGGTAACTTTTTGAGGGTGAATATTTTAGCACTTTTGTAAAAGCAACACAATATGTCACTACAACATTATGTCCTATTTTTTCTTTTATGAAATATACCTTGTAAATAGCTGATCGGGCATTATTATCTTAACTTATCTTAAAGTATGAAAATTTATTCTTTCTATTTGTTCGTTTTTTCATGCAAGTGAACTATTTTTCAACTAACACACAATCAGTTCTTGAAGCATGTGGAAAGCGAATTGTGTATTGAATGTTATTCTTTAAATAATCCAAAAGTAGCATACATATTTTCCCTTCAGAAAGTGTACATTTTGTAAGTTTTAAAATGTTTAGTACATCAGCATACACGAGCAGCTTATTAGTATATGTTAGGTATGAGAGGCCTCACGCGCAGTGTTTAAGTAATGAACTTTTTGGGAAATATGTACATCGGCTGAATCCCACGGCTACAAATTGCCTTAACAGTTCAAAGTAGATGCAAGCCTATGAGGCCATGTGAAAACGTTATTATTAAGTAATGCTAAATGCTATGCTGTTTTTCCTTCTCCATTAAATAATCTTTCAAAATTGAGAATGGATGTCACAATACATTTTTGTAAGCAATGGAAATAACAGTTTACAGGGATGTAAATAAATCTTATCTAAAGGTACTAGAGTTTGTTTATCAGTCATGTTGGTATGTAGTTACAGTTGAAAGGTAATTATAGTCGTCCTATATCTAGCTAACCTACCCTGCCTACAAGACAAAGTGTGACCACCCGTGACTGTTCTGGACATGACAGCTCCAGTCCTTGCCTGTTTTGTTTCCTTTCTTCTCTTTGTGCTTTTCAAATATCATTCCTTTTCTTACTTCATGTTACCTCCTTTTTTTTAAACCCTTTTGACATTTTTTTGGTACAATAGCTAACACCTCAGGACTTCAGTGGCACGGTGGCAAGCTAGCTAGTTGTCATTGCTACAGGGGTTAAAACCAGAAATACTTCCTTGACTGAAACTGAAAGTCATTGGTTTTGGGCCAGGCATTTGCCTATTGATCATTGTATGTTTATACGGCCACTACTTTTTAAATACATTTTTATCAAATTTGTCACTGCTGTGTTAGCATTACAGGCAGTGCCAAAACAAACTCTCCATTTCAAAATTAAAGTGTCCATATGTGTAGTAATTCTTATTGATTCAGAAATGTTTTACATAAATGAATCTGACATTACTGACAAGACAAAGAAAACACAGAAAAGTCCTTTCTATCACACTGGAATCCAGCAGTGTGAGGTGAAAGACTTGTTCGAAATTAAGAGAAACCCGAACACAATTTCTGTTAAACCATTTTCTAGGCTACTTTCTAGAGAGAATTTCTTCATAGAGAGAATTGATTATCTGACGAGATCTGGGGGTGATGTTTTTAAGGCCCTTTGATACGTTATCTCATGAAAAGAACTAAACATATTTTATTCCCATAGAATATAAACGATAGCAAAACAACTTCTGTTCATCCTTTTATCACAATACATTTTGCCATATATTTGAATGTAATCATATTTAGCAAATAGCCTACTTAAGAGTTTCTGTTGAAAATGTATATATATTTGATCCAACACACTACAAATTTTGCAATATGTATGCCAACTTTGAAAAGAAAATGTTTAAAAATAGAAAAAATAAAAGATAATTTATGTTAACAAGTCAATCTACTACTGTAATCCATGACTGGTTACACACTGGTGACAACTCTGTTCTCAAAAATGATATGAGATACATGTAAAATAGTCACTGGCTCATAGGTGAGTCATTTTTTTTAAGAATATATAAAACAGTATTCACGAGTGAATGAAACAGAGTGGAAAAATATGTACTTACAGTCCACCGTGGCAGGTAAATATAAGTATGATGTGTCAAAAGGTTAAATACAATTCCCTTTGTTCGTACCCCATTTCCCTGATACCTTTATTGTAATGAGCAAGAGCCACATTGTTGGGGAGAGAGAATCATTTCTGTGATAGCTTTAGCTCATGGTGACAGGTACAATGAATACCAGTGTGCTCTGCTGTTCAGGTTCGAGGCAATGTGCATTCTCCACAGAGCCTCACGTTCACATCATCGCCTCTCCAATCGCCAGCTGACGTCTCCGTGGGAATGACTGATTGTTGCAGAAATGGAAACGACACTCTTTGTTTCCCTCTGAGAATGTGGCGTTTGAAATGCATTTTCCTCACACAATAACATTTCACCATCAAATGTGTGCTGGAATGGGGAAGACTGCACCCATCAGCGCTCTCAAAGTGAGTGCAACAACCATCACCTTGATTACAGGTACTTTGTTCTTCAGTTGATATTGTCTTTTAACTGAAAGCCGCTTTACAATAAGTGTCAAAACTATAGTTGTTTTTCTTTAAACTTTCATCTCCTTGCCATTGAAATAGCAGTATACTTGAAACATTATTTTTGTATGTATGTCAGGTGTTTACAGGTGACTGCTGTCTCTCTCTTAATATTTAAGTTAATTAGCAAGGTCTTTGTAACAGGAAAATCCTTAATAGAGTGGTTCCAAAACTGTGGGATCTGGAACCGAGATCTTAGCTAGATCATTTGATTATGAGCTAGCTAATGCTAGCACTACAAGCTACCAGTGTAACGCTAGCACATTACCTGGGTAGGCAAGCTGGCTAATGCAACAATTTAATTATCAAGCCAGCTAGCTTGCTCATCAGCTAATGAAACCAGAAACATTCAATATCAACATTGACTGCAAAAAGGTTGTGTTTCATCCGTCACTTCAGACAGTAACTCCTCTCAACTCCTCCCATCTTCAGGTTCTGGAAGTCTGATGGAAATGCAATCAAAAACCAAAATAATAATAATAATAAAAATTATAATTATAATTAGTTCAAGTTCCAGATTGTTCCAACAGTTTTTGGAACAAATGGTTCCCATACTAGTCAAGACCAAAAATGAACAAATTCCCCTGGATAAAATGCGGTAGGCATTTTTGAGGAAAAGTACTTCATGTGTTGTTTCTATATGATTTTTAGGTGCTGAATCCATTTCTGTAGTATAACAAGCTGTAAAAGTTGTTGTTTAGTCATAAATAATAAAAAACTAAATGGCCTCCAAAACGGTTTTATTCTGTTTATTAAATCCAACCAAAGCAAGAAACAAGCAAAAAAAGTGGCTGGTACAGTTTAAATCTTAAGCTAATTTAAAAAAAAAAATGCATTCACAGATTCTTCAAGCATGTAAATGATGGAAAACCAGCATGACCCTGAAAGAGACACATCTAAGTAGTCCGAACGGATTGTCTTCAATACAAAGCAAAAAATAAGCTACACTATTTCCAAACTCTGTGATCAGAAATCTTTCAAACAAAATAAATGATCAGTAATATGACTTGCAAAAACACAAAACATCCCACAAGTTACTGATTCATGCAAGTATCACTGGACTTTCTACACTTGCAAAATGCAGTACACGGGTTAGGCTTGCAGCCGCATCAGGCTGTCTGGCATCCAGTGGTGCACGCACAGGTGATTAACTCCTCACAAGCATCTGGAACTGGAGGCAGTGACATGAGTTGAGGAACGAGCAAATTCTCCTCCATCTTCCAACCCATAGTTTCAGGGGGTGGCAGAACTGGGTGCTGCAAGTGGGCCTGCCTCCAGAACAAACCCTGGAAGTGAGAACACTGAATGTGAAAGTAGAGAGAATCTCTGGTTGGTGGTAGTCTCTCTATTGTCATGCCCTTAACAAACATGCTTGACCGAACTTCATTGATGTTGTCAGCATTCATTGCACCATAGAATTAGCAGAAAAACACTTATGCATCCCGAATGGTGTGGTCACTAAGTTCAGGACCTTCGCCAAGCCCCTTAAGTAGATGGTTATGCTCTACAAACACATCCCAGCACATCTTCTTCGAATGTCCAGCAATGTACGAGGCTGAGTCGCTCCTAGTCAGAGCATGGAAATATGGAAGCAGCTTGAGGACCTGTGCTTCCATCTGCAGCTGTTCCACTATGGCATGAACTGGGATGTACTTTCTTTTCTTTGCTGTCCCTGCCTTCATCCAGATTTTTTGGCACGGCATCATGTGGAAGTAAGCGATCAGCAGTACCAAGATATCTGTGTCTCTTGCAGAGACAACAATGCTTGCTGCTCTGCTTCTAATGCAGTGAAGAACAACTCTTGTGTCTGCTTCTTCATGTTTAGCTTCCAAGCTGTCAGTCTCAATGGTTGTGTCAGAAGCTTCGACCCTCTCATCGTCGCTGAAGCCACCTGCAGCGACTATGGTCTTGTTAGCTGGTGCTCTCAGAATCAGTTGTTGTGAGATAAAGCGAGCAAGGTCTGCCTTGTTGTCCTCGTGAGCAATGAAGTTCTGCCACTTTGCAGGAAGAGGCAAATCTCTGCTCTCAACTGGTCTCCTGATTTCCACCGAGCCTCTTCCACGCCGTTTCCGTGTTCCACTTTTGATTGAGTGCTTGTGGTAATGATCGAAAAGGACATCAATTCGCTGGAACTGTGCTCCACTTTGGAGAACGGTTTCTACAAAGACATCTGCAAGGTCTCCAAATGTCTTTGCTGCTTGTGGCTTTCCAATAGCAATGACCAGAGCTTGACCATCAATGACAAGCATTGGTTCATCCTGTAGGTCTCTGGCTTCAAGGTGGTTGGGACATGGAATGTCAGCAGTCAACATCTTAGCAAGTATTGCCTTTGAACCTGAACGAAGCTGCCCATTAACTTCTGCCAAAGACAGAGGTACAACAAACAGTTCATGCGTCATAATGTTGTTGAGGTTGACTGGGCATCCTGCTTCATATGCAGCAATGAGGCGCTGTAAGATGTTTCTGTCTGCCTTGACAGTTTTTGCCTTCCCAGTTATTGGGTCTGACTGTTGCGCTTAAAACAGGGAAGCAAAAGTCAAATACTTGTTCTGTGTCAGTTTGTTTCTGAAAGTGACTCTTCTCTCCTCAGATGGCAACAGCCTCTCCTCCACAAATGCATCCAGCTGATCTTGCCCTTTCTGTTGAGCTGTCAACAGATCATCTTCAATTTCCTGGGTAGCCAATGAATAACACATTATTCATTGGCTATTCTTTGTTTGCAATGTTTTGCAGTGTCAGGGGCAGGTTAGCTGAAACTGCACAAGACTGTGAGCAAAGCATCTTCATCTTTTGAGTCCCGTTCCATTCTGCCTTTCGTGGTTTCATTGTGGATGAAGTCGTCACCCGTTCCCAGACCAAAAGCAACTCTGGTGTCATGGGCAAGATGGGATCGGAGGTTGAAAGACAGAGCCCACCTGCTGAGAGCTGAAGATGTCTTTGTGATTCCAATGATGCCTCCTCCCTTTTTGCCAACACCGCCTAGCCACTCCTGACTCTGGTCTGGGTCCACTTGGTTGAAGCAATGCAAAGAGCGCTTGACTACAAAGTTTCCAGCCTCAAACTCCTTCTTGACAAGCTGTGGAAGTTGGTGCATCTCATTCAGGTAGATGGTCCCCCAGCGAGCATAGTTGACGTGGTTATACCGCATGAAATAGGGCAACATTCGCTGGAATGCACAAAGGTGAAGGTCCCAGATTCCATCCCTCTGAGCACGAGTAAACAACAGAACAAACCTGAAGTTTGGGTTGTCGTTGGCTGCAACGTAGGCTTCTGTGACAGCTTCAAACTCTTTGGAAGCAAACAATGTCACAAGTTATTCTGCAGGGCCGTTCTTTGTCTTGTCCAATAATTCTTTCAGGTCAGGATTCCTGTCTTCCAGGAAGCTAAGCAGCTGAGGAAAAAGTATCCTCCACATGGATTGGAGAGTGATTTTGTGGGCTCTAATTGCTTTGGTGTAGGACTTTACTGCCATAACTTGCTCAGCAGGTTTTGGACCAAGTAGGTTGCCTTCAAGCCATGCTTCCAACAGTCCAGATGATTGGATGTGCTTGCCGATGACTACCATGAATTTCATGGCAGTATGAAGGCCACCTAATCTGACAATAAGGCATTCAAGATAGTCAGCATTTTCCCATGATGCCGCTTATTTATAGTTATGTGATGCTAAAGATACATCACTGATATAAAAAAAACAGCTTCTGTTTCAGGCTGCCTGAGGATGTCTGTGACATCAGCTGGTATGCTAACATTACTAGCTAGTAGCCTAAATAGGCCATAGAGAATGTGAAGTTGATGGCACACGCTCTATTCTTCAGTTGTAGCCTATTTTAGTGTCATTCAGTAAGCTTGCCTTAGCATGCAATATCTGATCATATTTTGATTTACTTACCTTTATCTCAGGGTAAATTTGATCTGACCTTCCTACACCGAGTTATGGCCATTTGAACGCCCATCCCCCTCAAATCCCCAGACGAAATCTCCCTCCGGACAATCCATTCTAGCATCGACCAATTATGAAAGACTGGGACCCTTATTTCAATGTTATACAGTGGGTCCTAATTTGGGAGACATTGAACTTTACAAAAATGCAGTATAACAACTTTTCCTCAAAAATGCCTACAGGGTTACAGAGTTTTGAATTTACGGCCCTGACTATACTGTTTTGTGCCATGGAAAAGCAGCAATACTTTACATTGACATTCACATCAGGCAGATTGAACACTGGACTAGTTATACCCACTGCAAGTGTACATGTTTTGACATGTGTTAAGATAGTTTATTTCCATATTTGTATTTGGGGTGGATCACAGAAGATGTATTTTCTCATTAAGTGCGTCTTGTGCTCAGGACGTTTGGGAATCACTGCCTTAATGTTTTGAAATTCGACTGACATAATACAGACAGGAACACATACGTAGATAGGATAACGTGTTTTGTAATAAATCAAAGTTAAATCAAATGACTGCTTCAATCCTCTGAATCAGAGGTGTCAGCTATTGATAATTCAAATTTATAATGACAGTACCAAAATAAATCTTTTCTCAAGTCCCTTAAATACCAGGCCAAATGGTAGATTTCTACTGGATAGAAACAAAGCTTAAGCTCACAGATTGGATTTTTTTGATTGGCAGCAGAAGAGACCATGGAGTTTATGATTTAATGAGAAAGTAAGTCGTCCTCCATGAAGATCCTTTCTCTGTGTCTGCTGTTGATTCTGTAGAATTAGCTTAAGGGATGAATGATTGAGGAATTCCTGTGGGTGATTTGGCAGAGTGAACTGGTGGAAGGTTGTAAACCACAGAGAAATAGAGCTGCCGGACTGATGGGAGAAGACAGTGATTGATGTGTTGATCCTATATGGAGAGTGAACAGTTGTTCAGCCTCAAATTGGGCTAAGGCCTACCAGAATTGTCCAAGTAGATTAAACAAGTCGCTTGATCAGTCTGGAAGCCATTGTCAGTCTCTATCTAACCTTAATTATTTTTTTCTTTTTCTTTTATTTGACAGTGAAAAAAGAAAATATTTCTTGCCTCCAAGTCTTCAAAGTCTTCATGTAGGAGTGTCACACTGTAAAGATAAAACTATTTTAGTTGAGAGTTTATTACATTGATACAATCACTTCTAACTGTTGCAAATGGTCTATAATCAGGACATGAATGGCAAGTTTCATACCCATTATTCAACTGTTACATTGATTTTCAAATAGTCCAGAGGATTTAAGCATGTGTTCCTAAAGCCTTCGCAAGTGTATAACGCCCTCATTGTGCTCTTAAGACATTCATAAGCAAATTCAGTGCTTCATGAAAGATAACATAATACATATTATGTAAAATTATATCATCAACACATGACGTACTTGACTTTAGGTCAGCCTTCTGACCGCAATTCCTTGACACATACTTATGATTATAAAGATGTTATGTCATGTTAATAATGTGTTATTCATAGCTCATGAAGGGATACATACTTCGTTTTATGGTGACAAAGGTCATTATATGTTGGTTCCTATTAGTGTTACATGGAGTCTCACAATCTGGTTTTAGTCACTACTGCAAAAATTTACTGATTAATATTGCACTACAAAAGAGTGAGTTGACATTGTAATTTTAATGTAAAATTGTAATTGTATATTTGCCTTTATAAATGATTACACAGAATTGTAAAACATGAATATAGTTTAGTTTAATCATAACAACTACTGAATGCAGTTAATTGGTTCACTACAGGACCTATATAAAATAAAACTTCAGCCAGACAGAGGAAGGAGAAATAGTTATTTTACATATTCTCAAGTGTAGACATGTACTTTTTATACAACAAATGTACTTTGTTGTATAAAAAATGCATAAAATACAACTACTTGTATGTCCTATGCACTTAAATATCTCAAAATACATGTTTGTTGGCCTTATAATCATTTATTGCTTTAATTATTTCCCTCTTTGTGTCATTGACTATATTTTTCATTATAGAAAAGAGAAACTAGGTAAAGTATGATGGCGTATAAAGTGTCTGTGTGTGTGTGTGTGTGTGTGTGTGTGTGTGTGTGTGTGTGTGTGTGTGTGTGTATGTGTGTGTGTGTGTATATGAATGCATGCATGTGTATAAATAAGAGCATTTGCGTGTAGCCTACATACACACGTAACTTCCAAAATAAAGGAAACACCAACATAAAGTGTCTAAATATGGCGTTAGGCCACCACGAGCCACCAGTGTGTGGAACTCTGTTTAAGGGATACAACACCAATCTTCCACAAGAAATTCCATAATTTGGTGTTTTGTTGATGATGGTTGAAAACAGCCTTAGGCGGCGCTCCAGAATGTTCCATAAGTATGTAATTGGGTTTAAATATGGTCACTGAGATGGCCATGGCATATGGTTTGCATCGTTTTCATGCTCATCAAACCATTCAGTGACCACTCATGCCCTGTTGGTGGGAGCAGCATAATCCTGGAAGAGACCACTCCATCAGGATCTAAATCTTCACCATAGGATGTAGGTGATCACTCAGAATGGCTTTGCATTTATTGCCATTTACCTTGCCCCCCTTGACCTAAGCCATGCAAGGAAATTCACTCCACACCAAAACAGAGCTGCCAGTATCACTCATTTACTCAAGTGTTTCCTTTACTTTGGCAGTTACCAGTGTGTGTGTTTGTGTTTGCATGTGTGTGTACATGTGAGAATGCAAGCATGTGTATGTGTAAAATCATTTCTGTGTGCATACGTGTGTACCTGATAACAATGCACCTCAGACCCCAGGCAGCTGGTCAGTGGCACAGAATGAACAGGTGTGCGAGGGGTCACCACAAGGTGGAAATGACCTCACTATACTAAAGCAGCAGCAGTCTGGACCTGGTGAATGTGTGCATGTGTGTTCAGGGCCCTGCGCCACACCACAGGTGGAATGTTGTCCTCAGTCTTAAACAAGCCTGACTGCTCTTCAGAGAGAAATAAAAGCTTTTAGAATAACTAGAGCTGGTAAAACAGTCCTAAAAATGGCTATGCAATAATGCATACAGAGAGTGCAGGTAGTTTCTGAGTAGTAAGGTGCAATAACCCATTTTTATAATTACCATCATATCATTATAGCTTATTGTTGCACATAATAGTTTATAAATCTATTATGAAAGGTAAAATGTTCATGACTTTACATGAACTACATGAAATTAATGAATGAAGCCTTAATGTGAATGTTACAAAGTCTCATGTCAAACCCTTTCTGTTATGTTTTGCAATTTTCTGTTCTGCTTGTTTTTGTATTTTATTATTTTCTCAGTATTCACTTATCATTCATGTCAGTTTCCCCGTCTGTCTGTGTTCCTTGTTATTCGGTATCCACTCCTTGTCTTTGTTGTTGCACTATTCGGGTGATTCTGGCTATACGGGTTTCTGCCTTATTTTCTATCTCGTTTACTTCCTTCTTTCTTTCTTTCTATCTGTACATATTAGTTAGGTGTAAATAGTACTAACCAACTAATCTACTAACGTTAGGGATTTTGATTACGTTACTAACATTTACTAATTACTAATTATCTTGCGTTTCTATCTACTGCTATCATTCTCTCTTTCGTTTTCCTATCCTTGTGCGTTTCTCTCTTATCGCATTTTCTGCACGCGTTTTCTACCTATGCGCTCCTCCCCTCCGAACTGTGCACGTGTCTACCTGCTCTTCCAGGTCGTTTATTTTCATTGTGTCTATGTGCTTCCCAGTCCGTGTCTTTTGTCTCCCCTTGTTATTGTATTAGTGATCCTAATTATTCTCACCTGTGTTCTTGCCCTTTTCCCCTCCCAGCCACACCTGATTCCTCTTGTGTTATCTTCCCCGTTTGTATTTAAGTTCCTTGTTTGCACTTGTTTGATGTTAGAACATTGATCAAATTTCCCAGTGCCAATTGTTTGTAAGCCTGAGTTTTTTGTGATTTCCGAGACACCCCTTTTGTTTGACTCCGAGTTTTTGCCTGCCGATTCTGTTTTGTTTGCCTATCTGCTTATTTGGTTTTGATCTTTGGACTGCCCTTTACTACTCTTTTTGGATTTTGTTCTTGTACCTTCTCTGGCTCTGATTACTGGCTTTGAACTTGGATTGATCAATAAACGTTCCTTCCCTGCCATATCCTGGTCTGCGCCTGGGTCCTTGTCCAGTCCCTCACACTTTCATATCGTCACCTTCTTAAAATAATGGCCTATGTCATATTTTCAAGTTTTTCAAAAAACTGAACCAAATATGGAATATATGATATTTATTAATCATTTCACACAAAAAGGTTATGACAATATATGACTATTGACATACAAACAACGCTGTCTGTCAATTATGTAACATAAGAGGATTAGATTACTTAGGCCAATTTACGAACATGCTGTTGTGACTTAGGCAATTTTAAACCTGACTTAGGCCAAATTACTTGTGGAGTAAGTGACTTAGGCAAGCAGCCGCCATCTTGAAAGCTTGTAAAATTGCCTAAGTCACATTGTCTTGTGACTTAGGCAAAAAATAAAACGGCCTAATTCACACTCTTGACGTAGGCCATTATACTACCGGGGTAGGAACAGCATGATCTTTTCAATTAAGGATGTAAGCAATTTTACCAGAGGTGGCTAGCATCATGAAGAGATGAATTTTCCTCAAAAAATTACTTAGGCCATTATTTTAAGAAGGTGACGATATGGATAATGTTGTTATATGCACATTAAACAGTCAAGTCATGCTAGTGAGTGTACAGTGACATTGGCTTTTTCATTATAATAACAGTTTATTATTATTATAATTAATCAGTTTCTATCACTCTTATTTAAAGTGACTTTTGAAATATTCCTCACATTACCACTGCTGGTCTGTTGAAGTGGTTCATCTGAGTACCATACCAGGTGTAAGTGTACAACAGTTTGCACAGTATTAACTAAACAAATAGTCTATGTAGTACTTCATATGTATAAAATAATTAACCTAATCTAATAATATTAGCTAAATAAAATTAGATCAAAATGTCTTGCTCTGAAAATAGGGACATTACAGCCGTGCTTCACGCAGCTCTCATCTGATGAACCTCACCAACTTTGCTCTCTTACATTTCAAGTGTTGCTGTGCATTTTCATACAAAATGGACAAGTTCATCCATTGAAACAAGTTACAGTCAATCAAGACCTGACCAATCAACTTCTAGTGCCAATTCAACCGCCGAGAGTGCCGCTGTCTTGGACACAGATGGTGAGAACACAGAAGCTGCAAGTATTAAAAGGAAAAATGCTTAGCTAAAGCAAAATCGGCAAAATGTTGGAAATACGAACACAGTTAACTTAATTATGGAGCAAAGGCTCACCACAACCACAACGTGTAATTTGTTCTCAAGTGCTATCCAATGAGTGTTTGAGACCCTCCAAGTTGATCAGACGCTTACAGACAAAACATGACTATTACAAGGACAAGCCCAAGGTATTTTTGGAGCAAAGGGCAAAAGTGATACACAAGCAAAGATGAAAGCAACTACCACTGTGGATAAGAAACTGCTTTAAAATATCATATGCCGTGGGCCAGAAGATAGCTCAAGAAAAAAAAACTCATACTATCGGGGAAACATTGGTTATGCCTTATGCAACAGAGATAGTGAGAGAATTGTTTGGAGAGGAGAAGGCCAAGCAGTTAGCAAAAAATCCAATATCAAATGACACAGTTAAATGCTGCATCTCATCAATGTCGGAGGATGTAACGGTACAGTGCGCTGCGCGTCTTCACGGAAATGACTTTGCCATCCAATTAGACAAGTCGACAGACGTGTCTAAAATGTTGCATCTACTCGCATACGTTCGCTATGAATGGGAAAAGGAGATTTTTTGTTTTGTAAAGAGCTCAAGACGACTACAACGGCAAAATATGTTTTTGAAGCACTAGATGATTTCATGAGGTCAAATGGAATAAGATGGATCAACTGCATTGTAGTGTGCATGGATGGAGCCGCAGTAATGACGGGCAGACACAGTAGTTAAAAGAATAAAAGCTCCCTGTGCCATCTCAACGCATTGTGTTCTGCACAATGCAGAACCCAGGTCAGACGCACTTGCCACAAAGGACATTAATCCCAGGCCTCACAAACTTTTGAACAATGCTGTGATCATTGTGAACTTAAAGCAAGAGCCACAAACTCCAGGTTATTCACTGCCCTTTGTGAAGAGGTGGGTTCTGACCATCACTCCCTTCTCATGCATACTGAGGTAAGATGGCTGTCCCGCGGAAGGATGCTGATGCACAAACAACAAACAAACAAACAAACAAACTCAATAAAACAATGCAGGGTGGAAGCACAAACATCATTGCCCAGCATGAAAGAGTGGAGGCTTTCAAAAGAAAGTTAAAAATGTGGAAAAATCGAGCCTCATCAGGAACCACTGATATGTTCGAACAGTTGCATGCCTTCCTTCAGGAGGAAAATATGTATTTCAGAACCATCAAGCGCCAGGTAACAGCACACTTAAACAACAAGTTCAACAGTTATTTCCCTGAACTCAGCGAGGAGGAAGCAGCTTCCTACCTCTGGATAAAGAACCCCTTTACAGAACATTGAGACCAAGCTTCCTGACACACCTGCAGCCAAACTCTTGGAAGAAGTCATTGAAATCTCATCTGATACCACCTGGAGAGCTCGTTTCAGTGAAGTGCCCCTGGAAACATTCTGGTCTGAGTGTGGTGCTGAGTACCAAGTATCTCATGATGCAGCAGTTAAGGACATTGAGCACCACATATCTGTGCAAAGCTGGCTTTTCAGTCATGACAGCTCTGAAAACAAAATATAGGGCCAGGTTGAGCCTTGAGGATGACATGCGTATCGCCTTGTCAAAGACCTCCCCACGTATTGATCGTATTATTAGCCTGCAGCAGCAACAGACCTCACAGTTAGAAATGTCCACTGTGAATGAGTGCTTATTTTCTGTATTTATTTTTATTTTTGGAGAAATGGTAACTTGGTGATCCTTTTCTGTATTTATTTTTTTTATAATGATTTTCTGTTTTTGAGAAATGATCAAACTTATCCAAAGATGCCATTTGTATGGAAAATAGTGCAACTGCAACAGAAAGCACTTGACAGACAGAAAGTGATCATTTTCGGTCATTTTATTTAAAAAATGAATTATGAATTATTTTTTTTGAGAAATGGTCAAACATATCCAAAGATGCTATTTGGCTTTACTATTACAAGCAGTGTAATGGCAACAGTAAGCACTTAAATAAACCTTATTTTTAAAACAAACACTTGTCACACTGTCATGATTGTAGCAAAAACGACAGGAGGGGAAACGTTTTTAGCGTATGTAGGGGGTCCTGGAATATTTTATTGGACACAAGGGGGCCTTGGCATCACAAAGGTTCAGAACCACTGGTGTAGTCTACTACACAGCCATATCACACTTCATATCTGGAATATTATGATGCATTCATAAATGCTTTTTGTAACTGTTACATAATTATTTCTGAATGTTTATTAATGCATTCTTAGAAATGTTATCCTCAGGTCTGACTTATCCAATGTGGTGATACACTGTTTTTTGTAATGTACAGGTAAAACAGGTCATAAAGCATTCATAATGCCCTATGTCATTGTAATGTACCATTTTTTCATGCTCATGAATACATTATGAATGCTTTATGAACATAGAGTTAATGTAATTCATTGGCAAATATTCTGTACACATACAGTATCCACAGGATATTATATGTATCAGTGAGGTGAAACATTATCCTCTCTTGTTCTCATCATATAAATGTATAAGTGAATATGTGTCAATATAAAATAGTCCAAGAGTCATTCATTAATAATACAGATTGGATACAGAATGTTGGTTGTGCCCATTGCAATGTGCGCCTTCTTTTAGAAATTGCCGCTCTCCTTCGATCCATAATCGCAGTGAGCACAAACATAAATCTTTTTGCTCTTTGTACCATTTCAAAACTTCATCAAAAAACATCTGTTTGGAAATTGTAGTTAGCTTACTCACACAATAGATTGGCCCGCACAGCCTTATTCACATTGACAATTGATAATTAAGCAATCATATTGCTTTGTCTTCTCCCCTCCTCTCACCCATTCTCACCCATTAGACTAATGCAGTGTTTCTCAAATAGTGGGGCGCGCCCCCCTGGGGGGGCGCGGTGCGATGCCAGTGGGGGCGCGTGTGACCAGCTTTTTTTTCGCGTAGCACCCCCTCCCCCGGTCCGCGAAATAAACGAACTGGTCTCAGCTTTTTTCGCGTAGCAACCCCCCCCCCCGGTCCGCGAAATAAACGAACTGGTCTCAGCTTTTTTTCGCGAAATGTTTTCTTCTTCCTAGGGGGGGCGTAACAGAAAATAATTGAGAAGCACTGGACTAATGGATATGTGATACATGACACAATAAGTGGGACATGTGCATTTCAATGTCCCATTATCATATGTTTGGGAGAGTCAGTGTTATATTTGCGTTAGAGGCATAAGTGTAGTATTGTACAGTTGAGGTTTTGTTACATTTAAATTAAAACAAGGCAAGTATGTTGAAAACACATATATACTGTGGGAAAAGTCAGGCACTGGGGTTGACGTGAATTTCCCAACGGCTAAATTATTTGAATTTTAAAATCAAGCCTGAAAACATCATAGCGCTACTAGTCTTAATCTGGTTTGCTAACTAACTAGTCCTAGTTAACTTGCAAGCACAATCTGGGTTGCACTTGACCAACTAAAAAGATATAGAGAAGGATTTAAAGATTTCTCATTTCTATCTACACACAATAACTATTAACTAGAACTATAAACTTCAGGCTATCTATTTGTAAGCCAGCGGGATAGCAATGATACCAAAGTTGGCTAACTTGCTAACTACTCATTTCAGGCTATGCACAAAGACCAAAGCTAGAACAGCTTTAGCTTGAGACAGAGATAGCTAGCTAAACTGTATGACACCATGGCATGTGACTAGTTTATAGGTCACCATTGCTTGTCTCAGATGAAATAGCTGGCTAGCTCGCTAAAAGGACTTGCATGTGTGCCACTTTCAGTGTTTTCGTGCAGAATTTTAATTTTGAAAATAATTTATGACAGTCATTTAATTTATCATTCTTCAATAAGTAGTCTCAGCCTTACTGAGTAGTGTATTGCAAAACAGGTAATATAGACAAAATATCTGGCAGATATTACATGAAAATCTGAATTGTTTATTGTTAGGTATTTCTCAAATGTTCTTGTTATTGAGGTCACAATGTTTTTTAAGGGCTTCATATGGTCATAAATATGGTAATATGGTACAATTTATTAGACAGAACCATCTGAAAGGAACCAACTCATAAGATTATTTCAGGGCTGGAACCTTGTAACAAAGAGTGAGATTTCACCCCAGTGGAGTGGGGGGTGTTTGCTCTACTAGCATAGTGAGGAGCTTCAGGAAGACAGTAACTTATTATAAACTGACTTGCAACCACTTCGTTCAAAACAAGCCTAATTGTAGAGGGCAAGGTATGGTGTAACAAATGGAAACCATAGATATACATGATTTAGGTCAATGTTTCTTATATAAGCTGCAGATTAAAATGCGTAAGAAACTACAGGTGTGGTGTGAGAATTGATACTCAAGCTCAATGTGTGAGAATTGGCAGCCCTGTTATTAATGAATAAGGGCATGCATTTTTCACCACCTGTCAGGAACCTGCAGTTCCGTCCTACCACACCAAGAGGTCGATGGAGGACTTTCTGAAGCTACTTGTTAAGCAATGAACACATTACGATCTAAAGTAATCAGTCATTTATCACAAATGAAGTGCACATTGCAGTGTAGTGGACTAGTCAGCACTGCACACACCCACACGTAATTATACTGATTGATTTGTAAGTAGGTTACTACTTTCAATTGTGAAAATACGTCTGTTGACACTTCTGTAGGACATATCATGCCCGTCCTGGAGCAAATAAATGTTGAAATGAGTGGGTGGATATTTTGAATAATAATTGAAGGCAAGAGGAAAATGTTTTTTGGCAGCCTAAAGGCAAAATAAAAATACAAAGAACAAAATTTTTATTGATGGGATGCCTTGATTTTTAAAATTCAGTTAAGGGAGCACAATATTTTATGTTTTAGTGTCAAATTGAATCATTGTCAGATGATTTGTTGTTTCCTCTTTGACTTGTTTCCGACATTACTTACTTTGTAGAGGTGTAAAAAACTTGTCCATGAGGAAATATTCATCTCCACCTTGGAATTGTTTACAAATGGTAAATATTGATTTGCCATTCATGTCTGATTGGGAAGAGATTGGCTTATTTCAGGACTGTTCCTGAAATTCAAGTTCACGACTGCCGCTCTTCTTTGCGTGACATACTAATTTTATCATCTCTGATTTACAGTCATCCTCAAAGCTAGGAATAGATTCTAAGCAAAGGATCTCCATGCTCGGGTTGCTCAGTTGCTGCAGGTCGAAAAGCCACACGGCCTTGAGAAATTTATGAGATGGTTGAACGAATCTTGGTTTCTGTTTTAACTGTTTGGGGTTGAAATATGCGTTGAGTTTGACGGTGACTTGACTGAATGTTTTTGGTACATTGTTTGTTTATTGATCCATTGTTGGTGTGCACCTGCTGTGCAAATGTTTGGTATTCATTGACCAGATCCTCAATTTTATTGCAAGTTTGGGCAATTCAGATTTTTTGACTCTCAAACCATTTTATCAGGTCGTTCTGATTTTTTCTGTGTTTAGAAATAAGGGACAGTTGTTCCTTCAAACATTTTCTGTCCCTCAGCAATGCCATAATTTCTGTCAGTGCAGCTGTATTAGGTGAGATGTCTAACTCATCTTTTACAAAGCTGCTGTAAAAGTTGATTTACTGAGCATGGTAGGCCACGGATGCATACCAAGTACCCCAACGCATCTTACATGGCTCAGGTGGCAGTTTTATTGCTGTCTGGGCAGTTGTTCCAAATAACTTAATTGCATAATTGGTCATGTTCCTTTGAGTAATTGCCACCAATTACTGAAAATAGAGTGCCCACAGCCTTGAGGATCTGAAAGGAACTGCAGCTTCTTGAGAGAGGTGGTGAAAAACGCATGCCCTTAGAATATTCTGTATTGCCATGTTACACACAAGGTAATTGGAATGTGTATTTTCCCATACCTCTGATAAGAGAGGTCCAAGCACAGGGTCACCCATAGTACGGCACCCCTTGAGCAGTTAGGGGTTCAGTGCTTTGCTCAAGGGCACTTTGGCAGTGCCCCAGGAAGTGAACTAGCATCCCTCCGGTTTCCAGTTCATTGTTTTTTCATTTGGCCTTCCTGGGATTCAAACCAGCAACCCTCCGCTTGCCAGCTCATGTTGCTAACCACTAATGAACCAGTAATTAACCATTAATGTCACTCTTTACATGCACATCAAGGACACCATGTACATTCACTTATGATATTTTTGTAACACTCTAAACCACTTTACCAGTTTTCAAACAACCTGCTGTGGTCTAAAAGACTTGGATTGTGTGTGCGCTCTCTTAAAGAGGAAGTCAAATGCAGTTTGGGGGTAAGTAGCGTTGCCATATTCATTATTACTGTATGTCAAAAGCATTCATGCAAATCATGCAGATAAAGTGAACCTGTTAATACTGGGCAGCTCTTATAAAAGGAAAGAAAAAGTCACAGAAAAAGGTTTTCTTTACAGTGTAACAATACAGGTGAAATTTTGCTTAATTCACCTTAAAATAGGATTAAATACGACATTATCACATCTGATGATTGGCCAACTGCTTGATGGAATTTGGGATTAGCACCAACTAAGGGCCATAAATTATCCTGTACTGTACATGATCTTAACAAATAACCTTACAGCAACTCGTTCTGAGCCAGAGAACAAAGTACAGAGGAGCTGTGTGTTTCTGGGAAGGAAATGCAAGCTAAATGATGCCTGAATGCCTGTCTGTTTCGATTACACCTTGTGATTATTGGATATCCTGCAACTTGTGAGAGAGGCAGGCCGGGCTGTTCTGGCTCTCGTCCTGTTACGCACGTCTCTGATCTTCTCTGTTTCCCTTAGACACACATTCCCTTGTGATGCAGTGGACCAGAAGCTGAGATTTTATATATTCATACTTGTCTAAGCAATTTAACTTATGTTGGAGTGGGTGGGGCAAGGGATTATTACAGTCGTTATGTTGTTAATGCTTCTTGCGTTCTAGTCCGTGTTGGTAACCCGGCGTTAGACTTCTTGTGTAGTTCTGCGTTCTCTGCCTGTTTGCACCCGTTGCAGGAGCAGGTCTCGTTACTTTGTTAGTCTAATTAGTAGCTTGTTGCTTTTGTTCCACAGTTTATTAGTTGATTACTAGCTTCGCTGCTTAGAAGATTTAGTTCAAAGTTTGATTGATACTTAGCGTTTCAACCAGTTTTGATTAACAGGCTTAGCACCCGTGTTTGCAGTTAATTAATGTAAGGAATTGGTAATTAGTCTCTATTGTTGTCAGGGGGCATTCGCCACATATAAGCAATCATAGTTGTGGATAGCGGCAGCTTTTCGCGGCAGCCTCACCTTCCAAGCCTCACCGAACGAAGACTCAGCGGACAAAGACAAAGGAGTCTACCTGCAGGAGTCAAGACTCAGCGGACAAAGACGTAGGAGTCTACCTGCAGGAGTCCACCGAGGGGGGCCAGCTAGGGAGTGCTCGCCGCAAGGTGAGTATCATAGTTTTGTATCTCCCTGTTCTACTTCCTCTGCATCTAACACTACATGCTTCCTCCCTATCCCAGTCCATGTCTCCTCTTCTAGATTGCCTAGAAGGAGAGATTCTACCCACACCCGTAATCTGTCCAACCTCATCCACCCTCCTAGATCTCCCGGTGTTGACGTGGTGGTAGCAGGCGGACTATGGAACTGCCAGTCCGCTGTCCGGAAGGCTGATTTCATCTTGGCCCAGGCCTCACTACTCTCCCTGCAGTTCCTGGCGCTTGCGGAGACCTGGATCACTCCGCAAAACACGGCCACCCCTGCTGCTCTCTCTGCCGCCTACACCTTCTCCCACACTCCACGACCCTCAGGTAGAGGTGGAGGGACAGGTATACTCATTTCCCCCCTGTGGAGATTTGGTATTGTTCCTCTTCCTCACTTCTCCCCCTCCTCCTTTGAATTTCATGCTGTCACTGTCACTGTTCCATGTAAACTGCACATCATTGTTCTTTATCGCCCTCCAGGTCCACTGGGGAGTTTCCTAGACGAGATGGATGCCCTACTCAGTACCTTCCCTGAGGATGGCACTCCGTCTTACTCCTCGGGACTTCAACCTGCAGCTAGAGTCCTCCCAGGCCTCTGCATTCCTCCCCCTGCTTCAGTCCTTTGACTTCACCATGGCTGAATCCCCATCCACCCACAAGGCCGGTAACCAACTGGACCTGGTCTTCACCAGGAACTGTGCCTCACCCAACATTACGGTATCGCCTCTACATGTGTCTGACCATTCCTTTCTGTCCTTCTCCTCCCCTCCCCTCTGTCCCTAAACCATCTTCACCTGCTCCCACTGTCCTTGTCCGTCGCAACCTCCGCTCTCTCTCACCCGCTGCCCTGTCAGCTACTGTCCTATCTTCCCTTCCCCCTACTGATGCCTTCTCTCAGCTACCTGCTGAAGTAGCATCATCCACCCTACTTTCCTCTCTCTCCTCTCTTTGACTTACTCTGTCCTCTATCCGCTAAACCCGCTCGTCTCCGCCCCCCCGGCCCCTGGCTAACCGATTCCATTCGGGCTAACCGACTGAAGCTGCGTGCGGCAGAAATGGAGAAAATCCAAATCCCCTGTAGCTCTGTCTGACTTCCACACACTCCTGGCTTCCTTCTCCGCTAACCTCTCCTCTGCTAAGTCTGCATTTTTCCTTTCTAAAATTCAATCTTCTGTTTCCAACCCGTAAACTCTATGCTATGTTTTCCTCTCTCCTCACCCTCCTCCTCCTCCCCCACCCCCTCCTCTATAACCGCCGATGACTTCTCATCCTTCTTTCGCCAGAAGGTTGAGGTCATTCGCAACTCCTTCCCCCCAACCTCTCCCTCTCCCATCCCGCTACCTAAACCTCCCACTCCTCTGTCCTCCTTCTCACCCCTCCCTGACTCGGACATCCTTCAACTTGTTCTCTCCCACCGTCCCACCACCTGCCCTCTTGATCCCATTCCTTCCCCCTCTTCGAGTCCATTGCTATGGACATCCTCCCTTTGTCTCTAATGTCATTAACTCCTCTCTTTCCTCTGGCTCTGTCCCCTCCTCCCTCAAATGCGCCCAGGTTGTCCCCTCCTCAAAAAACCCCTCTCTGAATCCTGCTGTCATCTCTAACTACCGACCTGTCTCTCTCCTCCTTTCCTCTCCAAAACGTTAGAGCGGGCTGTCTATAATCAACTGTCTGCTCATCTCTTACAGAACGACCTGCTTGATCCCAACCAATCTGGGTTCAGAGCCGGCCACTCCACAGAGACTGCTCTCCTTGCGGTCTCTGAGGCTCTTCACGTCGCTAAGTCCCGATCCCTTAGCTCCGTCCTCCTCCTCCTTGACCTGTCGGCGGCGTTCGACACCGTGGACCACCGGATCCTGCTCTCATCTCTCGTCGAGATGGGAATCTCTGGATCTGTGCTGACATGGTTTGAGTCCTACCTGGCTGACCGGTCCTACCAGGTGGCCTGGAGAGGATCCCTCTCCTCTCCCGCACCCTCTCTACCGGTGTCCCGCAGGGCTCCGGTGCTAGGCCCTGTCCTATTTTCTGTACACCAAGTCACTTGGCTCTGTTATTTCTGCTCATGGTTTTTCCTATCACTGTTATGCTGATGACACTCAACTGTTTCTCTCCTTCCCTCCATCTGATACCCAGGTCCCGGCACGGATCTCTGCATGCCTGGCTGACATCTCCGCATGGATGTCCACCCACCACCTGAAGCTGAACCTGGGAAGACAGAGCTGCTCTTCCTCCCAGCGAAGGGCTCCCCCGATGATTGATGCGTCATTACCGTGGAAGGCTCCATAGTGTCTCCATCCCAGTCTGCCAGGAGTCTCGGGGTAACCTTGGACAACCAGCTGTGCTTCTCGAGCCATATTGCAGCGATCTCCCGGACCTGCCGTTTCTCCTCCACAACATCCGGAGGATCAGACCGTTCTCACCCAAGAGGCCACTCAACTCCTGGTCCAGGCCCTGGTGATCTCACGTCTGACTACTGCAATTCCTTGCTGGCAGGCCTTCCGGCCTGTGCCATCAAGCCACTGCAACTAGTCCAGAACGCTGCTGCTCGCCTGGTGTTCAACCAGCCGAAGTTCACCCACGTCACCCCTCTACTCTCCTCTCTGCATTGGCTCCCCATCGCAGCACGCATCAGATTCAAGTCACTGGTGCTTGCTTTTCAAGCGGCCAGAGGTACTGCTCCCCCATACCTCCAGTCACTCATCACGCCCTACACCCCGTCCAGACCCCTCCGCTCCGCCTCCGCTGGCAGACTGACTGCCCCATCCCTCCGGGCGCCTGGCAGCCGCTCTCTCGCGGTCTCGCCTCTTCTCTGCCCTGGTCCTCGATGGTGGAACGACCTCCCTTGTCGGTCAGGACTGCGGAATCACTTCAATCTTCCGCAAGAGACTCAAAACCCACCTCTTCAGACTCCACTACCACTGAACACTGTCCATCTAGTCAATCTGTCATCACCACTGTTTACTTGTTCAAAAAAAAAAAAAAAAAAAAAAAAAAAAAAACCCACTAACCTTTTCTTTCCCAATGTTACAGGTATGATACGCAGATGCCTGCAATGATGTCTTTTGCCGTTTTACTGCACTGATCTTGTACGCCAACTTTGATTGTTCTCACCTTGTATTAATGCACATCTTGTAAGTCGCTCTGGATAAGAGCGTCTGCTAAATGCTTAAAATGTAAAATGTAAAATGTACTCTCCTCTCTGCACTGGCTCCCCATCGCAGCACGCATCAGATTCAAGTCACTGGTGCTTGCTTTTCAAGCGGCCAGAGGTACTGCTCCCCCATACCTCCAGTCACTCATCACGCCCTACACCCCGTCCAGACCTCTCCGCTCCGCCTCCGCTGGCAGACTGACTGCCCCATCCCTCCGGGCGCCTGGCACAGCGCTCCTCGCGGTCTCGCCTCTTCTCTGTCCTGGTCCCTCGTTGGTGGAACGACCTCCCGCAATTGGTCAGGACTGGAATCACTTCAATCTTCCGCAAGAGACTCAAAACCCACCTCTTCAGACTCCACTACCCCCTGATCTCTGTCCATCTAGCTAAATTGTCTTCACCACTGTCTACTTGTTCAACACTATACTCTTTATTAAAATAAAAATTTAAAAAAAAAAATACATTAAATTTTTTTAAATGTAAAATACCTTTTCCTTCCCGGTGTTACAGGTATGGTACGCAGATGCCTGCAATTATGTCTATTGCTGTATTCCTGCACTGATCTCGTGCGCTAACTGTGATTGTTCCTACCATGTATTGATGCACATCTTGTAAGTCGCTCTGGATAAGAGCGTCTGCTAAATGCTTAAAATGTAAAATGTAAAAATGTTCTTAGTCCATATTTGAATGCTGTCTGGACTGAATGGACAGACTGGCTGAAAGGATGCAATATGTGTGTATGAGGCTGCTAGCTTAGCAAATGCATAATAATATCATAATAGTTTGTGAACAATAATTCAGTGGTCTGGGGCGAGGTATTGTAGCCAGTGAAGCACAATCATGGACCTGCTAGTAGGAACTGCCCGCAAAATTGAGAACAGGCCATTCAGCCCATCTAGGCTCATCATGTCCCAATCTAAAGAGTATCCAGTACTGCATCTAGCCTGGACTTGAATACCCCAAGTGTTTCTGCCTCAACTACCTGATCTGGTAAGCTGTTCCAGACATTGACAACTGTCTGTGTAAAAAAAAACATCTGTGCGAAATTAGCCTTTAACTAATTTCCACCTGTGGCCTAAAGTTCTGCTAACTGAATTTATCTTTAAAATATTTGTCAGTTCACTTTGTTAATCCCTTTTAGGAATCCCTCAATAAAATCCCCCCCAAAATCTGTGTTTGCTAAACTTGAATAGATTGAGTGCCTCAAGTCTATCCTCACAACTCTTACCTTTCATACCAGCTACCAATTTAGTTGCCCTTCTTTGCACTTTTTCAAGCAGACTGTCCACTCCATTCCCTGCGTCCTGCTGTTCTGTCCGACTCCAGGTTGTGTCACACAGCTGGTGACAAACACCTACACATTTTTTTCCTCCCATAAAATACTCTTGTCTTATATTTTTATTTCCCACATGCATAACCTTACATTTAGTAATATTTTATGTCATCTACCATGTTTCTGCCCATTCTTGGATTTTGTTTAAATCATCTTGGATTACCTTAGCTGATTCCAAACTGTTTGCTAAACCCCCAAGTTTTGTATCATCTGCAAATGTAACTATTTTGCTACTAACATGCCTATCAATACCATTTATGTAAATAGGATTCAAGGCAGGGTGATCTAGGAGAATAGCTGCTTTGGTGAAGTCTAGAAGTCCCAAAATATGACAGATTGTTGATAATGTGGGCATCTTGATCACCATAAAGGTCTAACGAGCAAAAGTAGTGACCCTGTTTTGTTACAAGAGCAAACCAAATCTCCAAAGTTTTATATGTGCTACGTGTTGCCAACAACAGCAAATATGTCATTTCCCAGGTCTACAAGACATGTGAGTATGTGTCACATAGTAAAGTGTTGTATCCTCTCTGTTACGATCAGCTGTTCCAGCCAGAGGATCTCCCTCCCTCAGCTGCCTGTTTTCCACCATTGAGCCTTGCTGGGAGCATGTGATCACTTGTTGCAGTTGGAGTTGTTGACAACTTGAACTATGTCCGACCTCGACTGATCACGCTCCCTGAGCTGAGGGATTTAAAGGTCTGCATCCCTGCACAGCGAGAGATGCGGTTTTTGGAAGAAGCTTTTTTTTGTGGCACACCATCTTTTGAGTGTTTTTGTAAAACAACATTTTTGTGTAGAGCTTCATTTGTGTGCTGCTTGTGTAGAGCTTTTGTTTTGTTATTTCTGTACTGTCGTTTTCAGCACCTTTGGTAGGTAGGGCAAGCACAGAGTAGGTTAGCTGGCTTTTCAGAAGATCCATCCATTTTGCTTTCCCCCCCGGGAGTTAGGGTAGAATTTTCCTTTTTGAGATTACGTTAGCTAGCTGTTTTGTTTTTGTTCTTATTATTTTTATGATTTGTGTAAGTATGTCTTTTTATTAAGTGAGATAAATAAACTGTAATTTTTATATCCTTGACTGGTGGTATTTTGTTGCCGCGTCCCGGTTCAACATCCGGTGCGCCGTAGGAAGGTCGCACTGACAATGGCTCCGCATTCAACTCGTAGTTTTGTGTTTATTATCATTTGTATTGTTCATATTTTTGTATGTACTGCACTGTCGCTCATACAGTATGATCGACAAGCACTTTTGGAAGTTTGTTCGTCACTGGACACGGACACTGACTTTTTCTCAACTTACCGAAGTACGTGCTGTGATTCCTTTGTCCTGCCGCCGTTGTGTTTACTAACACGCCGACGGAGAAGAAAGAGAAGAGGCAAACGTGCCGGTATCCTATGCAGATCTCGGACGAGATTCTGCAATCCGCCACTACCGAGTATTTTACTGGCAAATAATAAAATGGACGAACTACACGCACGGATTAACTTTCAGCGGGACATTGTGAACTGCTGCGTGTTGGTGTTTACTGAAACCTGGCTACACCCTGCGGTACCTGACTTGGCTGTTACTCCGGCTGGATTTTCCATCTACAGGCAGGACAAAACTACGTCAGGTAAACGCAGAGGCGGTGGGGTCTGCATTATGGTTAACTCTCGCTAATATAACTCTGGGGTTCGGATATAGCAGTAATTACAAAACACTGCTCACCAGCCCTGGAGCTCTTGGCTATAAAAGTCTGTCCCTTCTACCCTCCCCGGGAATTCAGCTCCGCTATAATCACAGCAGTCTACATACCCCCGCAGGCGGATAAAACGCGTGCGCTGGAGGACCTTTACGGAGTAATTAATGGACTAGAGAACACTCATCCTGAGGCAGCTTCTATTGTTGTTGGCGACTTCAATAGGGCTAATATGAGGAAAGTTTCGCCTAAATATCACCAGCATATACATTTTCCTACCCGTGGTGATCAGACTCTTGACCATTGTTATTCTCAACTATGGGACAGCTATAAACCCCTCCCCCGCCCTGCTTTTGGTAAGGCGGATCACACCTCCATTCTTCTCCTCCCAACCTACAGACAACGTCTGAAACAGGAAAAAACGGTTTTTCGGACAGTTCAACACTGGAGTGAGGAATCTATTGCCACTCTCCAGGACTGTTTTGAAACCACAGACTGGCAGATGTTCTGTGTTGCAGCTGAGGGGGACATTGAATACACAGACTCTGTCTCAGCCTACATCTCCAAGTGCATTGATGACGCCATCCCGAGAGTCAATGTTAGGATTTTCCCCAACCAAAAGCCCTGGGTTAATGGTGATGTCCGGGCTAAGCTCAGAGCACGGCATAGCTCTGGGGATCTGGAGGCCTTGAGGAAGTCCAGATATGACCTACGGAAAGCCATCAGGAATGCCAAAAGAGCCTACAGGGACAAGTTAGAGGTTAACTACCACAGTTCCGACCCCAGACGCATGTGGTGTGGACTGCGCTCCATCACTGACTATAAAAGGAGAAATAGCAGTGATGCCCAGCCTGCCGCCTCTCTTCCTGACGAGCTCAACACCTTTTACGCGCGGTTTGAGGCGAGCAACGTCTTCCCTATTGCAAGCCCAGCTGAGGACCAGGACGACTGCACTCTGTCCCTATCTACGGCTGACGTGAGGAGAGCTTTTAAAAGAGTAAACCCTCGGAAGTCACCAGGGCCAGATGGCATTCCAGGCCGTGTCCTCAGAGCGTGCGCCACCAGCTAGCGAAGGTATTTACCTCTATATTCAATCTCCCTGAACCAGTCTGCAGTCCCCACCTGTTTCAAACAGACAACCATTGTCCCCGTACCAAAGAAACATCCCATCATCTGCCTGAATGACTACCGCCCTGTTGCACTCACCTCTATCATCATGAAGTGCTTCGAGCGGCTAGTCAGAATCCACATCTGCTCCTCCCTTCCTGACACCTTGGACCCCCTTCAATTTGCATACCGTCCCAATAGATCTACGGACGACGCCATCTCCCTGACAATGCACACCGCCCTCTCCCACCTGGATAAGGGTAACACATATGTGAGGATGCTGTTTATAGATTACAGCTCAGCATTCAACACAATTGTGCCTGCTAAGCTCGTTCCCAAGCTCAGGATCTGGGTCTTAACACCTCCCTCTGCAATTGATCCTGGACTTCCTGACGGGCAGACCCCAGGTGGTGAGAATGGGTAACCTCTCCTCCTCTGCACTGACCCTGAGCACAGGAGCCCCTCAGGGCTGTGTACTCAGTCCCCTCCTGTATGCCCTGTTCACACATGATTGTGTGGCCATGCGCAGCTACAATATCATCCTTAAGTTTGCAGATGACACCACCATCCTGGGTCTCATCTCCAACAACGATGAGACCGCCTACAGAGAGGAGGTCAGCGTCTTGGCAACATGGTGCCAGGACAACAACCTCTCTCTCAATGTCTGCAAGACTAGGGAGATGATAGTGGACTTCAGGAAGCGACAGGGGGGAGGGGGTCACGCCCCCATTCACATCGATGGAGCTGAAGTGGAGAGAGTCTCCTGCTTCAAGTTCCTCAGTGTGTTCATCAATGATGACCTCTCCTGGTCCAAGCCCGGACACGGCAGTAAAAACTGCCAAAAGCGCCTATACTTCCTGGAGGAGACTCAAGAAGTTTGGCATGTCTGTCAAAACTCTAACCAATTTCAACAGGTGCACTATTGAGAGCATTCTCACTTGCTGCATTACTACCTGGTACGGCAGCTGATCCTCCAAAGGGTGGTGAAGACAGCGGAGCGCATCATTGGCTGCCACCTCCCCTCCGCGCAAGGCATCTACCACACACGATGCCTTAGGAAACCACGGAAAATCACAAAAGACTACAGCCACCCAGGCTATGGACTGTTCTCGTTGCTGCCGTCTGGTAGACGTTATCGAGCATCCGGGCACGGACTACCAGACTCACTAACAGTTTTTTCCCCAGGCCATCAGGCTTCTCAACCAGCAACACTAATCTCAGTGTTCACATTGATCACATCATCACCCCAATGTGTACTCTAATCTAATCACCTCAATTTTAATGCACATATCCATTGGCACTTCTTCACTTTATATTTACATATTTAAAATACTCTTATTCTTACCGTCTATATTCCCTTTTCTACTGGTTCTGGAACTGCTACAAATGTTTAATGTTTACTGTTTTTCTGTTTTGTATATTTATGTATACTTCTGCTATTGGTTAATACTTAGTTGTTGCTTGCCATGTCCCAAGAATTTCATTGTTCAGAATGACCTTGTGTTATACTGTGCACTTGATAAATAAAACACTTTGACTTTGACTTTGACTTTGGTTCACTACCCGGCTACTGGATTGCGGGTGGTTTTATTAGGGGTCTTAACACTCGCGATGATAAATCTTGGCTACAAAATAAGCCCACACCCGTCATTCTCTTATAAGTATTGGCCAAACAGACCCCCCTGAATGGCAACCAGCACCACCAGTAATATGATCATGTGGCATGATCCAGGGGTATAATTGATACTACTTCCTCCATACTATGCTAAAATGTGTCTATGGTTCTAGCCAATGGGTTATCCTTTACAACGTGTGGTGTCCCCAGGGATTGGGCGACACACACGGACCTTGCAGAGGGCGTAGGCAGGTTTAAGAACGCAGAGGAGGCAATATTCAAAACAAAATGATAATTTATTAAACTAATACTTAGCACAAAACAAAGGGTGGGGTCTTCGGGGGAATACAAACACATAAAGTCCGCAATCCTTAGCTCGTTGTCAATGTCCAAAATCCAGTCCACAAATCCAGTTCAGTTCCGTAATCCAGTCCGTAGTCGATATCCAAAGGGGGTCCTCAAAACAATCCGATTTCATACACAAAAAAACATTCCAACACTCTTTACAAATCCTGGCTGGTCAAAAAAGACTTCACAGGTTCTCTACTTACAAACACACTCAGCAACTCCTTCCCAAACACGTTCCTACTCCTCTCAACGTGTGTCACAGGATCAGCCCTTTAAATAGGCCTCAAAATGGCTTTCGGCTTAGGTGTGACTGTGGCCTGCTGGGAAATGTAGTGTTCTCGGGCTCCCATGTGTTGGAGGCCAGGCAGCCACAAACGATATAAGGTTTCCATTGGTTTTTCATTTACCATCATGAATGTGCTATGTGTACATCGTGATGCTAATGAAGATGCACGCGATTGAAGAGAGTGCACAGATTTCAGAGTTTTGGAAAACTTTTTATACTTTTCTTTTATTTGGATGTATTATTTGGTTTTACAATACCAAAAGCCCCAAAGAAGACCCGTTTCGACGACCAGGATTCCGTTGACAAGCCAGTAGCTAATCCCATCTGTATCTAGCTGTTAGCCGGCTCTGCCACCAGAAGACACCTATCAAGTTCATGTCCAGTGATGGAGACTGCTTTAATGACTGGCACAACCAAAATAACCTATAGCTTTTCCTGTGTTGCCTGACTAAAGAACACTAACTGATACAGTTTTGTTCAATGAGGGCAGAGAATTGCCTGAACAATTTTATTATATTATTTATATATTACATATTATGATTATAATTGTTTTATTTATATTGGTGCAATATAAATTGGTCACACTACAACATGTTGTACTGTGAGTCTCAGTGTCACAGAAGTGAATTGTGCCACTTGGAGACATTGGGAGACACTTTGAGCTATCACATTAGTATCTGTTTTGTGAGCAAAATAACGATCCATAATGGTTTGGGTGCTAGAAACAGGTTTTATTGTCATCAAAACAATCCTATCCAAATAGGCATGAATGCACAAAATACGGGGTGACGATTAAGGGGTTAAACTGACAGTCCCTGGGTCAGTACGGTCCCCCTTCTTATATATTGGAATTATACTACCATGCTTCCAGTTATCTAGTATTCCTCCAGTGTTTTTACCCTAGGGGAGCTTTATCTGATTCTCATCATGGCACTGTCCTTTTTAAAATGGTAAACAGGATACAGTCTCCAAGCCTCCTTTATGAAGTCAGAGCATCTTGCAGGTCAAAAATTCTAATTGTGTATGGATTGCATGTATTGTAGGCAAAATAAATAAATAAAACACCATTTATGGAACACCAATGGTACTTGGACTGTTACGCGGAATGTGTTAAAAATATATTTTTTGAGAACAAGAAATAGATTTCTGACATTTAAGTCTACCCATTGTTTTGGATACTGTGTCAGTAGTGTTGTATCTCCACTCTCACAGTGTGACAGCTGCATTACCTTGTAGGTTATTTTTGGCTGCAGTGCTAGGGTGATCAGATTCAAACAGTCCAAATGCAGGACAAGCAGGATGAATTTATGGAACACTTCAAAGCAATATAAAAAAATATCAAAGGTATTGCTGATGATATTGTTGAGTGAGCGGGGGGTTGCTACTGATGATATTGTTGAGCCGTTTGGTGGCGGATCACATCTGTGTATTTATAACCCTAAAAGTTTAAATTTGTAAATTCAATATGCAGTAATAATCAAAATAATGAAGAGAGAGAAATCTGAGACAATGTTTATTGACATGGGGGTGATAATATTCTTGAGCCGGGGTAATGGATATCTCATCTCATCTCATCTCATTGTCTAAGCCGCTTATTCCTGGTCAGGGTCGCGGGGGGGCTGGAGCCTATCCCAGCATGCATAGGGGCGAGAGGCAGGAATAAACCCTGGACAGGTCGCCAATCCATCGCAGGGCACACACACACCATTCACTCACAAACTCATACCTCCGGGCAATTTAGACTCTCCAATTAGGCTAACGTGCATGTCTTTGGACTGTGGGAGGAAACCGGAGTACCCGGAGGAAACCCACGCAGACACGGGGAGAACATGCAAACTCCACACAGAAAGGCCCCCGGCCTGGATTCGAACCCGACACCTTCTTGCTGTGAGGCGACAGTGCTATCCACTGCACCACTGTGCCGCCCGGTAATGGATATGATTTTATTAAATAATATTTGTTCCATTATTATTTTATTAAAACGTCCATAATTCCGTCCACCAAAGCCCTTTTCTTAGTAGGAAACTGATACGCATGCATATTAGTTTTATTTAGTAATGCCGCATGATACGCCATCCAATTATGTCCTTCAATTTATTGTAGTGAACTTAAGTCCCATAACTTGCTCTTCACAAGCCATGGTGCTTGCACTTCATCAGACATTACAAAATTGTCAGTTCTCTACGCCACTGGTATTAAAGGGAAAAAAGCTGATGATCTGGTACGGCATAATGAAACCAAACCCATACCACACTCACAGATTTATTCTTCAAAACCAACCTCTTTAAAACTATGTTACAGGTGTGCTACCGTTTCCTGTCACGAAACTACCAGAATGCTTTCAGACACGCCTTAACGCACCACCATCTGTGCATTGCCCTTTGACAACTAAACTAGAGCCCAGAGAGTGACATACTGAGTCACTGTTTATATCACCCAGAAGAAATGTTAATGTATGTTTATGTCCAGTGTCAAAGTGATGCTTATGCAGGCATTATGCACAATTTCTTCAAAGAAAGATGTTTTTTCCCAAGCACACCCTTGGAAATGTCCCTAGTTTCCAGGGGAGCACAAGCATCTCTCTTTGAGATCCAGTACTGATGGTGGCCTTCCTCTGGGCCCAAACCATTGACCCCCAACTCCCACAGCATTGGCTTTTCACTCCACAAACCACAGAGAGGTTTGTGTCCAAAATCAATTCCAGTTTTCATCCCTGCCAACAACTGTTCCATTAAACACCAGCCACAACACTTTACCCTCAAAACATTGTTCCTGCATTGATCTGACACTATGGTTGAAGCACCATTTATTAGTGCAAAAAGTTCACATTTTTGGGTCCTGTAGTAACAATCAATATTAAAGTTCAGTCTTGCCCAGGACATAAAATGTCATGTACTCGAGTATTATTTTTTGAACTAATAGGTTTTGGCTTTCTTGAATTACTTATTCATGCCCTATTGAAAGAACTTCATTAATAGCTCTTATTCCAACATATAGAGCATGCAAACAAGACGGGACTCAGTGGTAGAGTATGACTAGAGGGTCAGTGCATGCTTAGTATGAGTGAACAGATGCTGCTGGAAGTTGAGTTTGCTTAATTTAAAGACTATGAGAGCTAAAGTGAAAAGATACAGCAACTTCCCCCATGCATAAAACTGTAAATTTCAAGCACATCCTACTCAAGTTGAAAACTAACACATTTTAGCCATTTTTTCCAGGCAGATCGCACACTTCTATTTCTACGCCAGGCACTGCATACCCTCGCACTCGAGCGCATACATTAAAATACATCTCAGGCTTTGGGTTTCTCTGCGGGATTCATGAAATATTCGAGAGTGCTGATTCCCTCGTGATGTTAAATTATTCGGTTAATTTATCCTAAAATTGCTCAGTGGTTGGTCCCGTGTCCAGGGCTCGGCAAGGGTTACGGCGTATGCTACAGGTCACTGCGTAGCGGGGGAATGGGCATGTGGCACTCTTTCATCAATGCTCATAGGGGTCATAGTGCAACAGCATTCAGCGGCGTCTTTCCTCTTCACAAGTTTGTCACTTTATTTTTAAACAATTTTCCTCACGTTTTTTTTTTGGGGGGTTTATTTTTTTAAATTTTTTTAAAGCTTCAGGGGTGATTCTGTGAGAAAATATGAACTCAGGAAAAGCATTTGGTTGGACATTTCGGACCCTGCAATGGGCAGCTGGCACATGGGCACATGGGGGGAGGAAAGCCGGAAAGAAATGGGCTCCTGTTTATCCCAGCGAAACAGACAGAACCCCAGATGTCCGCCTGGAAGAGGGTGTGAGGTTTCGAGGGAGTCGTGACATGCGTAGAGCGGACGTAGTACAGCCCAGTACACCCCTCAGCATCTGCTGCCTTATGCTATCTGCTGAGAGAGAGACGTTAAAAACAAGACCCCCATTCAGCACTGAGTGAGGCTGCAGAGCTCCCAAACTTGTGTGGAGCAATCACATTTTAAGGGATCTTCTGATCAGAACGAATTTGTCATTTGTCATTTGATTTGTTCAAAGGAGTCAGTTATTTGATGACTCACATTAGCTCCGCCGATTAAAGGGTACATGAAGCCTCATTCCTCCCTCACTGATTTTCAGTATGGCTTATACCCCCTGCAATCACATCATAGTGCACTAAAACTATCCAGTAAAACAATATATAATATCTTCCAACTGAAATCCTGTTGGTTAGATAAGAGAGCAGAGTGCAGTTGTTGGGGATTGGACTGGAAATGTACTGCTGTTGTGCCCTTAAATGATGCATCAATTTCTCCAGTAAATTATTTTTTTATTATTTTTTTCCCCATGGGATTACAGGCTTGCAAGGAAACTGGGATGTCACTCCCGGATAAAGGTGTCTGTAAGCCAATAAATAATTCAATGAAAATGTCATGAGAATGAGAATGAGAAAGGAGTTTTTCATCAACAACAAGAGAAGTCTGTAGAATCAGAAAATTGGGGGACGTTTTTGCGAGTGTCTTGGTGCACGTGACTGAGCGGTTCGGCACTGGAATGACATCCCCGTGGGGAGGGATTGACTCCATTTGTGAGCCATTTTCACAGCAGTGTGACTCATTGAGTCATACGCGTGATGAGTTCCTCCTAGCACTGTCTTTGTGACCCCAATTTCACCACATGGACATATCAAGCCTTCATGTGAAAAGATAACTACCATTAAATATACAGCATATATACAGTGCGGGTAGACAACATGGAAATACCAGACAATATGTTAATATTTATGAACTAATAAACACTTCGGCCACTAGTTCAGAACAAGAGCATGATCACATATTAAATATTGGGCGGGACATAACGAAAGGGAATGTTTTATATCTACAAATTATTGTGACTGTTTGCCCCCCTCCTGTCCCCCGTCCCCATCCCACCCCACTCGTTATGCCTATGCTTCAGAACAGCTTCAATCCTTCTTGGAATGTTGTTACACAAGTTTTGAATGCCTCCTAGTGAGATATATTAGATTAGATTAGATATCTTTATTGTCTGTTTTCACAGAAATGTACTTTTATACAAAAGTGTTTTATGGTAACAAAAAAGAAGACATACACATTAAACACTATACAAGGTGCATACCCACACAGTATACAAGGTACATGCAGTACACCATGTACAATACACTATAAACATCAAAAGTAAAAAAACTAAACAACAAAAAAACTAAGCACAACTCACATCCTAAAGACCTACATTACTGCGTTAAGTCCCTTCCTCTTATCCAACTGTCCACCCCCTGCCTGTTTAGAAGGCCAATGGAGTATGGCACAAAAGAGTTTTTGAATTTGTTCGGCTTGCACTGCGCGACTCTGAACCGCCTGCCTGATGGCAGCTCAAACTCTGCGTGCAGGCGTGGGAGGGTCCATCGTGATCTTTTCAGCCATGCGCAGGAGTTTTGTGGCATGGCTGTCTTGGAATCCTTGATCTGCTGATTTGGCCTTAGAGGCCCTTTTCAGCAGGCTTGTTACCCTGGCTTTTGTCTGAACAGTCACACTGTTGTACCACACAGTGCTGCAGTACAGTAAAACACTCTGTATGGTAGAGCAGTAGAAGAGTTGCAATATTTCCTAGTTGGCCCCAAAGGATCTCAGTCTCCTCAAAAAGTACATACACTGCTGTACATTGGCGCACACAAAGTCCACGTGGACTCCGGTAGTTCTCCCAGGTATTTGTAGGATTCCACCTGCTGGATGGTTCTATTGTGGATGGTGGTCCTACCTCCCTGGGATCAATGATCACCTCCTCAGTTTTTGTCACATTTAGGGCCAGTGAGTTCCTGCCACACCATTGCACCAGTCTACCTCCAGGTGCACAGGGATGTCGTTGTTGTCATTCATCAGTGCTGACGGTGTCATCTGAGAACTCCTCAGTCATTTTGTCACATTTAGGGCCAGTGAGTTGCTGTCACACCATTGCACCAGTGTGTTTACGCTGTCCAGGCACCCCTGAGGTGCTCCTATGCTGGTGGTCGCAGGGGAGAAGTAGGTGTTTTTGACCCTTACCAACTGAGTTGTATTTGTTAGGAAGGAGTGGTACCAGTGAATGATGTGTGGGTTAATGTTCAGCCACTGCATTTTGAAAAAAGCAATACATGTGGTTTAATAGTGTTGAATGCAGAAGAAAAGTCAATGAAGAGGGCTCTGGCAGAGGTCTTTGGTCGGTCCAGATGTTTGAGAATCATGTGGGAGAGTTTGGCTACGGTATCCTTCCATTTCTATAGGCAAACTGGTACGGGTCTAGTTTTTCCTCCACAGATAGCAGGAGGTGTTGGACTACAAGTCTTTCCTGGGATTTCATGAATACCGATGTAAGGGCTACAGACCTGTAGTCATTGTGTTTTTTGGGACATTACATTTTTGGGATGGGTATGATATGAGAAGTTTTCCAAACCTTTGGTAGTGTGAGAATCCAGTGATAATTGAAAGATGGGTTGCCAGGCCGGGCCAGCTCCTCTGCAAGGGTCTTCAGAAGATGTGGTGTAACATTGTCGGGCCCGCTGGTTTTCTGTGGGTTCAAACATTTGAACACTTTTGTCACCTGCTCAGCTATGATATTAATCTTGTCTGCATCTGGGGTTGGAATGGTGTCTAGCACCACTGCGCAGTCATGTGAGTGGTCATCAGTGTCAAATATCATATAAAAAGAGTTACATTCATTACAGAAGGTGTGTTCATCCTCCACCTGAAGGGGTTTATGGGGGCTGCCATACCAGCCATGCTAGTTTTGGGTTGGATGAACTAAAGGCCCCCTCTAGCTGTTCTCCCTCTCCTGCCTGTTTGCCCTCTCGTATCATGATATTCAGTTGTTTCTGAATCCTATTCACCTCTCCCCTGTCCTTGTTTTTAAATGCAATGTCCTTTTCCTTTAAGACCTTTTTAATGTCATGTAGGGCTTGGTGTTTGGGTACACCTTAACTTCTTTGGTGGATATGACTCCTTCCATGCATAAATTAATGTAATCAGTGATGACTGTGACTGTGTTATCAAGGCTCTCCTCTTGGACAACCTCCCAATCCGGGCAGACGTAGCTACCTTTCAGTGTCTCTCTGCCCTCGTCTGACCACACCCTGACTGTCTTTTTCACTGGTCTACTGCTCTTAAGCTTGGTTTTGTTGACTGGGATGAGGTAGACAGCATTGTGATCAGAGTTGCATATTGGTGGCTCAGGAGGCATATGACTTTTTTATATTGACATAGCACTTGTCCAGAGTATTGTTCAGCCTAGTGCTGCATTTAACCACTTGATCAAAACCTGGCATTGTCCTCTCAAGGCTACACTGGTTCAGGTCTCCTAGGATTATGACTGGTGCTTCAGGATGCTGCTGTTGACATGCTGAGACGGGTACGTGAGGGTTTGACCTGAAATGCACGACTCAGAAACAATGACATAAAATAAAGACCCGCAAGGGCTTTATTAGAGGAATGTTCAGGAGACGTAGTCAAAACAAAAGCAAAGTCCGATAACCAAAAAATCAAGCCAATAACCAAAGTACAGTACCGAGGGAGAAGGCAGTCTCGAACTCGGTAAACCATGCAAAATCCAAAACAAACCAGAGTAGCTGTCAGCGGGGCAGAGGTACAGGAGGATGGCAGGCAGGCTCGTAGTCAAGGACGGTGCAAGAGTCAAGACCGAAGTCCGCTCCGCGGGGCAAAGGCACAAAAAAGACAGCAGGCAAAAACTTGTGGTCTAAACAGGCAGTGGTAACAAAACGGCAGGCAGTAACAATGGTCAGAAAACAGGCTTGGATCGTAACAAAGAAATCAGACTTGGAAAACGCTCAAAAGTGCTATAGAAATATAGGCAACAATTTCACAAGGACGTGACAAAAACACTGAGCTATATGGAGGTGTAGACAGGTGCAGACACTTAGCTTGAGAACAGAGCGAAACAGGATAAGATAATTAGTCGTTGTTAGTAATTATCCTATCCTGACCTAGCGTTAGTAGATTAGTAAATTGACATGAACTAGAAACGAAAGGAAACATGAAGACACATGGTTAGCGAGTTAGTAATGAGTAAATCTCCAGCACGTCGGCAATTAGAGTTACTAAATTGCCAATCGTGCTAGCAGAAACAATAAGCCTATCTAATCGTTAGTAAATTAGTAATCAGACAAAATACACAAATACAAAAATTAATTCACCCACGTGCACAGATTCAGTTCACACTTCTGATAGCTGAAGACTACTTAAGACTGCAAAAAGTTGTTGAAATTATGTTGCTCAAAGCTAGCCCTCCAAATGCACTGGTGCCACTGGGGATGTGGGCTGACACATTCACTACGGCAGAGATTGCACATTCAGTGCTCATGGCTTTTTCAGTTCATTTGGTTTGTGTGTGTGTTTGGGCATGTGGGTATATATGTGCAGTGTCCCTCCCTTGCTCAAATTTGCTCAGCCTGCAGAATCTGTACTCAAGTAAATGTAACGTTAATTCATGGAAAGTTAACTCGAGTAGAAGAGAAAGTAGCCGTCCTACATAATTACTTGACTAAGAGTAAAAAAGTATTTGGTCCAAAAACTACTCAAGTACAAGTTACACATTATATTTGGAGCAGGTAATTATGTAAAATGTAAAAACATGTAATAATTATATGCTGCATATAACTAAAAATAAAGTACCAGGCCCAAGAAAGTTCAGTAGTTACTTTTTGTGCACAAATAAAACTAGCTATGACTTATAACAATATTATGCTAATGCTATATTGATGTACAGAATATTTAAACGTGCCAGCCCCCTTCCATTGTAATATTAAAATATATTTGATCCAGAGGCGTAGCGTGGGGGGTGCCACCGGTGCGGTTGCACTGGGCGCAAAATTCCGAGGGGCGCAAAATTTCAGAAGAAGACCAAAAAACACAGTTAGGGCAGCGGACCCCAACCTTTTTTGCACCACGGACCGGTTTCATGCACCGGGTGTAAAATTCCGAGGGGCGCAATTTTATTTTTCCCATGCACCCCCCCCCCCGGTCCGCGAAATAAATGAACTGGTCTCAGCTTTTTTTTGCGTGTACCACCCCGGTCCGCCGATTCGTGGAAAAATGGTCTTGCATGAAACCGGTCCATGGTGCAAAAAAGGTTGGGGACCGCTGCCCTAACTGGTGGAAGGGAGTGCTAACGGTTCACGGATTACCGTTACGTGCCTCGCCCCGGGCCCTGGCAACCCACGCTACGCCACTGCTCACACTGCACTGCCGGTGGCCACATTTTCACCCCTAAATATTAGTCTACTGCTCTCCCTGCACTGAACGAATTACTGCCAAAACAGAGACACCAAGTCGATAAAAATACTATACACCGAGGTGGTTCCGAACAGTCAGGTGCAGAAATGTCTAAATGGAACCAACACCCCTCTAAAAGCTAACTAGAAAACTTTCGGTCTGGTTGCCTGTAGCAAGAGAGCTAGTAGCAGCCAATCGAAATGGCTATACGCTCAACGCTTGAAATTTAAACAATTACATTTAAGCCAACAAAGGCTAGTTAGCTATAGTATATTTCCCTGCTCTTGGATTTGCTCCTGAGAGGGCGAAAAACCACAAAAAACCTCACGTCTGCTGGGTGTAATGCCGAATCGGTAACTTTTTAACAAGCTTTCCAAAGCTAGACGGGGAAAAATGGAAAATTCCCTCTGTCCCCTAACGGCGACAAACGTTTACTTTAACCCCCTGAGGTCGACGGGAGCGGCGCCGCTCCCAGCAGCAATAAAAGTATATTACTATTTCTAACTTCGCGATATTTTATCATACACACGCGACAAAAACATTGACAGAAACCTTAGAATCGCGACTTTCCGATTTGAGCACTGGCAAATCAAATGGGATTTTTTAATTAGGTTAATTAGACCAAAAAGTAAACCTTGCCTTTTACTCTCTTTTTTACCTGGTAGTAACGTCCCCCTTCTATTGACATGGTAACTAGGTGCGAGTTTCGGGGAGGTGTGGGGAGGGGCGTGGGGCCATGTGTGAAAACGCCGGCGTAAACACATAAACTGTCCCGACAATTTGAAGCAAGATTTTATACAGACATACAATTTTATTCAAGATGGAAAGGTTTTCTGCGCTGCAGTGTTTGAGAGTATTGATGAAAGCGACGAAGACAATAACTGACGAAGAGTAAGTAACTATATTTGATTTGCCATGTTATCAAATACTCGTATATATATTCAATATATGAATTCCGCGTCTTGTGACTACATATTCCGCGTGTTGCAACGTAACAAATTGCAATATGCACACAAGATCTATGGAAGAATACTTTTCAAACAGCCTACAATGTTATTTATTTCGCTTGTTTTCAAATACTCGTGAAAATATATAATATACACTCTTGTGACGCCAAACATATTCCGCGTGTTAGTAACTTAATCTAAATCCCTAACGTTAGTAGATTAGTTGGTTAGTACTATACACATCTACCTAATATATACAAAGTGCAATCTAGAAAGTAAGAAGGAAGAAAACGAGATAATAAGCGAAGGCGTAAAAAACCCGAAAAGTATAAACTCCGAAGTGCATGACAAGACAAGGAGTGGATCTCAAATAAACGGAACAAGGACAGACAGGGAGCAGAACGTGACAGAACAGGGAAAATGCAATACTGGATAAAGAATAATGAATAAGGACTGAATGAAAATAAACAAAGACCAAAAAACAACAGAACAGGAACTCAGAATATAACACTGATGGCCCAGTGAGATGGCCCATCTGACAGATCTTAGAGGTGTGGACAATGAATAATGAATATTCAGGTGTTTAGCATTTAGCCCTCCCACAGCCTGAAATAAATGTGACCAGTTCTGATAAAAACAGGTTTTTAGCTATTTAGATCTCAGATGTGCTAAACTGTTTTCACACCCTTACATAACCAACACCCTGATGAACAAACGCACATTGGCAAAACAATTCGTCACTATAGTTTCGTGTGTGCTTTCACAACTTTTGTGACAGCAGAAAAATTTACTATTTTTAACTTGTGTGTTTGTAGATCTATTTACAAGCTGCATATGATACTGACCAAACTATTGATGGCATACAAATGTAGCTGTGATTGTCCTTCAAATAAAAATATCAAACACTTTGGAGTAAGTGTGTGTTAAATTGATGAAATTGAGATAAATATCAGACCATGCCAAAATCAAAAAACATCTAAAAGCTTAGCACGGACCTCAGAGGGTTAAGAGTAAATGAGTTGAAACCGTTACTACTGGCAGTTTGAAGTAAAGGATTTACTAAATAATTTCCCCCAAAACTTTAAAATAAATAAAATAGCAAATTGCATTCATTGATAAAAAACAAATACAGATTAATTTGACAATATATTATATCTGGACATAAATTTTTTTCACTATCCATTGAAATTGTATTCCATTGAAACTCATTTTAATAATTGAATATATATATTTTGCTGACTTAAAGAATGCATATACATTTTAAAAAATACACGCGTGTGGCATTATGGCACTTGTAACCGTGGTAACAAGTACAATTCCGAGGTATTGCATTGTGACATCATCAGTGGTATTGTTCTGTCACAGTATGCCTGTAGTGCAGTATAAGAACTCCTGGCCATAATGCAGAAACACATTAACTGATCTGCGCGAATAGAAGATGGAGAGACAGAGAGAACAAACTCACAACATGGCCAAAGCACCAGAGGACTCACGAGAACAGAGTCACAACATGGCCAGAGCACAAGAACAGAGGCAGAACATTCCTCAACAGCAGCAGGAAAACAGGAGCAAAGAGCAGGCAGCGACAACCTCCAAACTCCCAGGCTGCCAGCGGAAGGAGGGAGGAGGCACTTTGTCGCGACTGCGCAAGGAGCTGGCCGATGCCCAGGGGAAGCTGTCGGCGTACGAGACGCGGCTGGAAGTTACCAATCGCCGCGGCAGAGACCTGGTGAAGGAGAAGATGGACCTGCAGAAGGAGGTGGATGGCCTCAGAGACGAGCTGAGGGAGAGCGAGGACAGCTGGGTCTGGTTTGGACGACAATTCCACCGGCTGAAGAGAACCTCGGAGAGCAGGCATCGCGTGGACCGGGCTTGTTACAAGAGGCTGTACAACCTCGTGCCGAGGGTCCTGGGAATTATGGGGGGCTTTATGCAGCTGGAAGAATCCGCGGAGTCTTCGGAGTAGGGACGTCACAAACTGCACACTGCGGACAGACGGCAGACCGAGGAAATATCGATGCTGGAGTTGGAGGACGAAGAGGAGAATGCAAACTGCATTGGAGAATGCATAACCATTAATAAATCATATTATAGCTGCTGTGGATCTGCTATCGTTGTGCTGTTCTCCAAAATGACATACATTAAAGCACACATTACACTAACCAGCTGTTGAACTTCCTTTCCTGAGTGATCCATGAATATGTCACCCAAACGTAATATTAGAGAAGGTCCATGAGTCAGACGAATGACTCATGGTCCAGTGGTTACAACGTCCGACTCTGCCGACTCTGGCGAGACAGGGAATTGAACCCCGGTCTCCGTGGCCAGCGTCGGCTCTGGCCGGGAGTGCTAGCTATGACTTGAAAATGCCTACGTTATTGTACGCCTGCTAGATGGCCCCGGTGTCGCCAACTCGAAATCTGATTGGTTAAAGCAACAGTTTCATTGCCATTTATTTTAAGCTACAGGGGCCTGTACTGTTGATTCTGAAGGCCTCAAGGCAGATTTATTTGACCCTGGCAACACATGATGGCTGAAATATGATTGGATAAAAGCTCTAACATAAACATACACTACTGGAAGCAACGCAACCAAGAGAAAAGCTATGAAATGAAGAGAATAGACTATTGGGAATAATTTAATACATATTCATGGAAAAAATATTAAACGTAAGTCAGTGATTCTGATAGCGTTTAGGCCAGCAGAGAAGGCCTTGCTGGCCCTGGACGGCCCACCACTGGTACAAATATGCAAATACATGAAAGCCCACAACAGTAATTCACCTCAACCCTTGCTTCAATTGCACCCCGGATTAATTTATGAATAAATTAATCAAATTATTTTATAGATATACTCAAGCACACATACATCTTTTTTCCAGTAGGCTATATGTGGTCCCAGTGGAATTGAACCCACAACCTAAGCGTTGCCAACACCATGCTCTACCTACTGAGCCACACAGAACCATTCCAGTTGCTGGGCAACATACAGGTCACTGCCCAAATAAAGGAAACACCAACAAGTGTCTTAATTGGGCCTTGGGCCAGCAGCTTCAGTGTACCTTGGCATGGATTTCACAAGTATCTGGAACTCTTTTTGGAGGGATGCACCCTGTGGATGGGGGACATTGTCATCCTGGAAGAGACCACTCCCATCAGGACAGAAATGCTTCGCCATAGGATGCAGGTGATCACTCCAGACCATGCAAGGAAAATGCACAGAACCCTTCATTTACTGAAGTGTTTCCTTTGTTTCGGCAGTTACTTGTAGATGCTCTGATCTGTTTGAGGATGACAGAGAAGGACCCTGGCCACTGCCCAACCTGGTCCTTACATTACATTTGGTCAAACATCATTAGCAAGTGTTTTTGTATCACAACCATTCAAACGGTTGTTTGCTATGAGCCTCAGCTGTGCTCCCATTGTCATGGGTGATATTGTGAGAGAGTATCAGCCATCATAGGATAATCACCTACGCCAGGGTTATCAAATCTGGCCCAGGAATTCTAATCCGGTCCTGGTTTTCCTTTCTCTCGGGTAGTTAATTAATGCAACTGATTGGCCAGAATGTCTTCACACCTGACTCCCAGGTAAAGGAAGGGTGGAAAAAACAGCAGCGAGGAACCCTGATCTACGCAGCGCTGCTTTTAATTTCCGCTTATATCCAGAGGGTGGCGCTCTACATCTGCACAGAATGACAGCTTTCCAGGGGAACCCCCTCTTAGTGAGTTCTCCCCTTGCCCTGCAACCCAACAAAGAGGCCTGAAATAAGTTTGACCTTTAACCTTTGACCTTAGCTGTTTCCTGACCTTGAAATGGATATGGAATCACAGCCGTGAATGTCTCAGAGTGAAGTCTGAGCTGAAGGGGGCGTGCACAGATTATGGGAAATGGCCATTTCTGCAAAAACGCTGACACTTGCAGGTTTTGGTTGTTAACACTGAGGTCCCCTACTTTCTCATTGATTTTGATTGGCACAGAAATAGTAAGCACACCTGGAGGTAGATGGCGCTGCAGAAACTCAGAAAGAAATGTTTATATATGCCATTTAGCAGACGCTATTATCCAAAGCAACTTACAGTAGTGAGTGCATACATTTTTCAGTATGTGGTCCCAGTGGGAATTGAACCCACAACCTGAGTGTTGCCAACGCCATGCACTACCCACTGAGCCACACAGAACCACGCTCTACCTACTGAGCCACACAGAACCATGCTCTACCTACTGAGCCACACAGAACCGCGCTCTACCTACTGAGCCACACAGAACCACGCTCTACCTACTGAGCCACACAGAACCACGCTCTACCTACTGAGCCACACAAAACCACGCTCTACCTCCTGAGCCACACAGAACCACGCTCTACCTACTGAGACACACAGAACCACGCTCTACCTACTGAGACACACAGAACCACAACCACAAAATGCTCCTCGTTTGCTTCAAAACACATAACGTGGGGGGGGGGGGAGGGGATCAGGTTGGCTCACTCCACCATATATACTGGGGGATCAGGTTGGCTCACTCCGCCATATATACTGGGGGATCAGGTTGGCTCACTCCACCATATATACTGGGGGATCAGGTTGGCTCACTCCGCCATATATACTGGGGGATCAGGTTGGCTCACTCCGCCATATACTGGGGATCAGGTTGGCTCACTCCGCCATATATACTGGGGGATCAGGTTGGCTCACTCCACCATATATACTGGGGGATCAGGTTGGCTCACTCCACCATATATACTGGGGGATCAGGTTGGCTCACTCCGCCATATATACTGGGGGATCAGGTTGGCTCACTCCACCATATACAGTATACTGGGGGATCAGGTTGGCTCACTCCACCATATATACTGGGGGATCAGGTTGGCTCACTCCACCATATATACTATCTTAGACACATCAGACGCTCAGCTGTTATACGGTCCGTCCAGGAGGCTCCAGTTCATCACAGAAGTTTCCGGTGCTAATTGCAGTACAGAACATCCACTGGCACAGTATCTTCCTTGGTAGTGCCCCTTGATGAATTTTCAGGAGACGCAGTGGATGTGGACAACAGCGTCTCCGATTCAGCCGTAATTCCGAAAAATGACGTAGTTACGTAAAAATACTTCGCGTAGGACAGGACGGCTGGGCGGTTACCATCGTTACTGCCGGTTACGGCCCTTATTTCATAAATGTGTTTATGTACCACGGTTGCTGATTGGGCCGTCTCATCTTGGGCCTCTGTCTTTGAAGCACTTCAGCGGCACAGATTCTGTGGCATCTTGAGTATCCAGGTTTGACCTTCTCTCTGACCTGACTGTACTGGTGGATCATTGTTTTATCGCTCTCATTGTTTTTTTTAAATACATGTGTATGTATATATCCCCTTTGTTTTTGTTTTTTATTTGTATTGTGGTGTTGTGTTCTTTGGTTTTTAGAAAGGCGCTATACAAATAATATAATTATTATTATTATTCGTTTGGAGAAAAGATTGAGAGTTCAGGGTGCCAAAATGCAGTGTCATTATATCACAAGGCCAGAAGCTATTTGGAAGAGATGAGATAAAGGACAGACAAACTTCACAAACTTCATACACTAGAGACTATCTGTCTTATGGTATATTACATATCCTTTATTTTATTTTTGACATTTATTTTTTACCGATTTCCCCGATTTGGTGGTTAATTGTACCCTCTATTTCCTTTATTTTGCCCTCCCCCACAAGCTAGCTTCTCAGCTAGCTTGTGCCGACTCTCCCGCCCCCCTCCCCCTGGGATGGACAGCCAATTGCAGCTCAAGTTGGGCTTGGAGATCAAGAATCTTGCTCTCGAGAAGCTCCACAAGCTGGGAACGGTCGCAGACGAAACCCGCCGAGAAGTATCCTTACAGAAACGCAACCATCCTGCAACACTCACACTCAGGCGTAGCGTGGGGGTGCCACGGTCTTGATTGCACCGGGCGCAAAATTCCGAGGGGCGCAAAATTTCAGAAGAAGACCAAAAAACACAGTTAGGGCAGCGGACCCCAACCTTTTTTGCACCACGGACCGGTTTCATGCACCGGGTGTAAAATTCCGAGGGGCGCAATTTTATTTTTCCCATGCACCCCTCACCCCCCGGTCTGCGAAATAAATGAACTGGTCTCAGCTCGTTGCGCACATAATTGAAATCTAACCAGTGAGGAAATGTAACGGCAGAGAATTAGTCAAATGTAATAGTGTAAAAAGTTGTTGCTTTACCTTCACAATTTACTCAATTAAAAGCAAAAGTACAGTCCACAGAAAGAACCTAAGAAACTATTCAAGTACATGTAATTTACTCAAGTATATGTAACATGTAATACTTGTAGTGCTTAACAACCCACCTGCACAGGTTTGTTAAAGCTTTTGCACAATTCAGAGACTCAAAATGTCATACATGGCATTAAAGTTAGCTTAGTCGGCAACTTGCTTTGAGTGCAGGCTGAGCCTTATGACCTGGGTTTGAATCTGGGCCATGTCATTTGCTGACAATGACCGCAAATACAGCGGCAGGACAAACTGGCTTCATCCCACCAGGGATAGGGGTTGATAAGTTGGTCAGGGATTCCTTGTTTCCTGCCCTCAGGCAACCCTAGCTTCCTGTATTGAGGTCACGGACAGTGCTTCCAGCTGTGTATCTGCGGGAACCTCAGCCAGAGGCTTTATGTTTTTCGCTATTTTTGTCCAGAATCCCAAGTCTCCCTGGTAACCAGACAGGGATATCCCAGAATGCCAAGTGCTACAGGGTGCTCAGTTACAACAACCAAACTCAGGCTGAGAAAAATTGCATGAAAGCAAATGCAAACTCGTCAACCACCACATGGAGGCATATCCCAGCCAAGACCACCTCTGTGTATCCTAGGCAAGGTGACCTCATGCAATGCCAGCTCCTGGCAGGTGAGAAAGATGTTGTTTTTCCACTTCAGTTCACTTCAGCCTTGAGTACCAGGAAACACATCGTACTGCCTGTGTGGAGCTCAAAATATGGGTCCTTTCTGCAACTCCATAACATTTTCACTGGCATTCCCCTGGGGCGCATGGTGGGGGTTCCAATCCAAGGGCCCAAACTGATGTTATGTGTTACAAGACTGTGTATTCCGGTCTCTTAGAGCCAGATGGCAGTTTAAGCTCCCTGACCTTCATTTCGATCTTTCCTTCTGTCTCTTTTCCCACTTTTTACTCTTTATTTTTCTTCTTATATAACATTTTACAGTCTGCAATCAGTCAGTGAGAAATTATATAAGCCAAACATGACCTTTTGGAGAAATTCGGGTAAATCCAGAGAAATCTTTCTTTTTGTTTTTGGATGTTCTTTAACTTGTCAGGAGAGGTTCTCCTGTATTGTAATTGCCACAGAAATCATGAAATAGCAGGGCCTCTCCATTGAGTTTTTCCCTTTCAGATTAAATGATTCATGAAGGCCCAGGGAGATGTATTAATACGCAGAGAGACAGTAGCAAGAGTCCAGTCCACAAGAATGACACTGCCTGGATGCTTTGCGTTTCCATACCTTTAAATATGTGAGATGGCGTGGAGCCTAACAGCATAAACGAATATGGTCTGTTATTTTGTTGGGCCAATAAAAGGCTCGGAATGTGCCCTCACTTGGTTCCAAAGATAAAATATTGGATGTGTGGCAAAAAAAAATTTTTTTATCATAATGGTCAAAAGCAAATGCATTTTTCAGTTTGTGTAATGGGCTACAATAAGCTCTTCTGACCAAGTTTAATATGTTAATAGTCTCTGCCATTAACTTGGCCAAAACAATTGGCTTGCGTGTTTGCCAGATATACCGACTATTTTCAGAATCAAATTTAATTTACATAAAATATTCCCACTGACATATTCCCAGTTGATGTTCTGATCCTCCAGCTGTTGAATGACTGCTATGCTGTAGAGTGCAGTCAGCCAATCACATTTTATTTTCTGTAGTGAATTGTTCAATGCAATTATCACAGAATGCTCTACAGGATGCAGTAAGTGATTTTGATTTATTTAGGCCTTTCTCCAATATAATGACAATGTGCTTATTTTCCATTTATAAATAAGAAATGTTTGTTTTAAATTATTACTTTGATTCTTTACTCTGCTGACATTACTGGAAATGCGTTAACCCTTAAACAGTAATATTCCTGCAGATTACTGGCAATTTTTAAATAAATATCTATTTTTACCAATATTCAGAACAAAATTCGGTGACACTTTATTTAACATGGTAATTTATGACGTGAAAAGGACTGTGTCATTACCATGCCATAATGCCTGTCATAGGGTGCCATGTCCATTCAAAGCTATGACATACACTAGTTATGACAAAATATGCAGTTTGTGTTATTACACAAATTACATAATAACCTGCATAGAAGGCTCACTATGACAGGGCTGTCATATCACTGCATTCACCATGACATATAAAAAGGACTATGACACTGTGTGACAGCTTGCCAAATAGTGATACTGCATGCAAAAACATCTTGTCATAAGTTTGTGAATGATTCCTTTGAATATACACTCAGTGGTCACTTTATCAGGTACACCTGTACACCTGCTCTTTAATACAATTATTTAATCAGCCAATCATGTGGCAGCAACTCAATGCATAAAAGCATTAGATTAGATAGTTAAGATAATTGAATTAACGAGCAGGTGTACACGTGTACCTAATAAAGTGACCACTGAGTGTATATGCAGTGCCTTTTGTTGCCTTACAGCCTGATCAAAACATATCAAATTAGATTTTTTCCACATTTCCAGAATTCTCAAAATTTCAGAAAATTATTAAAAATTAAAAGATTGCATTTTTTTTTTCACATTTCATGTTTCACATTAATATTGTTGTTAGGCAATCAATAAGGATTTTGAATTAGATCCTTATTGGAATAAGATCAATTATTTATAAATATTGCAGCAACCCTGCTCCAGATGCAAGACACTCGCACCAGAGACTGGCATCATTGGTTATTGGGGGGAGGGATGCCGTAGTTCACTTGACTAGTAAGAGGTGGGGGTGGGGGGTCGAGAGAAGTGGAGTGGAACAGGAAGTTTGTTCGTTGTTTTCAGCATCCCTTCTAACCTGTGCTAGCCTGTATTACAGGGAAATAAAACCTACTATTTCATCACAAGACACCTGCTGCCTTCTCATCTTTCTGTGAGATAGCTGAGTTACAGTAGGGGACTGCAGCTAACACTACATTGGTGATCAGAAGTGAGATATTAACTTACGGTTAGCCCTCGCTTTCTCCCCGTAACTGGATCTTATCCAGTCGGATTCAAAATGGCAGATAGAACCACAGAGAGTTTGGATATTTTTACTTTGTACACCCCTCTGAGAGACACCCATCATCTGTCCAGCCAAAAACAAACAATAGTAAGAGGCCTCCCGCGTGGTCCAGTGGTTACAACGTCCGACGCTGGCCATGGAGACCGGGGTTCAATTCCCCGTCTCGCCAAGTGTCAGCTTTGGCCGGGAGTGCCACCAGGGGGCGGCGATTGGCTGTCCGCCCCAGGGAGGGGGGAGGGAAGCCGACGTGACGTTCGCTGCGTATAGTGGCCCTGTAAGTACCGGGGTTCGGTCGACGGCTTGGCGAGTGACGTCTCGGAAGAGGCATCACTTCGCCTTCGTCACTACCGGTCGCAGGACTATGGCAGCGAACTCACATTACTAGGGGGGGATTGATGTAAAAAATAGCGGGTCTAATTGGCTACCAAATTGGGAGAAAATGGGATAAAATCAGAAACAAATAAAAAATTTAAAAAAACAATAGTAAGGAGCAGAGAGTGAATTAGAATGAATAACAAACAAGAACACCATATCCCTTACTGTTGTTGATAATAACAACAATTACAATAATAAGGATGAATAATTTCTTCTTCTTCTTCTTCTTCTTCTTCTTCTTATTATTATTATTATTATTATTATACACAGACAAATTTGGATACAAACTGGTTGTAAATTTACTTAAGAGTTCAATGATAATCTTTCTTTATTAACATAAAATGAAATTATGCTTTTGAAGGAAAAATCATGTTTAAAGGAGATGGCTAACAAGTCTGCTTTACAAACATATACATTATATCCACGTTTAGCTATCTATTAAAGACAGAAATGTATATACTCAGATAGCCGCCCTTAAGTACTTCCTTACAGGCGGCACGGTGGTGCAGTGGATAGCGCTGTCGCCTCACAGCAAGAAGGTCTCGGGTTCGAATCCAGGCCGGGGGCCTTTCTGTGCGGAGTTTGCATGTTCTCCCGTGTCCGTGTGGGTTTCCTCCGGGTACTCCGGTTTCTTCCCACAGTCCAAAGACATGCACGTTAGGCTAATTGGAGAGTCTAAATTGCCCGTAGGTATGAGTGTGTGAGTGAATGGTGTGTGTGCCCTGCGATGGATTGGCGACCTGTCCAGGGTGTATTCCTGCCTCTCGCCCGGAACGCATGCTGGGATAGGCTCCAGCCCCCGCGACCCTGACCAGGAATAAGCGGCTTAGATAATGGATGGATGGATGGATGGAAGTACTTCCTTACTTCCTTGCTCAAAAGTGAATGTTAAGCTAGTTACTGGAACAGCAAAAACCCATGCCATACTTTAATTAACTGTTCTGTCCCACTGTTTCGGAACTCTCTGTGTGTACTTTTTTTGTGTCCTCCAAGTACAGGACAGTAAATGGAAGAGTCCTGTGCAAATACAGCACAGTGGCCCTGTTCTCTTTTGTGTGCTCCTCAAGTGCAATACATTCTACGGCGCACTAGGGGAGTACCGGGACAAAACGTAGTAGAATCTTGGTTATAACCGCTACGAACTATTTGGCAAGCTGTCACACAGTAACATACTTTTGCACCAATTACTGACATAGTAATTTCCATATGTACACTGCCGAGACCGACGCCTTCCACACAGGTATTATGTCTTGGTAATGACACTGTCCTTTTTAAGTCATAAATGACCATGTCAAATAAAGTGTTACCCCAAATTCTTCTTTCATATGAATGTAAATTATGGTTTGTAACATGTTTCATTTAAAATTATTTGGGATCTGCAAGGATTCTCAGTGTTTTCTAACTCTACCAGCATCTAGAGTTAAAGTATGTCAAATACATATTTGACCCAGGTCTGTTCTAAATACCCCTGCATGCTCCCTCTGGTCATTCACCATTGCTCATTTGAGCTTCACAAAAATGGTCACCTCACTCTCACCTTTATTCTGTCAGGATCAGGATGTTCCCACCTTCAATAACTTCTGTCTCATCTTTTGCACCTTGCCGAGATTCCTCAGACGCTGACCAGTCTTGGCATTGACACCCTGACACAAGCATGGGACACCTGGTGTTGCCCATGCTTGGATGGATGCAACCTTTTTCCTGAAAGCACTGATTGATGGGATGGGATTGCATTTTTTTCCTGATGAGATTGCATTTTTGCAGAAGTACTGCATTGAATTTGTTGCCTTAATGTATTGTGCTACATTCTGTTTTGGGGTTTTTGTATTATTATTAATTTTCTGTGCTGATTTTACATTTAGCCAGCATTTATTATATGCTAACATGACTGTATTATATGCTATTTCTTCTTCTTAGACATGCTTGTTAAATTTGATTCAGAAATAAATGCATTTTTCTGATTGGTGCAATTGCCAAACTGCGTTTGTGAAGAAAAAAGCTAACACTTGGATTTGTTAAGGTCAAAGTTAATGAAAAATGTTGATTGAATTGAGGCCTTTGTGGTTTCAACTGAATCAAGTTCTATTTTGTAAAATGTTGCCTGCTTATTCTTAGAAGTTTTTTTTTATTAAATAGCATAAGATGATTTAGTGGTTTTGATTGAAAGTCTGGTCTCTTTATTCAATAAATCTCAAAGATTCCTAATGACGAATGCAGCTCATGAGCATGGAGGGGATAGTGTCCTGGAATGACTTGGCAGACAGGTGAGGCAGTCTGTGTTGTTTGTACATTTTAGGGGGGGGGGTTGCTCAATTCCCTCTGAACATTGGTAAATTATTCACTGCCCCATTTGACTGGATTTAGCCTTGTTACCCTGTTATGAATAATACATTTGATTGTGGATGGTTTTACCTGGGTGTCTCAGAATGTCTGTGAACATCTACCAGGTCCCAGGATATTTGGTTTGATGTGTCAGAAAAACAAAACTTCAGGGGCTTCATTTTCTCTCCCTGAACCACAGGAAACATAACAGGAATGCATTGATCATGTGCTAATACCTTTATTTCTTATGTTTTTCTGTAATTCACTTGTGTGTTGATGCTTACAACTATTTATTTATAAGCTACAACAATGCTTTTTTACAATCAATACTTTTTGTCCAGACCGTTGTCCAAATTGTATGAATATTTAAGAAGAGGGTGTGGTCAAACCATGCCTTCTAAGTCTCTTCACTCTGGTTAGGAACTGACTTCTTCTTGACAGTGCTATGCTTATCGCTTGAAGTAATCCTTCCTCAAGCGATAAGCACAGTGTCTGAAAGTAAGTGTCTACAGACAGGACAGAGTGTCTCCCTCCAGTGACAGGGGTGACGGCAAACAGACTGTCATTGTCACGGCCTTGTGTACTGTCATAGGGCATGTTATGACATCATCCATGTCATAGCCAAGATTACCTTGACATTCACGTTTGATATTCCATGGTAATGTTACTCATGATATGATATGGACCCTATGATGGTCCATGACAGTTGGTGTAAGTATATTATTATAGTATTTTTTGCATAAACACTCACAATTAATCTTTGTGAAAAAGGCTAACAACAAAGTGCTCAGCACATTGACTAACTATTCAGAGTTACACAACTCGGCCTGTGCAACCTCACCGTTGACCTGTTAATGAAATTGTTATGCAATGTTTATAGAGGTGTTATGCCGTTTTTTCTTTGGACCCCTGGAAGAAAGCGTAACCCAGCTGGCTAAGTGTACCATTCATTATATTGGAAATGGTTGATTCTTTGTCATTTGAAATGTTTACCATCTCATTGAGGCCAAAAATACCCTCTAAAAAAATATTTTAAAACAAATCTGGCACAGTGATAGGATCAGGTTATAGATTGTTTTTTGTCACCCCTGGATCCCAAGGAGCCTTGGAGATCTAGTTATGACAGGTCTTTCTAAATCAGGAATTAATTGGACATCAAACAACTGAGGAAAATTCAGCATATCTGTGTTTCTGATCCAATGGCAAAACATTTCCACATAAAAGGCAAATGAAGACTTGAATGATCTTACTGTGTACCAAATTTATATCTTGTTACAGTGGAAGTAATGTGGAACAGGAGTCTTCTGCTTAATTGTAATTGCACAGTTTATTTTGATAACCCTGGCCCTGGCTGAAATCATAGCTCCAAGCCCAACAGCAAACCCCAGCCCTAACAGTTTACAAGAGTACACATCTGTCATGGAGAGCTTATTCATGTAATTCATTCCTCTGTATTTACAGTAATGTGCACCAACGGCATTTAATGTGCATCCAATTTTAAGTGCTAAATAGATATTTTAAAATCTGTGTTCATAAGTGATAAGAGAATAAGGGCATCTGCTAAGCAAGTAAACAATGTGGAAGTGGGCAATCTGTGAAGCAGACCCATTTTCTTCCCTGTTTTATTGGGATGTGGAACTGCCATGCCTCTTTTAGGTTTTTTATTTTTGCTCACCTACATGCAGCACACATACACATAGGTTAGGCCTTTGTTACCCCTTCTTAGCTGTAAAAGTTAGACTATCCCTTTTCCAGGCATATCATATTTTCCTGTATATTTAGGGTCAAAGGGGTTTGGTCGTAGCAAGAGCCAATGATGTCCAATGATGGGAGGAGTCCCAAGGATTGGGCAGGGTTACGTGGTTTAGCAAAGAAGGATGGTAGAACAAGATTTGCATGGACAGCAGGACGGTGGTTAGATACTAAAGTTGCGAGGTTGTACCATGATAGGTTTTTTTCTTTGATTACAATAGGTGGAAACATGCTGTGGAGGTCCAGACATAAGACTGTTGACTCAACGTGATTAAAGTTTGCTCAGAGATTAAGGATAAGGTGCTTGATTTTGGTTAAAGGATGTAACCTGCAGTGAAAAAGCATGGATTTTTTGGATGGAAGTGCGCACAAGCTTTATCTGCATGGACACGCCTGTGAGTGTGCAATGTAACCAATGTGCAATGTAGTTTTATTATTTATAAACTACCATACATTTCAGTTTCATTACCGTTTGCATGATGACTTTCTTAAGCCATCTAAGTTACACTCCCTGCGATTTGAAACAACTACAGAGGAAATCGGGTTTACTACTCGACCCAGACACCGCAAAGATTGTAAAGGGGGCTGGCATCCTACGAACAAAGACCGGGAAGTTTCTCCACCGACGGATTTCAACTGTTGTTGGCTTTCGTCCAGCATATCTCTACACAACTGCGGTGAACCGGGGCTGCGTCTCACCAAACCTGCATTATCACCCCTTCAACACCAAAGCCCAAAGCAAAGATGAGTACATGTTGCTTACCTTCAATTCTTCTGTGCAACGTACGCTCGCTTTGCAACAAATTGGAGGAGTTAGACTTAGGCTGAACCATTCTGAATCCGATATTGAAATCATAACCGAGACCTGGTTCAAAGATAATGTACCGACATTTGATATTGACAGATTTACAAGGGGAGGGGGGCGTGGCAGATTTACACGCAGGAGGGGGTGTGGCTATCTATGTAAACAACTAAATCTGTTCTGAATGCCTGGATATGTTCCCCCCTGAACCTGAGTGTTTGTGGTTGCATGTTAGACCACATAGACTGTCCAGATCAGTCAACAGTATTGTTGTCTGTGCAACATACTTTCCACCTGACTCCCCACATGCTGAACTACTTATAGACCATTTAATAGTCTGTAGATACATTGAGGGTAAAATGTACTGACATACAACTGTGTCCTTTTACACTGTAAACTGTGCACTGTGCCCTGGATGATATCTGAGATTAAAACACTGATAAAACAATGCCAGAGAGCCTTTCACAAACATGTTAGTTGACAGATGGAGGGACCTCAGGAATAAAGCCAAATTGGCCAAAATAAACTTTTACAAAGACAAGATTAAAGCCCTCAAAAATCTCAATATTGGCCAATGTCATAAACACATGAATAACCTGGCCAATCTGTCACAGAGTGAAGCAACATTCCATATCGATGGCATTGACCCCAATGACCGACAAGCAATAGCTAACACAATAAATAAAACACTCTCAACTGTGACCTAATCCTTAGCCCCTATAGACCTGGCAACCCTCACTCTTTTCTACCTGCATACCCAGCACCAACAGCCCAGCCCTGGGAGGTCTACGGTAAACTAAGAAAGGTCAACATTCGAAAGGCAGCTGACCCAGATGGTATCCCAGGGAGGCTCATTAAGGAGTTTGCCAACAAACTCAGTGATCCCCTGGCTGACATACTCAATCACTCCCTTCAGGAAGGCATTGTCCCTGCAGAATCAAAATTAGCCACTGTGGTCCCCCTACCCAAAACCAAATCCCCCTCCATCAGTGAAATATGCCCCATCTCACTCACCTCTCTGCTTGGTAAAGCAGCTGAGAGTTTTATCTCCCAGTGGGCCCTTCATTCCATTTTGCCTCAAATCGACAGCCAGCAGTTCGGGTGCCTTCATAGCCGGTCAACAACCCACAGCCTCATCGACCTGACAAATTATCTTTTCAGGTCTCTGTACAAACCTGGTTTCACTTGCTCATTGGTTCCCACTGATTACAGCAAAGCCTTTGATCATGTTGATCATGGCCTGGCTATTACTAGGCTACTGAACCTCGGTGTCCGCCCATCCCTAGCCAGGTGGATAGCAAACTTTTTGACCAACATATCTCAGTCAGTGAGCACTCTCTGAAGGGGTTAACTTTACATTTACATTTACATTTTAGGCATTTAGCAGACGTTCTTATCCAGAGCAACGTAAACAGTTTACATTTCTTTGCATACAATCCATTTATACAGCTGGATATTTTACTGAAGCAATTCAACATTACATGTGGACTCCCCTAAGGAATTCTGCTAGGTCCACTGATTTTCATCGCTTACATCAACGGTGCAGCTGAACAGGCATCAGCTAAGAGCTGGAAGTTTGTTGATGACTTCAACCTGCTGGAGGTGAGACCATTGTCTGCCCCATCCACTATCCAGCAGGACCTAGCTGACCTGGAGAAGTGGTCCTCTGAGAGCTCCATGGTGCTGCACTTCCACTTCAAAAAGGCACCACCAAACTCCCCTAGGTTGGCAATAAACAACATTGAACTCCAGAGAGTGGCCACCTTGAAGATCCTGGGCATTCACATTCAGGCTAACCTGCAGTGGTCCAAACAGGTGGACCACCTCTGCAAAAAAGCCAGCCAGCTCCTATTTCTTCACCGACACCCTAAGAATTCTGGCATTCTCCCAGATGATCTGAGTACAATCTACACCACCTACATCAGACCCACTCTGGAGTATGCTGCCCTGGTGTGGCATTCTGGCCTCACCAGAGCACAAGCCAAGGCCATTGAAAAGGTGCAGAGAAGAGCTGTATGAATCATCTTGGGTCGGGAGTATACAGCGAGGTGTGTAGTCGACAAATCCCCAACTCCAACTCACTCCACAAATCCCCCCTGTTCCGCAAGTGGCTTCCACCTGAGCGATCCGCCATAAGTCACCGCCAGACACGGTCCTCAGCAAAACTGGACTTGACCAGTGTAGAAATGAACTCTACTGGCAGAGTGCTATCCCACACATGACCAGACTTCTAAATAAGTGAACACTGTATTGAGTGTTGTGTGCTGGTATGTCGGTTTGTCACGTTATTGTGTGTCGGTTAGTCTATTTTATGTCAGTCTATTTCATGCTTTTAATGTTGCTTTACGCTTTAGATTATTATTTTTTATTTTTTATTTTATAGCATATACCTTGTATTAATGTATTTTCAATTCAGCTTGGTTGCTGCCACATTATTCTCTCTTGCCACACATTCAGCTTCCATGTTCCAGCCACCTACTAAGAGAGCAGAGCAGTTTTAAGCATACAGGTACAATTAGATAATTCCACACAGCTGTGTGCCCTAGCTGAGTAGATGTGGCTGTTAATCACCCCGATTCCATCCTGCCTAGGCCGACGCCTTCCACAATCTGCTTTCAACATTTTATTGGTTGGTGCTTTTATTGCATGTTATGCCCACTCAGCTTCTGGTTACATTGTGGGAACAGAGGAGTGGGAAGATGTTTTTACTTAGGGGTGCTGAAATTCAAAACAAATAAATATAATGCAACAGGGATTGAATAGTATTTTTTTGAATAGTACTTGTACTGACCGATTTTTTCTCCATTGCTTTTACACAGACATAGCAACAAACACGGTCGGTCACTTTGTTGTGTTAATCACCCCATTCATATGGTCCTATGTGGCACCCAACACAGCTCACAGAGGGTTCTGAAGCCTTTCAATGGTGATTCCAACCAATTTGTCAATGAGTCGTTGAGGGAGTCAATGTCAAAATTGCGTTTGAAATGGGTGAGTGCACTACTTTTGTCTGTTAAAAATCATAATGCCAAATGATGATGTAAGTTACTTCTAACAGGTTTTAGAAGGCAGGCTTTGAGGCTTTACCCATAAAACAAATTCCATCTGAAAGTAGAAGCAATTTTTTGGTGATGTCTTTTAATAGTGTAACTTAAATAATTTTTAACAGACCAAAATAGTTCACTCACCTATTTCAAGTGCAATTTTGACACCAACTCCCGCAACTCATTAACGAATGGGTCGGAATCCTACATTACACGGCATTGTAGAAAATGTGTTACTTCTTCTGGTTACATTACATTACATTACAGGCATTTTGCAGATGCTCTTATCCAGAGCGACTTACAGTTTACATTTCACAATGGTTACTTCTTGATGACTAGCTAGCTAACTTGCTTGCTTGCATTGCTAGCTATGTTGATACAGATTATTTTTTTTGCGCGCCAGGTGATTGGTCGATCAAATGTTTTTTTCGTATTCACTTTTTTTAACCTCTGTTCAGTACCTCTCGCAGCTCCATGTAGCACCTCCCACAGTATCATGCCAATTATGACATACAGACACAGATGCAGACTCATTTTTGTCTTTATTTTAAATATAATATACTTATACTATATAAGAAAACTGTTCACTTCCCGCATGTATGAGTGAGAATATCTAAAAGTAAATAAGTACATGTATTTATAATGAACTCGCCAAGCCGTCAACTGTAACTCTGGTACACTCTTATACGCAGCAAGCTCATATTGGCTTCCCTCGCCCCTCCCTGGGGTGGACAGCCGATTGCCGCCCCCTAGTGGCACTCCCAGCCAGAGCCAAACTAGCGCAGCTGGTGGAATCGAACCCCAGGCACAGTGGGCAGCACGAATCTCGGTCGGAGCCAGGAGTTTTGTATCCTTGCAATGGTAAATCTTTGCTACAAAATAAGCCCACACCCATCATTCTCAGATAAGTATTGACCAAACAGACCTGACCTGACCCCTGAATGACAACCAGCGACACCAGTAATATGATCATGTGGCGTGATCCAGGGGCATAATTGATACTACTTCCTCCATACTATGCTAAAATGTGTCTATGGTTCTAGCCAATGGGTTATCCTTTGCAACGATATAAGGTTTCCTTTGATTTGCATTCACTATCATGAATGTGCTATGCGCACATCGTGATGCGAATGAAGACGCGCGCGATTGAAGAGAGTGCACAGACTTCGTTTATTTGGATTTATTATTTGGTTTTACAATACCAAAAGCCCCAAAGACTTGTTTTGACGGCCAGGATTCCATTTACGACTGGTGAGTAGCTACTGGTTAGCTAGTAGGCAGAAGTGCCGGGTCTGCCACTAGAAGACACCTATGAAGTTCATGTCCCGTGACGGAGACTGGTTCAATGACTAGCGCAACCAAAATAACCTAGAGCTTTTCCTATGTTACCTGACTAAAGAACAGGTAGTTTTGTGCAATGAGGGCAGACAATTGCCAGTGCAGTTTTGTCTTGGCTAAACAAATTTGTAATATTATGTTTTATATCTGCGGCACGGTGGTGCAGTGGATAGCACTGTCGCCTCACAGCAAGAAGGTCTCGGGTTAGAATCCAGGCCGGGGGCCTTTCTGTGTGGAGTTTGCATGTTCTCCCCGTGTCCGCGTGGGTTTCCTCCGGGTACTCCGGTTTCCTCCCACAGTCCAAAGACATGCACGTTAGGCTAATTGGAGAGTAAATTGCCCGTAGGTATGAGTGTGTGAGTGAATGGTGTGTGTGCCCTGCGATGGATTGGCGACCTGTCCAGGGTGTATTCCTGCCTCTCGCCCGGAACGCATGCTGGGATAGGCTCCAGCCCTCCCCCCTGCGACCCTGACCAGGAATAAGCGGCTTAGATAATGGATGGATGGATGTTTTATATTATATATGATTATTGTAGTTATATATTATTTATATTGGTGCAATATTGTGATATTGAGATTTATTCAGTAGTGTATAAAGTACCCAAAAGCTATACTTGAGTAAAAGTAAAGATACCATACTGGAAAATTACTCTGGTTAAAGTGAAAGTCACCTATTAGAATATTTACTTGAGTAAACGTCTTAAAGTATCTGGGGTTTATTGTACTTAAGTATCAAAAGTAAAAGTATGTAATATAAATGTACTTAAGTATCGAAAGTAAAAGTACAAGTAAAAAGTACACGTAAAAATGCTGTTAATAAAAAAGCGGTCAGAAGTTTGAGTTTTTATCATTGTTTAGTCTTTATCCATGTAGCCTCCGGTCTACATAACAAGAACTCCTTCCCTCCCACTCCTTCATTTGTCCATCTTTCCCTGGTGTGTTTACAACCTGCTTTCTCTTGACCACTCCGGTCCAATGGTCTTATGTAGCCTGTAAAGTCAGGGCAGAACCCGTTATGCATGTTGTACATCCATAGCCCTGGGACAGAATATCCCAGTCATAAAACAAAATTAAAATAAAGTGCTCAGTACTTGAGTGCTGCTACCACATCATAACATAATCATCCACAAAATGACACAAAATCAAAACATGACTTTATTTTAAATATAATATACTTATACTATATAAGAAAACTGTTCACTTCCCGCATGTATGAGTGAGAATATCTAAAAGTAAATAAGTACATGTATTTATAATGTAATATATTTTCATATACTGCATTTCTCAGGGCATACGCAACAGAAGGACAGCACTAGAGGATGTTGTAAATGACAAGAGAACGAAGGTCACAATGATTTTTAAGTATTATGATTAACTTTTATGTCAAAAGCTCCATCAGCAATCAGGGAAAACATTAATTTTAGTTTGTGTGGTTTATTGTACAAACCATATAAGCACAATTAACTTTCAGTCACAGCGACTATTCTGAAGATTGAAACATTGATTTGAACAATACAATTCAGTAATTTATAGAAGGCAAATTTGGAAAATGCTGATGTTGCAATGCACTGCAATGCATTGACTCTTAAAATAGTTATTTTTGTAGATGCTACAAACCTTGAAGGCTAATACAACTTCTATGTTGAAATGTATATATTAAAGTGATTTGTATATATTTTATCAAGAGTGTGTGTGTGTATGTGTGTGTGTGTGTGTGCATGTGTGTGAGAGAGAGAGAGACAGAGTATGTGTGTGTGAGGGAGAGAGTGTGTGTATGCATGTGTGTGTGTGTCTCAATAAGCGTGTGTGTGTGTCTGTGTGAGAGAGAAAGAGAGTGTGCTTGCATGCGTGTGTGTGTGTGTGAGAGAGAGAGAGAGAGTTTGTGTATGCGTGTGTGTGTCTCAGTGAGTGTGTGTGCAGCTGTGTGTGTGAGAGAGAGAGTGTGTGTGTGTGTGTGTGTGTGTGTGTGTGTGTGTGTGTGTGTGTGTGTGTGTGTGTGTGTGTGTAAGAATGACATCCAGAATGATTCACTGTCGAGTGGCAGACCTCATAAATAATTCTGTGTGATTTCAGGGGGAAGGCGTATAGCAGGTGCCTTGCTAAAATAAAATAAGCTGTTTTGTATGTTAGTGATGGCTTTGCCCATCAAGGATGGCAGGGGCACAGCTCTGCTTCTGATATAAGAGGGTTTGATTCACAATAGCAACATCTTTGATGCTCCCGGTCAGGACAAGAATATGCAGCCTTAGAGTGGATTAGCAGAGATTGTTAGAATTTGCCCCACGACACCAAGAAATGCCAAGCACCACTCCTCTCACACTGGGAAACAGTTCAGTAAAAAATTCAAATAAAATCCTTCAGTCAGAAAGGTGTATTTAAATGCGAAATGCTTTGCGTAGTAGCACCTCTGCATCAGATAGGATACATGTTCACAGTATACCTTTGAACAAATCATTTGGTTTCTTCATGTTAAATAAAAGCAGAATTTTTATGCTGTGACTGTCTCCCTACATGTGCTCTCTGTTATCAGAATGGCAGAAGAAAAATTTGCTAATTGGAAATTTTGTTAGTCAATACGTCATGTCAGATTGTTCCAGCAGTCTTTCTTCAATGCCTGAGATTACATGGGTGTGTCAGCAAATATATTTAAAACATTATATCTCAGCAAATCTGAACTCCCACTTCAATCTAAAATATCAACAAGAAAATAGAAATGTAAACTTATAAAATAACCCTGTACATTGAAAATAATTGTACATAAGGTGCTACTGATCACTGCAAGTGATGACTCTTTTTGGAACGACAGACAGAATGCATATAGATGGCAGCTTGAATTCAATCAACAATTAACAATCAATTAACTCTCCATACAGCTTTCTGTGAAGGAATACATTTAATTGTGAATCACAGTTAAGGAAAAATTATGATTTTATCCATGCAGGTATTCAAAGGTATCTGATTTAATCAGTTTCAACATCCACTGCTGGTGACTTTAGAAACCAAAAATATAAATGTTTTAATCTACAGAAATGTTTTTGACTTGTCAACTCGTGAGATTTTTTCCCAATTTTTCTTTCAAATTTGTAATAACCAATCACAACCTGGAATCTGGAAAGACCGCACACTAGCACACGCATCTCTCCAAATGCATGCAGTCAGCCAACCAAAGCAATCTGCCAGCTGAGAAACTGAAGTTTCTGAGCCAGAGGAATGCGCAGCTGGTTCAGACAAACTGCAAGTGCTTATGATGAGGAAGGGCGTTACCATGCCAACAGAAACCATCCATCCCTGTGGCCAATTATACTATGTCTTCCCATGGGGCTCCTGGTCACAGACTTTCCACAGACGTGCAGGGTTTGGATTTGAGCCATAGCATAGTATACTGTATATTTAATACACTTAAATATGATGATACTTGGACATATCCAAATCTTATAATTGGGTATGAATGGCATGCTGTAGAGTTTGTATACAAACATCCCTCTAACTACTGTATATCAAAATACAGGAGGAAATATTCCTCAATTACTATCTCCAAAACATATAATTGCATACACTGAATGAGCCTTCATCTGTTCTCAACTGATCTGTTCAAGGCTTTGATGTTTTTCATGTTAATAAATAACATATACAATACCTGGGATGAATGAGCCAGCACACCGGAAGGCTTTATTCAACTTTTTTTTATTATGAAAAATGAAAATATATGACCTGGATGCATATGCTCAGTTTTTTTTGTCTGATGGTTTAAGTTGTCTATTCATCTCATTACATTTCCCAAACAGCATTTACTCACCCGTACATTAAGTGTTTACTAATAGGCTGTCTGTGCTCTGAAAAATGTTGTACGCTTACTTTCCATTTAGTCCTTAATTACGTTGGCACAGGGAGAGGCTGGGCTGGGCTGCATTTTAATCGAATCTGCATTCTTTTAGATTAATAAAGATTTATTGCTTTCAGAACAAAAAAACTATAATAAATTCTGCAATTAACATAGTTAATTGGAAAGCTTGTTTACTGGCTACTAGAGAAACATTACCGCTGGAACAGCATGATAAAAGCAGCTGCCCATATCTCCTTTCTTGGGACGTCCTGATAGAGATATAGTGTCTGTGGAGGGGAGTGGAGCACTGCTGCCTTTTCCCACTGACCCAGTCCTTTCCTTCTGAGACAGGAGGTAAAGGCAGTCCATGGAACTTGCCACAAGCCCTCAAATTACCGCTCTAGTAACCCCTCCTGCAATACATATATTCACACAAGAGGGTGAGATCACAAATGATCCTAGACTGGATTCCACTCTGCAGGGTTTTCAATATATGAAACACCCAAATAAATTGGACCCCAGAGTTTGTGCCAGTGTGTTTTTATTTATTTATTTCTATAGCACCTTTCCAGCAATACAGCACAAATTGCTTCACAAAAAAGGATTAAAATAAGACAAAAAATAAATAGAGCATAAAACAAACGAGAATATAAAATTAATAAAAACTAATTAAAATACAAAACAAAGGCTAAAAGATTGTAAAAGCAAGTTTTTAAAAAGGTTTTAAAAGAGGACACTGAGACAGCTGTTCTAATACAGCTCTGGAAAAAATGAAGGGACCACTGCAAAATGATCAGTTTCTCTGGTTTTACTATTTATAGGTATGTGTTTGAGTAAAAATTAACATTTTTGTTTTATTCTATAAACTACTGACAACATTTCTCCCAAATTCCAAATAAAAATATTGTAATTTAGAGCATTTATTTGCAGAAAATGACAACTGGTCAAAATAGCAAAAAAGATGCAGATGTTTTCAGACCTTTAATAATGCAAAGAAAACAAGTTCATATTCATTTTTAAACAACACAATAGAAATCAATATTTGGTGGAATAACCCTAATTTGCAATCACATCTTTCATGCGTCTTGGCATGCTCTCCACCAGTCTTTCACATTGCTGTTGGTTGACTTTATGCCACTCCTGGTGCAAAAATTCAAGCAGCTCAGCTTTGTTTGATGGCTTGTGACCATCCATCTTCCTCTTGATCACATTCCAGAGGTTTTCAATGGGGTTCAGGTCTGGAGATTGGGCTGGCCACGACAGGGTCTTGATCTGGTGGTCCTCCATCCACACCTTGATTGACCTGGCTGTGTGGCATAGAGCATTGTCCTGCTGGAAAAACCAATCCTCAGGGAACATTGTCAGAGCAGAAGGAAGCAAGTTTTCTTCCAGGATAACCTTGTACGTGACTTGATTGATGCGTCCTTCATCTGCCCGATTCCAGCCTTGGTGAAGCACCCCCAGATCCTCCACCAAATTTCACAGTGGGTGCGAGACACTGTGGCTTGTAGACCTCTCCAGGTCTCCATCTAACCATTAGACGGCCAGGTGTTGGGCAAAGCTGAAAATTTGACTCATCAGAGAAGATGACCTTACTCCAGTCCTCTACGTTGGACCGTAGAGGACTGGAGTAAGGTCATCTTCTCTCCTTGTGGTCTTTTGCAAACCTCAGCCTGGCTCTTCTTTGCTTCTCATTGATGAAGGGCTTTTTTCTACCTTCACAACTTCAGCCCCGCCCCTAGGAGCCTGTTTCGAACCGTCCTCGCCGTGCACTTCACCCCAGCTGCCATTTGCCATTCTTTTTGTAGGTCACTTGATGTCATCCTATGGTTGTTGAGTGACATTCGAATGAGTTGGCGGTCATCCCGGTCAGTAGAGAGTCGTTTTTGCCCTCTGCCGGTCTGTAGCTTTGTTGTCCCCAATGTCTGCTGCTTGACCTTGTTCTTATGAACCGCCGTCTTTGAAATTTGAAGGATAGAAGCAACCTTACGCTCACTGTATCCCTCTGCCAGTAAAGCCAGAATTGAACCCTTCTTTTCAACTCTTTTGGCATGGTCAATAGTTATTTTTTGATTCCAATTGCTTTTGAGGTACTACTAGCACTGTTTATTGCCATCCAGCTGGTCCTATTGCAAGAGGATAGTGATGACCACAGCAGTGGTTTTTATACTTTTCCTCGTTAAATAAGATTTGGTTCAGGTGATCACCTAATCAGTACTTCATTAAGTAGAATGAGGTGTGCTTGTGTTGGAATTCAACAGACACTGGAATGGAATGGCTGCCATACATGTAGAGATGCTGATTTAAGAAAAATTTGTAGTGGTTTCTTATTTTTTTTCCAGAGCTGTATCTACTGGAAGGCTGTTCTAGAGTCTAGGAGCTTTGATAGAGAAAACTCGGTCACCTTCAAGGCCTCGAAGGACAACAACATGTCGAAGGACAACAACACAACAGCAACACAACCAGGAATCTGCAGAATCAATGCGACCTACGCAGAGGGGGTTTCAGAGGGTGACGCGTTCCTAGCACAAAAATTTTACTCGCAACTGTTCACGTGTTATTTTGCATCATTGATTAGTTGGTTAGCAAATGGAGGTGGAGCTGTCATAGTCATTGTTCATAGGTCACAGTTCATCGAGCTAGTAGCTAACGATATACATAGCTAGCATCATTTGTTCGACATGGTATAAAATGAACCAGCTCAATCAGGAAAGATTGGAAACAACAAAAGGAGTTTCCCTGCTTTCATGAAAACTTGATCAACATTGTTCAATACATTCACACCTACTAGTGTACAGAAGTGTAAGAGCACCATGTTACATAGGCTGCGCATAGCCTTTGCCGACGTATATATTGCATAGTGCTTGCGACATTGTTGCATTGCGCGAACCGCGAAGACTCCGGAACAGCCAGCAGTGCCGTCTCAGATGATCTGAGTGGCCATATGGTATGGTAAGGTGACAATAGCTCAGTGATATATTCTGGAGGCAAACCATGCCTTGCTTTGTAAGTAATTAATACAATTTTAAAATAAATTCTAAACTCAACTGGGAGCTAGTGCAAAGAAGCCAAGATTGGGATAATGTGAGATCTCCTATTTGTCCTGGTTAGCAGCCTAGAATTTTGCAGTAATTGGACCGGGGCCAGAGCTTGACGGCTCAAACATGTATATGGGGCATTCTACCGAATTAGTTCAAAGTGCGGTCCCACAACAAGAAAAACTATTTAACAAAACAATTAAGTATTCAGACATAGATATTTACTAAGAATATGTTATGATCTATTTAACCCCAAGGAATTAAATGAGATAGTGATAAGCTAAAAAAAAAAAAAATTCTATTGGGAAGTAGCTGTCCCAAACCCTGACCCCTAAATTTAAATGTATGTAAATAACACTTACATTTTTTTAGATTTTGTTCAATGGTGTATATTCAAAGATCTTTATGATTAAGTTTAAACAGAAGTTGAAAGATTTAGATTTATTGTGGGTTTAATTTTTAAATTAAAAAAATATACTAAAGAAATCTTGTCCCAAGTTTTCATCTCACTACCGAAACCCAAGAGTTTTAGTCGATTGGCTGAGCCTGGTTTTTAGCCACACCCCTGCATTTTTGACCAGGCAGTGACACTGTCTCCCTGTCCCTCATGGCTGCATGGTAAGTAGCTAAATCCCATACTTTTGAAATAAATGTGTTCCAAAGTCTGAAAATCGGTGTGTAACTTTAAGAATTGTCACCACCGAACACATCTTCTCTTCAATTAAGTAAACTTTTTGGGGTTTAATGCAAAATATTATGTTTTTATGTGTGTACACCTCTTCAAAGATGTGTATGCTAGCCATGTGCTTGCTAGCATTCTTTAGTTATGCTCAAAGTTAGCTAGAATTGTCACAACCGAAACTGTCACTACCGAACCGAAGTGACAAAATGGAATGGTAAGTAGTTAAATCCCATCATTTTGAAACAAATGTGTTCCAAAGTCTGAAAATCAGTGTGTAACTTTAAGAATGGAACACATATTCTCTTCAATAAAGTAAACTTTTTGGGGTTTTATGCAAAATATTATGTTTTCAAAGCTGTTTGCTAGGCATGTGCTTGCTAGCAGAATGCTAGCAAGCACATGCCTAGCAAACAGCTTTGAAAATATAACATAAAAATTGAATGTTCAATCATCTATTTTCAGTGTTTCCCTTACCATTGCCTTGGAGGGACCTCCCGTCCATCCTGAAAGACCCCATAAGCAAAAAATAGCGGACTTTTAGATCACTTAACATTTTTGCATAAGTCAATGGAGTTTAACATAGCGAAAATTAGCATCGCGGCTAGCGGACATTTTTGATTGAGTGAGAGATGATGAAATCTTTTGACACCTCTTTTGACACCTTTGCATAGATGTTTTGGTGTGTGTGTGTGTGTGTGTGTGTGTGTGTGTGTGTGTGTGTGTGTGTGTGTGTGTGTGTGTATGTGTGTGTGTGTGCGTGCGCGAGCGCGCAAGAGATTACATTTGTGTTCATGATCAGTTCATTCATTCAGATTCAACTGCATATCACTTTCTGGTGTATTTTTACATTTTACATTTTTTTTACATTTTAAGCATTTAGCAGACGCTCTTATCCAGAGCGACTTACAAGATGTGCATTAATACAAGGTAAGAACAATCAAAGTTAGCGCACAAGATCAGTGCAGTAAAACGGCAATAGACATCATTGCAGGCGTCTGCATATCATACCTGTAACATTGGGAAAGAAAAGGTTAGTGGGTGTTTTTGTTTTGTTTTTGTTTTTTGTAACATTGGGAAAGAAAAGGTTAGTGGGTGTTTTTTTATTTTTCTTTAAGATGTTGAATCTATTTGTTACAGACCTTTCGAGGATACATTAGTTAGCGTTCAGAAACCTGACAGCAACAGCATAATGTTATTTGTCAATGTTTTCTTCTTCTTCTCTTTTACTGAACCCACTTGGGTAATTATTTTCCATTGATAAGTAATGTTTGTACTTTAAATGGTTATGGATGAACAATTGTTATCTCTTCAAAAATAAAATTATTTTATTGACCACAAAACATTTGTGTTTGTAATATTCCCAACATAAGGCATGTTATGAGTTGAGATTAAGCAATAAGGTTGAGGGAATATGATACAACCTTGCAAACAAAATACTGTGGTCACTAACGAAACAGTGCAGTCACTACCGAAACACTGGGTGTTTTGTAAACTAATAACTTTGTGAGTTATAAACTAAAATGTTATGATACTGATTGGTTAAATGTATGTTCAATTTAATCAATCATTAACTCTGAAATCAATATGATCAGTGTTATGCATTTTACAGAGAAAATTTGCATTTAGATTTTGATGAATTGTATAAATTGAACTTTGAAATTTTGTAAAAATGTCATTTTATTGATTTAATTGTGAAACCTTCAAGAAAATTTGTAAAAATACTCTTTAGAGAAGGGAAGGAAACACAATCTTAACAGGTTAATATAATACTTTTACTACAGTGTATTACTATGTTTCGGTAGTGACAATTTTTGGGAGAGGAAAAACATTCCAAAAGAGTCTGAAAATACAATATAAAAATTGACGGTACTTTTACTAGATATATGTACTTTAGATATGGTACAATATATATACGGACAAAGTTTTGGGAATAAAACATACAAAATTTCAAAATATTTCCAACCTGATTTTGAACCAATTCGGTAGAATGGCCCATATAGGGAATTGCAATAATCTAACCTAGAGGACATAAAAGCATGTATAATTTTCTCAGTGTCTTTAGACTACACGAATGACCTGATTTTTGAAATAGTTCTTAGCTGGTGATAGCATGACTGAACTAACTTTTTTGTATGTTGGTTAAAATTGAGATGGGGATCAAAAATCACACCAATCTTGAAGTTTCTCGCTTTACATTAGAAACAAGAGAGCCAGGATTCAACTGGATTTGATCAGAGACATGCTTTGGACCAAGAGTCAATGCTTCAGTTTTATCAGAGTTAAGCTGGAGGAAATTATGGGACATCCAGCCTTGAACATCAGTTAGACAGTCATGGAGAGAAGCTAACTTTCTGAAATCATTCTGAAGTGTCATCGGCATAAAAGTGAAAAGAAATCTTGTGATTACTAATAATTTGTCCCAGAGGTAGCATATAGATGGAGAAAAAAATGCCCTAAAACTGATCCCTGAGGAACACCACATGTAAGCATTGCTGATGAGGACACATAATCACCAATAGTGACTGAGAATGTTCTATTTTAAAGATAAGACGAGAACCAGTTCAGTGCGGTTCCGGAGATGCCAACCCAGGAACTTGTGTTGTCTTGTGTGCTACTATTAAACTTCACAAACTGGATGTCTAGATTGACGTGTATACTTACTGATACCCCACAGTGACAACAATAGTTCTCCCACCCAGTGCAGGTATAACGGAAAAAGCGGCAGTGATTACAACTTTTTTCACACACACACACACACACACACACACACACACACACACACACACACACACATACACACATACACACACACACACACACACACACACACACACACACACACACTCACTCACACACACACACACACATACTGTATAAACCAATGCATGCAAACACACATAAACAAACACATGTACATACACACAAAAGTGAATATGCACACACATGTACATAAACAAACAAATCAATAAATAATTATATATACAGTATATACAGTTGTGGCCAAAAATATTGCCACCCTTGCATGTCTCAATTTTCTGTAAAATAAGTTGAAATTGACAAGTATTTGATCTCCACAATTCTTTAGTTCACTGTTAATAGTACAGAAACTTTGTTTTTGTTTCAGAACTTAACATATCCTTTTAAATCATATAATAAACAGAAATGGCATTGACAAAATTATTGACACCCTAGATGTAATATTTGGTAGCACAGCATGACACTGGGTAGCACATTTTGCTCCAAAATGCCTCGGTAATCCTCTGATTTCATGATGCCCTTAATATGTTCAAGGCGTCCAGTATCAGAGGCAGCGAAGCAGCCCCACAGCATTATGGAACCTCCACCATATTTGACTGTAGGTAGGGTGTTATTTTCTTTAAAAGCTTCATTTCGTCGTCTGTAAACAAAGTGCTGATCTGCATTGCGAAAGAGCTCTAATTTGGTTTCATCAGGCCACAGAACATTTTCCCAGAAGGATTTATGCTTGCTTAGGTGGGTCTTGGCAAAGATTAATTGGGCCTTCTTGTGTTTCTCTTTCAACAGTGGGGTGTTCCTTGGCCTCCGACCGTAAAGCCTTCTTGGTTCAGTGTCCGACATATGGTATGGGTTGAAACCATTACCCCAGACCTCTCCAGGTCAGCCTTGAGATCTTTGGATGTCATACGAGGTATTTTTTCAATGGCTCACACCAACCTTTGACAACATCTGAGATCAATTTTCCTCTTACCACCACATCCTGGGAGATTCTTAACAATTCCATGAGCAGCAAACTTCTTAATAATTTTGCAAAATGTGAAAACAGGAATGCCAAGGTCTCTAGAGATGGCCTTATAGCCTTGTGAACACAGCAAACAGCTCTTTTCTCTTCACCATTGCCACAGAAGAAGAGGAATGGGAACTAACTGTTTTCTCACTTTAAAATGAATAATTGGTTCATTTATACCATGTGGGCACCTGCAACCTGTCACAGGTGAGTTGGATTACACTGCAAAGAGAATCTATTTCCTCCAACCAAATTTATTTAAATTATTCTAAAGGGTGCCAATAATTGTGTCATGGCCACTTTTCATAAAATATTTTTTTAATTTGTATTATTATTGATTGATCGTGTGCTGTTGTAAATTAAACAGATGAACGTGTGAAGACCGAAAATAGTTTCAGTTATTTGTATCAATTATTTCAGAAGATATTGAACATCATCTACATGAAATGCAAGGGTGGCAAGAATTTTTTTTAAATTAATTTTGTTTGTGTATTTGTCAGGGACATAGCAAAAAGCATTCTTACAATGTTAAAAAAACGAGCATCAGATGCATTGCATGAAGTGTTTACAGCCAAAGGCTAATTTCCAACCCCTGTCCCCAATAAACTACAGAAAAATAAAAGTATATATCAAAATATAAAAATACATATGCACACACACACACATACACAGCTCCAGTCCTCCCCTCCTGCGTCCTTGTTTCTTCCTGTCATCTCGTGGGCCTCACTGTGATGGGCAGGCTCGCAGCTGGGTGCAAAATCTCAGAGAAGGACATCATAGGGGACAAAGTTGTTCTGCTGTCAAGAGTCACACTGGCCAAGCCTCAAACTAACTTCCCCACTCTCCCTTTAAATACAACTACAGTACATGGATTCAATCACATTAAAGTGAATTCATTATAGCACATTCTAACAGTTGCATTGTCACAACATCAGAGAGAGAACATTTTCCAGAGGGAATAAAAAAATCTGAAGACCTGCAGCTAATTGGGGAAAGCAGCATGCCCTGCCCTCAGGATAAGGCTGAGGAAAAAGTTGAAAGAAACTCAGGGACAACTATATGTACATGCATACTATATATATTGTGGCAGACAGCTAGGGGAGGTGCGGGGAGTGATAGTAGAAGGGAGGTACCTGATGGCATGCTGATTCCACCCCTGAGCCTTAAATGGAGTTCTGGATGAAATGAGATGCATCTGGAAATGCACCTGGAGATGCACCTTAGCCACTGAAAGCTTGGGGTTAAAAGAGGAGGCAGATAATCTATATGGTTGCAAGGTACCGTGAAGGAAACGCGTATGGAGAGAGAGAGTGTAAAAGTGAGAGAAAATTATTATTATTGGATTTATCGTTTTGACCTGGACTGCCTGACTAACTTGATTGTTTACCGAACTGTTTTGTATGAGAACGTGGATGTGTATCAGATCTCGGAAAATGGATAACGACCACAAGTACGGATTGCAGATTTGGACTGTCTCCCACATTGTGAGTTTTCTCCAGTAAACTCCTATTTTTTCCAGTAGACTCCGTTATCATTCATACCCTTGATAAAGATGAACAAAAGATTGTATAAAATAAATTATATAATTAATGAGGTATATTCTATGCTAAAAAAAAATCTGCATTGGCACGAACCACAGTTCACAAATTATACTTTTTTCCCAGAAAAATCGAGAATCACAAATATTCACACTCCTGTTATCAGTACTTTGTGGTTCCTCCCTTGGCCATTATAACAGCAAGGAGTCACCTTCTGTCATGTTGTATGAGGTTATGGAACTTCTTGGGGGGGATCCTCAACCATTCCTCCATGCAGATTCTCAGATTCTTGGCTTGATTTTTGTGGACCTTTTTTCGCCTTCAAGGCGCCTTTTTCAGTGAATTGTCTTCAAAAGAGGTTTCCGTCTTGCAACTCTACCATAAAGGTCATTGTCATGTAGGTGTCTCTTTCCAAATCTGTTAAATCTTGTTGCTTTATAAACTCACATATTAACTTCTTGATTCTAAAACATATTGGTAATTAGTATTGATATTAATCCCATAACTGTCACCTGCCAGCCACCGGGCCGTCTACATCACATAGCACTCCTTTAAATATCACGGTTAAATGTACCAAAAATATGTGTTATATGCACAGATTGGTTGGAATCTCATCTTTTCAACAATGCATGCCATTTCAAATCAACTATCATGTCGCAAAATAAATGCTGTCCCGATTCAAGGCAGGGTACTCTATGAGAATAGCTGCTCCTTACCTTGTGAAGTCTAGAAGTCCCAAAATATGCAGATATTGATAATGTGGGCATCCTGATCACCGTAAGGGCCTAGCGAACAAAAGTAAAAGACCCTGTTTTGTCACAAGAGCAAGCCAAATCGAGAGAGTTCCAATCTTTTCGATGTGCTTTGTATAGCCAACAACAGAAAAAAATTAATTCTTCTGGGTCTACGAGTATGTTCCACATAGGAAAGTTTTTTTTTTTTTATCATAAAAATGTTGTTTCAGATTTTTCCCCATTTTCTCCCAATTTAGTAGTCAACCCTCTTTTCATGTCAACTATCCCCCCCTCATATTGTGAGCTTGTTGCAGTAGTCCTGAGACTGGCACTGACAAAGGCGATGTACCGCCTCCTCCGAGCCTGAACTCGCCAAGCCGTCAACTGTAACTCTGGTACACTCTTATACGCAGCAAGCTCATATTGGCTTCCCTCGCCCCTCCCTGGGGCGGACAGCCGATTGCCGCCCCCTAGTGGCACTCCCAGCCAGAGCCAAACTAGCGCAGCTGGTGGAATCGAACCCCAGGCACAGTGGGCAGCACGAATCTCGGTCGGAGCCAGGAGTTTTGTATCCTTGCAATGGTAAATCTTTGCTACAAAATAAGCCCACACCCATCATTCTCAGATAAGTATTGACCAAACAGACCTGACCTGACCCCTGAATGACAACCAGCGACACCAGTAATATGATCATGTGGCGTGATCCAGGGGCATAATTGATACTACTTCCTCCATACTATGCTAAAATGTGTCTATGGTTCTAGCCAATGGGTTATCCTTTGCAACGATATAAGGTTTCCTTTGATTTGCATTCACTATCATGAATGTGCTATGCGCACATCGTGATGCGAATGAAGACGCGCGCGATTGAAGAGAGTGCACAGACTTCGTTTATTTGGATTTATTATTTGGTTTTACAATACCAAAAGCCCCAAAGACTTGTTTTGACGGCCAGGATTCCATTTACGACTGGTGAGTAGCTACTGGTCAGCTAGTAGGCAGAAGTGCCGGGTCTGCCACTAGAAGACACCTATCAAGTTCATGTCCGTGACGGAGACTGGTTCAATGACTAGCGCAACCAAAATAACCTATAGCTTTTCCTATGTTACCTGACTAAAGTTAATAGTTCATTAGTAAAACTAAAATAGTTTTGTGCAATGAGGGCAGACAATTGCCAGTGCAGTTTTGTCTTGGCTAAACAAATTTGTAATATTATGTTTTATATTATATATGATTATTGTAGTTATATATTATTTATATTGGTGCAATATTGTGATATTGAGATTTATTCAGTGGTGTATAAAGTACCCAAAAGCTATACTTGAGTAAAAGTAAAGATACCATACTGGAAAATTACTCTGGTTAAAGTGAAAGTCACCTATTAGAATATTTACTTGAGTAAACGTCTTAAAGTATCTGGGGTTTATTGTACTTAAGTATCAAAAGTAAAAGTATGTAATATAAATGTACTTAAGTATCGAAAGTAAAAGTACAAGTAAAAAGTACACGTAAAAATGCTGTTAATAAAAAAGCGGTCAGAAGTTTGAGTTTTTATCATTGTTTAGTCTTTATCCGTGTAGCCTCCGGTCTACATAACAAGAACTCCTTCCCTCCCACTCCTTCATTCGTCCATCTTTCCCTGGTGTGTTTACAACCTGCTTTCTCTTGACCAATCCGGTCCAATGGTCTTATGTAGCCTGTAAAGTCAGGGCAGAACCCATTATGCATGTTGTACATCCATAGCCCTGGGACAGAATATCCCAGTCATAAAACAAAATTAAAATAAAGTGCTCAGTACTTGAGTGCTGCTACCACATCATAACATAATCATCCACAAAATGACACAAAATCAAAACATGACTGAAGCAGCACTGAAAGTAATAACCCAGTCATTACTTGAAACTATAACATTTGCTGTTCATCTTCAATAGAAGTTGGTTCTCAAAATTGTGTGAATGCAGTCTCGCTCTTCTTGGGCTGAAGACAAGTCCTGCGATGCTAAATAGCCTTTCACAGGCTGCTGAGGCAGGTAGAGGCATGTTCAGCTTCACAGACAGCTTGCACACAGCTGGAAAGGACTTCAGCAAGTCCATATGATCTGCTGAAATGGCCAGGTATCTGTCCTGTTCTTTGGAGCTGTCTTGTGCTTGAGGTGCCTGCAGGCCAGAGAAGAAGTCTTCTTCGTCAGATGAACTGGTGGCATCACCTAGCTGCAGGGAGGGTGCTTCCATGTGTTGCTTGATGTAGTCCACCCCTGAAATATAGTGAGGATGGGGTGATAAAAATATAAATGATGGGATTAATACAACTTTCTAACATGTCATGACCCCAACCTAAGGTTTTGTACTAAATAGTTTGTTTTAATTTGAGGTGTATACATTTAGTTTCATGCATCCATAATTGATTTGTGAATTTGCCAATATTACGAAGTGTCAAAATGTACACCCATACACTTATTTTTCATTATCCCCATGTTGTGTTACCCATTCTGATTGTGGCATCATCCTTTGTCCAAGATATTCGGAACTTTGGAAGAAGAATCGCAGATGCGATCAACTCAGGGTCTTCTGTCATGTGGCCAAACCGATTCTTTATTTCCACCTGTATCAGAAATCACAAACGATTTTATTGCCATGTAGGCTTCTACCTACTAGGAATTTGTTTTGGTACATTGGTGCATGACAATAAACAATAAACAAACATTGTGCAAGGAATGAGATAAAATACAATATACCTGTAGGGCATCCACCAGAGGCCAGCAGTATTTCAGTCGCAACTTGACTCTGTCAAGTTTGGCGGTCAGCAGGTTGATTGTTGGAAGTAGCCACCCCATCTGGACATTTGCTTCTGCTTACAAGATGTTGGTTGCCTGGGCGACTGGGCTCATGGCAGCAGCATACTCTGAGGAATGCGAGTTCAGCTGGATTGAACCTGTGATGAAAACAAAAACAACAACATTGTTTTATAACACTATATAACCGTTTCATCAAATTCAACAAAAAAATTGCTGGATGAGTAATTAAAGCTCCATGAGATAACTTTTTTATAGTTAAATATTCAAATTATTATGCTTTTGCTATTATGAAAGACCCAAAACATTTTTGTGACATGAGACCGCATGAAACCCTGTGAATTTATTGTTTTAGAATGTCGGTGTACTGGCTAGTACACCATCACTTCAATGCAGTGCAGTTTTTTTATCACAACCAGAGGTGGCGCCAAAGTTCAAAATTTGCCAAAGTTATCTCATGCAGCTTTAACTAAATGGACCAATGATAAGTGGAAGTTGGGATACAACTGTGAAACAGTTATTAGTGCCCATGAAAGGGTGGGGAAACACTGACAGTTCATCAATTATGAAATAATAAAACCATAATTCCTACTTACATTGGAACCTTCAAGTCTGTGCAGATGACTGATGGCCCCCTCTCCCTTGTCTTTGATGATCCTCAGCAGTCTTTCCACTGCAAGGAGTTCCACCTGGTAGCATTCGGGCGCAGCAGCTGGAGGGAGCACACATCTTCAACAGTTTCAGCTGCAAGTGTGGACCTTCCACATTTGTTCCAAAGTGCATTACACTTGCCAAATGTTGAACGGTACACTTTCTTGTATGCCTCACTGGATGTTGCTTTCATGGCATCAACCGTAGCTATTAAGTTGAGTAGGTGACAAGCACAGCGCTGGTGCTTTGGGAGCTCAAACTCCAAACCATCATCTTCATTCAGAAGAGCTGACACATCAACAAACTCCACTTCTTCAGCCTCATCTTGATCCTCTTGATCCTCTCCATCCTCTCTTGGTTGAGATGCATCACCATCACTTCCGACTGCATTGTTGTTCTCATCTTCACCAAAAACCTGGAAAGCTTTTATGAAGTTGGAGCCGTTGTCTGTTGTTGTTCTTACAATCTTCCCCCAAATTTCTAACTCGGAATGAATGTCATTCAAGGCGCTTGCCAACACATCAAATGTGTGTGAACCTCTCAGCTGTTTACAGGCTAGGGCTGCTGAGCATCTTTGGAGACTGTCAGGGTCAATCCAATGGGCAGTAACACCAATGAAGCTCCACCTTCTGACAGGCCAGCAGTCGGTGGTGGTGGCCATATGGTCAACTCCCCTCATGGCTTCAGTCACAGCCTTCTTCATTTCCTTGGAGGCATCATCGATCATGGAGCGCAGGGTCACCCATGTCATCATTTTTGCATTAGGCAGCAGATCCTTCACAAAAACTTTCAATGGTTCTTGTTCAACCAGAAAGAACGGCTGGAGCCCTTGGGCCACATACTTCATGACAGCTTTGTCAATGGACCTAAGATAAGATAAGAGGAGGGGGGGGTTGGTTTTGCTACAGCAGCAGTGATGGAGAAAGGTACTGAAGATACACAAAATATACAAAGATATACCTCTGAGACACAGTGCGGGTGCTGTTATACCTCTGAGACACGGTGCTGTTGACTATGGTGGTCTGCCTGCTGCTGGAAGAGGGAGTCGAGGGAGTCTCAGCCCTCTTTCCCTTTGTTGATGTCAGCTCTCCATATTTTTTAAGTTGGTGTACATGCTTTCTCTGAAACAGACTGCAGTGAGAGAGAGACATTTTCTAAGCATCACAATTTTAGCTACAGGATTTAAAAGCTACTCAACAACACTAGTCAATGACCATATGTAACATTTCCTATACTAATTATTACACTAATGTACCCAAACGCTAACGTCACATGCTTTGCAGCGCTCCTTCAACCTGTCCCCTCTCACTGCTAGCCTACTAACTGACAGCCTCGTTAGCCCCACTTGCTACACACATGCGCACAAATCTCCAACTCCAGACACTGTAGAGAAAAGCAGGACCAATAATTCCAATGTACTACTTGTTGCATATGGCCAATTAAACTTTAACGTTAATTCATTCATTCTCCGTCGTGGTTCAATGAGCTCTCGCGCCTCCTGTCATTCCTCCTCAACTCTACTAGTGCTGCAATGCAATGATAGCTAAGTTATAGCTAACGTAAGCTACAGTAGCTAAGATGACTCAAATCAACTAAATCTCTCTCGCAACTGTCAACACTTCGTCAGTTGCCTAACTCACTAGCAATCTGTCGAACGTCAGCCAGACATACGCCATGTTACCTTGTTATGCCCCCTCTTTCCCCCGCCACAGTTGCTAACGTTAGCTACACAATCCTGTGGGAACTGCTCTGAACAGGCTATGCTAATGATGATAAGTAACTAAACATAAATGTTGCGGCTCACGGGATTCATCTTAATTTACTTCAATGTGTTTCTTGAATGCCAATATCTCCGTCGTTTCCGGTAGGCATAAGCAGCACTTCATTCGGTAGGACAAATCTTTTACTCCAAGATAAGAAAACATTTCTAGCAAATATGGCCAAGGGTGTTCATCTTCTACACTCATTTGTTGCCGCGGGAGTAACAGGTGCCGTTTCCAAATCAATCTCCATCATGAAGTCTTCTTCCCCAATGATTCACGTACTAGTCCGTCGACATGTCTGGACTTGAATTAAATTAGAATTTTAACCGCGGCTTTGAGGGCACCTGTTTGCACTTGCGCATTAACGTGATTAACCAATGATCTAACTTCTTGCAGTTGTTTTTCAAAATCATTGGCTACCAAATGTCTTCCGATTTTATTTTGTTGTAGTAATGAGAAACGAAGATGCTTATGGGAAATGTATCGGAGTAAAAGTATAAGTTTTCCTTGGATAATGTGAAAAGTGAAAGTCGTCAGAAATAGAAATAGTAAAGTAAAGTACAGATACCCAAAAAAACTACTTAAGTACAGCAACAAAGTATTTCTACTTCGTTACTATACACTATTTATTTTGCTAATTTTGACAGCTATGGTAAATGTTGATTCTGCTGGTTCCTTTTTTACCTTTAAAAAAAAATTATGTTGTTACTATTCAATTCTTTGCTTTGACTTTGGTATGTTCCTCTGACAGGAACCTGCAGTTCCATCCTCCAATCCTTCTGAATCTGCTTGTCAAGCAATCAAAGCAGTATAGTCTCAAGTAACCATTCATTTACCACAAATGGGGTGCGTAGTCAGTCTGGGTGCGACTAGTCAAGAGTTGGCGCTGCACACATCCACACATAATCATACTGATTGATTTGTAAGTAGGCTACTGCTTTCAATTGTTAAAATATGTCTGTTGACACTTCTGTAGGACATATCATGCACGTTCTGGTGCAAAGAAACAGATATGTTGAAATGAGCGCAGAGCAGTTTTAAGCACACAGGTACAATTCGATAATTCTGCACAGCTGTGTGCCCTAGCTGCTCTGCCAGTAGGCGTGGCCATTAATCACCCCAATTCCCCCGCCTAGACTGACACCTTCCACACCGACACTTTGAGCTATCACATTAGTGTCCGTTTTGTGAGAAAAATAACAATCCATAATGGTCTGGGTGATACAAACAGGTTTTATAGTCATAAAAAACCTTTTAGTATGTTTTCTAGTGTCACAGAAGTGAGTAGAAATCATTGGGCAAATTGAGTCACCTTGGATAGTTTTCTGGACACTTGGAGACCACCGGTGATACCACTCACTAAAAGGCCTGATTTCATGAGTCCTTTCGTCTAGAAGTCTGTTTTTTTTCACTTAGTTGACATATTGTACAAGGCATGCACAGAAATCACAGGTATATCAGGAAATGTGACTAATTTATTGCTTTTAAAACATGAGATTCTACACAAGAAAACTATAAAAGCCTACTTTATTGTATGGTTGATTTTCGGTCCTTTGGGATGTGTTGTGTCCACAGGCTATTTGCACATCCCTATAAACTTCAATGTGTTTCCTTTCAAATGATACTAAATGTATCAGTTCTTGAGCTATGAACTGTTATATTTGGGTATGTCCAAAAAGGCGTGAATGCAAAAAATAGGGGGTGACAATTAAGGGGTTAAAAAGAAACCCTTGGGTAGACTCCTTTTTAATGGTGATTTAGTTACTTAAAAATATGAGTCATTTTTCATTTGGTGTTTCCATTATTTTGTCTACCCTCTGTATATTGTCATTGTAATTGTCATCAGCAACAAACAAAAAAAGCCAATTGGCAGCTGCTCAACTCCACTCACGTCAAAATATTAATTAGCAGGCAGGGGAAATAAAGAAGCTTGTTTAGTGAGGTTTACTTTCTTGCCAATGTGCACTCTGGCATCAGCTTTCTTCAGCAACCTTTCAGTTCAGACTGAATCTCTGGTGACAGCTGTTGCATCATGGGTAGCAGACCCCTTTTTATGGCCAGTAACTCAATGTGCAGTCCAGCACTGCTAGGCCTCACCCTATGTTTTCTAACCCCTGTATTTGTTAATACGCCGTTTGTTGCAAATCAAATTATTGTCATGTATGTGAAACTTGTTAAAGTTATGTGAATTTATGTTGGTCAAGTCACCTGTGCCATCTGAAATAATATCCTCTTAATAGGACAATGTAGTATCTCTCAATATATCTATGTCATGCACAGTGGCACAAAATGGCAGTATTCTTTCAGTGAAGTACTATGTTATATACTACAAAAGGTGTGCCAGAGAGATGCACTAAAGAGATACTGTACAACTACACCAATGATTATTTGGTGGTATGACTCAGTTACCATGAGACAAGTATTATTATATAGGAATACCCAGGAAGCATTGGCCAAAAATACAGATCGAGGTGTGACAAAGATATTAACCCATATCCGCCAAACTACTGAATTTTCCATAGACCGCGCAAACCCTTCATTCATCGATCTACGGGATATTCTGCAGACCGCTCAAATGCTACAGTCGCCGTGCTACAGACAATTCCGTAGCAGAAATTGAAATGCGTGTTGAGGTGCAATGTCCAAATATTATATCATTATACAGTATAACAAACACTTCGTGTAGACTTTGCTGACAAAAAATTTGCCTGTTACAAGTGACAAACAAAGTCACTAAAGTGGTAAGTATAAAATAATTTGGTAGGCCTACATACTTGACATCACTATCTTAAATGCTTGCATTGTTTACAATAAAGCTTGTAATACAAATATGAAATTGCACGACATTGGTATGTGAAGTGCATATGTGTCCTGATCCATGTTTTGGCCGCTTCCAATACCAGAAGTTCCCTTATGATGATCCCAACAGACACAACAAACAAAAGGCACGCACAAAATTGAAACTAATAACAAAATGAAGAATGAGATGGACTTGTGGCATTACAGAGAATGATACGAACTCACTAACTTTTCACGTCAAATTTAAAAATGGTTACATATAAATGTAGATGTGACAAATAAATGTAAAATTGTAAGAATTTATCTGTACATAATTTACACACATATTTTGTATATAATAACACTAATTTGTTTAAATGTTTAATTGATATGACATACCATATATCTCCACAAATGATGTATTATTATAAATTATGTACAAATACATATTTTCACATTTTCATAATTTGTATATGATGCTTTTCAATTGCAACTTATTTGATGCTCTTTCCAATGATACACCATTTGCCTATTGTTTCTCTTTCCATTTCCAATAAGTTGAAGTGGAAATGTTAGACTGAAGGTTGGCTGAGTGTGAATGAGTGTGTTATGTGCCTAGGCACACACCGTGTTTATACAGAATAATGCATTAGGTGGATACGGGTTAACAACTGACAAATAAGGTTCTGTAGACAAATTGCATTTTATCTGCAGCAATGATCATTGGGTATATGGTGTGACCTGCTCACTTGAGGCAAGCATTATGATACAGGATTACCCTGGATGCACTGGGGGAAAATATGGAGCATTGAAGAGGGTATTAGTCCACATGAATGCCATGGGCAAAACATCCATCCATCCATCCATTGTCTAAGCCGCTTATTCCTGGTCAGGGTCGCGGGGGGGTGCTGGAGCCTATCCCAGCATGCGTTCCGGGCGAGAGGCAGGAATACACCCTGGACAGGTCGCCAATCCATCGCAGGGCACACACACCATTCACTCACACACTCATACCTACGGGCAATTTAGACTCTCCAATTAGCCTAACGTGCATGTCTTTGGACTGTGGGAAGAAACCGAGTACCCGGAGGAAACCCACGCGGACACGGGAGAACATGCAAACTCCACACAGAAAGGCCCCCGGCCTGGATTCGAACCCGAGACCTTCTTGCTGTGAGGCGACAGTGCTATCCACTGCACCACCGTGCCGCCTGGGCAAAACATATTGCAAGTTAAATTTTTTTGCTGTTAACCTTGTTTCAGTTCATACTAGAGATTGCATTCAAGAGCGCACATAGAAAACAACCTCAACGATGTGACAACCGCAATGGACGCAGTTTGATTTTGTATTTAAGTTTGAAAGTTTCTGAAAGTCAATTTCTAAACTCCTCTTATTGCAAAAAGTTATGTGTTGTGCGCCAAGCATGTGCATTTAGTGTGATGGGAGCAATCATTGATGAGGAAGAATAAATCATTATTATATAAACGTTATCAGAAGCATTGACCCATACAATTCTGGAACTGCTGACATTTCAAGCCCAATACAAACACCACTGTCAGGGTTTCATTTAACCAATTATGGTGTTATAGAAGATATGACAAGCATGTGTACATGCATTTTTTCAAAGGAAATGTAATGTTTGCTGCAGTTAAATGCTGCAGTTAAATGGATGATAATGTTTTAAAAAATATGCAGGCGCAACACATTATTATGGTTTATGGTTAAAAAACAATGATGTTCTGTATATGACAGGATATCGTGCACACACATGCTGATTAGTATAGTGACATACAATATATAGCAAACAAAGTGGTATGAATGTTGTTCCTGTTCTTGCATGAACACACACACACAGTATTTTTCTTCAGAAAGGGATGCTGTAAAAACGAATAGATAAATACAGATCACTGGTAATATGTTTGGTGTTATTAGTCATTGTCAGACCGAATTACAGACCTTACATATTATATTTTATCCATTTATACAAGATAGATGGGTATTTTCAGATTAAGTACCTTGCTCAAAGGTACAGCAGCCTAGCTGGAATTCATATCTGTGACCATCTGGTTCTAAACCTCGGTTATTTACCATTGCGCTAGGTAGCCAGCACTCTCCCTTATCGCTCTGTTTGAAAATATATTATAAATTATAATTGTAATGTATTATATACGTAGTAAGTAAAGTGCATATCTTGATATGCTTCAATAAGGGGATGATTATGATTATATACAGTATATGTAACAAATAGTAATGTTTGCTTATGATTGTCTTGCACTGGAAAAATGTAACTATAAATCTAAGTCTAATTAATACAAAAAATGATATATTTGGTACCGTCCAAAATGATTCACACCATTGATAAAGATGAGCAAAGTAAATGATGAAATTATAAAATAAACGATGCAGGTAATGAGCTTTATTGTACGCTCAAAGAAGTAGAAAATTATATTATACTAATACAATTACTCAGAGAAAAAGATTTTGTTTAAAAAGTCACAATTATTGCTGGGGGATTTGTGTTATTTTTTGACGAATTATGAAAACAAACAGATCTTGGTAGTGGAGACTCAGACTTTTGGACCCCACTGTATATATATATATACAGTATATACTGTATATACAGTATATATATATATATATATATATAGAGAGAGAGAGAGAGAGAGAGAGAGAGAGAGAGAGAGAGATGAAGGTTTGCATTTTCCTGGATTGTGATGGTATCTGTCATTGACACAACCCTTTTGTCTGCATTCTAATTTTCTTGCTGCTGCGTTAATGAGCAGCAAGGTGATATTCCTGCCTTCCCCAGTCATTACAATTAAGTTCTCAGCAAGCCGCTATTCGGATAAATCATGTGGCCGCCGTTGCCATGCCAATGTAACACTATTTCATTTTTGTTTCCTACTAGTTTTTTCCTACCATGAAATATTTATGGGTAATGCACACAGAAGCTGAGGCATCCAGTTATCCCTTTTGGGGTACAAATGTGTGCCAATATTTACAGGCTTGATTAGGAACAGTCCTTTTCTTAATTTTATAACTCTTTCAGCCTGGTTTGAATTTGGTAGGGATGCAGTCAGGAAGAATTCAGAAAAGGTTGAGGAAACGTATTTATTTGATACAATACGAGTTATAGATACATCTCTACTAAATACATATTACATTACATTATTTGATGCTGTAGGTCAGCGTTACTCAAATCTGGCCAACAAATCAAAATTCAGTTCTGGTTTTCTTTTCTCTCAGGTAGGTAATTGAACAATTAGTGCAAATGATTGGCCAGTGTCTTCACGCCTGACTCCCAGGTAAAGTGACAGTGTAAATCAGCAGTACTCGGCCCACAAGGACCGTGACTTGAGTAACTCTGCTGTAGGTTGTTCCTTACCTGGACCCTGGGACCAAAAGAATGTGATGGAATTAGCACCCAACACAGTTTTTAGCCTTCAGTTATGTCAATAAAAGCTTTAGTTTTCCCTCAGTAAAGGCTTTTAAGGTCTAAATGGCCATTTATGTTTCTTTTTTTAAATGTGGCTGTCTGTAAAACAGCGGGGTTACATCCACAGATTTATTTTCCACCAAAGCAATTAAGACCTTAATGTAACCAATCACTGCCTTAACTGAACCAGTTTAGCAACTCCAGTTTAGCAACCCTGGGGTCCTGCATTAGATACTAGAATACATGTATTGTGTTGCCTTATATGTGATCGGAACAGTTTATTGGTGAGTCTCTAATTTGTATTTGCTTTATGCAGTCTCAATATTTCACCACTGAAAATTTTCAGGGGACTGATTGCAATTTCAAGGCAAATCGTTTGGCACAGCATATTCTCCCTGACCAATCAATACAATTAAATACAGCACAACTGGGGTATAATGAGTCTTGGAAACATGCACTAAAGCTCTGTTTGATGCACCTCAACAAGATTAAAGGAATGAGAAATCTATATGCTGCATTAGATCGTTTACAGGTAGCTAATGATCTGATATTTAAAACCAATCAGAGTAACTGCAGTTTCTGGCACACTGGCAAGCATAAGCATGATCAATACTTTGTCTTGGACGGGATTTTACACAAGCTTCTATTCTCAATTGGCAAGTGGAAATAGAATGAGTTTGCACACAACGATAGCGCCTGGTATTTTTCACGCCTGCTTTACATGTCGAACATCAGTCCAACCAAAACCAAATCTCCCTCTGAACTGACACTCCATGGGGTCACAATGAATCGCCCACACTACAAACTGTGACCAAGCATTTCAAATTATGGAATAAAGGAAAACACCAGGAATTAAAACTCTCGTTCTGATATGAGGATGTCCCTCAAGTTTTTCAACAGACAGGTATATGGTTTTCTGTGGGCCCATGCCAATTTTAATATTGCGGTTTTATATCTGCCTGTAATTCATGTCCATTGAGAGTCCTGTCCCAGCACACTAATTGCCTATTACCTCACCTATTTGCAGGTTTGGCTCTTGGCATTCCATTTCTTCCATCAATAAATCGATCAGGTCTATGCAATATATATGCAGACTTCAGCTCAATGAACAGCTCATTTAAGGGTGGAAATGGTTATTTCAGCAGGTACAAAAGCCAGCATATGCAGTGGTCCCCAGGACTGAGTTTGGAAAGCCCTACTAATCGGTTCTAAGTCATAGCCACAATAACCTACAAAAATATTATAACAAATATATCATTTTAAAATATGTCTATGTAGGCAACAAACAACAAATAATTAATTAGAATATCAGAAATTATTTATCACAAAGGTACAATTTTTCTATGGTAAATCTGCAGATCTCTGCAGATTGCTGCTAAAACAACGTGACAAATTTTAAAGGAAATTTTAAAATGTACCAACATGAGTCATGTAAACTCAACTATACAATATGAATAAAGATTTTGGTCACTTTTGAAATGACTGAATGAACCAGGCTTATTCAATGGATCTACTGCGTATCACTAATGTGGGGCTAAACTGCTCTGTGACTGTATTTCAGCTTGGCTAGCTGTCATGAAAGACTGCAGGGGTCATCTCAAAAGATGTGAAATCACCTTCCTGCTCCAGCAAGGACACAATATTGAAGGTGCCACAATGACACTTTAGCGTGTCTGATAGCCAGTAACAGCCATTTCTGTGGCCAGTGATTAATAGCAAAGGAAAAGTGTGTGTATGTGTGGGTGTGTATGCATGTGTGTGTCCAAGGATCGTCACCTTGTAGTGGTGGAAAGGCTTGTGCATTCCAACGAACCTGCGAGCGATGCCGTCTGGAGCTCCGCTCCTGATAGGGTCACCCATGACAATAAGGTCAAAGGCGAGGTCCCAGACCAATTGCGATCCAAAGACACGCACTAGGCAGATTTGGGGACACGCACTAGGCAAATTTGCAGTCTCCTGCAGCCCTGACAACAGTCTCCTGACAACTCACCTGAAGGTTGTCTCAAGTCCTTTCTCTTGTCACTGGAAACCGGTGAATGTAGTCAAGTCTGTGGAGGAAGGATTTGCGTGTCCCTTCCTTCACATTAATCCACTTGCATTGCAGGCTTCTGCTTCCTCAATACAAGCCCTTCGGCATCAGGATATGGTGACTGGGGCAGGTCAAGGATGTGGCTCGGAGTCCTTATCTCGAGTCCTGCACGGAGACGGCACAGGCATGATAGTCATCGGAGGCTGAGATTGGGGACAGCATCCTCTCTCGGCAGCTTCTTGTGTGTCTGAGCAGTCCTCTTTAGGGACTGCACTGCTCACCCCTCATTGGGGAAGGCTCTAGAAAAGGTGACTCAAGCAGAAATACTGATATTGTGAAGACAACACAGACACCACCACGTTGCTCCAGAATCACCTCAGCCAGCCAGCCCAGAACTAACTTGTCCAAATTGTGGAAAGACAGGATCGGGCTTCATAGCCATCTACAGAGGCATCGCCGCCAGCAGCAATAGCCTCCATCAAACAAATTAATCTTGGAAGCAATGTTGTCTTCGTTCTCAATGGACCGCCATAAGAAAGTAAGTGTGTGCAGGGGTATGTGCACGCGTATGTGTGTGTTGTGTTTTAATGAGACAAAAGGTAACCTACTTGAAACAGATTTGCTTTTCAAAATTACCTGCACCACGTGATCCCCAATTCAATCAAATTAGAGCAATTAAACCTGCTGAAATCAAAACCCTCACCCAGGGTGGCTTGCAGTTCAAGAGATAATAATTACATGAAATATCATATCAAACAAAATCTATCATGACAATTACATTTGAGAAGTGGTGAACTGTGACTATTGGATCAAGGCCTTCAGTCAGACCAAAGATCCTGCAAAACATATCATAAAAATAACAGAAACATAGGAACAACCATCTGTGGAGGGCATCGGTGTTACATGTGGAGGAGGCCTTTGGAGCAGGGAGACTTTCCGGGGGCAGGTTTGAGTGAACTGTCTCACGAGTCCCACCTGAGCCAGGCAGAAAGTAAGCCTATTTAAGAGCAGGTGGGGTGAGTGGGGAATCAGTTAGTCTTTTGTCTTTGTTTGTGTGTATGGATGTCTTGTGTTTGTGTTTGTGTTTGTGTTTGTGTTTGTGTTTGTGTTTGTGTTTGTGTTTGTGTTTGTGTTTGTGTTTGTGTTTACCTGCACCTGCTACTCCCACTGTCTCTTCCCCATGTCTGGGGGGAGAGACAGGAAAAAATAAAAAACCAGTCCGTAGACCGACAAACTCCACTCCGTCTCCTGGCTGCTCTGTTCCCATCCAGGGTTTGTCATGTGGCGTGTGACAGCATCCCAACATGATATCTTCTAGTCACACCATTCTAGCTCTAGTGCAGGCAATTACTTGAAATTAGTCTTATAAAACCAAGGCTCAGACTGTGCTTCTGGCTGCGCACACATAGATCTTTTTATAACCTAACTAGATGTGATCAATTGAATACCATTCATGTAATGTTACAGCTGGCTACAATGTATATGATTAGCTACAGTATTAAATAAACTGCAGCTATCAAGATTTCAGAAAAGACAGACTTTGCTAGTTAGCCAGCTCTGCTGTTCAATATTGTCAAAAACAGAATAATTATCAATCAGGCATTAGATACAGTATACTGCCACTTGTCAGCTGTTTTGATCTGTTTTTTATTTTGACTTAATACAAATCAGCAGTCTGCGGCACATACTACTGTCGAAGCTGTCTAGCTGATGGAATTGCCCTGCTGCTTCTTACATTTGTTTAAAAATGCATATAATTTGGGATTATCCACTTTTTCTAATGGAATATTTGAATTTAAGAAAGCATCTGTCAAATCTTGAATGACATCCAACCACCACTCAAGGCTGTCTTTAATCCTACGGACAGATGATTCCCCCTCTCTCAGGTATTAATCTCATATTTTAGCTGATGTTTTTTTGTTTGTAAATTGTTCTTTTTTTGTGCAAAATTAATTAAATCTGTCTGTGTGCAGTGTGCCAGGCAGATACTGTTGCACTCGTTTGCACAAGTACATGCTTTTAGAATTTGACATTCCATCTATGTTTATCTTTCCTATCTTTCACCTTGTATTAGGTAAACTAATAAATATCACAATTAGTCACGTTAATGTGTCAATTGAGTGCCTACAGGGACACATTGAGGATAATGATTTTCTAGTTGAAATCCCTGTGGGTCACGTGATGCTATAATACTGCTGGCTCTAACTGTAAAATATCAATTTTGATTGATTAATTGATTGACTTTAGCAATGAGATGCCAGTGATTAATATGGTTGTGAGGTGGAGAGATATGGCTATTATTATTTGTAAATAGCATGTCACATTTCAAAGGCCTTTTTCCACATTTTAAAATAAAGAAATTAAAAATATATGCAATATAGAGTATATTGCAATCATATTATATTCTAACATAAATTATATTATATATAATCACATAATATTCTAAAACAAATAATTTCAACTGATTTAATATGCAAAAATATGTTATTCAGTTGAAAATGAGAGGGTAGCCAAGTAGGGAATCATCTCTGTTTCAAGAAAAATGGTTAAGGTAAAATAAGGTCTCATTAAGTAACAATTTGTATTTATATATATATACAGTCAACTCCAAAATTATTCACACCCTTGGTAAAGATGAGCAAAACTTTGTGTACCCTCCCCTTGCAAGGATGACACTACTGAGTTGTCTTCTAAAGTGTTTTATGAGACTGGTGAACATTGGGGGGTCTTTGACCATTCCTCCATAAAGAATATTATTTTACTCTACTTTGCTTTGGTCTGCAATTGTGGACTGCCCTCTTGAATTCAAACCACACATTTTTGATCAGGTTCAAGTCTGGAGACTCAGATAGCCATTGGAAAACAATAATTTTGTGGTCAGTTAACCATTTCTTGGTGGATTTTGATTTATGGCTGGGATTATTGTCTTGCTGATTCATGCACGGCCAAGTTTCAGCTTTCTGGCAGAGAGAACCAGGTTTTTGGCCAACACCTCTTGGTACTTGTTCATGATTCCATTGACCTTAACAAGAGCCACAGGACCAGTAGAAATAACCTCATAATATTAACGATCCACCACCATATTTCACAGTAGGTATAGGTTCTGTGCCTATGCATGACTGATAAATGAGACCCCAGGTGCGGCTGAGTAACCACAAAAAACAGTAATATTTGACTGCTCAATCCAGGACCATAGAGGAAGAAAATCAATCATGACAGGTTCAGTTTGGTGATGTGACTCCCATTCTATGGCCAGTTGCATGGCTGGCCACAACGCCACAGTGGTAGATTTCTCTCTGCTGCTCGCTCACATTCAGTTTATACTCCCCCATCACCCAGAAGTGTGTTTTTCTCTCCCGCACACGTCTGCTTGATACAATTAATCAAAGTTAAGTGGAATTGATGCTACCACTCGTTTTTCTCAGGGATTTTTATCTATTTTGTCACAAAGTCAGTATGCTTTGGCCTAGATGGACCATCGCCTGCCTCTCCTAGCCAATGATATTCCACGCACGACCATCAACGAGGCTCACTTATATAGTTCCCTCTGGGCTCCAATTGACCTCACGCCGATCAATAACATCAAGCTCAGATTCTGTTTAGAAATCATTTGACAGTATTCGGCTCATCAAAGGACAGGGGTAAATAAACACTGTTTAAAGGAGCAGAACATATAACAAGTTCAGAATGGTTGTTGATTTGTCCGAAGAGCACTGGGACTCGGGAGCTCTCAGAGTAATTAAAACAGAGCTGTGGGGATGTAAGGGGGTTTGGGCATGTGTGAATGAGAATAGACTGGCAGTACTATAAACTGGAGCAAAGTGATGGGTTTGGAAAGCTAAGAGGATTGTGTGCTCTTGTGTCAACATTTAGACAACATTGATCGTAAATGGTATTACAAGTTTACTTAAACTGGGTATGATATATTGACTCTCTCAGCAAGGTTGAGCCACCTCCTTATAACTTCCTGATTGCAGGACTGCACTGATGTGATTGATTGATTGATGGGAATCACACAATATGCATATGATCACTGATATTATGTTGTGCTGTTTTAAATTATATTTGAAATGTCCAGTGTAATCATGAATCCATAGTTGTAAAACAGGTGAAGAACAAATACATTGTTCTGTGTGAAGGATGATACAGTACATTTTATGAAAAATGCTATTCCCAAATGTGAAATAGCACACAGTGTCACTTAACTTATGGTCAACCCCCATGACCAAATGTCTAGCACAAATTCTTATGAATGATTTATAAATATTGTGGTATGTTGTGGTAGAAAAAGCATTATACATGTTTCATGAAGGCTTAATTTCTTCAGTTTATGAAGAAAATATCCCTTATCCTATAAAGTTTGAACAAAGTACCTTTTTCTTAACAGATTTCTATGAACATTTTAAATATACTGCTCGCTATGTCAAGGCCAACACAAATGATCTAGCCCTTGTCACACCCACTCAAAGCTGAGAAAGTGCCAAGAAACATTGCCTTAATGAACTGCACTTCATCATTGAGATGTCTTTTACACACTCTATAGGTCAGATAATAGGCCTATAAACAATATTTCTTTGGTTAAAATTTGTATTCATACGTTTGATCAATATGACTTTTCAACCACACCACTCCCCATCCTGCATCCTAATGCCTAGTGCAGCTAGCCCTGACCCCCATATACTCACAGGACCTCACATACCTCATAAATACAGGAAATGACATGTGAAACCTATCAATACAGTATGTGATATTTTTTATTATTGTCAAAGGAACGTAAAAGTGGGCAGCACTTTTTTAGTTTCATTTTTAGTCAGGCGGTGTTTTTAACTTGTTTTTCAGTGTCATTTTAGCAGATGCGGATTTCAGATGTGGTGCAAATCATGTCTAAAACCCAATCACAATGCGCAACTCATAAGATTGAGCAGACATTGATAAAGGGGCGGTGCAATGCTGTGACATGGCGTATAGCTGGCAGGAAATGTAAAATAAGGTACAAACAAATGTAAAACTGGTCTTACAGTAGGCTCCATTTTTATTCACACCCTTGATAAGGATGAACAAAAGAGATCATATAAAATAAACTATATTAGTAATGATGTATATTTCATGCTCAAAAAATTCCAAACCTACATTACTAATACAATTGTTCAGAAAAACTTTTTATTTTATTAATATCTATTTTCCAGAAAACATCTGGATCACAATTATTTATGCCCTAACTATTCTTTTCAATTGAATCCAACAAAAACTAATAAATATACAACTCATTTGAAGTTTGTTGGAAGGTTATGGAACTTCACAGTGGCCTACAATGATGGTTTCCTGTTTCCCTAGGGTATAAAAAGGAGGGAACATGTTTGAAATACTGTGGTCTGCCATCGTCATGGTGAAAGGCAAAGGACACCCCTGAAAGCATCAGACAAAAGATTATTGACCTCTACAGATCAGGAGATGGCTACAAAAAACTAAAAAGTGAAAAGATACTGTTTTCCAATGTTGTGTCAATTATTAGGACGTTTAAGGCCAATGGAACAGTGGCTAACCTGCCAGGTAGAGGACACAAGTCTATCTTGCTCCCTGAGAAGGAAGCCTCTTTTGAAAACAATTCACAGAGAAAGGCATCTTGAATTCGCCAAACTACATCTGAACTACAATTGTAAACGTGTCTTGTGGTCAGCTTTTTGAACATGCACATCAGCATTGTTTGGCGTCCAAAGAATGCAAGTAATGTTGAAAAACACCTCTTGCCTACGGTGAAACATGGTGGTGGATCTTTAATGCTTTGGGGTTGTTTTGCATCCACATGCCCTGGGGCCTTTATTAAAATAGATGAAACCATGAACTCCAGCATGTACCAAGGCATTTTGTCCAAAAACCTTGTTCCCTCTGCCAGGAAGCTACACCTTGGCCACAGATGGACCTTCCAACAATACAACGATCCCAAATATATGTCCAAAGCAACTAAGAAATGGTTTACAGAGCACAAGATCAATGTCCTAACGTGGCCATCTCAGTCTCCAGACCGGAATCCAATTGAACATTTGTGGTTTGGACTAAAAAAAGCAGTCCACAAACGTCAACCCAAGAAGCTGAAGGAACTAGAACAATTCTGCATGGAGGAATGGTTGAGGATGTTATAATGGCCAAGGGAGGAACCACAAAGTACTGATAACAGGGGTGTGAATATTTGTGATTCTAGATTTTTCTGGGAAAAAAGTATAATTTGTGAACCGTTTGATTATGGTTCGTGCCAATGCATTGTTATTAAAGAATATAATTTTCGATTTATTGTTTTTTTCACTGAGCGGCAGTTCTGTGGGACAAAAATGCCTTGTTAATGAGAGAGGTCAGAGGAGAATGGCCAGACTGCTTCAAGCTGACAGGAAGGCAATAGTAACTCAAATAACCACACGTTACAACAGTGGTATGCAGAAGAGCATCTCTGAACGCACAACACGTCAAACCTTGAAGTGGATGGGCTACAGCAGCAGAAGACCACACCGCGTTCCACTCCTGTTAGCTAAGAACAGGAAAGTGAGGCACAGGTTCACCAAAATTGAACAGTTGAAGATTGGAAAAACATCGCCTGGTCTGACAAATCTTGATTTCTGCTGTGGCATGCAGATGGTAGGGTCAGAATTTGACGTAAACAACATGAATCCATCCTGTCTTGTGTCAATGGTTCAGGCTGGTGGTGGTGTAATGGTGTGGGGAATGTTTTCTTAATAGCAATTAAGCATCGTTTAAATGCCACAGCCTACCTGAGTCTTGTTTCTGACCATGTGCATCCCTTTATGGCCACAGTCTACCCATCTTCTAATGGCTTCCAGCAGGATAATGCGCCATGTCACAAAGCACACGTCATCTTAAGCTGGTTCCACAAACATGACAATGAGTTCAGTGTATTCCAATGGCTTCCACAATCACCAGATCTCAGTCCAATAGAGCACCTTTGGGATGTGGTGGAATGGGATATTTGCAACATGAATGTGCAGCCAACAAATCTGCAGCAACTGTGTGATGCTATCATGTCAACATCGACCAGAATCTCTGAGGAATGTTTCCAGCACCTTGTGCTCCATGCCACAAATAATTCAGGCTGTTCTGGGGGCATTGGGGGGTCATACCCAGTCCTAGAAAGGTGTACCTAATAAAGTGTCCACTGAGTGTATAGTTTATTTTATACGATCTCTTTTGTTCATCTTTATCAAGGCTATGAATAAAAGGGTCTTCTGTATATACTGTATTTAGATATGGTTGTTCAGGGTCTAGAGCAAGTAATGGTAAACGGCTCACTTTACCATTGACTCTCAGGACTGTTGATATTTTTGCATTTTGTGTCATGTGTTTGGAGGTCTTGTTTAAAATAAAGAATAGAAGATACATATGCAAGTGTATGAAACATTTCTAAATGTGTGACAATACCACTAAGTATGGAAGTATAAACAACACTCATGAAAATAAGCCATTACTGGATGATTCTAATCATTCATAACAAAAGATAAATGATATACAGCATATCTACATATCAATGTACTACAACTTTACAAACACAACAAAATATGCTGTTCTGTTTGCTATTGATTTCAAATGACAGGATGCAGATTAATAATTTTTCATAAAATTAAGACCTATTTTCTGTGGATGTGCAATTCCACATGGAGTTGAGCTCTAAAGTCTAGAGTAAAGATGTTCTATACATATTACGCATGAATCAGTCCATCACATATGTCAATAAATAAATATTTAATACAAATATTTTGACATAAAACCTTTCTAAAAAATGTCAAATTAAATTCTTATAAAAAAGATTCCGTAGATATAAATCAAAAGTACAGCAATGATTTAAAAAAAACCTGAAAATCACAAGCATCAGAAAATAAGTTATATAAACAGAATCAATTTGATGTGATCATTCTGTGCTTGGAAAGGGCCTATATGAGTGCCTAACAGCTACAGTACACATAAGATATATACTTGCTATTTCATCCTTGAGAGGAAAGACACCAGCAAAAAATATGTAAAACTAATGAGGAATGAGGTAAATTTCCCCCGGGTCCCTCAAGGGCAATGAACTTCAAGACCAAATGTACTTCATCTGTATTACTACTGGATAACAGAATTAGGATAACGTGAGAGTAAAGTGAGTTGCAACAGATGCATCCAATGTTCTGTATTATTGGGGATTAGCAGCTGTGAATTAAAGGAAGACAGGCACAGGATCAAGTGTACAACAGCGCCTCTGCACTGATCAAAGATTGAGAGTATCCAATGGAATCTGGTGGTGGAAAGAGGGAAGAAAAGAGAGACACATGAGTGTTTTTCCCCTTTAATCAAGTGAAAAAGTTGGAAAATCCTGTCTTTCTTTCAATTCTTTCTTCAGCTGCCCACCTGAGGTTTGTTCTTTCTTTTCTTTTTTTCTCTTCTGGGATCAAAAAGTAAATAGAGTTCACTTGAATTCTTCTTTGTCAACAAACAGACATCATAATGGTGATCACCCTGTGAATACAATTTGAGGCTTGTAATAGTAGGATCAATGGTATTGATACTACGTGACGTGGATGCAGAGAAATCATCTGGTAACTGATTGGGGGTAAAGTAGAATACCCAAAACATTTGACCTACACCACTGCTCAAACCATCACAAAACATGATCAACAATTAATTGCATAATCATAATCTTTTGTCCAGTATTAATTTCTGATCACAGTCCATTACAGCTTTCCTTCTCTGTCCTATCTTCAAACTATAAATTGTGGCAATACACAATAAATTACTCACTCAGTAATGAAAGATAAATCAATAAAAATATGTAAAGGACATAACCAGAGTGGCTGTCTATAGAGTGCATGTTTCTGCCACACTTAGTTGTCACAGCAGCCATAATTTCACATTTTTATACAAATCAGTCCGTTATGTTTTCAGTTATCCTATTTGCAGACAGACAGGGGTCTCATGACCTCTGTTCCACCAAGCAGAGCTGGAGTTTATAATTTGATAATGAGAGAAAATAAGACCTTGGTAGTTCTTAAGACCTTGGAGGGAAGTGACAAGGCGAAAAGAGAATGTTGACACATTTCTCGATAAGCAAGCTATTTATTTATTTTTTCCCCCTCAAGGTCAGCAGCCAGCCGTTGTTTCTCAGCACCACCGTTATCTGACAGCCGGCAGCCAGCAGGTGTGTGTACCACAGTCTCTTAGCACGTTTCCACGCACACACACAGACAATACCTAATGCTTTTCCTTCTAATGCTCAATAAGTTTCACTGCTTTTGGGAGTAAGCTTTTCACTGACTGAAAGACTGTCTATTTATGCTGAGAAAATGTAGTTAAACTGGATGATGCTCAGAATGGCCTGAATCAATCAAATTCAATCTATAAAATGTTACATCATAGAACTGTCATTAAAGGAATTGTCAAAATGTGCTTCACAGACTGCGTTATACAGAAACAACAAAGTCCAAGTAGAGACACATAATGAATGGAATGAATGGAAAGCTTTGAGAAATTATACTATAAAAACAGAATGAATGAGCTACTGTAGAGTGATTATTTATTTTAAATAGATACATGCATGCAAACTATGAGGATTTGTTAATAATATATAAATGTGACAAAAGCAGACAATGTGCCTTCTGTATAATGGCAGATTTTAGTCAAATGCTACATATTCATTTATTAATTTATTTAGTAATATATCTTTATAATATGCAAAGTTTTAGACCAACTCCAACTCATGAGTAAATTGCAAATGTACAATGGGTGCACAGTACAGTATCATAATTTAAACATATACCTGCAATCACCACTCAGTCTGGCTTGCTGTTTGTTCAACTTATTCAAGCTACACATATACATTTTAATGCACATAATACACATTCATTTTAGTCCTAATATGTAACAAAATATACATGTGAGATACTATTTTATGTAGCTATGCAATGCTCTTTCATTAGAATTCTAGGACTTTTGTATTATTTAATGGGACTGCATGCATTTAACTAAATCATTTCATTTTTATTTTAGTTTTAATGCAATTTTACTAAATCTGTACCATACTGGGAAACCTGTTATTACACGCCACGTGACAATCCCTGGACTGGAGCAGAGCAGTCAATGGTAAGAACTGGTTTGTCGGTCTACGGACCGGATCTTTATTTTTCTGACTCCCCCAGACATGGGAGAGCAAAAACAGCGGGAGAGCAGGTTAAATAAAACAAACACAAACACAAAGTCTTCACCCTACTCGCCGCGAAGCTTTCAGGCAAAAACAATTAACTAAAATAACGAACTAAAATAAACAAAACTAAATGAAAGCCCGCCTCCTCCGAGGGGGGAATCCCCTTCCGGGGAAACACAACAAACACAGACAATCAGCAGCTTTCCACACCGCTTCCATACATTCACATTTAACAAATATTAATTCTTAACGGGAGAGGGTAGAACTCTACGCACTGTCCATACACACACATCTCAACAGGACACTGCACCCCTTCAGTCCGGAGTTCCACTACAACCTCACCAGGCACACACATATTCAGTGACTTTTCAAGTGCTTCCCAAACCCATGCACACAGAGACACTCAAACTTTTCAGTCCGAGTTCCCTTTTCAACTCGGACACTCAGAGACCATGCCACTCATCACAGTGAGAGTTCTGACAACCAGCCCCGAGACACTCTCCACTCTTTCAGTAAAAGTTCTCAGGGTGTTGTCCAGAAACACTCCACTGCCCTAGTGCGTCTAACACAAACACAGAGAGAGAGAGAGAGGCGGACACTATTTCAGTGCGCCCTCTCTCTCTCTTTCCCAGACACACAGGAAGCACTCTACTCAGTCACTCTAGACAAATGAACACAGAACGTCCACGTCCTCCGACACGGAAACCCCCTTGAGGGGAATCACGACACAGTACGTCACACCTGACATTACACGATACGATACGAGTGCACACGCACGCACGCACGCACACACGCACGCACACACGCACACACACGAACAACAAGACCAACAACTCTCAATACGCACACACATGAATGACAAGACAAGACTAACAACCTTCCGGGCAACAGCTCATAGTCTCACACCCTGCGAGAGTGGCAAACCTGCCCCCAGAAATTCTCACTGTTCCAAAGACCTCCACAGCATGGGAAAACAAAGGCAACCCTGCCACTCCCAAGTTGCCGAGACCGACGCCCTCCACACCTGTGTTGTCAATAAAGCCGTTTTTATAATTACTAGGTTTTCAAATGGAAAGTGAAACTGTCTGAGGTTCCTATAAAATATTTAATTACTATAACAGCAGATTTATTCATCTTAATTATGTTTAAAACTCTTAAATAAAACATCACATTAAGCCTATATTTGCCTGTCCATTGTATGCTCCAAGTGCTAAAAGTGTCTTTCATCATGTTGTGAAGATTATCCGTAGTGCAACACCTCAAAGTGTTGAAATTGCAGAACAATAAGTAGAGTGTTTTAACTGTTGATCATTTCAGATGTTTTAATATCATGTATTGTGTTTTTATATTGATATTACACATGAGGATATTCCTTATTTGAATTTTGATTGTGTAGGCTATATATTAGTATTGCATCTGTCAAATCTGGAGTTATTCCTGGGCTATGAACGACCACCAGTTAAGAAGCGGCGAAGGTTAACCAGGTGCGAGGTTATGAATGGAAACTAATACTCATTATGTGAATGAATTTCTAAATTAACTCAAGACATAGTAAAAGAACATGTGCTTTTTTTGTTACATGCATTTTAATCAACTTAAATGAACATTTATTTGTTATGAATTTAAATAATTTGTATAAACATCTTTATTCCATGTGCTGCTCATCTGTACATGCGAGTCCGGTCTTTCCACTAACCACTGCATTCTGGACCCAAATCAAGAAAAATAATTAAACCTCAAGGTATCTTTACATTATTAAAAGTCTGGACAAATACATAAACAAGTCATTATTATAGTATGGTATGTTTTCAGAGTTTGACAGAATTCGTATAGACTGCATGAAAATGTTTATGCTTCACTAACCTAGCTTTTGCTACTTAGACATGCTAATGTTACCTAATCATGTTACCTAGCTTTAAACAGAATCTGTAATATTGGGTTCTGTTCAGAGCTAGTTATAACCTTGGTGCTAGTAAGCTGCAATAGAGCTCTCTCTTTGAGAAAGTTGCAGAAATATCAGCGATGTTGCCCTGTCCTGGTTTGGATGGAACAATCCACGTATATTCCTGCAGCTCTCTCAAAGAGAGAGCTCTATTGCAGCTAGGTGCTAGTGATGCTTTTATGGTTAATACAATCGCGTTACTCTAATACATATAACCCTACCTTCCAGATAATAGCTGCTGCATGGCTACAGGATTTCCCTAACCCTGCAATGCAGGAACAGCCGATTGTTTCGATCACACCACTGGCTCTCATCATTACCCAAGCCAGCTGTTTGGGTTTGTTGGTACTCTGGCTGGGCTCAACCTCAGCTTTTAATTGAATTGAATTGAATTGAATTGAATTGAACATTGGATTTATATAGCGCCTTTCAAGGTACCCAAAGCGATTTACAACGACAATGACAGGCGAACCTCACCTCAACCACCACCAATGTGCAGCACCCACCTGGGTGAACGCAACGGCAGTCATTTTGTGCCAGTACATCACATCACATTTTAAGAAAGTAAACTCGCCGTCTTTTTTTACACAATAATTTACCAATCTTATTGCTATGCAGATCATTATAAGCCTCTGTGCTTTTGTCATTTCTAAGTTCCTCGCCATCAACGCCCTCACTAATAACAACATAGTTGACAATGTCAACATAGCTAACATCAGGCCATTGTTTCATATCGTCTACCCATTCCGTTAGGGTAGACGGATGGGGCACTTTCACAGTATTGTCCCCAGAACTTGTTAAGATAATCCGATCCGTGTAACCATCTGTGAAATGTGGCCATTTTCCACAATTTTCGTATTCTTAAACACCCAGCTACACAGGTAAACACAGTGGAGCGGATATCAGTAACAGGATTACACAATGACGCCGCTATGAATCATGGGACAGGTCACAGTTCAATAATAATGACATGTTTATGTATTTGTCCAGACTTTTAATAATATAAAGATACCTTGAGGTTGAAAAACAATAAAATATTTTTTCTTGATTCAAGGTCCAGAATGCAGTGGTTAGTGGAAAGACCGGACTGTTGCGTAGGGTGCCGGACAAGGAAATGTGTCGATTTGTCGTGGCAACACCCATTGTCTTTTGCGGGAAAGTGGTGGATTTATTACTACCTGTATTTGATCACTAAAAGTAAAACCAATTCCTAATATGCGCACTACTCTTATTAGCTGTAATACCAGTATGCATAATTGTTATGAAATGCATGTAAATAGAAATAATACATTAAATTATTAGTTTTAAAGTAAATAAAACGTCAATAGGAAACGTTATAAAGTTACACGTTACTGTGGTTATTTTAAATCTTGGGATGGAAATAAAGATTTAAAGTGTATTATTTATGTTTTTGGCTTAAGAAATCGAGGGGACGAACACGGGTGCAGTCGGATTAAAAAGTATATCTATAAAAACGTCCTATCAACACCGTGCGTCTATTCCGCAATTTCGATGTAGGCCGGCTCTTTTTTTATGAACGGAAACCAGGAAAAGTAAAGGACGTCTACGGCATTTACACAATAGGCCTTCGTGAATACCTTTTCCGCATACCCGCCTGGCCTTTTGTGCGTGTCTGGCTGTGCGGATTGAATTTTTTTGGTACCGAGCGAAGAGGAGGTGCACACGGCACTCGAGTGAGGTAACTATATAAAAAAAACCCGATTTGTTTTCATCCACTCCCACAACACGGAACCGGACAGCTTAAACACAACAAGTCGAGAGATGTTCCAATAATTGAGTTTTCTGCTAAATAAAGTGTTCGGAGTTTTAAATATTTCAAAAGCTTGTGTGTCGTTAGCGACCTCGCGATCCAGCTAAGACCATTTCCTGGGAAACGCTCGTTATCTAGTTAGCTAGCAACTTGCTAACCGCATGTTTGCGTTGTAGATGGCATGCTAGGTATATTATTTGGGCACACTAGCTAGCTAACTGGTCAGTGAGTCGGCTCAACATTACGGTTATGATTAGCTTTATTTGTTATGTTAACAAATTCTTACCTACCCAGTTACCACTAAAATTTACATATTTAGACCGGTCAGACTGATAAATTGCGGCGATGACCAAATGCATAGATGGCTAGCCAACCACTACTATGTAAAACTAGCTACATTATTGCTGGCGCGGGCGAATCACAATTTAACATTTTAAAACGATGTGGTAGCTAGCTAGTTTGAGCTGGAGTGTATTAGCAAGATGGCTAACGTTCGCGCTTCAGACGTTCTCCCTTACACGTGTGCATCGTAGCGCTAGCTAGCATATTATTTGAATGCAACCAGCTAACTTTGATAGCCAGAAAATTGTTTATGGAATTCGCAATGGTTTGCTAGTCCGCTAATCGGGGCAAGATCAGCCAGTTTGCTAGCGAGCCATGAATCCTCAGCAAGTCTACCAATGATTTCCCCGATGACATGCTGCAAAAAGGGAGGCACCCACACAAGAAGACATTGAGACTGAAAGCATTTTATGAAATGCATTTGGCTACTTGGCTAATGCTATAATAACTTGCGTAGCGCTATTTTTACTTCCTAAATAACACCGCGCCATTTCATTGTAGACGTGTGGCAGCGAAATACTTGAACTGATAGCTAGCTTTCTAGGAGTACAATCAAAACGTAGCTAACCTTAACTATGTATGGGTGCACCAGCCCTCTGTGACAGTACAATCACTTGAATATATTTATTTTTGACCATACGAGGTTAGGAAATTTGAGTGCGTCTTTGGTTCTTACATACTAGAAGGATCAAAGTATTGTTTTTTATAAAAATGTGTTATCAAAATGTTTTGATGTAACGTCATTAAGCTAACATTTACTTTGATTGTAATAACGACATTGCAGTTGCACTCCGTAGCCTTTCATTATGCATTTCCACACCTGGCGCATTGAGGTTGTTCATAAAACACGATTTGATTTAAAGTTACTGCAATACCATGTTGAGAAATTAGTAATATGGGCAGTGTTCAAATTAAATCTCCGTGGATCTTGGGTAAACCAATGCTGGTTTGTTTCGCGCTATGAAGTCGCGTCATGGCCATTGTTTTCTGTACAGTTGGCTACATGATGTACCTCGGCGGTGCGACTTCAACATTTGGTGGCATTCGCTGGCCACTGATCGGTTCGCACCAGTCATACCGTGTTGCTTGGTTTAGGGTGCAAACAACACGCACAGTTGTATTATAGCTATAACTAGCTGTTTGAGCGCCTTAGAGGCCGAGTCGTACATGCCGTTTACGGTATCCTTTTTTATATCTGGAATGGTAGTTTCTGATATCCAGAATTGCAAACGTATCAGAGTTTACGTTTCTGACATGAGAAACTCCCCTATGGGAAAACGTATCAGAAACTCATAATGCAATTCATGATATCGCCGTTTTAACATTTTAATCGTCGATTATCGTCTGATATCAGGAATTAGACTTGCAGATATCAGAAACTGGTTGAAAAGATGAGTTGAAAGGTGAGTGCTGCACCGATAGCGATGTTTATGAATAGTCGCGCACTATGCAAATATGGTGTTCCAGGTTGCCCTAATGACTCAAGCTGAGAAAGCAGCACACTGAAAGAAACGTGCATATACGAATGGCAAAAAAAATATCTAGATTTAAAGAGCGCACCAGAGGCAACGCGACGAACCCAAATTATGCACTGACCAGTAAACTGAATTTATGAAAACCCGGAAATAGCGTATGCAATTACGCCTTATCAAGCTCCTTATCATTGATCAAAACCGACTTTTCCCTTTCCATGATATGAAATTAAAATATTTAACTACTTCTACTTGCTCTGATTGACGTTTAAATAGTTCTAGATCCCTTAAAATTAGTGGCATGCAACATTAATAAATACGTTCAAATATTCTTAAAAGCACAAGTTCCATGTGAAATACAAATGAAGGGTTAGGATGGATTTCACAACTGCTTTCTTGAAATATAATTGTGTACTTGAATGATATTTTGTCTTATCTGAGGAACTTGAAGAAAACTCTTGTCAAACGTTTGCCAACCACATTGGCAGCTGCATTATGTATCAGCACCTGCAATGGTCCTTTGACAGAAAGTCCTAGAAGTTTCCATAAATGCTTAGTGTGCAAAGTGCATCATCTGCAAGTTTTACAACCACACCCTCCCTGTGCAGGGAGAACAGCCTTGATTGTAAAACTTTTTCATGTGGTTTTATCACATACTATTAAATGGTTGTGTCCAGAGAAAGATCACATCGATTATTATTGTTTTTTAATCTGTCAACAATTTTTGTTTTAATTAAGTGATGGATAGGTGAGCAGCCTTAATTGGGTTACATACTGTACTGTGCTGTACAGTGCTGACTGAAGGATGTGTTTGTGAGCAGCCTTGGCTGGAGATTCATTGCAGTTTGATGTCATACATAATTGCATTGCTAGCCACAGAACCATCTGAAATTATTCCAGCAGTTTCAAAATGACAGTGGAGCCAAGGACATGGGATATAACTGGAGTGTAGGAGTAGCCATGTTTGAAATGTGAGAGATTGCCAGAGGTGAGGGGATATTTCTAACTTTTTTCCCCTTCTGGTTGAAATAATGGTTGATTCCCTTAATCCCTTGCCTTTATGCTTGGGGCTGTGTAGAGTTCCTTTACAATTTCAATCAACAGCATGCCTGAGGTTTATAGCCCAACGATACAGTGTATCTGTATAAGGTACAGCTGACCCTGGCACAGTTTGTTAGGGCAGTAGATTGGCCTGAAATGGCAGTTTATAGAAGTACAAGGCATGGGGTGTGATATGCTGTAGCAGAAGGCATCCCTAGCCCCGCATGCTAAATCAACAACCATTTTCACACTGCACCGTGGTTTCAGAAAGATAAACTCTGGCATAATTGTGGATATTGTGCATGGCCACTTATCCAAAAGTATTCATTGTCACTTATTACACAGAGACTGAAGAGGCCCTTGAAGGCCCCATGTGGATGCAAAGATTGTTATCAATGGCAAGTTTATCACACAGTTATCATGCATGTTTCTCCCCGTTCTTGTTTAAAAAGTTGTTTACCCTCTGAACAGTCCCTCTACTAAATCCATATTCCTTTAGCCAACACTAAAATTTATCATAAACCTTTCAATTATTTGCTCTAATCCACTTTGCATAATCACCTCAGTGGTGATTGTACAACCTTTTTTTTTTTACCAACATGTAAAAATAAAAAACGAAGAGGTATATCCTTTTCTAAGTAAAGGTAAAAGTATAGTAATAATCCTGCATTACACGTTGAAGTAGAACCCATTCATGCGGAAACATTCATGTGGAGTGAACTTTGCAGAAATTTTAATCACGGTTATTATAAATATATGGGTGATTTGTTCAATATTCCCATCAGACAGTAAACATCAGTCACGTTGATGTCCTCACTGCAATTAACCTCCTCCTAGAACCCTATTACAACAAGGTAACCTGCTGAGACTAAAACTCATGATATATTATTAATCACCATTACAATGCACTACACTACTTCAATCAATCAAACTTTATTTGTATCACACATTTTACAAAACATTTGTCACAATACGCTTCACAGCAGACCCTGGCCTGAACCCCCACAAAAGCACGCCTAATGCCACAGTGGCAAGGAAAAACTCCCTAGGTGGAATAAATAGGAAAAAACCTTAGACCCAAGAGTCTATCCTCTGGCCGGTCCAAGGTCTGAGTTTGTAATGACCAACACTGGTCAATGAGTCCATGTGCAAGACAAGTCAATATGGGACTTAATTTATTTATAGGCAACTGGAACCAGTGGTCCTGGGGTGGGGTACGGGGCTGGGACAAGTGCCTGGCAGGTAAATGGCGGGTTTTGAAGATGAAGTAGGCTCGGGACTCGGGGCAGAAGCCCCAGCAGTGAGAGAGAGCGACAAAAACAATACGCGGAGTTAGAGAAAAGCAGTACGTGTGTATAGGGACAGATTAAATATGGGGGCAACAGGTGTCCCTGCCAGAAGTTAACTCTGGCAGCATAACTACTAGGACAGGGATAGAGAATCTAAGCAGTCACAAGAGGGGCAAGAATTAGACCCATCCCATCAAGAGTGCGCTTGAGAAAAGGGGTCACAGCTGTGGAGAGATGACAGTTAGGCTCTTTGCGCCACACAAAAGTATGGCTACACGCTTCTCCAGCTCTGTTTCCAGATTATAATTGATTGTATGCCTGACTGTAGAAGTGCGTTTCTAGCCTAGACTTAAATATTGAGACTGTGTCTGGTTCCCTTGTGTCTGGTTCAGTTTTGGCAGGTTGTACCACCAGTAAAATTCTTTGAAATCCGGAAAAACCAGATGGCCTGCTTTGTAACAAAGTGTAATTGTGCATTTGCATGGTGCAAGACCATGTAGGGCTTTAAAAGACAGGAGCAGAACCTTAAAATCAGCCCTGTAGGTAATTAATAGCCAGTGAAATGTTAATAGCACTGGGGTGATATGCTCATGCTTCTTTGTTCTGGTCAAAATATGAGCAGCTGCATTCTAGAGAGGTAGTAGAGCAGCCAGATAAAATAGCATTGCAATAATCTAGCCTTGGCATGACAAATGCATGCAAATAATATAACCAAGACGCAGCATATACAAAGAGAAATTTAGTGGCCATAGAACTGACCCTTGCGGGACACCGTATTTCACCTTTGAATAATGAGAATATTCTTAATTTAATTGAACAGATCTGTCATACAAGTATGATCTAAACCAGGAGACTGCTTGATCATAAAGTCCAATGCAGGCCTGTTGTCTGTCCAATAGAATCTCATGGTCGACAGTATCAAAAGCTGCGCTTAGGTCGAAGAAAGACAAGAACAAAATGTGAGTTTCAGTCTGATGATAGTAGCAGGTTGTTTACAACCTTACCAACAAGTGCTGTTTCAGTACCATGTTGCAGTCTAAATTCTGACTGGAAGATTTCATGGATACAGTTTGTACAGAGGTAGGCATTGAGTTGCTTTGCAAAAGCTTTCTAATATTTGTGGTATGAAAGGGAGGTTTGAGATTAGTCTATAATTTTTCAAGTTGTCAGGATTGAGATTTGGTTTCTTGTCTGATTTGTGTTCATTCTATTTGATTAGTGTTTTGACAGCTGCAGAGCATTTAATGTTGTAACCAGAATACAGGTCTGGGCTTGTGGGTATGTGACATATAGTACATATTGATTGTTATGCTTAAGTTGATGATCAAGATGATTGTTAGATATCTCTAACAATCATCTTGTTTTGTTCGTCAGCCAAGTTGTCTGACTGCATGCTTCAGTGGTGAAGGATTGTGAAAACACCTGGCTGTTCAAGAGTGGAAATACCTGAAGCGCCTCTTTTTGTAACTAAAGGCTTGCTCTTGTGATAGCTAGAAGGCTTTTTGAATTCAAGCTACCAGTTTGGTAGCCCCACATTATTGGTTCTTAATGTATTTCACAAACAAACTCTTTCTCCATTTGCAAGCTTGTTCCTAGGTGGGGAGGGGTTGACAGATGGATTGATGATGCAGATTTCTGTGACCAATGAGTCACAGTGGCTGAGTACAGAACGGGCAGATGACCAATGACGTCATTGTCTTATGTGAGGTGCAATGTCCTGTCCAAACTTGTATATGGTGTTCGAGAAACCTGATGATACAGTCGCAATGGCCTAGCATGGTTTCTCTGAAACGTTGAAGAGAGAGAGAGATGTTTAATTATTAAAATACCTGGCAAGAGCGCTAGTGTTGGCAGGACTTTAAAGTGCCTCATTCACAATTCTCTCACACAGGGTCTGTTTTTAAAAGAACATTTTTTTTTAAGTGTTCCATTTCTCAGGTTCTTGCGTGAGAATCTATTTGTGGATACTTGCTTGTAGTTTTAGGTTAGACAGTGTTTATTGGCTTAATTAGCCCAGTGTTTGTGTAAAGGCCTCGTCTAAACAGAAACAGACTACTGGTATTTGTGAAGGCATTCAAGTCTAACTGAAATGTCTGTGCCCACTTGAAAATTAATTGTGTAATTGTATTAGTGGTTCTAAATGCAATCGTGTTAATTTTGTTCTATTGCAACACAAATCTGTTTTAATTTCTGAATTTCTCTTATGCTGCAGGCATTTCCATTTGTTGCATACTTAACTAAACATCAAATCTTGAGAAGTTTATTTATTGAGAGGTTTATACACTGGGTGTTATGTCCATGGTGATATATAAAAAAAAAAATTGTGATATAGGCAAGGTTAGATAATAACACAGAGTAGGAATGTGAGTTTTCTTACTGAAAGATGGTGCGGTGATTTGAACCAACTCTCTCTTTATTTATTCCTCTTACAGAGTATTAAGAATAGAGTATAGTTTAACAGTTAGCCTATTGTATGAATTTATGTTGGCCTGTTTTTTAAATATTTTTTATTTGTATCTTTTCATAGTGCCTGCTTTTTAAGTGTTTCAATAAACATTTATTGTTACCCTTGCTTCGTTGGGAGGTTTTTTTTAAAACCTTTTCAATGTGTCAAAAGTGTCACCCAACTTTATCACAGCCTAGCTAATATCTTGGGTCACATGGATAGTGACACTCCTGTGTGTCCTTGCGCTTACAGCTTCGGTAAAAAAATGCCATTGTTTCGAAAAGCCCCTGGGCAACAGATTCAGGTTTGGCGTAGTCATAAATAGTCATGCGCATACTCATAAATACACCCCAGACTGTGAAAAGTGGCTGTCATTTGCAATAAGTCACTGTCTAGGAGACACAACCTTTTCCGACTGCACTGAAACTCAGCCGCGCCGGTGATGAGGGGCGGATTAATTACGAAAGTCACATTCGTTAATGGGCTTGATGGTGACCATCAAAAGGACAGGAGAGCGCAGTCCGGGGCCCGGGGGCTGGAGCTTCAGCAGTGCAGTGTGGCGTGAAGGGGATGAGGCTAGCTACTGGAGGGACGTGGGTGACAGCGTCCGGCTCACTCCCCCACCCCCCAACTCCTTATCATCACCTCCTCCTGGCTGAGCATCTGAAAGACCGTCAGAGCGGGAAACACAGCCTGGAGCGCTTCCGTGCAAAGCCGGCCTGAATGATATCCCCAGCTCCCTCATTTGCTTTGCATATTTCACCCAAAGGGCTTCACAAGTAATGTGAGAATCTACTTGACAGGCGTTGAAATCTCCTGGATTAGCACCCCCCTTCATTAGTTTTCCCCCCACTCTTATAGTGCCACTCTGCCTTTTTTTCTTTTCTTCCCCCTAGCCCGTTTTGTTTGGATGATCAAGCTTTTTTTTCCGGTTCACTCTCACCACCGCCGTCTTTGAGGTTGCCCCGTGATTCAGAACAAACGTTGCACGATCCAGGCCCCCGGGGACGCAACTCTCTGGGTGTGACTGCACACCCCACCTACTCACGCATTTGAGCAAATCCACAGGGGGTTGGGAGTTGGGGAGGCTAACCCAAGTTACTCGCCCGGTGGCTCATTAAACTCAAAAGGGCCCCCCTTCCCTCCTCCTTCCCTCTTCCTTTTTTTCGAGCGATGTCACCTGACTCAGACGTGATGTTTCAAAACATAAACCTTGGCTACGTCCTGCCTGGGGCATTAACGTGAAGGGAAGCATTGGACCTCGGGGAATGGAATGAAGAGGTAAGCCCACACCTTTGGGGGGGGAAAAAGACCCTCACTTTCCCAACCTGTCTCCTTTTGGTCTCTCCATAGTGCAGGGCTCACAGTTCAGGTTCTGTTCACCACACTGCGCTTAAGAGAACTGCTGCCTGCAGTGACCCACTCATTTAAACAGCTTGAACAGCGTTGAAGAAATGTAGCTTCTCGGGCTTCATTTTCTTTTGGTGGGGGCATCTTTGGTCCTGATTTCTTCCGTTAGGGAGTGAGTGGGGGTGGATTTGCTGCAGGATTTGGTCATTGCAAGCTTAGCGTTACAGGTTGCCGATTGCAGATGTTAATTTCACGGTCCAGATCCCAGCCTGGCTTGCGTGGACCGCGGGGGGACTTAACTCGTGCTCCTCCGTCTCTGTCGCGATCCCCATTACTTAAATTACCTCCTGCAGATTTCCTCAGTGCAGCGAGCCCTGGTTTAGTCTTTTCATTATGCCAAGTATTTGTTTGATGGTGTCTGGGCTGCAGAACTGTTAAGGTGGTGGCATGAAACTGATGTCATTGATGTACTGCAGACAGATTTATTCAAAGGCAATGGCCTCCTGCAGGTGTGTTCTTAATTATACGGTACCTGTAAGCAATCTAGGATTTAAAGGACATAAAATAATGATACTAATCATAGATAAGCAAGTCTAGAATAAAACCATGGGTTGTGTGAATTGAATGTAGTTACAGGGGTGTTGTTGTGGCTCAGTGACTCACTCATATTCTTGTTGCCTTTTGCCTCGGTCTTGGAGTCTGTTTATGTAGCAGGAAATGGCTGCGTGAGCCATCACATGCAGTGCCTAGTGCTGTTTACATGACGAGGTTGGACTTATGTACACTGGAGGACTGAAACAAACTGTCTTGGAGCCACTGGTTTAATGGTTTTCATGGAACACATGTGAATATGGTAGTCTGAAGGACCGGACCTATATATGCAACACAGCTCAGGCTGTTTTTCTTTCCTATCTGAAGACTCAGGAGAGTTGATGCTGCTCCCTGTCCACCATATGCAGATCCTTTATTCAGTAAAGAGGGTGTGCTTTGGTGGGGGAGTGTGTGAGAAGGGCCAGGTGGGCTGGAGTAGTGCCAAGTCAATTTTGGAGGGCTTCAAATGGCTCAAATTTACTCTGGACTGTCAGGGTGGGAAATCGGCCCTGTTCATTGCCGTCTTTGTTATTGACGTTATGGCCGACAGCACTGACCCACGGCATGTCCCGACAGACGCCAGACTAAACGTGGCTTTCTCTTCACAGAGCAGCTGTTGAACAGACCTTTGATTGGAAGGAATCTAAAGATTTCTTGGGGCTTGTCTTTATTGTCTGATGACGCAGTCATCCTCTCAAATAGTAGAGTGGTGCATTGGCATGCGAAAAAGCTCATCTGTAGTCCTATGAGAAATTTCTATTGTGAATGATAATACATTTTGTGTTGGTGTTCAGTTGGCCGATTCAAAAGGTGGAATGAAATTAAACAGGAGGCACTTCAGTTGCATAATGCAAAACTCCATGCTCTTAACCCATTATAGAAATATATGTGTGAATTTGTATTTCATCATTACCTTATTTGTATACTCAAAATGGGGTTGTTTTTGTGTCAGGAAAATCCCCCTTTGGCCATAAGGCTTTACTTTATGTACAATAGCTAACTGCAATACAGTGCAGTAATTTACAATCTGTAGAATGTACACCCTGCAAACAGTAACGGAGAATTGTACAAGCTGAGAGTCAGCAATACTTCTCATGAGAATCCCCTCTCCATACATGATCCTCTCCCCCAAAACAAAGAATCCTGGAAGATCTGCATGGCGATTATGTATCCTGAAACTGCTGAGAATGTGACCAAGGAATAAAATGGCCTTTATTTGAGATTAATTTATTATGATATTGCACTGATCTTTATAGTATGTGGATCAGCTGACTTAGTAGGATCAGTGAGTAGTGTGTGATTTCCCACCATGGACTCTATTTCACATGGGTGAAAAGGAGCATCTGACTAGGTCTTTGTCTGTCAGCTGACATAGTAATGATCGTTCCTATCCAGTAGAATCTGCTTACATTTTGAATAGGCTGTTCATAGCTAACATTTCTGCAGCTTCTTCAGATACTGTTGGATTTGCACTCTGGGATTTCCAGAGAAGGTAGATCATCAACCCCAAGCAGGCCCCCCATGTCACTTCAGAGGCAGAGAGCAAAGTCTGTGTGCTGCCGTCTTTAATCCTGGCAGGCACGTCTGCTCATGGTGGGCATAGTTGTCCATTGATGAATTTGCTGGGTCAGCTAAGCCCCCCAGCGGCAAATTCGCTTTGTGGGTGCGAGCCATCTCTGGCTCTTGCTCCTTCCTCGCAAGGCTTCGCCTGTCATGGACAGGCCATCTGCTGCGTCTCTGGGACGTGTGCATGCGAGCACCTGGCCAGCCATTCTGCCCGGGGTGCAGTACACGGGTTGAATTGAAATGCTCAGCCGACAAGAAAACATGCCGCTTAAATCCGAAATGGGAGGCATCATTTCTTACAGCTTTTTTCTTGGCTCGTCGATTTATCCGGACAGTTTGTAAAATCTCTGCTTTTTAAAATGCTTTTTAAATATATATTTTTAATCAAGTGAACAAAAAATTGAGTGGGTAGGCTAAACATTGTATTGAATCGACTGATTGCTGCTGTTATTCTACCGAGTGGGCTGTCTGCATCGATTGCCCACTGTAATAGAGTCAACAGATTGATTGTCGTGTTATTCTTTTTGTGAATTTCTTGATTGGGCTACCGGTCTAGAACTTGCTGTTGAAAACATGCAAATAATGTTTTTGGTTGAAGAAGGAGGTAATTCAGTCTTCTCGCATTGTAATACAACCTCTGAATAACAGATTTCTTTTTTTTTGCCAATGCGCCTTCTGTTAACTTCAGTTTTAAATAAAAGCCCAACATTTACTTTGCATCACACATTTAAAGTGTAAATTTCACCTACTTATTTTCATTTCACTTGAAGTAGAATCTTTAAAAGTTTTAACAAAAAGCAAGCTTATTTGCAGTTTTGAGTGGATTATTCAGGCCAGGTTATTCCCTAATAAACCCATTACTCACTTTACATTTAAGGATCAACCTGCCAGCATTTATGTAGCATTAATCCAAAAAAATAGAATGTACAAACACTCTGCGTGATCAGCCCTCATTCATTCCCTGCTGTTAGCTGATATAGTTCACAAAGGCAAGCACCTGACTAGGCTTTTGTCTGTCAGCTGACAAAATAATGATCTTGGCAGAGGAAGTAAGTCTTCCTGCCATGCAATATAACTTTTATCTTTGAATAACAGGTTTTGTTACCTATCCATATAACAGTGGTGAACAATCAACCCTCCTGGAATGTGTTCTGGAAAGTAAAAGCCACGACTTTATTATTATCATATTTTAAATGCCAGTCAGAACATTCCAGTCCCTTGACTATCTTTTGATACAGACTGAAAACCCCTCAAGCTGCAGCTCCAGACCTGCCTCTCTCCCAACTCACTAAGATTTGCTAGGACTTCAGCCAGTTCTTGGCTCCTTCTGCATCTCGCAATTGATTCTCTTTCAATTTTACCAACCTGTGTTAATTATCTCCTTCACTACAGCACTATGCTTATTATAGCATTGGTTTATACAATGACACTTTGTTTTGACCATGTCACAACTTCTGTATCTAGGCTATACTGGTGTTTATCCAGCCTTATTGCTTTCATTGCTATATTAGTCTCTTGATGAGACGATCTGCAGAATGAATAAATACATTTAGTTTTGAGATTTAGTTTTGACATGTAGCAGACGTAGATGTTCCACAACTTAATTTTATTGTATGCACTATGCTGTAAGTTGCTCTGGATGAGAGCTTCTGCTAAATTAATTAATGTTAACACTCCATTCCCTCCGCCTGTTTTCATGCCTTTCAGAATTGTGAACTGGCTGTGGAATAGTATAGTCCGGTTGGGCTCAGTTCCGATGGCTGCACTGTGCAGGCTGGCCATAGATACATCAGGAAACTGCCAGGCATGCTTCTGCATAAAAACAAGCCTGTCGGGGGGCATGTGAGAGTCATATGAAAGAGCTTAAGGGGTTGTGCTTCTGTGCTGTCTCGTCTGAAAGGCCGGAGATGAGTGATGGTGAGCGGTTGCTTGAATCTGGATCTGGAATGCCTCCTCATCTCAGCCCCTATTTTTTTTTTTTTTTTTTTTTTTTTTTTTTTTTTTTTGGGCGCCTCTTCCCCCCCAACCCCCATAATGCCAAGGTCTGACATTTTCTGCAACGGTTTCTGGTTGCGTCCAAAGATTATGCAGGCTGTTCTGCGCCTGTGCCTTGAATGGCGTGCCTTCCTCTGTGAGCTTGATGGGCTCAGCGAGGGTTTGCTCTGAGCTTTGGGTGAGCAACAGTGCCGCCACACTCGTCTACACCCTCATTAACACAATCTGCAATTTGCTTTCTCAGCCAATTTTGTCAGTTTAGCTCCCCCCCAACCCCCCCAATCCCGAACAGTTTTAAAAAAATTACAAAAAAAAATTACAAAAAAAATTATAATGTCAGCCGCATTATGTTGTAGCTCAGTTTCCCTGCTCTGAACCACCCAATCCTGTAAACGTTTCCCTATGAGAGAACAAAGGATTAAAACCTACATCAACATAGTGTGCTGTTTTCCCCTCAGATTTTTATGTTCCAGTGTCCGTGAGCTGATGTCAAAGTGGACACACCACTCTTTGTTCAGTTCATTAGTGGTTGTTGCCATTTGATATTCAGTCTTTTAAAGAAGTGCTCTTCAGAAGGACTTTAACAGACACACTGTGTATCAGCGTAACCAGCACGGTCACATCGACAGTTTTCATGGCTGAAAGCGATGGGGGGATAGGGACAAGGGGGAAGTGAAAGGAGAAGGTTGTCTGTAACACCTTCCGCAATCATGGTGTGTCACAAGGGGAACGTGTTAGTGATCACGAAGCATGGTCATACGAGGTCCTGCGGCCTACCAGCATGCTTAAACAGGATGGTTTTGAACACTGCAGAGCTTTCCCCGATTGATAGCACAGTGCTCAGAAAATACATTATTATTGACTTAGAAGTTGGTGGATTATTCTCTAAAAGTTACATCATGACTCACAGTATACAATTTACCACACTGTCTACATTTTCCTTAAATAGAATATCCTTCTGGCTATATGTTTGGTTGCAGGCTACATTGATATGGGATAGGTTATTATTGGGATAGATTATTAAATATTTATTTTGTACCTGGTAATTAGGAATGTACTTTCAGCTCAAATTTGTTTATAGTTTAGTCGGGCCAATTCTTATAAAGTAAATGTTAAAACGATAATTATATCATTACATTTTGTCCACATGCAAAATCAATTAGCAGTGTTTTGAATAATATAACTGCATCACAGTGGACATATGAACCATCCTAATGTAGGCTAAGGGGCTGCTAGCTTTTCTATAGCCAATAAAACATTCTAGAAATAACCATGCATGATATTAAAATAATTGTTTTAAATTCCTTATTTAGACCAGACATTGAGGTATATTTTTATAGTATATTTATTTTCTCGTAAAAAGCTCAGATGATAAACTTTTGTTTCTCACCTGATGAGACGCATTGTAAAGACAATTCAATCAGATTTCAAGTAATGGTTAGGCTATGTTGTGACACCATGTATGCATTTTTTCATCACACAGCATTCTTAAAGGCACAGTGCATCATTTTTCATAGTGCATGGAATGTTTGTTAACATTTTATGGTGAATCCTAATGAAATTTAAAGGCCTGATTTAGTCAAGTTGTCTCTTTTGTAAGTGAAAAGTGTCAATTCCAACTTTGGGACAAGGGACTCAAATACATACATCAACAGGATGAGTTGAACCGCAACTTACATTTATACAGTTTGCATCAAATGGCTTTAACTCATGATGAGGCTGTATTACATGTGTGAGGGATAAGGTCCTACTGACGCACATGGCCCATGTCACTTCCTGCTTGTTGGGTTCATTCGTGTGCTCCTACTGTTTGTGAACAGTGAACTCTGCTCTTTCATTTACAGTTGAGGTGAAGAAGCTACCCACGGAAATGGTAAGTGGACGATCCCAGTTTTCTCTTCCTTCCTGACTGTCTTAACAAAAGCTGACATTTTCATAACTATAGATGGGGTTTAATATCCCTTTAACTCGCTGTTGGACCAACCCCCCCCCCCTACCTAATGTGTTTGTTGTGCAACAACCTTATCCTTGAGAATTATTCACATGCAGTAGGAGTCAGTGGAATAACAAAGCAGAGTTGGGGCCCCAATGCGAGATGCACGACCCAGGCCCCCTATCGACAACAACCTGTCCTGTGGCTATGAAAATGCATCCCCCTGAAGAGCTGTAACCGACAGATGCAAGCCCTCACTGAACCTGGTCTACTCGTCGCATTATAGCCAAGCCTACTATGATTATCTGAGTAAGCAGTGGCATGCAGTAGCATTGACAGCCGGGTATGCAATTGATCAACAACCACCAAATCACACACATGAAAAAATATTGTTGCTCTCAATTAAAGTTAATAACAAATGGAGCAGTTATTTTTTTTCCAAAATTAAAACTAACATTACTACATTAATAAATAGATAACGTTCAATGTAACATTAAGATGTGCGGTTGTTGCAATAAAATTGATATTTAACATTAGCTAGCCAGCTAACGTGCCTTGCAAATAGAATAATACGAATAGAACATGAATAATAACAATGCAATACTCACTCATTACAGATGTATTCTCCGGGCCTTTTGCTCTGCAAAATCGTCAACAATTCTCTATAGACCCAACTACCTCGCATGGGCATTTTCGATTGATAAGATCCCCAGTCCAGAGAGATGCTCCTGCCCCATAGAGCTCCTCAAGTAAGTCTTGATTAACTTGAGCTTCGAAAATGATCTTTCGGCGGATGCAACAGTCACTGGAATGGTTAAGAACAGTAGCAAAATTGTGCACACTTCTCCAAAGCTTGCAGTGATGCTGTTGTTGTTGACAATTAGCAGATTTGCTAGTTCTTGAATGGTTTTCACTTTTGAAATGCTCTTTAAAGCAAGCACGGATCGACAGCAGTTGTGTCTCGCTAGAATGGTGTTGCTTGGCGGGTAAGCTAGTAGGCCTAGCTGGCATTGCTTCTGCCCTGTCTTCATTCTTCTGGAGATCTGGTGGTTTTTGGAAAAACTGTTCAATTTTTATCAGCCATGCTGTTTCGTTCACGTGTTACTTTTTTTGTTCTTGCTTTTGTGCCCCGATTTTGTGTTTGTATGAATACAACATGACATGACGACTAACCGTTGGCACTTTTACGTTGTACGTAATATGTTAATAAACCATACGTGTTCAAATAGGGGGAATTCAAACCCCTAAGATACCCCACAATCCCCCATGCCACCCACTTTTGACTACCAAATCGCTAATTACCTAACGAAATACTGAATAGGAATAATCAAAAGGTATTTGTTGATTATGCACAGTTTAAATCTACTCTTCTGCCATCGTGATAAAGACCACAACAGTTTGGCCCGGCTGCATGGAGTACTGTGGTTCATTTATCATTATCAATTCTTGCCACTGCTCCCAGTCTTTGTCAGGGGTCAGGCAGCTCTATAACCCAGTAATCATTCTAGAAATGTTGCTGATGTAAAATAAGTGCATCCAGTCTCAGATAAATTATGCGGTTGCCATAGTGTTAGCTTTCTGTAAGCGGACTTCACTGTTACAGTTTATAGCTGTTTATATTGTTTATATAACAGTTTATACATGTTATTAATTGCATAAATTGCTTTTATTGGGTAATGTTGAAAACGCAACTAAAAACAATTTTGATTTCATCATGCATACTTCACAGTGTCTGTGTGATTGTTTTAGTTTTTTTGTGGGGGCACAGATTCATATAAATAATATATCTTAATTCAAATTCAGTGCCCTCTCTCCAGAATGGCCAGATGTTAATTTCCTCCTTGGCATTCGAAGGCTCCTGTATTGCACAGTCACATGATAATAGCACTAACTGCAAGTTGTTGTTTTTTTCTTTCAGTTTGGCAACAATCTCTTTTAGTCACATAATTTCAACAAAGAGTTTATTGAGTTAACACAGTGAGCTCTTGTGAGGGGGGTGGGAAATATATTTATTTTCAAACAGAAATTCAGCCTGGCCCCGTTCTATCTTACTCAGAGGTCAGAGTTCAGAGCCGTCCCAAGTTTATAAACGGTTGTTAGGAGCTGTAAAGTGGAATCGTAATTGCGTTAATGTTTGAAGCAGGAACTCAGACCACTGTGACATAGGCATTTAACTTAATTACACGGGGAGGAAAAAGGAAAACGCCACCGTAAGTACTTTTCATGGGTAATTGAATCGACGAGAATAGGACAGCAACAACGCGTAGTCTAAAAAACTGTTAATGCTGTATGTAAACAACCGATGTTTGTGCTTTTAAAGATCTGTAGGATGGCTCAGCGGAAGCTGATCTAAAGAGTGAGTGTGTAGATGTGCCTTGTAGGTAGCTTTCCCGCAGTGATTATGACTGGAAAATAGCAGGACGTTCTGAGTGACACTGCATATTACAGGGCTTGTGCAGCAGGTTTGGTCAGATTTGGATAATTATTTTTTAATTAGTAGCAGCAATCAGTGTACATCTTGGACCTTAATAACGTTGAGTGGAATTTGTACTTTTTTAGAGGAGTGTCTTAAAACTGCATTTAATTAATTTTAGTGGCTGAATTGTCATTGCTCTGTGACTGTTAATCTGCTAGCTTTTGTTCTGCTACTTTGTATTAATGAAGCTTCTTTGTGATTGTTCTTCCGCTTTATAACAATACATTTCTTTTGATCATTATTTTCATATTTCAAATGTTTGCTTTCTTTGCTGTCCAGTGGATAGTCACTTTGTTTGCAACTTCATGTACATTTAAATTTTACAATTGGGGGATGGAGTTATTGTTCACCCTGAGAAAATGTAATTTGTATTGGTTGTCAATTCACATTGGTTTGGTTTATAAAGGATTTATTGAAATTGTTGTAAAGTTTTTCAGGGAGGGTGAGTAAACTGTGTAGCCAGTAAAAGGGGAATGTGCAGAGAACAGCGACAAGGGATCCTTGTACTCGTCTTCAATGTGTTCTTCCTGTGTACTTTTATCTTGAGCTTTTTGATGGTATAGGTATCGTTAATACTGCACTATCTTTGCCTCTTCCTCTGGGGTCTTCATTAAAAAAGGACAGGCACGGCTTTCAGAGTTTTGGTGATGAGGGATTGGAGATGGGGACGCAGGGCTTTTAGAGTTTCAGTAGCATGCGGAAGGTGGCGGGGTAAGGAGATGCGCCCCTGGCGCAATCCGCAGCTTGAGTCACACTTCTGTCCCTGTCCAATAAGAGTTCAGTGCATTTTTATGAGGCATCTGGTGCCCTAATATGTTGCTCCACCTCTTCGTCGTCCCAATATGTGATTTTTGTTTTTCTCTGTTAATGGCTTTCTATGATCAACACCCTCCTGATCCCCCCAGGACTCCCGATGGCTTTCAGAGGAGACCATAACATCATCTGACTAGATTACATTGCTGTTCTCGGCTTGTAACGACACTGTTTTTCTTTCTTGCCCAATAGCACTGTCGAGGGCCTACATTCTGAATAACCAGCTGATTTTCTAGCAGTAAAAAAGTGATTGTGTGAGGTGGTGACAACCTGCGTTGTCTTGCAGGTGTCTGGAAGTAGCGAGGAGGCCATGAAGGTCCACATACACACTAAGTTCTGCCTCCTGTGCGTGGTGACATTCCTGTTCCACCAGTGCAGCCACTGCCATGGCGAAGGGCACCACCACCATGGGCACGATCACGACCACGATCGTAACCGCGCCCATGACCACAACGACCTGCAGATCTCCCAGGCGCCCTACATGCCCCCCAGACAGGGTGAAGCGGAGAGCGAGCAGCGGTTTTACATTCTGCAGCTGTTTCGACGCTATGGCCAGCGAGACCGGCTCGACTTTGGTGGGTTCCAGAGCTTGCTGCTGAGCCTGGGCCTGGGGGAGGTGAAAGTGGTGGGGCTGGATCACGAGGAGCTGGGGCACGATCACGTGGCCCATTTGGATTTGCTGGAGGTGCAGGAGGGGCTCCACTCTCACTCTCCGTCCCACCCGCATCCCCAGCCGCATGCACACCCACACCCACACCCGCACACAGAGCAGGAGGAGAGCTGGACCGCCTCCTCCCCCTGCAAGCTAAAAGCTGCAGGGGCAAACGCAGACCCCACTGCCACGCCTGCCATTGAAGGCAGTCGGCTGGAAGACCGCGACCACGACCATGGCGATGGCGGCCACAAGGAGAAGCAGCCTCATCACCATGATCATCACCACAAACATCCGCATATGCACCACCATCACAAGCATAACAGCACTGCGAGCCAGCAAGCACAGCTGCAAGATGCTATGGGCCAAGAACTGCTAAAGCAGCCAGAACAGTCAGGGCAGCCAGATCAAAAAGAGCAGCTACCAAGGCACCCAGCACAGACAGAGCAGCTTGAGCAGCCTGTGCATTCAGTACAACCAGAGGACACTGCGCAGTCAGGACAGCCAGAGGACACTGCGCAGTCAGGGCAGCTAGAAGACACTGCACAGTTGGGACAGCCAGAGAACACTGTGCAGTCAGAGCAGCCAGAGCAGCCTATGCAGTCAGGACAGCCAGAGGAGCCTGTGCGGTCGGGGCAGCTGGAGCAGCCTTCTGAGGCAGCACCACCCCAAAATTCCAGGCCCAAGAGACCCAGAAGACCTTCCAAGGGCAAAGTTGTCCGCAATAAAAACCGAGGTGGCCCCACCCCCACACCTTCCCCGTCTCCACCAGGGGATTATGGGAATGTGAGGAGAGCCATGGAGGACCAAGACGGCAACAAGAACCCCCTCAATGACCACCAGGAGCCCCCACAGGGTCAGGGACATGAACATAGTTATAACCATGATCATGGGGATGGGCATGCGCATGTGAGGCGGAGGGAGGCCCCTGAAAGTCCAGTGAACCTGGCCTCCACTGTCCCAGCCACGCACCCCAATAACATGGAACACCAGCATGAGGAGGTAGGTCCTGCTTCATCATGATCTCAGTAAAATACGCTTTTGGAGCACAAGCATGGCATATTACTTGCACCCACAAGTGCATATGTTCTCTGCAAGCCAGTACAGACTAGAAAAAAACTACCATTGCCAACCTACAATTTAGACCACATGGCCTCTCACAGACACATAGGAATGACAACCCATTCTTTATTATTTCTGTAATTTCTGTGATTTATCATTTTACCATCCAAAGAGAATGTGGTATTTCAAATGTGGTATTTATAGGAGACAAAACAATTATCCAGTGCTGAAGCTGGGCAGTAAGAACCGTTCTTTTTGAATGTAATACACTGTGAGGTACACTCATGGGATATGGGTTATGTCTGGCTGCAAATTACTTGGAAAGTGAAGACAACGACAACCTTAACAAACAATGCATTGACTTTAGGGATGCACCTATATGGAAATTCTGGGCTAGTGGCGAAAAACAGCTATTTTCTCTGGATATATTGGCCAATGCCGATATTTTCCCTTTTTATTCCCTTTTTTGCATTTTATAACAAATGCAAACTGCAACCAAGTTTCTGCATTCACCGATGAAGTAGATGAGGAAAAAATGACATTTTATTTGCATAACATTTTTCATTCTACTTTGCTCTAGCCTTATGTTATCTACTTAACCTGTTGAACCCAGTTTTTCATGACCTTTAGTTCCCCCACCCCCCCCAGTTGCTCAAGGTAATCTAACATAAACTCCAAGTTTTGCTTCACAGTGGTATTAGAAGCCTTTGAGCTTTGAGAATGTGCCTTACATTCTACTCCTAGATGGTATATAATCACATGCAGCAGGTCAAAGTTAAAAAGTGATTTGCGTTTGAAAAATTCTAGCCTAAATATAACAGATGTGTATACAAAAACTATTTTTATTTACATGTATTTAATACTAGATATAGTCACCTTCAATGACCTAATCCATGTGGAACAAATAGAACTCCCTTTTCTGCCTTTGTAACCCAATGAGGCGGAAGTAGTTTTGGGACAGGTTGGGTTGTAGGTGGTGTGGATTTTTACATTTTTCTTTGAGAAAGTCTTTATACTTGGGTGGTGCCCCTTCAGATGACTGATTCAATTTGTGGTATTAAAGATATTTGCCTGGCTACCTCCATGCAAGACTTGGGCAAAACCTGTTGCAAATTGCTATTTTGTTGTCGCTTTCATACACCTCAAAATGTCCACACAGCGGACGTTTTCACTCTAGGGTAACACACACGCATTCCTCAGCGGTGCATCAAAACAAAGCAAAAATTGCTTATCTGGCACATGATTGATGTGCTATCATATAGGCCCAAAACATTATAAATAATCTTAGCATTGTTCCGATACCAATGAAGTCATTTTAACCCATTATCTGACAGATACCAATGTGATGACCGATATATTGTGCATTACTAATTGGCTCATAAGGACAGTTTGATTACATTAATACAATGACATACTATAGGTATGGGCCCTTTATATAGCCTAGGTTTCAGTGGTTAGAAATGTTACATGGCGTATGCCTGTAACACACTTCAAGCAGCAAACACGAAAACAGATAGATAAGAATCTGACGGAGAATTTGGATACCTTCCTCTGGAGCCTCATCATACTGATGATTATACCATTCTTATCATTTTAAAATAACATTTGTCAGTGTATATCAGAAGCATAAAGTTATCACTGACATGGCTGAATTGAGCTCATTGTGAGGAAAATAATGGCTTTTTTTGTGTTATGTATTTGATAATAAAAGTTTTAATGAAAACAGTGTATCTTGTATCATGGCCAATTCAAACCAATATCGAGTATAAAGGACGTCTTAGGATGGAAAATACTTTTATGCCAGGATACATTTTATGGACTCGTCAAATGGCATAAAACTACAAAAGACAAGCACTGTCCTTTAAAAAGCATGGGAAAAAACGAGAAAGAACGAAAAATCCTGTTTCACAACATAACTCCCCTCAACCTTTGTTCTCGGACAAGGTATGCACCCCCTTAGCAAGTGTGATTGAGCTGTGATTGATAAATAAGCTGGGCCCCAGGGCAGGGTTCCCTCTGCTGGTATCCTGGGGGGGGGTGGCATCCAGGGTTCCCTCTGCTGGCATCCTCGCGTCCTCTCAGCCCACGAGAAGGTGCAGATAAAGCAGTGTGATTTTTGTTTGTTTGTTTGTTTGTTTGTTTATTTATTTTTATTTATTTATTTTATATATTCATCAGAGCAAATGTAATATGGGCTCTGAGCTGCGAGAGCAGGTTCTTGTTCAGGCAGGCCTGTTCTTTTCAGCAGCAGGGGTTCATAATTTGTTTCCATATCCACCTCAAACAGAGGCCTATGGGAGCCGTTCGTGATTCGACACGATGTCTGCATCACTGGCAGTGCGCTTCTGGATTGATTATAAGTTTTGCCGAACTGTGGCTCAGGAGGGCTGTAATCTATCAGGTATTCTGTGTAAACCTCTAGTGTTCTCAGAATTGTGGATGGAGACTATTTTAGTTCCATCAAGACCTCATTAGTTCAATTGGATGTTTTAGTGCTCGCCTAGAATGAAGATCTGTGGGCACTGGAGCCCTCCAGGACCGGGGGTTGAGTTGAGGAAGTGTTTAAAAAGTGCAGCACTGTGCTTTTGATTAATTGGAGCTCTCTCTGTCTTTGTCTCTCAGTGTTTGAACTTGACCCAGCTCCTCCACTACTATGGGCTGAATTCTAACTCCCTCATATCCCACACCACCTTCACCTACCTGTGCCCTGCTCTGCTGTACCAGATTGACAGCCGTGTTTGCATCCGACACTATCACCAGGTCGACATCGCCCATGCCGACCCGGAGCCCGACCACCCAGGTAAGGCCCGTCCAGCTCCAACCCCCCATACACATACACCTTTTCCAGAAGGCTCTGGTGATCACAGACTGAACAAGAGGTGTGAGAGTTGTCCAATCACATCACCTACCCGTTCCAGCATTCTAGGGTGCATTCACAGGTGATCCTTGTGCGTCAAAAACATTTTTAGTGCATGAATAGCATTGTCGATATATTTTGGTAGCAGTCAGCTAAGCTTTTCTGTCCTCTGTCCTACAGCATGGCTGTGAGTCACGTAAGTGGCAGCAAACAAGAGCCGTCCTCTCTGCCTTTGCCAAATTAAGACCACAATGGAAATGTCTTGAGTTTCTTGTGATTTATCCTCAACAATTTGAATGTATGTGGTTTTATATCATTTATGGATGTAGGTCTATTTGCATTCATCAAATAAAATCCGTAGAGCAGGTTTGCCTAGTATGCCCCCCCCCCCCCCGCCCCCAAAATGATATTACCTCAACGTTACGTTGGATCCCAGTGCTGCTGGTCTGTGGGTCGAAAGCATTAGCTGCCCCAGTCGTTTTTGAATAGTGCATTAGTCACACCCCGTCACGCCCCATTGTATGTTCTTAGGATTATGTACATCACAATCATTACTGTAAAATGTTTGTTCACCAAATATTGTCAGAGGGATATGTTATGCGTACTGTGACATTAAGCAGTTTGTCTGTATTAACACAATGCCAGCTTGCTGTAGGTTATTTTTTAAATTATTTTTTATTTTTTTAAAAGAGTTTACTTATAGGCTTTGCAGTGTGACTATTCTAGGATGTTGTTGTCTTGGCAAAGCACTTCAGGTATAGATTACCCTGTAAAAGTAGTGTGACCTCTCCCATTGCCAAAGATTATAAAACCGCCTTGTGATTAAATGTGTTGTTAACTATTCACTAGAAGCTACACTTCAACCAGGGGTCCTCTGTGCCAAAGCATGTAAGAGGATTTAGATTATGTTACTTAAGTTCTTGTAACTTATGTTAAGTTCTCCTTCGCCATTAAAGTCAGTGATTAAACATAGAACGTTAGGCAGTGGCTTCTTGAATTGTTGGAAACCTGTTTAAGTCTTGTTCTTCTTCCTCTTCGTATTGTTGGTGATAGAAGTAGCAGTATTGGTTCAGCAGACTTACCGTGTGATACTAATAATTGTACACCTTTATATAGACAGAATTATGTAGAGGACTGGATTTATGCTACAGCAACTGCAGGTTAAGAACATTGCACTATGGTACAATGGAATACAAATGCAGTGTGCCACCTGAGACACAACCTTGTTCTGGAACTGCCACCAAGAGATCAAAAGTTATCAAAGAGAGGGAAATAAAACAATAAAAATAAAAAGCTGTTTAACCAGAGCAAAACAAAGCCAGAGACCTAATGCCCCCGAGGAGAGTGCTTTGTGACAGAGCGACGTCTTGCACAATACAAATGAAGATTTCCAAGGTTCCCACTGATAGCCTGGCTCTCCCCACAGGACTTCCCGCACGACTGTCATTTATACAGAAAATGTCTCCTGTCAGATTACAGCCATTACGGACTGACATCCATACACTCTTAATATGTATTAATGCTGTCTGTGGTATTTAACAAAGACAAATGCGGGGCCCCGTTGATTTTTCAAATGTTCAGAGGAGCTTAAAGACTGTGGTAGAGTAAGGAGTAATGAGAGAGAGGAGGGAAGGACCACCGGCAGGCAAACATCAGCCATTTCTTATGGCTTTTCCTCAAGGTCAAACATGATCCTGTAAGCCTGGGAGTGGCGGTTAGCACAGTGCTGAGGGCAGAAGAGACTTGTGGGGTTAAACCAAGTTGAGGTATTGTTTGCATATGCACATGTTCTATTCATGTGTTTTTTATAGCGAAATATATAAGGATATACAGTGGTTATAAAAACGAATCACCCCTTTGGCATTTTTCACATTTTCTTCATGGAACAGAATGGATTTCATTGGGATTTCTTTCCACTTGCCACACAAAATGCTCCATAATGTCAAATAAAAAAAGGTTTTTCTTAATTAATTACAAATAAAAACAGTCAATAATTGATTCCATAAGTATTCTTAATATGTGGTAGAAACACCTTTAGCTGCAATTACAACTGTGAGTCTATTTGGGGAGGTAAGTGTCTTCCTAACTAAGTCTAGCTTTGCACATATGGACACTGCAATTTTCTGCAAATATTCTTTAAAAATTGCTCGATCTGGTTGGATGGGGACTGTTGGTGAACAGCAATTTTCAAATCTTTCCACAGATTTTCAATGGGATTGAGGTGTAGGCTTTGACTGGACCACTAAAGGACATTTTAAACAAAGATTTTTTTGTTTTTAAACCACTCCAATCTGCATTTTGCTGTATGCTTTGGGTAATTGTCCTGCTGGAATATAAATCTTCTCCCAAGTCCCAGGTCTCTTTCAGACTACAGCAAGATTTGTCTATATCTTGCTCCAGTGTTTGTGGGATGATGCACAGTAGCGCCTAACATTGAGGCGCCTAACATAGTCTCCCCCATACCTTCTGGCAAACTCTGTGAGATTTCATGTGACTTTTCTTCAAAAATGTTTTTATTTTTGCCACCCTCCCATAATGTGCAGATTTGTGAACCTCCCAGGCTATTGTTGTCCCATGGACCGTTTCTCCAATCTCTGCCATGGAAGACTGTAACTGTCAAAGTTGCCATAAGCCTCTTTTTGGCCTCCCTAACAAATGCCCTTCTTGCACGGATGCTCAGTGTGTGTGCGTGCGCACAACATCCCAAGGCACTGCACAGGAAAATGGCTGCCTGGCCCTTTAATTCTTTGGAGCCACTGGAGGAAAAAGACTACAGTTCCCAGCAGCCTGCAGTCCCACCTGACGACCAGCTGAAACCCGCTGAAGCAGAGGACTGCTTGCAGCTGACGTCAATTTTTTTGGGATTTATAAAAAGGACTGAGAGGGAGTAGGTTGGTGTATTGGAGTAGTGGAGAGTGGGTGAGAGAGGGAATTGTTTTGGATTACTGTTTGCAATGGATTTGGATTGTTTTGAGAAACCTGTTTGTGCATCGACTTTGGATTGTTTGAGGAACTGAATTGGATAACGACTTGGATTACGGACAAAGACAACAAGAAACAGATTGCAGACTGTATGTGTTCTGAATTCCCAGAGTACCCATCTTTTTATGTGTTTTTTTTTGTTATCAATATTCATTTAATAAAATCCTCGTTTTGTTTTGAATACTGCCTTCTCCGGATTATTCAACGGTCTACACCCTCTGAAAAGGTCCTTGAGTGTCCCCCCCACCCCAAGGGACACTACAATATGGTGTAGAGTGCGGGCAGAGGGCATCACTTATAGACAAGAGGAGGTAGTGCAACTGTGAGCAGGATTTATTTTTGGTTTTTGATTTTTGAGAGGAAAAGTCACCATGATGGGAGATGACTGGACAATGGACCCTGACGTGGAGGCTTGGCTGGAGGCAGAGGGGCCCAAGCATCTGTCAAAAGCGCACCGATGCTCCCTCAAAATGTTTTTTCAAGCAAGCCCTCAGTGAATGCCATCAGTGAAATGGACAGGGTGTGGAAAACGCTGAAGGAAGGACAAGAAAAGAAAAAAGTCCAAAACAAAAATGGCCACTCCTACCCTGTTGTGCCCCCTAGGGAAAAGAGCAAAAAGAACCCAAGTAAGCCACAAAAGCAGCATGATAGTGAGGCCAAAATGGCAGAAAGATTTGTGGGTTTAGAAGCAGAGTTAAGAGAGGCACAAACTGTAATAAAGGGCCAAGAGGAAGAGATACGGAAACTGGAGAAATGTTGTGTTGACCAGAAGGAAGACCTGGTGAAGAACCAGAAGTGGGCGGCCATTGTTGAGGACAAATGGCGAGTTACCCTCCAGGAGGTTCAGGAGCTGAAGAATGCCCAGACTGAGCTGGACAGGACGAAGGCTGAGTTCGGGACCTTGAAGGAGCGCCACCTGGTGGCCGGTGGGGAATTTCTGGAGGAGCACCATGGGTGGGTGCTGATCTGATCTTAACCTTCTCTGATGCTTTGGTGATATTGCTGACTGCCCCTGCTGCTCTGATGATGTTATGATGATTATGACGATGATGCCTGCCCCTTATGCTGCCTGCCTTCCTCACTACTGCGAAATACAGGGATTATCCTCATATTAAAAGCCTGGCATAATATAATTTAAGACAATCCTACCATCTCGATTCAATAACAAATTAGTCATTTTTTCATCAAATTTGTACTTTGATATAAGCAAATAAAGAGATACATTTGCAGTTTATTAAAGACTTGGAACATAGGTAATGGAAATGTTATTGAACATAACAGTAAGCACATTTTGATACACTTGGTAATACTAGCCTCACAAATAAATTGTTTACCTTTAAAAGTAAACTCTTATAGAGAAACAATACAGGGTATGGTAGCTAAATAATCTCCGTAATTAAGGTAAAAGCTAACACATACATTTTGCAAGATATCAAAATATATATTATGGGCTGTCCCCTTACCTTGTAAGCAAATTCTAATCTCCTTTATTTCCTAATAAAGTGCTCCATCACTCGGTCATCACCGCAGCTTATTATTTGACATGTTGAATATACAAAGACTTTCTTCTAAAACATCATGCTAACTAGCTAGTTAGCTAAAATCTCATCTTTGATCTGAACTGCAAACATCAGCTAGCTAGCTAAAGTTAGCTAAACTAGCCTAAGCAAGTTAGCAGACTGACAAATCTGGGGAAAAAAGGACTTGGGTGGACCCTGGATTCTTTCTGCATTCTGACTAACCAAGTAGTATGTATTTACTGTTTGTTACATTCAGTAATTCATTCAACCTGCAACAAGATATATATATATATATATGGGCCATTCTACCGAATTGGTTCAAAGTCAGGTTAGAAATATTTTGAAATTTTGTATGTTTTATTCCCAAAACTTTGTCCGTATATATATTGTACCATATCTAAAGTACATATATCTAGTAAAAGTACCGTCAATTTTTATATTGTATTTTCAGACTCTTTTGGAATGTTTTTCCTCTCCCAAAAATTGTCACTACCGAAACATAGTAATACACTATAGTACAAAAGTATTATATTAACCTGTTAAGATTGTGTTTCCTTCCTTTCTCTAAAGAGTATTTTTACCAATTTTTCTTGAAGGTTTTCACAATTAAATCAATAAAATGAAATTTTTACCAAATTTCAAAGTTCAATTTATACAATTCATCAAAATCTAAATGCAATCTTTCTCTGTAAAATGCATAACACTGATCATATTGATTTCAGAGTTAATGATTGATGAAATTGAACATACATTTAACCAATCAGTATCATAACATTTTAGTTTATAACTCCATATACTTCATTTTTTACAAAACACCCAGTGTTTCGGTAGTGACCACAGTATTTTGTTTGCAAGGTTGTATCATATTCCCTCAACCTTATTGCTTAATCTTAACTCATAACATGCCTTATGTTGGGAATATTACAAGCACACATGTTTTGTGGTCAATAAAATAATTTTATTTTTGAAGACATAACCATTTAAAGTGCAAACATTACTTATCAATGGAAAATAATTACCCAAGTGGGTTCAGTAAAAGAGAAGAAGAAGAAAACATTGACAAATGGGGTCTTTTGGGGTCTTTCGGGATGGACGGGAGGTCCCTCCAAGGCAATGGTAAGGGAAATACTGAAAATTGATGATTGAACATTCCATTTTGCTAGCATAACTAAAGAATGCTAGCAAGCACATGGCTAGCAAACAGCTTTGAAAACATAATATTTTGCATAAAACCCCCAAAAGTTTACTTTATTGAAGAGAATATGTGTTCCATTCTTAACGTTACACACTGATTTTCAGACTTTGGAACACATTTATTTCAAAATGATGGGATTTAACTACTTACCATTCCATTTTGTCACTACCAAAATGATCACTTCACTACCGAAACTTTACCATATGTTTCGGTAGTGACTGTTTCGGTAGTGACAATTCTAGCTAACTTTGAGCATAACTAAAGAATGCTAGCAAGCACATGGATAGCATACACATCTTTGAAGAGGTGTACACACATAAAAACATAATATTTTGCATAAAACCCCAAAAAGTTTACTTAATTGAAGAGAATATGTGTTCGGTGGTGACAATTCTTAAAGTTACACTCCAATTTTCAGACTTTGGAACACATTTATTTCAAAAGTATTTGATTTAGCTACTTACCATGCAGCCATGAGGGACAGGGAGGCAGTGTCACTGCCTGGTCAAAAATGTGGCTAAAATCCAGGCTCAGCCAATGGACTAAAACTGTTGTGTTTCTGTAGTGACATGAAAACGTGGGACAAGATTTTTTTAGTATAGTTTTTTTCTTTAAAAATTAAACCCACAATAAATCTAAATCTTTCAACTTCTGTTTAAACTTAATCATCAAGATCTTTGAAATTACACCATTGAACAAAATCAAAAAAAAAATTTAAGTGTTATTTACATACATTTAAATTTAGGGGTCAGAGTTTGGGACAGCTACTTCCCAATAGAAAGTACCCTATAAATGTTTTTTATTTTTTTTATTTAGCTTATCACTATCTCATTTGGGTTTAAATAGATCATAACTTATTCTTAGTAAATATCTATGTCTGAATACTTAATTGTTTTGTTAAATCGTTTTTCTTGTTGTGGGACTGCACTTTGAACTAATTCGGTAGAATGCCCCATATACATGTTACATTATTTAGAAGGGATTTGTACTGAAAATAATGTTGAAAGGGCAAATAACATTGTGTTTATGAGCTGTATAAACTTGTTCTCTTCCAAAAAAGAGTTCTGTTTATCTCATACTATTTAGGCAATCTAGTTAACATATGTTGTTCTTTGTTTGTTTTATAACTGATGCTGGATGTACACATAAGGGCTGTGGTTCCTCCCTTTGCCATTATGACAGCAATTAGTCGCCTTCTGTAGTGTCGTACGAGGTTATGGAACTTCTTGATGGGGATCCTCAACCATTCCTCCATGCATAATTGTTCTAGTTCCTTCAGATTCTTTGGTTGACGTTTGTGGACTGCTTTTTTGAGTTCAAACCAAAAATGTTCAATTGGATTCAGGTCTGGAGACTGAGATGGCCACGTTAGGACATTGATCTTTTGCTCTGTCAACCATTTCTTAGTTGCTTTGGACGTATGTTTGGGATCGTTGTATTGTTGGAAGGTCCATCTGCGGCCAAGGTGTAGCTTCCTGGCAGAGGGAACAAGGTTTTTGGACAAAATGTTTTGGTACATGCTGGAGTTCATGGTTTCATCTATTTTAATAAGGGCCCCAGGGCATGTGAATGCCAAACAACCCCAAAGCATTAAAGATCCACCACCATGTTTCACTGTAGGCATGAGTTGCTTTTCAACATTACTTGCATTCTTTGGACACCAAATAACGCTGATGTGCATGTCCAAAAAGCTTGATTTTCTCTACGCCTTTCTCTGTGAATATTCTTCAAAAGAGGCTTCCTTCTCAGGGGGCAAGATAGACTTGCGTCCTCTACCTGGCAGGTTAGCCACTGTTCCAGTGGCCTTAAACTTCTTAATAATTGACACAACAGTGGAAAGCCATTTCCTGATCTGTAGAGGTCAATAACCTTTTGTCTGATGCTTTCAGGGAGTTCTTTGCCTTTCACCATGATGATGGCTGACCACAGTATTTCAAACGTATATTCCCTCCTTTTTATACTAGGGAAACAGGAAACCTGTGTCCCCTTTCCTAGGGAAACAGGAAACCATTGTAGGCCACTGTATAGTTCCATAACCTTCCAATGAACTTCAAATAAGTTGTATATTTTTGAAGATTGGTTTTTGTTGGATTAACTTTAAAAGAATAGTTAGGGGTGTGAATAATTGTGATCCAGATGTTTTCTGGAATATGTTTTTATTAATACAACGTAAAAATAAAAATGTTTTTCTGAACAATTGTATTGGTATTGTAGGTTTGGAATTTTCAGCATTTTTTCAGCATAAAATATACCTCAGTACTTTTATTTTATACGATGTGGTATTTGTTATTCAAGAATGTCATAAAACACTGATACAAATTAAAAAACATTTTGTTTGAGAAAGGATGGTATGAAATTGAAGTATCCATAAATATTTTGTTTGCAAACCATTGCCTTTCATTGCCTCAAAATGTTGTGACACCTTATTTTTCATTTAAGTTTTAATACATGCACTCCTAATACACAGTGTGAGTTGTTTTGGTCTTGTAACAATGAATACCAAATATTGACGTTAATAATTAGGTCCTCTATGTGTTCTCATTGCTACCACAGGTACTTTAATCTTAAAAAAGGGCACTTTGCAAAGGGTTTTGCAGCTGTTTGTAATTGTCAGTAGAGCTTTGTGAAGTAGTTAGAGGTCAAATAGTTATTCTGAGTAAAAATTGTGTGTTAGTTTTTGATGAAAAAAACTAAACAGATCTTGGTTGTGGACTCAGACTTTTGGACCCCACTGTATATGTGCGTATATATATATATACAGTCAAGCCGGAAAGTCTGCACACCCCTTTCACCCTCTCCACGTTTCATTGCATTACAGACTTATTCTACAATAGATTAAGTTCAGCGATGGGAGAACCTGGTAGAAGGACAAACATCTCTGCAGCACTCCATCAATCAGACCTTTATGGTAGCACTTGGCATTCAGGCCAAAAAGTTCAATTTGTGTCTCATCAGGCCGAAGAATCTTTTTCCTGGTGCTCTTAGAGTCCTTTAAGTGCCATTTGGCGAACTCCAGGTGGGCTGTCATATGCCTTTTCACTCAGGAGTAGCTTCCGTCTAGCCACCACCAAAAAGGCCTGATTGATGGAGTGGTGCAGAGATGGTTGTCCTTCTGCCAGGTTCTCCCATCGGTGCAGAGGAACTCTGAAGCTCTCTTAGAGTTGTGGTGGTTCCAAACTTCTTCCATTTCACAATGATGGAGCCCACTGTTATCCTGGGTGCTTTCAATGCTTTAGCAATGTTTTTATACCCTTCCCCAGATCTATGCCTCAACACAATTCTATCTCGGAGGTCTATGGAGAGTTCCTAGGACTTCATGGCTTGGTTTTTACTCTGACATGCACTGTCAACTGTGGGACCTTATATAGACAGGTGTGTGCCTTTCCAAATCATGTCCAATCAATTGAATTTACCACAGGTGGACTAGAATCAAGTTGTAGAAACATCTCAAGCAGTATCAGTGGAAACAAAATGCACCTCAGCTCACTTTTGGGTGTCATATCAAAGGGTGTGCACACTTGTGTACATATGATATTTTACATTTTGATTTTTAATAAATTAGCACAAATGTCTAAAAACCTGTTTTCACTTTGTCATTATGGGATATTTTGTGTAGAATTTTGAGACAAAAAATGAACTTAATCTATTGTAGAATAAGTCTGTAATGCAATGAAACGTGGAGAGGGTGAAAGGGGTGTGCAGACTTTCTGGCTTGACTGTATATACACACACACACACACACACACACACACAGACAGACTCATTCCTGGGAGCCAGGCAACCTGACCCTTGCTCTTCTGTAATTCCACATCAGCACATACAACTGCAATTAAATCCACCAAGAAAGTTGAGAGGGCTCAAGGGCTGTTCGTTCAGCCACAGGAGTGTTTTTCCGGGAGTAATTAGCTCTCCCTCATTAGCATCCTGGGTCAGTTTTTAATATTTAAGCTGTTGCGTCGTAGTGATGCAGCTTGCGGGTGCACTGCTCTGTGGATCTCCCCGGGTATGTCACTGTCGTTAACTGCTTGCAGGAGCTCTCCTGGGAGGGGGGAGGTAATTTGGTGGTGACTAGACAGAGGGGGGGCACAGATAATGGCTCATTAGCTCCTCCGCCAATGCCATGCCCTCTTGGCACCGATGGCAGTGCCAGCCTTTGCAGGCTCACTGGGAATTGCCATGCCTTGTTTTCATTCCGCTGCAAGTACCATGGGGATTAAGTGAAATAGTTTTTTTACGCCAATTAAAATGTTCAAACGGTGCTGAGTGCCCTCTTCCCAACCCTGGCTGTGAGGTGGCGTAATAAGAAAACCTGCACAAACCGCTGCCTCCCTTTGCCTTTTTTATTTCTCTCTCTTTCTGTCTCCTTTTCTCCCTTGCTCCTTACTCGGTGTAATAATGAGGTGGGGAGTAGATCAGTAAGTTAAGCATGACCTCCAGTACAATACCCACAAATCTAATCTTGGCATTTCAAAGTATGTGAGGACTCAGGTGAGGTAGAATGTGGAGGAAAGAGTCTTCTTGGTGTACTAATGTATCTGCCTCGGATACGGCCAGTTATGAGAGAGAGCCCCAGAGAGTGACACAGACAGAGAGACAGAGAGGGGAAATCACTGTTGCAGGCCTGCCCATATCTCCATTTTTAAACCCTGGAAAGATGTTTGCTTTTGGTCGTCTTCTTTTTTCCTTTTTCTTTTATTTCTTTTTTGTCTGGCCAAAACAAAAATGCAACAAAGGCCTTCTAGGCTCCATTGGGAGAAGGCTTATGTTGTCGGTCATGGTGGTCCAGTCATCATATTTTGGCTCCTGATTGGACCTTGTAAGTTTTGTCCTGTTGCGTTCCTCTTGCTGTAGTGGCAGGATAGTGACCCCAGAGGTTTGATCCAATGGATGTTCCCTGAAACCAAAACCTACTGAGAGGCTTGAACCAGAACCCCACAGCAAAGAAAGTACAGTTTCCTATGGGACATGGTCCTCTCATTATTGTGGACCCCATTTATGTGTTGTTTTTCCACAGAAATCCTTATGGATTTGCGCAGTAAAAACAGCATTAATATTACAGACAAAAGGCCAGTGGGCCCACTGACCGGCACGGAGAAGAGTCTACCGCTTGTCCCTGAGCTCTGATTGGCTAGGCTCTGCCTCTCTCTGTTTGAATCTGGATCCAACAAGAATCCTGATAGGACGCAGTTGGGGTATGTTCTTGCTCCCTGTTATCAGTTGGTCCTGGTCCAAAAAGCCTGTGCCAATGACGAACTGAGGAGCCTGTGGTCTACTCAAGGTAGCCCAAGGAAGGTGTGAGAGAGGCGGATGAGCGAGTAATGCAGAGACTAAGCTGCCAGTGTTGGGGCTGCATTAGAACAGGTTTGATTAACTGGTTAGATATCTAATGCATAGACATTAACTGCCTGAATATCTCATCCCCTTTACCTTCAATCTGGCCTAGGTGAGTTCTCATCATTAAAGTCAACTCCTTAAAATGATTGCCTGTTCTGTTCAAAGCGATTATGTCATAAAGATGAGCTGGCAAAAAGATGAATGATAAGTGCGGATGTTTTAGCCTGGTGGCTCATTTAAAAAAGGAAGAGAGATTTTGTTCAACAAGCGGCAGATGAACATTGGAAAAATCCAAACCTAATTTAACTCCAAACTGAACAAGCTGCATAAGCATGTTTCAACATGTTTTGGGCAACAACCAGGACTGGGTTACCCTTCAGTCAGCTTCAATCTCTTCAGGAATGCCAGCAACTTCAAACTCCCTTGTGAACAGACTGTTACAATGTGATCAGTGTTTCAAACCCAGGCACTGGGACAGACTCCCGTTTTAAATAGAGTTGAGTTTAACTTCTATTAACAGACCTTCCCAAAAGGCCACTTCCAAGTGTGTAGTCTGCTAATCACCGCTGCATGCTGCACAGCCCTTTCGGCCGTTCATCATCCATGTGGGTATGTTCCGGAGTGCACAGCAGTAAGTGTTTGCTAATTATTACAAAACCAGCTAATCGTCTCGAGATTGTAATTGTCGTCTCAGGGCCTCTTCCACGCATCTCCCTTTTGTGATCAGTATTCCCTGGAGCATTTGTCTGCACGGTTTGTCTGTTGTTCACATAGGAGTCTGTGGCATTTGGAAATTGAAAAGTCAGGGGGGTGTTGGGGGCAGGGGCTGTGTTTAATGGTTTTTTATCTCCCAGCTGCAAAATGCTCTGCGGGAGTTAATTCCACATAAGAGCGCCCCTCGTATAGTTTCATTATCCAAAGCCCATAAATGAGCTAATATAAATATCCATGCCACATATACATATATGAATAATAAGTGCATAACATTTGTATTGGCTACAATACAGTCTTAATGAATTCATGTCATTATTGATACATAATACAGTAGGTATAAAAAGTATTCACCCTTTTTCAAATTTTATTTTCTTACTTCATGGAATGAAAATTGATTTAATTATGATGATCAACACAAAATACTCAAATAAAAAACAAATAAAAACCAGACAATAATTGATTACTTAATTGATTGATTACTTAATTGATTGAAGTGTTCACCCCCTTGCTCCTTTAGCTGCAATTATAGCTGTGAGTATATTTGAGTAAGTCTCTACCAGCTTTGCACATCTGGACATTGTCATTTTAACCCATTTTTCTTTACAAAATTGCTTGAGCTCCATCAGGTTGGATGGGAACTGGTGGTGAACAACAATTTTCAAATCTTTCCACAGATTCTCAATGGAATTGAGGTCTGGGCTTTGACTGGGCCACTCCAGGACATAGATTTTTTTGTTTTTAAACCACTTCAATGTGGCTTTTGCTGTATGCTTTGGGTCACTGTCCTGCTGAAATATAAATCTTCAGAGTCCCAGGTCTCTTGCAGACTGCCGCAGGTTTTCCTCTGAGATTTGTCTACATCTTGTGCCATCTATTATGGCACTTATTTTGACAAGTTTTCCCGTCCCTGAAGCAGAGAAGCATCCCCATAACATTAGGCTCCTGCCACCATGTTTCACGGTTGGGATAGTGTTCTTGGGATGATACGCAGTGTTAGGCTTGCGCCAAACATAGCGCCTGACATTAATGCCAAAAAGTTCAATCTTGGTCTCATTAGACCATAGAGTCTTCCTCCACTTGGTTTGAGAGTCTCCCGCATGCCTTCTGGCAAACTCTAAGTGAGATTTCATGTTTTCTTCAACAATGACTTTCTTTTTGCCACCCTCCCATAAAGTATAGATTTGTGAAGCGCCCAGGCTATTGTTGTCCCATCTCTGCCATGGAAGACTGTACCTCAAAGTTGCCATAGGCCCCTGATTGGTGCTTTTGAAAAACCTTTTTTCAGATCTACTTCTACTGATCTACTGAATGTCGTCATGATGAAGCTCTTGTTTGAAAATGTACTAACCAACTGTGGGACCTCTCACAGACAGGTGTATTTCATTTTAAATCATTTGAAACACCTTAATTGTACACAGGTGGACTCCAATCAGATCATTTTGTGACCTCTGAAGATGATTATTTAGGTGTGTCTTAGAAAAAGGGGTGAATAGTTATGCAGTCAATTATTGTTTTTTTAATTTATTTGTAATCAATTAACAAAAAGCTTTTGGTTGGCATGTTAGAGAATTTTGTGTTGATCAATGACAAGAAGGGGGGTGAAAACCTTTTATACACACTGTATATGCAAAACAGACATTGTTATGGCATACACTTAACCATATTTTGCAAAGTGAGTAAAGTCTTTGGGCTTAAACCAGGATCAACTGCATCATGTGCAATAAAATACAGAGTATGGAGTTGTGCAATTCAAGGAAGTCAAATGCATACCTGTCTGTTGTAGTAGTAGATTGGGCACTTGCTTGGTTTCTTGCAGCTCTGAACCCCTCAGCCTGCTTTGTGATCTATGTAACACACCCCTAAACATCTCTAAGTCAGGGTAGAAGGTGGTGGAGCAGGGAAGATGTCCTGGAACCGGAGAGATACACCCCCTCGGCTTGGCCCCACACTTAGGGGCAGGGATGACAGGAACGATTCCTTGATTAATCTCAAAAGCAGTTTACAGTCAAAAGAGGGAGGGAAGCTCACCTCAGCCACCCACCTGGGTAATGCACCGCAGCCATTTTGTGCCAGAACAATCATCACACATCAGCTTAGGTGGAGGAGGAGGGTATTATTAAGCCAAATAAACTGGGGATGATTAGGTGGCCAGAATGAGAGAGCCAGATTGTGAATTTGGCCAGGACATTGTGTGGGTCCCTACTCTTTGTGGTAAAGCCTATGGGATCATGAATCTTCACATTGCTACCCTGTACCGCTTTGTACAAGCCATTGTTCTTAGCATTTGCTGTAGACCTTGGGACCAGTTTCCATGTCCTTGCAGGGTTTCTCAGAAAGTTTTTTTACTTTCAAAATGAATTTTATGTTCCGAAGTTGGAACGAAAACTCATTACGTGCAAAACAAGCACAAAGGATCATAAATGCTGGGAATGCGGAGGGGCCCGGGCTGAAACGACCCTCACTTGACCCTCTCCTGCCCCCGTGACCCCACCACAGAGGGACCCCCTGTGATTAGAGAGCGGTTGGATGCTTCCGCTCAGCGTGACCCGCAGAAGCGGAGCCAGACAGAGCCAGTCACCGGTGTCACACTTGTTAAAGGTCCCTTCGCTCAGACCTGGCAAACGGGCCACGGCTTCTGGACTCATGGGTAAATGTTGTGCCGGGTGCTGCAATATGTGCCAGGGTATGGTAGCTGCTGTTCGTGGTGTACAGGCATAGGAACGCCCTGTGCCAACTCGGGGTCTGCTGCTACCCTGTGCTGCTTTGTATGAGCCATTGTTCTGAGAATTTGCTGTAGAGTGTCACAGACAGATGGACCAGCTAGCACGCATTAACCCTGAACGGTTAGATGAATGTTTGACAAACACTTCCACAACGTTGGACTGCATTTGAGACGTCCATTAAAGGCAACAGCAATCAAGCTGACTTATAGTGTGCCCTTGGTATACAAGTTCAGTGCGATAATTACAGGGCATATTTTTTTTAATGGAGAAAAAAAAGTGTCGTGAAAACCACTGAAATTAACTGGCTGTGAGTCGATCACAGGGAACAATTATCCAAGTTTAGCTTTGCCGCAATAAAAAAGCCCCCGTTGCCCCGGTATCATGCGGGCAAAGACGGCAAACTCAGAAATGCTCCTGCAATTTGGATTTCACGCCGCATTTGGCCCCAAATGTTAAAACCTTCCGGCTCTGTCTGCACAGTGTGTAAAATGACAGTCAGCCAAGTGCTGACACTCGTATCCTTGTGCTGCCGAACGCGGTCCCTTTCATTCCGAACCCCGGCTTCCAATTCTCTGCCGAATGGCAAAAGTAAGGTTTTCCTTGGCTCCTCTCTCCTGTTCCTGGTTTCAAACGGTAAAACAGAAACGTCTTTTAAATGCAAATGAGGAGGTTGTGCATCCTTCTAGCTGCAGATGAAAAGCTAAAAGTATTTTTCTGTATTTGCTGATGCAACTGTAAATTGATTTATTTTTACATTTTTTAAACAGTTTTATGAATTTTCTTTTACTAACGTTATGGTTTATGCTATTTGTTATGTGTGGTGTACATGGAGTTTGAAGTGATCAGGCATAAAAAAACAAAACGTATTGGGTCCCTGTTGGAATTCACTATAGATTATTACTACTCTTCTAGCATATTTTTATGACTACAAATTCCAGCAGTTTGTGAAAATGCTGTTTTTGTTGCACCCTTAAAATTTGTAGAAATTATATTTCTACACCAGATGTGTAGTACCTTAATGGACTTGTGATTTGTGTGGTCTGTAGTATCACATATTCTATAGACTAACCAGATCCAATTCTCAGCTCTATTCTTAACATTGAAACGTTACAATGCTGCTTGTGAATATTCATAAAGGGGCATGACCACTGTAAACTAGCACCAGAAACTTGTGATATCAACCCAACTTCCAAGAGTAAGGAAGTAGACCGGACAAAAGGAAGCTGACTTACCTGGTTAATTTAGAGAATATGTGTTCGTAACAGCTCATTTGTTTTAGTGTGATGCAGATGCTGGCTCCGACTGCTGGTGGAGTTGTGTAACTGTCTGCTCTCTCCTGTGCAGCAAGGATCTGGGTGTTTGGCTTTGTGTCCATCACCATCATCAGTCTACTGTCTCTGCTGGGTCTGGCCCTAGTGCCCATCCTCAAGCAATCCTGCTTCAAGTTTCTGCTCACCTTTCTGGTGGCACTGGCTGTGGGAACACTGAGCGGTGATGCCCTGCTCCACCTGCTGCCACATGTGGGTACTGCACCTTCCGTCTCACCCTGCCCCCTCCACCTCGGCCCATCAAGTCAGTGTTCAGTTGACAACGTGACACAGAATGTTTGGTAGAGGGGCTGGTGGAGTTCAGACCTCATGAAATGCAGGCCAAATTCATGCTCTCTTGAAATAGGTCGTGGCACTCTGCCTGTTGAATGCAGCTCGTCTAGCTAATGTTTGTGAAAGCAATTCTGGGTACTGTACCATGTGCTGTCAATCACTTACTATTTTCTCTGCAGAAAAACATTATTTCACAAATCAGTCGCTTAAGATACATGGTAACTCCATATTGGGGTGACTCTTCCATCACTACATATATACAATAATAGACAATGCTAATGTGATCGTATGCTACCTTTCACTTCCTTGATTAGTGAAATTGTCATTTTTCCAAACAGCAAAAAATACTCTTTGCTTGACTTGACGTTTTGCCTAGTGTATTATCTTTGGTACCCCTCTTCATTGGCACAGACTAATTTTGAAGGTTCCCGCTGTGGTAGAATTCATATAGTTTTTGCCAGATGTTCTGGACCCTTCAAGATGTTTACAGAATGGTGGGACTATGTTGCTATGACTGTAACAAACAGTAAGTACAGCTGTTTCCAGCTCAACAGAAAGGGGTTCACATATTCCTCCTCATTTTTTCTCTCTTTGCTAGACAGTTCTTTGCCTTGTATATGTGTTTAGCAGCAACAGATAGCGGATGGTAAAAACATGGTTTCTCTCCGCTCTTGTATGCAGTCCCAAGGCGAACACGACCACAGTCATGACCCAGCCAACCCAGCGCCGGTCAAAGACCTGCTGACTAAATTTGACGGGGTGTGGAAGGGCCTGACCGCACTGGCGGGGATCTACCTGCTCTTCATCATTGAGCACTGCATCGGCATGTTCAAGCACTACAAGGACCAGGGGGTGAGGACCACAGCCGTTTTCCCTTGGAAGTTTTCAATTGCGTGGAACAGCTTGTGGGGTCATGTAGTGGAGCCCTTGGGATGTTCAAGACCAGGGTTGACAAAGTGCTGGAGGCTGTCTGGGCAGTCACTAAATGAAACATACCCTAATCATGTGACATGGGTGTGTCTCCATGCTAAATCAATCTCTGTTTCATCTACAGGGGACCTTGTGCAGAAAGAGGAGGAAAGGGGAGGAGGCAAAGATTGGCAGGAAACTGTCAGACCATAAGCTGAACCGGCGCTCAGATGCCGAGTGGCTGCACCTCAAGCCGCTCACTGCAGATGGTAGGGTATGGCCTTCTGGGGGTCACACTTTGCTCTTCTTTGCATTTCCTGACCGCTGGGCACTAGCACTCCAGTCCACTCCTGAACATACTTTGACTTCTCACGAGTATGTGTGTATGGTGCCACCCAGTCTCATAACGACTCTTCTGGTCGATTGGGTGCCCACTGTCTGCCTGCGCCAGCTGCATAATACAGCAATCCTCCATTGCAATAAGTGCGCAACTCATCTGGTGGACTGCGGACTGAAGGAGTGGTGGCTGGTTACACAGGCTTCAGAAGAAGTGCATGTTATTGTGCAACCTCCTTAACTGATGGAGGATATTGCAGCAATGGGAACAGCCTAATGTTATGGTTAGTCATTCCACATTGGGCAATAAAGAAAAATAGGTGTAAAAAGTGGGTCCAAAAATGTACTGTGCTGCTGTGCACTGCGATGTTAATATTTAAGTGAGGTGCTGTTTGCAAACAAGAAAAAAGTCAGTTTACAAAAATGCTCGGCCTTTTTTGGGTTAGAGTATAGGAATGAATTAAAAAAATATATGTATTTCACTTTGAAATGAATGAAAAGAAAACAAAAAAGAATCTTAATGAAAACTCAAGGCTAGTCCTTTTTTGTGTGTGCATAAATAATTTGAAGTAGTGTAGGTCGATTTATTTGTAATGTACTAAATCTAAGGAGAAGTTGAGTTAACTCCTAATACATTCTTTAAATGCTATCTGAAAACTAGACATGGGTTTGAATTCTATGCCCATCTTACAAAGGTGTCAAATGGACTTCAGTTGTCTGTGTGCTACTGGATTTGGGTGTTCTGAATGGTGCTGTTTATTTTGTGTGGTCAGGGGCGGACAGTTCCATGCTGTCATGTGACAACAAGCACAACGACACGCAGCTGACAGAGCTGCAGGACCCTGATTCCCCCAGCAAAAAGCCCCTGGCCCCTGCTGACCCTGAGCACGACCACCAGGGGGCGGACTCCCCGGCCACCGAGAACGGCAGGAAGGCCAAGACGAAGAGACATGGTCACGGCCACTCCCATGGCCACTCACATGGCCATGACCACTGCCACTCAGACCAAGAAATGAAGGACGCTGGGATTGCCAGCATCGCCTGGATGGTGATCATGGGCGACGGCATGCACAACTTCAGTGACGGCCTGGCTATTGGTGAGACCCGTCTCTGTGTATTACCAGGAATTCACTCCGTTCTTCAGCCTGGTGCATAGTCATTGCGGTGCTCTGTTCGGTTCTGTTCTATACCTATGATCGCGTTGTTGCTCCTGTTGTGTGCATTTAACAAAGCCTGTCATGATGCCATTGTGAGGCACTCTGGATAAAAGTAGAATAATAATGACCATGATAATAAGAGGAATAATAAGAAGACAGTGAATTGATATTTTCCAAAACTGTCATATTCTTTAAGATTGGGCATTTCAAATTGTAAGAAAAGGATAAAAAATACAGGTAAAAATCTTTATTCTTAATTATTTGAATATAAAGGGTGTATTTTGACTTGCATTTGACACCCTTATTACTGTGAGTGTGTGTGTGTGTGTGTGTGTGTGGGAGTTCACTCTAAACCCGCACCGCCCTGTGTTTACCAGGAGCTGCATTCAGCGACAACGTGACAGGGGGCATCAGCACGTCCGTCGCTGTGTTCTGCCACGAGTTTCCCCATGAGCTGGGTAAGTGCCACGCATGGCATTGGTCATTTTCAGGGCTCCGCCTCAACAAGAGTAACCAGCAATGGTACCTGGCTACCAGTGTGAGATGCATGGTGCGTTTGAACAAGGTCACCGAAAAGATTTCCAACCTCCTGATGAATAATATTGTTGTGTTCAAAGGCTGCACTGTTATGGAAGATCTTTTTATCTGGAGATAAAATGCGGGTATTTCTTTATAATCTTAACAAGCCACATGACTGACAGAAATGTCACATGACCAGAGAGATGGACAGGGTGAGATCCCACTCACATCAATTCTCCGTTTATGAGGAAGAAGAGGGACTGAGTAGACCGAACCTGTGTGAGATTCAGTCTATCGCAATTTATACACCCCGCCCCCCGGACAGAACATCGCTCTGTTACAGGCCTATTACCCGCAATCCATCTCTCTTAATACTGAATGCCAAGCACGCCAAGAGATGCATGGAGTAGCTTGGGCATGACCTGGTTGGGGGTCAAACCATCAACCAGGTCTGGGGTCGGGCGGGACACACTAACGGGGCTAGTTTGGGGGTGGTGGAGGGTTGGTGGCAAAGGGAGTCCCAGAGCTCGTCTTTGGCACAGAATGCCTGCCAGAGGTCCTATTAGCCATGATTGTGTCCGCCCGAGCGTGGAGCCATTAATGACCCGGCGCTGTACCCAGGAAACACAGTTACAGTGAGTGCCGTCCCCCAATGCCGCACTCTGAAGGTCACCCACATAAACCTGCTGAGGCCTGAGAGAGAGGGAGAGGGGGGAGAAGGAGGGGGAGAAGGAGGGGGAGGAGGGGAGCAACACTTTCTCTCTACGCTCCGAGAAAGAGAGGGAGGGAGAGAGTAACACTTTCTCTTGTCTCCCTCAGACTGCTGAAGCTGAAATAAACCCCCGTCGACATGCGTTGTGTAACCACACGCGCAAACACACACATTCATAACACACTTAAGCGCACAAGTTTGTACTCAAACAAGACGACACGTCGTGCTTATTCACCTGCTTCACTTGTATTCATGTGTCGCGTCGGTGAATTGGGTGTATTTTCCCGCCGCATTTGATTTTTCACCATTTCACCATTTTTTTTTGGGTGTAAAATGCTTAAAGCAATGAATACCATGAACCGAGGGGTGGATTCGCATGGAAATTGATGAGAATAATATATGCGCTGCCATCTGTCAGATTTGTTAAATAAAGATCCAATTCTTTCTCTTTGGGCCCTCTATTTGTAGAGCTCTGAGTATTTCTGAATATGATTAAGCAGAAACCAGGAATTCTTCCAGCTGTGCACAACTGCAAATGAGTCTTCTGGAAACCCCCCAGAGCTGTCAGTCGCATAAAAACTGGAACTATCAGTTCAATTAATTTAGCCATCTGTCCCATAATCACATATAATCGCCACATAGGTTTATAGTTTGTAGGATGTTTAATTTGATTTGTTTAAGACAAATCTGTTTAATTTGCTGTGAAGCGCTGGCTTGGATTGTGACGGGGACAGTCTCGTCAGCCAGAGAACAAATAATTCAATAATAGTAATTCCATAACACATCAGGTCCCTCTGTATGATTTAGTGCTCAATAGTGGAAAGCACAGCTCAGCTATGTGGGGGTGAGAAGAAAGAATCTCTTGGCTGTGGGGGGAGGGTGGGCTTCGAGGCACATCTGTCAGTCTGTCTGACATCAGAGGGGTGGTTTATCAGTGTTACCACTAGTGATTGAAACTGAATCGCAAGGACAGGGATCCACAATATTGTTTTGTCTTTGTGGGGTTTTTTTTTTGTCCCACAGTTTGTGTTTCGGAGCATGTAAGGACTACTACTTTAATACGACTTTAAAATGGCAAAAGGAATTTGAGCAGAAGGGGAAATGTGACGCTCGCGCTCCCTTGTGACCCTTAAGCAGAGAGCTGGTCATCTGCCGGTTGCCGTGGTAAGGGGGGGAAATCAGTGTTTGGAGACGTCGTTACCGAGGGCTCGTCTCTGTCGCCACGGCTTCACCTCCGGCTGGTTTAATGAGGAGGATTCGTGGCATGCTCAGAAAGTGACAATTCCTCAGCGCTAATGATATCTGCTGTCAGCACGCCCGACGTAGGGAATTTCTCCACTGATGAATGGGCCTGCGACCGCCTGCCAAATGTTACTTTGTGGAAGCTAAGTAAACATTCAGCGGCTCGTTCCCTGTCTGCCTCGCTTGTCTTTGTTTTCGTTAACTTTCCACTGTCAAACTGTCCTGCGTGCTCCCCGAAGTATTAAACTGACAAAATCCCACCACACTCTTTATGATGTGCAATCATTTGAAGTATTAAACAGAAAACTCTGAACTTTTAAAATGTGATGGTATCGCAACAGAAAAGGACTGCGTTGGACTAAATCACAGGGTAGAGAGTGTAATTCCTCATCGTTAACTTGAACTCTTAACTTCTTTCTTAAAGGTTATGATTGTGGGTAATGGTTTTTGAAGGCTGTTTTTTACAGTCTGGTGAACGGGAGACGCACATGGATGCCATATTTTCCGTGATTAATCTAACGTTCATCTCATGCTGGTTCTCCTCAATATTTCTCTATTTGCACTCAAGCCCACCTTTATATATTTATATATGTTTTCATTTACGTTTTCTCCCCATGTGCATTACTAAATATAACTAATCTTAAGTAGAAACTAGATTCAAATGAACTTTGTTTCATTTCAACAGAATGAATGATGTAGTTAAGGCAAATGGAAGTTAATTTATTAATGCAAATAATTCCACACGTGATCTACTCATAAATTATATTTACTCTGGTCTACTTAATAGCTGTACTCTGCTTAATAACTTAACAAATGTACTATAGCAGCACCCTACAAGGGATTCAAACTTGAAACCTGATTGGTCAATAAGCAGTAGTGAGCTAGCGAATGTTGAATACAAATGTGCTTTAAAACATTCGAGAATGTCTTGTCCATTTTCCTTTATCGTATATAAAGATGTAATGCCTTCAACACAGAAGCTAAGCTGATGTATATCGCACTTGGATTTCCGCGTACTCTTACATAGCAGTGGATCAATGCTGTACCCCAGCCGGCAACAGTGTAACTCAGTGTTTTTCTTAAGATTTAAAGACCAAGCTGTGAAGTGGAGGGGCCCTGTTATTTCGCTCTCGCGCGGCAGCCTTTAGAGCGTGATGCTTAGCGATTGTTATCACGTCCGTGTCTTCAGCAGATGAAATCGCCCGCTGATAAGGCCAGCTCTTTGCCTTTCGCTCTATGGTTCCCTTCACAGCACCGGTCCACCGTGTGGAAAGCAATAAGGGGTTTGTATCCCATCGAGAAGGTAATCGGTAGTGCGGGGTCTGTTAACGAAGCTCAACGTTTTATTCAGTTTGATATTCCAATATATTGTACGAAAAACTGCTACCTACTTTCCCCTCCAGATATTATATGAAATTGTATAAATAATGACTCACCTCAAAGAGATCTGCATTCATGAGAATGTTCAAGCAGAAACTTGAATAATATCAAGGAAATGTTATTTTATGCAAGGTTCATAGTCTCTATTAATGAGCTGTCAGGTACTGATCTGAGTAATCCTTTCTGTAGTGATGTGAGAGTAAGATTCCATGAAGGCAATGATGGGTGGAGCTACCATGTGCTGTCAATCGCTGACTCACGAACCAATCCAAAGCCATGGATTGTTTCTGACTGAAAGGGGAATTCTATCTTGTATTTTACTGGGGTTGAATGTACAGGCCTCAGCAGGAAAGCTGTACGTGACTTTGTTAGTGATGAGTGAGGCTTTTTCAGACCCATAATGGGTGGAACTAGCTTATGCTGTCAGTCACTGGCTCTCATGAACCAATCAGGAGACGGTTCTCCACAGAAAAACACTGATAACACATGATTTACAAAGTTCTCACCAATATTCTTGGAATTCATGAAGCCTCACTTGCCCATCACTATTGATGAGCAAGTGGGTCCATGGTCAAATGATTTAATGAAAGACTGCCCTCGTCCATTATAGCACAGTATTCAATTATATCTCTGGTTCCCTGTGGTCAAGTGTGTGTTTTGTGGGGCTTGCTCTTTGCACAGGTGACTTTGCGGTGCTGCTGAAGGCTGGTATGTCAGTGAAGCAGGCCATCCTGTACAACTTGCTTTCAGCGGTGATGGCCTACGTGGGCATGCTGATCGGCACAGCGGTGGGCCAGTACACGCACAACGTCACCAGCTGGATCTTCGCCATCACCGCCGGCATGTTCCTATATGTCGCCCTGGTTGACATGGTAAGACATTTGCTCACCACTGAGAGATTTCAACTGTCGCTGTTTGCTGTTCATGTACAGTGATGATTGAAAGTTTGTGAACCCTACAGCGGGTGGTCATTATTTTCATATATTATAGAAAAATAACCCTACAAAGTCTTTATCTAAACCTCAATTCTTAATGAAGATATCTCAAATAAAGGACACGCACAGAGAAATATGATATCTTTATTGTTTATTGAACAAAACTAACTTGTTGCATCTCCTTTAGCAGCGATGAGTTGAAGCAAACGTCTCCTATAGCCACTGATCAGAGTGTGGCATCTTCTTTGAGGGATTCTTTCCCACTCCTCCTTACAGAACCCAGGCAACTCAGTGAGGTTTGAGGGCTTTCTGGCATTAACAGCCCACTTCAGGTCCTGCCACAGCATCTCGATTGGAGTTAGGTCAGGACTTTGACTTAGCCAATCCAAAACACTAAACTTCTTTCTCCTGAGCCATTCTTTGGTAGATTTGCTTGAATTCTTCAGATAATTGTCTTGTTGGAACACCCATTTTTAGTCAAGTTTTAGCTCTGGCCTGACGTTCTGTTCAAAAATTCTCTGATATCCCTCAGAATTCATGGTTCCCTTAATGATGTTGAGTCATCCAGGCTCAGAGGAAGACAAGCAGTCCTAGATCATGACACTCCATGGCAGAGTTGGGTTTTCGCCAAGCATGGCATTTTCGATTGTGACCAAAAAGGTAGATTTTTGAGTCATTGATGAACATGGTTCATCATGGTCTGAGTGTTTGGTAGGAAACTGGCAGAGCATAAATGATCTCAATAGAGACAGAGAAGGGTGCAAGGGGGGAAGATGAATGAGGGGATAAGAGAGACAGAGACAGGCAGACAGAGGTGGGAAATGGAGAGATGAGTCACAAATGAAGAGAGAGAGAATTTAACAAGGAATGACTTGCATATCTGCTCTAGCGAAAATGGGTCTTCAGTAAGACAGACACCCACACCCACACACATACACCCTTCTCTGAAGATAGTGGACCCCTGCCAAGCCTCTTTCCTGAATATGCCGAACCGATAAGTACACCCCCAAACATGAAAATCCACGTACTCATCCAGACCCCCTAAGCTTGGACATGTGGGTCGAGGGTACAGCCGTAATGTATCCCGTTGAGCAGCAAACGCCACATGCTTGGAAGTGGCATATTTAAACCGCAACATCCCTAGGCCAGAGCGCGGAAAATGAGCACACCTGCGGCCTGGCGGTGTATGTTCAGCACCGTAATCGAGAGCCCGGCCAGTTATTCTCTCACAGGCAGGCCCCTCCGACAGCAGGTCTTTCTGGGCCGTTGACAAGGTCTTCGAAAGGGAAGATGGATCACACATAAAAGTCATTGTACAGGTGTGCACAGTGAGGCCTTTATCAACCGTCACAGTGCCAGGAGCTACAGTCAACAGGACACACTGTGCATTTAATATCCCTGCTGTAGCCATTCTGTATGCTATAGCATTCATATTAAAATCAATATCTCAAAGTATTTGGTGGTGGCAAATTTAGAATTGAGTGTATGAAAGTTACCAAAATGACAGGCTGAATGGCTTGTTCTACTCCGCAAACATTGTGTCCTTAAGTACTGATAAGAAATTATTATAATGATTCATTTTTCCCTGCATGCCAGCAACGGCATGTTTGTGTCAATTCAACCCTACAGCGGGTGGTCATTATTTTCATATATTATAGAAAAATAACCCTACAAAGTCTTTATCTAAACCTCAATTCTTAATGAAGATATCTCAAATAAAGGACACGCACAGAGAAATATGATATCTTTATTGTTTATTGAACAAAACTAACTTGTTGCATCTCCTTTAGCAGCGATGAGTTGAAGCAAACGTCTCCTATAGCCACTGATCAGAGTGTGGCATCTTCTTTGAGGGATTCTTTCCCACTCCTCCTTACAGAACCCAGGCAACTCAGTGAGGTTTGAGGGCTTTCTGGCATTAACAGCCCACTTCAGGTCCTGCCACAGCATCTCGATTGGAGTTAGGTCAGGACTTTGACTTAGCCAATCCAAAACACTAAACTTCTTTCTCCTGAGCCATTCTTTGGTAGATTTGCTTGAATTCTTCAGATAATTGTCTTGTTGGAACACCCATTTTTAGTCAAGTTTTAGCTCTGGCCTGACGTTCTGTTCAAAAATTCTCTGATATCCCTCAGAATTCATGGTTCCCTTAATGATGTTGAGTCATCCAGGCTCAGAGGAAGACAAGCAGTCCTAGATCATGACACTCCATGGCAGAGTTGGGTTTTCGCCAAGCATGGCATTTTCGATTGTGACCAAAAAGGTAGATTTTTGAGTCATTGTCCAGAGAACAGACTTCCAGAAATCTTCAGGTTTGTCCAGGTGGTGTCTGGCAAACTTAAGACGGACAGCTTGGTTCTTTTTAGACAGCAGAGGCTTCTTCCTGGCTACCCTTGCATGAAAGCCAGTTATATTCAGCATTGTTCTTATTGTTGATGGATGCACAATGACATCAGATGTAGTGAGGGAGGCTTGTAGATCTCTGAATGTTATTCTTGGGTTTCTTTTTACTTGATTTATTATTTTTCATGTGGCTTGTGGTGATATTTTAGAAGGACGTCCACTCCTAGGCAGAGTCGCTGTCGTGTTAAACGCTCTCCATTTGTATATTATTTGTCTTTGACAGTGGACAGATGGATCTCAGGTCTTTTTGATATGATTTTATATCCTTCCCCAGACTGATGCGCACTCACTACTCTCTTTCTGAGGTCTCCTTAGATTTCGGCATGGTGCGTTTTGCATTCACCTGTATGGGTAACACCCAACTGACCTGAACTGATCTCACGAAGCAGGATTAGTGGGTTAGCAAGCTAACTTTGGGTTTAAGCCTGGGTTTTCGGTCTCGGTCTCGGCCTTCGGTTTTCGGTAAATATAGACCCTTTATTTCAGTTAAGAAAAGACTGATTAGATAAGGATTTTATGGTAAAAATTGTAGATTTCTATGATTGCACAAGGGGTTCACAAACTTTAAAGCATCACTGTATGTGGGTTTAATATAGTGTTCACTTTTTAGGGTTTTAATTAACTGATATGAGATGAACATGGTCTGAGTGTTTGGTAGGAAACTGGCAGAGCATAAATGATCTCAATAGAGACAGAGAAGGGTGCAAGGGGGGAAGATGAATGAGGGGATAAGAGAGACAGAGACAGGCAGACAGAGGTGGGAAATGGAGAGATGAGTCACAAATGAAGAGAGAGAGAATTTAACAAGGAATGACTTGCATATCTGCTCTAGCGAAAATGGGTCTTCAGTAAGACAGACACCCACACCCACACACATACACCCTTCTCTGAAGATAGTGGACCCCTGCCAAGCCTCTTTCCTGAATATGCCGAACCGATAAGTACACCCCCCCCCAAACATGAAAATCCACGTACTCATCCAGACCCCCTAAGCTTGGACATGTGGGTCGAGGGTACAGCCGTAATGTATCCCGTTGAGCAGCAAACGCCACATGCTTGGAAGTGGCATATTTAAACCGCAACATCCCTAGGCCAGAGCGCGGAAAATGAGCACACCTGCGGCCTGGCGGTGTATGTTCAGCACCGTAATGCGAGAGCCCGGCCAGTTATTCTCTCACAGGCAGGCCCCCTCCGACAGCAGGTCTTTCTGGGCCGTTGACAAGGTCTTCGAAAGGGAAGATGGATCACACATAAAAGTCATTGTACAGGTGTGCACAGTGAGGCCTTTATCAACCGTCACAGTGCCAGGAGCTACAGTCAACAGGACACACTGTGCATTTAATATCCCTGCTGTAGCCATTCTGTATGCTATAGCATTCATATTAAAATCAATATCTCAAAGTATTTGGTGGTGGCAAATTTAGAATTGAGTGTATGAAAGTTACCAAAATGACAGGCTGAATGGCTTGTTCTACTCCGCAAACATTGTGTCCTTAAGTACTGATAAGAAATTATTATAATGATTCATTTTTCCCTGCATGCCAGCAACGGCATGTTTGTGTCAATTCAAGGCTTGAGTGATATTTATTTATCTCGTTTATTAATAAAGAGCCAGTTCATTAGTACGTGAAAGCTTCAACACACGCAGAGAAATCTTAAGTCCGACGTGCAGAAAAAAACCACACCGGAGGACAATTAATTGTGATATTTACAAATGTCACACTTTTATTATTCAATGGCATCCCGAGATGAAAGGATGGTGCAAAAATCTGTCTCCCAGGTGGGGCAGGTTCAGTGATAAGACGATCGATCGCTTCCCTTCTACCCCCGCTGCATCTCGGAGGCACCAGTGCCAGGTGTCAGCGCGTCGGCAGCCTCCTTGACATCCCCGAGCCTGCAAGGCTTAACGAGAAGAGATTACCCAGAGGGCTATGCGGCCGCTGAGATTCATGTCCTCGTCCCTGCCTTTATTTAAGGGCCTAGAGATATGGAGGAGGAAGCGACAGGCCAGCTGTTGAGAGAACGGCGTGATGATAAAACTCCACTGCTGCCTGCATTATTTGTGATTTTGTGCTCAGCCCCTGTGAGTTAAGGTACACCTCTACAGATGGGATAGTGTGGTCATAGCCTGTAGAGCGGAAGATACGCTGAAAAAGGGGCCTCCTTAAAAAGAAAAAACAAAGACTCTCCTTGAGGCTGAGGCCAACTACCAAAGAGCATCTACACTAAATCTATTTTCAGACGATCTTGAAATGTTAAAAGTAGAAAGTCATTTTTTTTATTGTGCAGACCATTTATGGAACTTTTGGTACAATATTTTGGTACAAAATCAGAAAACTAAAATACTTCATGAATCCCACCTTAATATGAGGTCATATATTTTTTCGTGGGATGCAGCAGAATGAGCCAGACTTAAAATCGAGATTTTGAGTTTTTTCAGTGAGACATTTTAACCCTCACCACACAAATTACATCCCACACACATTGAGAGGGAAAATGCAGAGAAGAAAGATACGAATCAAAAAGCACTATAGCAAATTCATGAAAAATGAAAAAACAAATAAAATCAGACAGAAAAGACTAAATACATATTTCACGCCAACTTTTCGCTGCTTGTGAATTTTGAAAGGAACCTCAGAGCCGAGAGATGTCCAGAGTGGGCATGGACATGATCAGGGGATTGTCCCCAAACATCACCGAGACTCAGACTACCAATACCCTCACCGAAGATCAGACTTAAAGAGGCTCTGACCTGGATGACAAATGCTTGCTTTGATTTGCACTTTGTGAGATATGGGGGAGATAATTGGAGAGATAATTGTTTAAATAAAAAAAATAAAAAAGGAGGCAGGCTGAATTATCAAAGCTGCTTCTGTTGCAAAGTTATGGAACCTGGAGTCTCCCTGGATGCATATTTCTGACAAGTAAAGCAATAGCAACTTCTATAAACGGGAATACTCTGTTAATAAATGTTGCATTGCTGTGATCTCAAGTGTGTTGCAGAGAAACAGACTGAAATGTCCAGTAAACACGAGTGGGATGATATTTTTTCTCACATTTTGCCCTCATCTCTCAAGGACATGTTCCCAAGAATGCAATGTGACTATAATGCAGCGATGATGAGGTGTCTCGTGTGCGTCATGCTGTTGTCTCTGTGTGTCGTACTGTTTCTGTGTGTTGTGTCGCTCTCAGTTTGTCTGTGTTTTTCAGTGACCTCTCCCCTGTGATTACATTACAATACCATATTTATTGCAGCCAATTGCCGTGGTTCAAAACCCGATTGCGCCAGGCGGCAATTGGCTGTCTGTCCCAGGGGGAGGGTGAGCTGGCACGAGCTCGCCAAGAAGTGCGAAGGGTGTCTCTAGAAAGTAGGTGGGCGAGTTCCGTCTCGGAGGAGGCGGATCATCGCTGACCTCTGGGAATTAGCTTGCCTGGTAGTGACCAGAACTGGAACTTCCGGAGCGCCGTAGGAATGGCTGCTTCGCCGCTAGCTCCCGAGCTAACACGCAGTTTTTTGTTTCTTACTTTTTTTATAGTACTTATTTTTATTCAAAAAGTTAGCAGCCTTATCACCTATGACAGACGTACACTTCTGGAGATTGGATCGGCAATCGCTCGCCGCACACCGGAGTTTTTCAACTCTTTCGACTCGGACTCAGGAGCCTTTGTTGGATTAACCCCGTCCATCTTGGGAGCGATCTCACGCAAGCGACGCCGCCGGAGGAGAGGGAAGCGAGCCGGCGTGCTGGTCAGGCTGAGACGCAGAGCCAATCGTCCTCCATTACCCTCCATTTTACTGGCTAATGTACAGTCTTTGGACAATAAGCTGTGCGAGCTACAGGCTCGTATTCAATTCCACCGTGAAACAAGGGACAATTGTATCATCTGCTTAACGGAGACCTGGATGAAGGAGGGGATTACCGATACAGCCATTGAGCCCACGGGTTTTTCCGCACACCGCGCGGACAGAACAAAGACTCTCTCCGGTAAGGATCGCGGAGGGGGGGTATGTATTATGATCAACAGGTCTTGGTGTAACCCAAGTTGTGTGCATACTCTGAAGTCGTTCTGTTCCCCGGACCTGGAGTATCTGATGTTAATGTGCCGACCATTTTGGCTACCTCGGGAGTTTACAGCGGTTATCGTGACTGTTGTTTACGTCCCGCCACAAGCCAATACGGACATTGCATTGAAGGAACTCTACGGGTAATTAGCGTGCAGGAGTCGGCTCACCTGGAGGCTGCTTTTATTGTGCGGGGGACTTCAACAAGGCGAACTTGAAGAAAGTTTTCCCGAAGTTTTACCAACACATAACAGGCAAGACCCGTGGTGAGAAGACGCTGGATCACTGCTACACCCCTTCCGGGGTGGCTACAAGGCCCTCCTCCGCCCACCGTTTGGCAAATCAGACCACCGCTCTATCCAGCTACTCCCCGCTTACAGGCAGAGACTGAAGCAGCAACAACCGCTGCGCGAGAGGTTCAACGCTGGTCGGACAAATCGGAATCCATGCTGCAGGACTGTTTTGAACACACCGACTGGTCCATGTTCAAGGACGCCTCGGACAACAACATCAGTGAGTACGCGTCCACAGTCGGGGGGTTTATCAAGAAGTGCATGGATGACGTTGTTCCTACTAAATCGGTTCGGATATACCCAAATCAGAAACCGTGGATTAACGGGGATGTTCGCTGCACTGCATACGCGCGACGCCGCCTTCAACTGCGGAAGTATGGAGGAGTATAGAAGAGCCCGCTATGACCTCCGCAGGACCATCAACACTGCCAAGCGAGAGTATAGGAGCAGAGTGGAGGAGAAATTTCAGAATCAAGACGTGAGGGGTATGTGGAAGGGGCTACAGACAATCACGGACTTCAGAGGGAGAACCAGCTGTGTAGAGAACTCCTCTACCTCCTCCCCAGCAGAGCTGAACACATTCTTTGCTCGGTTCGATGTGAACGGCAGCCCACCGGAGTCAGCGCTGCCTGGGAGCCCAGCCTGCTGAGCATCTCAGAGGCCGATGTGCGCAGAGCCTTCAAGCAGGTGAACATCCGCAAGGCAGCAGGCCCCCGACGGCATCCCGGGCGCGTCCTCAGAGCATGCGCTGACCAGTTGGCAGGGGTGTTTGCAGACATCTTCAACCTCTCCCTGTCCCAGGCTGTTGTTCCCGCGGACTTCAAGATGTCCACCATTGTGCCTGTCCCCAAACACCCCAAGGTAACGTGTCTGAACGACTGGAGGCCCGTAGCCCTCACCTCGATTGTCAGTAAATGCTTCGAGAGGTTGGTTAAGGTCTTCATTTGTTCCATGTTGCCTGACACACTGGACCCATGGCAATTTGCATATCGCCAGAACAGATCCACTGACGACGCAATTGCCGTGGCACTTCACACCGCCCTTTCTCACCTGGAGAGCAGGAACTCTTATGTGCGAATGCTGTTTGTGGACTATAGCTCAGCGTTCAACACAATAGTTCCTGCCAAGCTCGACACCAAGCTCCGGGGTCTAGGCCTGCACTCCACCATGTGCAGCTGGATACTGACTTCCTGTCGGGCCGCCGCCAGGTGGTGAGGATGGGCAGCACTACCTCAGAGCCACTGACCCTCAACACAGGAGCCCCCCAGGGATGCGTGTTGAGCCCTCTCCTCTACTCCCTGTACACCCACGATTGCATGGCCATGCATAGCTCCAACGTCATCATCAAGTTTGCTGATGACACGACGGTGCTGGGACTGATCTCCGATGACGACGAGACAGCCTACAGAGAGGAGGTTGGATCACTGACACAGTGGTGCCAGGAGAACAACCTCACCCTCAACACCCAGAAGACCAAGGAGCTGATCGTGGACTACAGGAGGCAGAGAGGAGAGCACGCCCCATCTCCATAGACGGGGTTGCAGTAGAGAGGGTCAGCAGCTTCAAGTTCCTCGGCGTGCATATCTCCGAGGACCTCAAATGGACCACACACACCACACACGTGGTGAAAAGGGCCCAACAACGCCTGTACTTCCTCAGACGTCTGAGGAAATTCAACATGTGCCGCCGTATCCTCCGTACATTCTACACGGGTACGATTGAGAGTGTTCTCTCAGGATGCATCACCGTCTGGTATGGGAACTGCACCGTATTTGAGCGCAGAGCACTACAGAGGGTCGCGAACGGCCCAGGGCATCGTGGGAGGGGAGCTTCCTCCCTCCAGGACATTTACACCAGGCGGTGCGTGGCAAAGGCCAAACGCATAATCAAAGACAGTTACCACCCCTGCCACAAACTGTATTCCACTTTACCGTCAGGCAGAAGATACCGCAGTATCAAGTGCCGCACAAACAGACTTAGGGACAGCTTCCATAGTCAGGCCATCAGGCTGCTGAATAGGAGCTGATCCTCGCACTCTGCACACACCCAATTGTACTTGCAATTGGTTTGTAATTTGCACCTTCATACCTACTTGCACTATTCTGTATTGTATTTTTTCTGTATTGTATTTTTTATTCTGTATTGTATTTTTCCCATATGTTTGTATTTTTAAAATGTCTATTATAACTGGTACTCACTTGCCCAGTTATATCGGTTTACATAGGTACATTTTTGCACTGTTTCTAGCTAAAAAAATTATCTTCGCTTTAATTTTTTATTTATGTTATGTATACTTATAGTTTAATTTGCTGCACCGTTTTTAACTATTTTATTTATGGTCTACTTATAGTTTAAAAATATATAGTCTTACTGCTGTTTGCTGTCGGGAGTTTTCTGGCACAAGAATTTCACTCACCGTGTTATACTTGTATATATCTGTGACTGACAATAAAAAACCTTGAACCTTGAACCTTGACGGGCGGCAGGTTTGTGGGGGAGGGCAAATTGAAAGAAATAGAGGGTATAATTGGCTACCGAATCAGAAACAAATGTATATACAATACCTATGTGCTTAGCAGATGCCCTTATCCAGAGAGACTTAACAGTTTAAATGTTATACTATACATTTATACAACTGGATATTTAATTCAGGTTTAAGTGCCTTGCTTAAAGGTCAATACCAGTGCTTAAGCTGGTATTAGAGCAGTAATCTTTATCCATTATACTACATTGCTGTCCCTGTCTCTCCAGTTGCCCGAGATGCTCCACGGCGACAGTGAGGACCACAAGCGCTGCCAGTTTGGCCACTTCCTACTGCAGAACATGGGCCTGCTGACTGGCTTTGGCATCATGCTGCTAATCGCCATCTTCGAGGACCGCATCGCGCTGGACTTCGGCTTCTAAAATGGCGACGCTTGACCTTAAATCGCTTCTGTGACAGTGCCGTCCTGCATGAGTGGTGTCCAGCGTCCCCTGTCACAAAACAGTGGCTCACAGTCTCCATGTCATGGAGAGGTTTCCACGCTAACACTCCCATTGGACCTCTCCTTTGTCCTGTCAGTCAGTATTGCCATTTATTCCCTGTGTCATGCTACGTCTATGGTACCACCCTGATCATCCCAGCACAGGCCAGCACCGAGGTCCTACGTTTAAAAACAAACTCCACCAAGGCCTACAAACGTGTATCACCCACCCACCAAAATGTTTTTTGCTTTCTCTGACCAAAGGCTGCCATTATTAAACGATCCGATTCACGTGTCCCTGAAATGTGCAAGTCCTCATGCCGCAGCAGGCATACAAAAGAACATAAAAAGCCTTTTGATAGTTCAATTCCAGGCACCTCACAGCTGCCTGTCAGGTTGTCTTTAATCAACCCCCCTCGTGCATGTTGATCAGGGATGGTGTCCCAGAGAGCACTGCATTTAATTAGAAACGCCGGACCCTGTTCAAGCGTCTGGCCAGCCAGCAGGAGAGAAGTCTGGTGGAAGATGATAACATCATCATCCTTTCTAAACCTCCGATTGGGGAAACACAAGATCCCATTTGCTTTGATTCCCATCGTTTAGTTTCGGCCACCGCAACATTTCAAATAGCTAATGGTTAAAAATTGGTAAAGAAATGGCCTAGGCGGCACACATTTGTTCACGTAGTCCAAACTCAACGCTACCTCGCATGTCGCGTTAAAATGGATTAAATGTCCCCGTGTGTTGCCACTGTGTAAATAATAAATTCATTTGGCGCAGGTCACCATCTGCATCCAATTCTGACCTTTGGCGTCTGCTAGCTGTTTGAATCCACGCACAACTACGGTTACATCGCAGGTGCAACGTTTGAGACTGACCTTCAGCCTGAGCTGATCAAAATGCTGGATGTGTTAGCTTCTCCCCTGCCAGTACCTGGGGTTATCTATCATCAGTGTTAAAACAAAGACCCTGGCATGACTGACAAATGTCCATTTAAATATTGAGGGTTTAGTGCGTAAGGGGCGTAAGTGCCATTTTCATAATTTTACAGGAGAGCAAAAACAAAACTGTGTCTTGATTGTATTTATTTCATTTATGACATCATATAAAAACCACTCTTTAAAGATTTGCTTTTATTATTTCAATTTTTTTTTTTATGTCAAAGAAATATTATAACATTTAAGTTTTTAGGTAAAAAGGCACTTGCGCCTTTTTCGCGCTGACATTTCACACTCTTTATCTTCATGAAAAAGGGCCATAAAGGAGAACAGAGTAACTTGAACACAGGCATGTTTTCTTTACTTCTAAACACCCAAAAATGATTTTAACTAAATTGAAGAACTTTGTCATTTTTGTTTATTCTTAGTTAATCAACGTACTGTTTAATAAAAAAAATATTTCGATAGTCCCAGTATGCAGTGTCAAAAATTGGGGAGGATCAGAATGCAACAACAAAACAGTTTCACACACGTGGAGTGAAGTAATTACATTCTAACCATCAGAAATATTTATAGAACATTAAAATTCATACTAATTTCTTATTTTCAACATTACAGGCATTCAAAGATAATGTTTTGAAGTTAGACTCGAGTATACAGTGCCAGTATTAGTATCAAGTACAGTATGAAGAAACCGTAAAAACATGAATTTTTTCATTGTTGATGTTGTTATCCAGCTTATTGCAATTGCAAAAAGCTTTTGTCCTTTGAGTTCATCTTACTCTGCTCAACTTGTTGTAGCTGTCTTCAGTGAACTGTGTGAGCCTATTAGGCCTAACTTTCAATGTTAAGAGAGTGGTAGAACTGCTCATAAGCTTGTGGTATGCTTCCTTTTGTGCAGAGAGCAAGCAAGTCCTTATTTTTCTCTGTGCTGATCCCAGGGGGCTCACAAGTGCAGGCAGAGCAGTTGTGGTTGTGGATGATCGGGTGTCCGTGGTAACCTTCATTCTTCGGAATGGCTCAACAAGATCATACTTGAAAAAATTGTGCCCAGTTCTTCTTTCACATATTGCAGCCACTTAATTTTCAGCCACCTCACCTGCTGTCGATCCTCATCCTTGTTTCTATTCTTCATTTTGCTGTTTGAAACTGTTTTAAAGTCGAGGAAGTCTCCATGGCTCAGCTCATGGACTTGATAGGGTTGTTTCTTCTGGCAGTCCTGGTCAGGGTGTAATACCCGTCAGGTGAGTACACTGGCCATCTCTTCCTAGCTGTTTCCACTGCAGCATGGACGCTGTCACATTCCATCTGGCTATGCCCAGACTCCAGAAACTTGTGGTCAATCACTGTGAGAGGAAGGTGCCGCACTGCCTGAAGGCACATGGTGCTGAATGCTGCATTCCTGTTTTGACCCCCACATGTATCAGAGTACAAAATCACGTGTCACCTCTGGGCTGAGGTTGCACAGATACTTGTGAACACAGGTGCTGATCTCTGAGGATCCTCTCCCACCTTCTCCCTCATGCCACATGAAACAGTGTGCATCCTTACTGTCCAGTTCATAAACAGTTAGATTGCATGTGCTGAGCTTGCATGAGTAAAACAAGCTACTGACATTGCTCCATAGGGTAGTAAGCACCTGTTCAAGATCAAATGTGACTGCCTTCAACGATGGGGTGGCCTGAGATGTTGCTTTATCTCTGTTTTTGTGTTCTCTTGCCTGCGTTTTTCTTATATTGTGTCCTTCATATTCTTCTCTGTTAATGTCTTTTTCATTCTCTGGGAGGTTCTGAAACCATTCGCATTGTTTGCATGCATCCTTTTTTGGGGTATGGAATGCCATATTTAATTCTGTGTCAAACACATGCCTGTAGGTACGCTCTTTTGCTGGGGTAATTCCCCATTCATTAGTGCACTTCTCTCTGTAGAACTCATACATCCTCCTAAGATTTAGTGTTCCCTCAAGGTAAAGTTTTGTTGTTTCTTTTCGACAGTAGTGTGACTCAACTGTAGGGAAAGATTTTTATATATTTTAATTTTGTTGTGGAATTTTGTTTTCAACATTACAAATTCCATCTCCACTGGTGTGCATATAGGCAGACCTGGCAAACTTTTCTGAGATGTCAAGGGTTTTTAGAAAAAAGTCTTTACAAACAGGTTGTATGTAAGTGAATGTTTCCTAACTGAGTCAGCCTTCGTTTTTGCCCTTGTCTGCTTTTCCTGTTTTTCAACATGGTGTATCACAATCTCTGCCTTGTCTTGTCTCCCATTGCCCAGAAATGATCAAAAATGTCTGTTTCTGGAACATTTGCATTACATTTATAATGGCATGTCAAGCAATTTTGGGATTTGACTCTTCTAGCTGCCACAGTGTTTTTGTTTTTGTTTATGTAACTGTCCAGAATTTCTATGTCTTTTCTGCTGGTTTCTTTTCCAATTATCTGTGTCTCTTTTTCTTTTTCTCCTCGTTGCAGCTCAGCTCTGGCTATGTTACTTTGATTAGTTTGTTCAGTGTCAGTTAAAGGATTGTGCAGAAGAGGCTCTATCCCAGGGGTGTCAAACTCATTCCATCGTGGGCCGAGTGTGTGCAGGTTTTTGTTGCAACCAATTCACTACAGCAGGTGATTTCACTAATTAGCTTCCTTCTTCAACCAAGGAGGGGAACTAATTGAAATCAGCTGGTGTTGTGCACTGGTTGCAACAAAAACCTGCACACACTTGGCCCACGATGGAATGAGTTTGACACCCCTGCTCTATCCCCTCAGTGCTGAGGATCCTTCTCAGAACTGACTGACCCTTCAATCTCTCTGTCTCTCTCATTTGCAGAAGGTGTGTGTGCCTCATCTGGTTGCTCCTTCCCTAATTGGAATTATGTTTGATATTTCATCAATCTCAAATTACACATTTTATCACTCATTTACTCATCTGAGAAGTGTTCACCTACTATAGGCTACATAAACTATAACTAAATATGAAGGATATTCACTACACTTTGACTTAAAGGGGCAAACAATTCTTAAAAGGGTTACTTCAGTTTTTTTATACTTGGGTTCAGTATTGCACACCCCAAGGTTCTGGTTAGATACTGGCTAGCTGAGCCCATTCATTTCCAGTAGCATTGCTACAAAATGCTAACAATCTTCCAGTGGACATTGAGATGTGCAATATTGAACCCAAGTATAAAAAAAACTAAACTAACCCTTTAAGAATTATCCCTATATGGCTGGTGCCATGCAAAAAATTAAACCATGCAGCTGTTAGCTAGCAACATACTAGCAACATGCTAAAGCAGGCAAGGTCATTTGGCATTGGGTCACAACAATGTTTGAAATTATATCACACCTGTTCATTAGATTCTGCTGTTTCTTCTGTCTGTGGCTGATTCCTCACATTCCTCCATTAAAATATTTAAAATGTCTTCTACTGTGTAATATTTGTTTCTGTGTAACATTGTTGTGTCCTTGTCAGCCATTTTGTCCTAACTGCTGTCAAGTGGGCAGGTCCATAATGCATCAGTGGGAAAAAGGTTTGTTTAGTGCGAAAAGGGTGTAAGTGCGCACTTACGCCCTTTTCGCACCAAACTTAACCCAAGGTTTGAAATGTGTCTATGGTTTTGAGCAGTAAAGCATGGTGCATGTGTCCTTTTTACAACTAGATAGAGCTCACCAAGAGCTTTCCATTGTTATATCCAATCTCATTTTTGACCAAAATGTCACTTACGCCCCTTACGCACTAAACCCTCGATATGTTGTGTGGAGATTCAGTATTAATAAGCTATTTCATTTGTTTTTCTTTTCTGGCCCATGGTATTTGGGGGGTCTACTGCAAAACAAGAACTGGTGTGTTGAATATAATAAGCTATGCAGCAGTGTTATTCAACTGGAACCAACAGGGAATAGAAAAGCCCCACTCCTTTTTCCCAGTGTAAAACTTCGAACCAACGCTTTGAAACGTTAGCAGTTGAGTTATGTAATAGTAGCCTTCAGAGGAGTAGATTAGTTAAGAGTGTGATCAGAAATTCAGTCCAGGCACTATGTCCACAAGGAGCTGGGACCAAATCTGTCTGACTGCTTCATCAAATGTTAATGCATTTGCCCTTAATTGCACACATGGCATTTCACCATGTTGGGGAAAAAAAGTATTAAATTAAAATGGAAATTAAATGTAACACTGTGTTGCTCTGTGACAGTCCTGAGCACACAATGTTTTTCTTTTATAAGGTCTGGTGTCTTCCATATTGTCTACTAGATGCCCTGTTGTGTTTACCATAAGTTGATCTTAGTTAAATTGAAGTACACGTAAATCGAGAAATGAATTTAACATTTTGCAAATCAAGTTTGTTTGTACTAGAAAAATGTTAACATATGTGATGTTAACACACTTTGTTGAAGTGGCCATGCGTTGTAAATGTGCTTCTGAATGGGTAAAAAAAAAAAAAAAAAAAAAACGGTTTATTTTTCTTGAACCGAGCTAACACCCCTGACCTGGAGCAACTTTTTTTCTTCATATAAAACATGGACACAGTCTTACTGAAAAAAAGGTACATTTGATCGTTTTTAACAGTCTTGTAGTCTAACATTAGTTTTATGCTGCTCTTCATAACTATTTTGTTTAACAAACTCTTACTCAAAATCGGTTGTGGTAAACAGTAGAGACCAGAGACCAGCTCCTTATAAAGCAGCCCCAAATCGAAAACTCCCGACAATCCAAACAAGCTCCATTTATGAAGGAAGCATCGCTATGTTTGCGTCCTTATATCGTTAAAAACCTATGCTTTACGTTGCTTCATGGTGAGCAAAGTCCTATCAGCCTAATTTGCATTGTAATTGATATCTGACAACCTAAACTGGAACCATGGAGGAAAAAGCCACTTTTTAATTTTTTTTATTGGTGTACGTGACAAACGTTTCTGAGCTGTGCCAACCGAAAATACGGCTGCGCGCTGTAGTTGCCTCCCTACATTCCATTTGCCGTTTCTGTTGGCCTGTTGTGCCCAAAGCACCGTTTTTGTGCACAGATCAGCCTGTACAACCTCTTCACTGGAGTTCATAGCTGTGTGAATTACGCCTGTCACTATGTGACAACCATGGTCTCGTCTCATTGGGTGTAAATCATTGAGATCATATTAAACTAATGTAAACTAGGTTGGATCGAAACATGCATGAGGCATGACCTAAGCAGACAAATTTTGTTTGGTTAAACCTTTTCTGTGATAAAAAAAAAATGGAATAAGCAAACGTGATTGTGTCGTTTTAACAGTTTGTTAATTTTTTTACTTTTAATTTTTTTTATTACACATTTGTTGAGATGTAGTACTTTGGGGCCCACCGTAACTGGAGGAAATGGTTGTTGGTTCCTATGTGCCTTTGGGTGTGGCGTCTGACAAGCCCCAGATTAAAAGGATGATCGCTGAGAGTCTGGCCAACGTCTGCCTTAACGTGACCAAACCTGCGACAGAGAGGCAGAGGGATGCCACTAGTTAGTGATGGGAGAGTGCGAAGTCTCACTATCATCACCGCCAGCGTCTGCTGACATCTTGTATCCAAGAAATGCATTTAAATCAGAACCACATTGGTTGCATCTTACATCTTAATTTGTGGGGGGGAAAAAAGAAGAAAAAAAATAGCAGCAATACTTGCGGCTGACGACCGATTAGTGCGATGAGCCTGTGTCCTTTCTCTTTCTATGTAACTGATATATCATCAATGGGATCAATGTGTTTGTAAATGTAATGTGTTAAAAATATAATGCATAATGTAATAATTGTAGCCGTTATCCAAGAAAATAGAAGTGAATAAGGAGTTGGGTATGTACAATTTTCATGAGTGTATAAGATTGCCAGGGTGAACATAGGGCATTTACACTGATTTCCCTCATGTGGCAGTAGGCCTTTTGACAATCATGATGTGCACGGCACATTATGACCCCTAAAATTGTAATTATTCTGCTGACTGATGTATAAATGGTTTATTAATTGAAGGGCTTAACAGGAAACAACTAAAACCAACAGTTACTCTGCCCCAAGGGATATCTTCTATTTGCTGGTACGAGGGTGTAAATTTGTCCTGAAGTGAAAATAATGAAGTTTCATGTTTGTTCTGTCTTTTTAATTTTGAGGTATTGTTTACAAACCAAGATATATAAATGTGTTCACTGCATTTGCCATCTTCGCTGATTGTCTGTTTGTGCAGTTTCCCCATACAGAAAGGAGAATAAAGTTCGCAAAGAGTTGCTTTTTGTGTCTTGTGTTGGTGATTGTTGTGAATGTGACTGTGTGTGTGCGTAAAAATGACTCATGGTCACCCAGATGAAATGCTAATTTATTGAGAATTCTTAAAAGAGAGCGAGGTGTACAGGAATTTGGGACCGATGTTGAAGTTTAAGAGTTGAGTTGGCACAGCAGTGCCACCCCCCGCCTGATCCAGTGTTCAGGGGGGACGTTGGAGTTCAGTGTCATAGCGATGACAAAGTTGGTGGAGTGTCCTGTGGTGGAGAGGGTACCTCGGCGCTCGCTGGTCTTGTAGACCGGGGAGGTGTAGCACAGCCGCTCAGGGATGTCCTGCCTCTTCATTGGCTTCAGCCAAATCTACAGAGAGAAGAAAGGGGCGCAGTTAGGGCACTGAGGAGAGGGTAGAGGGCCAGGGTCAGAGTACCAAGAAGAGACGTGGGGTCACAGCACTGAGGAGAGCAGCGAGGTCAGAGCGCTGACGAGAGACAAGTGGCACCGTGAGAGCAAGTTTGAACCCATTTTAATAGTCTACTAATGACATGCTAGAAACCTTCCTGAAAACACGAGGATCACTCCACTTACTGACATGTCACATAGTTATTACATTGCTTAAAATTAGATACTCTGTACCAGTGTTACCGTTCAACAGTCAATAATATTTTGAAAAAAGCCATGGGGGTATTGTCAGTGCTAGTTAAACAAAAGTGTAAAACTGAGTAGTCCTAGTTTCCTGAGGCATGTATGTGGTAACCTCTCTGCTCCAATGAATACAATTTGCAGCTGAATTAAATAATAGAGATTTGGGGCAGAGATCTCTGGGGAGATTTGCATTTCAAAGACAGTCCCACCGACTCTGTCGTATCTCCCTCTCAAACGATAAACACATTCTTAATTTAGTTTTTGCTCTTGTCAAAAATAGTTTTGGTAATAAGCTGACCTGAAATGTCTGAATATCAAAGAAACGCTCTTGAATAATGCATGAAGCTTGGGTGTGAGTAGGGGGTTAAAGAGAAACTTTCAGAGTAATCAGCCATTTTCCCTAAGAGCACCGCAGTGTATCTGCCATTAGCTATTTTAATATAACGCTCAATAATTTATATACCAGCCATTTTGGGTTGTAATTAAGATGCCCGCTTTAAAATATAATTCAAGAGGAAACAAACTCCTTATTTTTTTCCATCTATTGTTTTTTTTCCTGTATTTGGATGGCCCTAAAGCCCCTGTCTGCATAAAATGTTTAATTAAAACCTGAATACCGCAATGTTTTCTGAGGTTAAAATTGCAGACGGCTAATGTATTGCTGGTGTTCGCAACCCCCGTGTCTTACCGGTGTCATGGAAAGGGAGCTCCCTGGTGTGTCATTGAGACATAGAACCCCCATGGAGAGACAAAGGTGCCAGGGGAAAAGGTGGTAAAAACCCTTCAGGGGCTGGTCGGTGGGGCGTGTGCATGTACAGAAACATCCAGCCCATATTCTTACTTTATTACTTTTTTCCCATTGTTTTTATGATTTGTTCTTTAACCCTTACATTAAACAGGAAGAGAGGAGAGACCACACAGCCTTAGTGCAGCGCACTGCTGTAGGTTAGTGTATGGCAGAAGGGCATGCATCGGGTGACAGTTCTGTGGTTCTGTGTGGCTCAGTTGGTAGAGCATGGTGTTGGCAACGCTTAGGTTGTGGGTTTAATTCCCACTGGGACCACATATACTTAAAAATGTATGCATTCACTACTGTAAGTCGCTTTGGATAAAAGCATCTGCTAAATGGCTTATATTATATTAGTTCCATCATGTCTTTGCTTAGAGACCAAATAAAGAAAAACAAAAGACAAATAAATGAGCATATTCCTGTACTGTCATTCTTGCACTTGTGACACTTTATGGACAGCCATATCCCACATATGTTGGTGTGTTACAGGACATCTCACCCATGAGTGCTTGTTTGTTTTTAAGTTCTTCTGCCTGCAGGAACTGTTAAAGTCTATAACATGTAAGCCGTGAAAGACAGCACCTACCACAGGCATGGTGTCATGGAGCACTTTGGGGTAGGACTCTGCCAGCAGCTTGCTCTCCCGGTCCCAGCGTGCACCGTCCAGGAAGAGGCCTTGGACATACACACCTGCACAAACAAAAGCACAAACAGCCATTGCAGACAATAAGAGAACATTTACATTTACATTTAGCAGACACTCTTATCTGAACACACCGAAGAGAAACACACAAAGACCTGGGTCAAATACACTCTTTGAAATACTTTAAACCTTTAGACACCAGCACCATCCCTGCAGATTACTGACCATTTTGAAAGAAACATCACCAATATTCACATGTAGCACACATGGATCCTGGTCAGAGACAAAGAGGAGACTGATTGTCTAGAGACAATTTGGAGCCCAGCAGGAGGCCATGATGCCCCCCCCCTACAAACCTGCCTACGTGGGGAACAATACTGACTGTGTCAGGGTGTGTCATGGTCGCACCACCGCATACCACCGGCCCTCTTTCATGGCCACTCTGAGGTAGGGGGCATCGACCACAGGACACACCCCTCACCTGCATGACCAATCAGCGGTAGTCGCCATGGGACACCAGGGAACTGACCAGCGACAGCACTAGACCCACGTGGAGTAGCGGCAACTTTGAAGTTTTGGCTTAAAAAGTGAACCAAAAGTAATATACAGATTTTGCCACTGAATGGAGAGTTACCTTGCCAACAACAGCGCGCAAATACCAGGACTTTGTTCTAATTATCGATTCAGATACGAACTGCCGGTTGCTGCTTCCTTCAAGTCTCGCCTGTAAAAATGCCAAATGCAATGCTTGGATGATGTTTTTGCTATTTTCCTTTTTGAACATTTAGATATTGTTTGCTAAATAGCTTTTAGATATTTAACAGTCGCTATCTTCTTCTGTATCTTGAATTTGGTTATTCCCTTTTGTTTTCCCTCTTTTTGCGCTCTTTGACTTCTTATTGTTTGTTTTAACAATATGGTGCTGTAATCAGAATTAGTTCATTGATATATTTCCTCAGTGATTGAATTAATAAGCGTTCTGATTATCGATAAGTTTGTTATCCTGTCTTTTGTTGTGCATAAATTGGGTTCTACTGCCTGCCGTCCCCACTAAATAAATATTGGATACATGTACGTTGATGTGACCCAAGATAACATTACTACACACAACAAAATTCTTCTTTCATATGATTGTACATTTTGGTTACTAACATGTTTCATTGAAAATGCTCAGCGATTAGCAGGAGTGTTTCTAAATGTAACCAGCATCTAAAGTATTTAAAATACATATTTAACACAGGTCTGGAGACTCACAAACACATAAACACACAGCAGTCTCAGACTGTAATATTAGACACTGAGAAGACACGCATCACAGGGCAGAACTTTGTTACCCCACGGAACAAAGCTGGGAATGGATACAGTATAGTTGTGACACAAACATTGTGTGTGGTGCCTCTCACCGTCATCAGGGGCGTAATCAATGTCCTTCTCATCCAGCACCTCAAAGTCAAATCCCAGCAGGTCAATGGGGATGGTGTGCTTGCGGGCATAGTTCTGCTGGCCGCCCGTCAGAAAGGCTTGAGTGAAGAAGAAGCCGGACATCCAGAAGACTGCGGGGGTGCCTTTGTCATACCAGTCCTACAGAGAAGGTCAGAGCTGTGTCATGACATGCCAGGACCTCGAGTTTCACCATGCACTAAGCACTGGAGTACTGACAACCGGCACCATTAGACAAATGACTCCATTAGCCGAGTTGCCAGACAGGTGTAATATCCATCTATAGTATTTGGGAAAACAGCAGGCTAAAATCCTCATTGGGGCTGATGTGTAAATACTTTAGTCAAGTTCCCTGAAACTTTGAGTTTCTCTTTCCTTGTTCCTTCCCTGTCAGGCTATGTCTCTGTGCTTCAGTGTGTGTCTGACAGTCACGGCACAGCGTGGTGTGGTGGAATGTGGGTGGCATGGATGCCCCTGAGTGCTCCACTGCCTCTGGCATCTGTGACCAGCCACTGTCTCTGGCTGTCTGGGAGTAACTGCTGACAGCAGGCCTGTGTGTGTGCGTGTGTGTGTGCGTGTGTTTATGTATGTGTGTGTATAAGAGAGAGTGAGTAACTGATTGAGTGTGTGTGTGTGCGTGCGTGTGTGTATGCGTGTGTGCGTATGTTAGATGCCCACCTACACTGTGCCAACTCATTACAGAAACTACAGTTCCCCTGTGAAAGGGGGTGGGAAAATAACCCTTTCTGTGCCCTCTGCAACCATTCTTGAGGTGCTGTGAGTTTTTCCAGAAATTAAGAAAGTTGATAAATAAGATAATACTGCTTTTCCTTGAAGCCAAATAATGCAATGACAAAAATATGTTATTTTTCCCTTTGAAAATGATCACCGTTTAAGATCGCCGGTTGTTTGAACCCCTCCCTTCGAATGTCTTAGATCAAAGACTCCACGTGCCGCTGTCTGGCTCTGTATTGACCCTAATGGCTCCTGGATGCTGGTCAGTGGAGCCAGGAAGATCCACATGGGTCAAACGTGGATCAGGTGACCGGAGTTAACATTCCATTATCCCTCAGCAGCCTGGGAGGCGGTTATTCCTATGGGAGTACTGACCTCACTGTAAACCCAGAGTGCACGTGTGCCAGCCCCACGCCAACCACGCTTATTCATACATGAGCAACCAAAGCACGGAGCGCTTTCACCCTCCACCCAGGGAGGGTACATCTGCCATTAGAGCTTGTGATGGGCGGTTTCCTTTATTCACCGTTGATTCGGATGCATCCCAGATGCAGCTTAAGGGAGATTTTCTCGGCTGAGCACATGGGAAAATGTCTGACCGGAGATTGTATTGATCATTTCAGTGTTTGAATTCGTTAGCAGTTACTGGTTAAAACGGACCCTGAGAGACGAAGCAGGAATTCAGTGAAAATGCCAAAGGCCAATGCAGGGGGTCTCTAAGCCCGTCTTTAAGTACTCCTTGTTTGGGAGCGCTGTAAGTACCTGAAGGAACTTGAGTCTCTGTAGAAAATCACTGATGTAGCCACCTAGGGGTTTGAGGCTGGGGTAGGACTTCTTCATCCACATCCCGGGAATCCGGCCCTTCAGAATGCTGTTCACCACCTCCTCCAACTCTGACGACATTACCACCAGACCCTGAAACAGACAGGATCACCATTACACACTGCCATTACCACCAGGCCTTGAAAGAAACAGGATCACCATTACACACTGCCATTACCACCAGACCCTGAAACAAACAGTATCACCATTACACACTGACATTGCCACCAGACCCTGAAACAGACAGGATCACCATTACACACTGCCATTACCACCAGGCCTTGAAACAAACAGGATCACCATTACACACTGCCATTACCACCAGGCCCTGAAAGAAACAGGATCACCATTACACACTGCCATTACCACCAGGCCCTGAAAGAAACAGTATCACCATTACACACTGACATTGCCACCAGACCCTGAAAGAAACAGGATCACCATTACACACTGCCATTACCACCAGGCCTTGAAACAAACAGGATCACCATTACACACTGCCATTACCACCAGGCCTTGAAACAAACAGGATCACCATTACACACTGCCATTACCACCAGGCCTTGAAATAAACAGGATCACCATTATACTCTGACATTGCCACCAGACCCTGAAGCACACGATTACTGTTACACACTGCCATTACCACCAGACCCTGAAGAACAATTACTACTATGCACTGCCATTACCACCAGACCCTGAAACCCACATGCAACTTAACCTGTAAATGTTTAGTTAATTTTCCATGTTGGTGTCATGTGAGAACAGGAGCCGGAGTCGTTTTTCCATGTAAGACGCTCTGGCAATTTTCCTGCTCAGGACCTAGTATGATTTACGGAAATCTTCCACCACAGCTCTAGTGCGAACAAAAGCAACAACATTCCCGGATAAAGCACGCAAGCGGTTACGTAGTTCTTACGTATGACGGTTCAAATAGTGCACTCATAATATAATATAATATAACAATATCATATAATAAGTTATGTTAATGCACTAGCTAGCTAGCTAAATAATCAAACCAAACATTTAAACTATTATTTTAACAATTTAAATCGCAAGTTAGCGAACTAGCATTTCACATCCAGCTAGCAACTGAAGCTAGTTTATGGAGGCTATTTTCCTAACATTTCACATCCATCTATCTGATAGCAATTAACTGCGATATAAAAATCTGATTACATTATGCAAATGGTTAGCTATGTGGCATAGGAGCATTGTATTAACTAATCACAAATAACAACAAATAATTAACATTAGCTAGCTAGCCGATTGATAGCTGGGTAGTATTTAACGTTGCCAGTAGTTTTGTCTTCTATGTGCATAGTTAAGAAATGTGTAACCTTTGCCAGTTGACTCTTGAAAGGTCATAAAATGTGTTAAATATATGGGCAGGGGGGGTTCAGTGTCCTCAGCCTCAAAATCCATTGCAACTCCTAATGATAGTTAGCAGCGTCTTTGTTTTAGCTACTGAACATTGGAAATTGGACCCACTCCAAGACAAGGGAACTTTAGTCATGTCGTGTGGGAACAGACTCTACACTGAATTTTTCTGTGTAGGAGATCTATATGGGAATCATGAAAAACACTACCGTACCTGGATAATTTAACCTGGCAAGGTTGCGGATTCCATGTGGGAAAGGGGCTAATTAGTGTTGCAAGCCATGAGAAGACAATTTCCATTTAACACCCTAAAATCTCAGATGACATGTTCAGTGCTCCAATTGATAACTTCTGAACTTTCCTTCAAAAATAAACTTTGCTGAAAACGAGACGTGAGGCGACAGAGCCAATACCGAAAGCAGAAATGAAGGTTTTAAAGCAGATTTACTGAGGGCTCTAGTGATTTAAGCCCTGGGTTACAAGTAATCGCATGTGCCTCTGTCTTTGGGGAAAGAAAAGATGTATAAAATAATCAGTGGCCCAGGTCTGTCCCCTGCAATGCTGATTAAAGCGGAGAAGCCCGTGACATCAAAATAAGTGAGATTTTATCTGGCGGAGAGTTTCATTAAGCCGGGTGCGGGGTAAGCCCTGATGATTGACAGACAATAGCCGATAAACGGTTCCCCCTGGGCCCTCTGCCTCGCGGGCCCTGTGTGATGTGAGTCTGGGAGAAGAGAGGTTAAACTTGGGACACGCTTTGAAAAAGTCAGAGAGATAAGAGGGGTCTGTCTTTATTTATTCTGAGAGGTGGATGAGAGGGGAGCGGCGGTGAGCCGGTGTAAACCCCTGGGGTTCTGTCAGACAGAATTACCTGCTGGAACCTTCTGTGCGAATGAGCCCTGCTCCCTCTGAGAGGGACACCTCCAGCAAAGACCAAGAGCTGAACAGGGGGACGATGCTTCAGAAACGTTATAAAAGTGTTTTGGTGCTTGATACGGATGCTTTTTGACATACCCCTGTAATTTTCCTGACAAACCGGACTGATGACCCAGTTGAACTACAAACACACTCAACAGGTGTTCCCGTACTGGCATTTCCATACTGGCTGAATAAAGCCTCACGTGGCTGCAGTGTTGTGATGGGTTTACACGGAGCTCGCTATCACTACTGTCCGTGTCTTACCCAACTCACTAAAGAGTGTGTAATACCATGGAGCTCTAAACTCATCAAACTCAACAACAACAACAAAACTTCACAGCAAACAAATTAAACAGATGTTATGCAAGTAATGATCGCAGCAGATCAATTCTGTTCATGAATACACTCAGTCAGCTATAATAACAGGCCCTATAAAAACGAAACCCCCAAAAAGACAGATATGGTACACTTTGAGAGGATTTACCCTTTGTTTGACAATCAGTCATGTTTCCACACCAGGCTCTCTACCTATCACTCCGTTAATCTTGTTGCAATAAAAAAAATCTATTTTCCTTGACCTGACCAAGACAGCCGCTAGTCTTGGATACAGAACAGACTAAAATGTAAAAAAATCACAATAATCACTCGACAATGGTGAAAAAAAACACAAAACAGGCCAAAAGAAAGCAATATATTATCAATCAAGATTACAGACATGTCGAAGTCAATAACATTTAAGATATTCCACTCCAATAAAATCAACTAAGGCGAGGTAATAAGGACAAATCTGGCTTAGGAAGGTTCTCTAGGCAATCAGCCCTGGGAATGGGCCCTCTTTCATTCCCATCATGCACCTTTATGGCCCTCTGGATGTTGAGGCAGGAGTCACGGATGGTCTGCAGCAGCTTGTTGAAGCGCCCCATCTCCTGCACCAGCACCGTGTTCATGCTCTGGTTGTAGTTGGTGGGGAACTTGCGTATGGATGCCTCTATGTTGAAGTCCGGGGGTAGCTTGCTCAGCACATCAGCTGCCACCTCAAACACCATGTCATCCGAGGACTTGGCGTCACCCCCCGAGGAGCGGGACTGAGGGAGGCCAACAGAGACAGGAAAAGAGATGGAGAGAGAGAGAGGGGCCGACAGAGGTGTGAGAATTATGAGGTTAAATATATATACATAGAGTGGGTATAAAAAGTATTCACCCTTTGGTATTTTTCACAATTTTATACTTCATGGAATAAAAATGGATTTAATTGGGATTTCTTGCCACTGATCAGCACAAAATACTCTATAATGTCAAATAAAAACAACTAAAAGTTTTTGTTAATTAATTACAAATAAAAACAGACAATAATTGATTGCATAAGTATTCACTCGTTTTTCCCAAGAAACACCTAAATAGACTGTGGTGCAATCAATTACATTTACATTTACATTTTAAGCATTTAGCAGAGGCTCTTATCCATAGCGACTTACAAGATGTGCATTAATACATGGTAGGAACAATCATAGTTCGTGCAATGTATTGTCTAGAGGTCACATAATTATTTGATTTGAGTCCACCTGTGTACAAGTAAGGTATTTCAAATGATTTCAAATGAAATCATCTACCTGTGAGAGGTCCCACAGTTGGTTAGTGCATTTCCAAACAAGAGCTTCATCATGAAGACCAAAGAACACTCAAAGCAAAACCGAGAAAAGGTTCTTCAAAAGCACCAATCAGGTGAAGGATATAAAATGATTTCAAAGACTTTGAATATCCCCGGGAGCACCGTGAAGTCCATAAAGAAATCGAGAGACTATGGAACAACTGTGAATTTGCCTAGAACAGGCCGCCCTTCAAAATTGAGCATCCGTGCGAGAAGGGCATTTGTTAGGGAGGCCACCAAGAGGCCTATGGCAACTTTGTTACGGTTACAGTCTTCCATGGCAGAGATGGGAGAAACTGTCCATGGAACAACAATACCCGGGCGCTTCATGAATCTGCACTTTATGGGAGGGTGGCAAAAAGAAAGCCATTGTTGAAGAAAACGCACATGAAATCTTGCCTAGTGTTTTCCAGAAGGCATGTGGGAGACTCTCAAACCAAGTGGAGGAAGATTCTATGGTCTAATAAGACCAAGACTGAACTTCTTGCATCAATGTTAGACGCTATGTTTGATGTTAGATGCTACGTATGTAGCAATGCGCATCACCCCAAAAACACTATCACTACGGTGAAACATAGTGGCGGGAGCCTAATGTTATCGGGATGCTTCTCTGCTTCAGGGACTGGAAAACTTGTTGGGAGAAGATTTATGTTCCAGCAGAACAATGACCCAAAGCATATAGCAAAAGCCACATTGGGGTGGTTTCAAAACAAAAGAATCAATGTCCTGGAGTGGCCCAGTCAAAGCCCAGATCTCAATCCCATTGAGAATCTGTGAAAAAATTTGAAGATTGCTGTTCACTACCTGATGGAGCAATTTTAGAAAGAACAATGAAGGGCGGCGGATGGCGTAGTGGTCTAGTGCGCTGCCTGTCACGGACGCGGTTTGAAACCCGCATCTCTACCAGACCGGCCCTGGTCGTCAGCCCCAATCGGAGGCGGCATTTGGCTGTCTGCCTCTGGGGGATGGGGGAGGGTGAGCCGGCACGAGTCCGTCGAGGAGAAGGTTAAAGGCGTCCGTGGAAGAATTTCCGTCTCAGAAGAGGCGGGAACAATGGGCCAGGAATGTGTGTCTCGCTCCCGGAGGACAGGCGGCGGACTCGTGAGGGTGGGGAATTGAAATAAATAGAGGGTATAATTGGCCATCAAATTGGGAGAAAAACTGGAAAAAATTTGAAATAAAGAAAAAAGAAAAAAAAGAAAGAACGATGAGCAAAAATTGCAATGTACAAGTGTGCAAAGCTGGTAAAGACTCAAATAGACTCACAGCTGCTAAAGCTGCTTCTACCAAGTATTAAGTTAAGGGGGTGATGTAATCAATTTTATGTAATCAATTATTGTCTGTTTTTTATTTGTAATGAATTAAGAAAAGGTTTTAGATTTGTTTTTCTTATTTAAAATTATTGAGTATTTTGTGTTAATTAGTGTTGATTTTGTGTTAAGAAGTCCCAATTAAATCCATTCAATTTTTTAGAATTATTTTTCACTTGGAAGTTGTAGGGTAAAATGTGGAAATAAAGGTGGAAAAAGTCTGTATGTGTGTGCGTATATGTGTGTAGGCGTGTATGTGTGTGTGTGTAACACTTTTTTTGTTGCGTTAGATCAGTTTAGTCTTTGCGGTTCCTCAGATCATGTACAGTATGTATGCATTATACATTTGGGCTATTGTGCACGGTTAGTTCTCTTTAGCCTCACTGTCTCATTGTACTTGATGGAGAATAGCTATTGGATATGTGAATATGGAGCAGAGCCAGATAAAATGGGGAACAGATCCTGTTATTGGCACATATCAGGGCCCCTATTTTATGAAGGAATTTTTTTTTCATATCTGCGCACAAACATCTTAAATATTAATTGAGTTTTCCTAATTAATTTTTCATAGTAAATATTTATTGAATGTTATTAAATATTTAAGTCATCTAGGCTCAAAATCACATGGTGAAGTGGGTGTGAACTCCCCTGGGAGGATAAACAGGATCACAGTGTGCATGACAGTTTAAGAAGATTGCCCATGAATAAATGAGAAGATATACTGAGACCTGGCATGGGCAATCCAGAAGGAGCTTAAGTTTGCAATGAACATCAACTGGGTGAACACCATTTCTCTCGGAATACTGACATGGTTTTACCTATTTAGGTTATCTAGCCCTCATATAAAGTCCCAGAATTCCTCGCTCACTTTTTTACAGTGAATTCTCATTGCCTTGTTGTGGCTGTTGTAATTCATTGCAACCGGACCTGAGTGCTGCTCAGTACAGGTTCAGTTCAGTATGTGTTCAGTGTGACAGTGCAGCAGTGTTGCGTATGTGTTCAGTGTAACAGCACATCTGCGTGGAGTCAATATTCAGTATGCCGGTACCTGTGTGAGCAGGATGCTGTCAAATATCAGCTGGGTCTCGGCCTGGTCCTTGGTGATGTCGGCATTGGCGTTCATGCCAAATATCTCAGGCGAGGGGTTGAGAGGCAGGTTCTTGGTGTATTCGATGTAGCTGCTATGCTGCAGGGGTGAGATTCAGGGAATGCAGCGCCATGTTCTACTTCAAGTGCCAATAACCATCCAAAACATTAACATTCTAGAGATTGCTGACATTTATAAGAATGACTATGTAAATGTGTGCTCATGAATAAAACATTTGGTGTGGAAATGCCATATAAAATGTGTATTGATTACACATGTGCTCACAGAAATCTAATGAAGGTGTAAAAATTTGATTCATGTTGCTTATTGGCGACAAGGCCGCATTGCGTCTTTAGACCCACACAGGGGGTGAGACAGGGTGTCTAACTCAATTTCTCGAAGGCCATTCATTCGCTACCTTTTGTTCCAGTCTCTGCTCTTAATTATTTACCCAACATAAAGCTGAGTTTGACATTTAAATTTGACTGCTTAAAAAAATAAAAATAAAACAAAGATAAAACAGCTGAGATTATTTAAAAATTGACCTTTTAAATATGACCTGAAGTCAAAAAATAAAAATCGTGGCAGTGGGGGTTACTTCCCACTGGGAAGGTAACCGGAACACGAACCAGAATCCCCTGCAGGAATAATTTGAAAGCACTGACATGATGCATGCAGAAAAGGTTGAGCAGGACATAATAACATAGTGAATAGGCACACTTGTCCTTGAGAGCTTCAATCTAGTAGTGTGCTTTTCAGCTGCAAATGAAACTCATACACATTAGTATTTTTCAGACATGACTGGCGGAAACTGTGTCGACCAATGACGGAGCAGGTTGTAGTCATGTGGATTTCCGTGTGAATTATTCATCGTGTACCTGGGCCCAGATGAATTACCAATCCAGTTATGTTTAACTTTGTTCAGTCGCAGTGTGCAACACCCAGTCAGGAAAAACCCTGCACAATTGATTCGAGGATTTGAGATTAGACACTGACACCAGACACTGTGCTGGAACTGTATTTGGAACTCACACAGTGCTGAGTCAGGCTCCTCCTTTGTGTAAAATAAAAATAAAAATTCTGGTGTTACAATCCTATTGAATGACATGGGTGCAATTTATTAAGGAGCACTCTCACATGTTCTATTTAAAAAAACACAGGACTCACTGCTTACGTAGGTCAATAGGCAAATAAGTCAGGCTCGTGAATATTAGCTCCTCGCCCACTCAGCCTGCCTTACAACCTTGTTTATAGTCAGAGATGAGCGATAAGGCATATATCTCAAATTCTGAGCATTTTAATTGGGAAACAAGTATTCAGGATGATGTTTTGGCACACTTCAAGGTAATTTACATGTGAAATACAATGAAGTCAAATAATAAGCATTTTGGGGTGTGTGGGGTTCTGTACCTCCTCTTCAGATGGGGAGTAATATAGGCCGCTGGAGTCAAACTTGTAGTCAGGGTTCTCGATCATTTCAGGGGTATAGAAGAGGGAGAGGATGGTGCGGAGTGTGCGGCGGTCCCAGTCGTCTGTCACACGGCCTCCATAGTTACACTCGCCCGTCATGTAGTGGATGGCGGCAAAAGGCACTTCCTGTGGGCGGGACCAGGAGGGATTAAAAAACTCTGAGGCATGTAATCACCACCGTCTTCATTGTCATAGTCATCATAATCATCACCATCACCATCGTCTTCACATTTTCCTGTCATCAGATTCTTCATTGTCCTGAAAATGCTTTTTAAACAATATCGTCATCCTAATCATCACCAACATCAGTATCATCTTCATCATAGTACTGTAAATGTTTTTAGTCTTGAAAGCAAAGCATTTCCAATAAAAAAATCCAAGTAATCCTTGCTCCTAGCATTTATATTTATATATTAAAATTCGTCAAAGGCACAGAGGCTATAGACACCTGTTGCCTTTAGTAACAGCCCTACATTAGTAACATTGCTACATCAACATTATGACTGCTTGTCAATCACATATTCTTATCATATACATGTATTTTGTATGTATTTGTGCAGGTAGTGACACTTTCACATATCTGTATTGATGGAAAGGCACCTCCAGATCTCCTGTAGACAATTCTGTCACAAAAGAAACCTACAGACTAACCCTCACACAATATGTATGGAAGACCCCTTTAATCTTGTGCATACAGTATGATTGAAATATAGCTTTCAGCTGATCTCATATCAGTGTTCTAAGACCACCCTCATTTGTCACTAAGGGTGCTTTAAAGCAAGTTGTCTATAGAATAACGGCCCCTCTGCTGGGATTTACATTGTTGTTGTTCACAGGGCATTATACCCATTTCAATTAAGCTTCCACGTTTCTCTGCTATTTACTTTGTTTTTCAAACAAATAAAATATGGACCGGAGTAACATTTAAATGTGCCATTTCATATAAAAATTTACCTTGAGAGTGCTACTCCTGGCACTCTTGTTATTGGGAAAATGTCAAGACATTCAGAAATGCTCCTGCTCACTTTATTTATGCATTGTTTTCTGAAAGGAAGGTATAGCAGTTGACTTTTTCACTTGGCAGTAACAGAGCAGCCGTCTTTAAATGTCAAGTGGTTTTAATCAACTGTATATGCAGTATGGATGTCACAGTATGATTTTGTGGTGGTATGATAACCATCCAGCACTGAAATAAATAAATAAAATTACCCAATATTAGCATGTGTACACCCCTGCATTCATACCCCAATGTTTACCGATTATTATTCAATACATGCATGTTCAGCTGTTCAAGCTAAGGACTTCTAAATATATTTATAGAAACTGAAAAAAATCTGATTTTTTGAGATTATACAAGCAAACAAACAAGCCAAAATCTTTGTTTCGTAAGCATAAGACCTACTGTTTTAGCTTGCTGCTTAGTTATCTGCATCATTGGGGTATCAATTTCCATTGAGATTGAAATGAATTGCTAGCTAGTTTTTGCATGCAGCTGACGTTAGCTCTAGATGGTCCAACGTTAGAAAGCTAGCTAGTTAGAATAAATCATTGAGAGCTCTATATTTAGTTTTTTCAGTTGTCTTATAATTTCATTACCTACTGTGTCATAAGTCTGAAGTATCGCGCTGGATTAAGCTACTATGGAACAAAACTCTTAAAAGGATCCATGATGCGTCGGGAGGGTGAGCCAAGTGCAGTTGTCTTTTATTAACTTTTTTAGAGGAAAATAAAACTTTTTGCTTATGAATTCATTTTTTCAAGGGAGATTTTTTAAAAACTATAAAAGGACTGTTTTTGTGCAACGAATCACTTGGGAGTTGCATCGGATAAATTGGCAGACTATTTGAATCAATACAGACTTTAATACTTTTAAAAAAGGGGACTTTAATTCAATCTTTTCAAATATTTCTTGTTTAATTTTTTTGTGGTTTGTGTAAACATTAACAAATTCTAACAAAAAGCACTGAAAACATTTGATTTATTCGCTTATACTTCTGTTTTTTTTGTTTCTTTGTCTCAGTTAAATATTGCTTAATCGCTGTCTGGAAAGAATTATTGTGAATATAGCGTGTTCTCTCCATATAAGTGGGTTTGAATTTGTTATAGCTTGACTACTCTGAAAAACGAAGTATTCTTCTGAGAAAAGCTCAAGATGTACACTAAGTTTTTATAATCAGCCAAAATGGCTAGCTAGCAATCAATGAGTTAATGAATGAAGTCTGCAGGAATTTTAGGTTATACTGTGGCTAAAATATTTTGAAATGGTCTCATGCTTTTGAAAAAAAGGAATACCTACTATGTACATCCGTTTTACAAAATAATAATGGAATGAATACAATATTCAAAGTATACAAAGTAGCAATATACAAAGTAGCCCTGCCAATATTCATGACATACCATGGCCTATTTGTTCCTTATCGCTTTACAGTTTTTTACAATCACATTGGGCCAGATGCAGGAACCACATTGAGCGATTGTAAAAACAACTAAACAGTGAAGCTATTGGTATCTTGTGTGTGTGTGATCTAAACTAATGTTCCTATAGTATTTCATGTTAAATGAGTTATTTGAACCAATTAATTCTGAAGTGCAAGATTTCTTCAAAGATATGAATACACAATGCAAGGTTTTGAACATAGGACAGGCTGTGTTACAAGAGCTGACCGTTTTGAGTGTTGTGTCTAAGGTTTTGAAAATTGGGCACAAACTTGTGAGATTAGCGCCAAAGTGATTGTAAAAAACTGTAATAAAATTGCTAGACCGGTGTAATGTTAAATAGGTAGCTCTTACATGCATTTGTAAATTGAGCATTTGTGTGGAACACAAAAACTTCAGTGAAATTCTGGTAACGAGTAGCTAAGTCTGTGGCTAACTAGCAAGCTACCTACTATGACCGGTGACTACTGCACTGTATTCGGGGTGACCAACAGATTGATAAATAGCGGTCGCAGCGGGAGAACGAATTCAGAGAGCACCACCCTGCACTGTCTGAGCTTTCTTCCAATGACAACCATTGCCTTGAAATAGAAAGAAATCCTTGTGAAATAGAATGCATAAAGTGCTACAGTGAGCTGCTGAATCACAAGCTAGAGACACGCGCTGTAGCAACCTCGTAAAACAAAGACATGTCAGTAAAACCTTTGAGAGTGCTTACGCAACTTTTAGTCCAACACGTATTTAAAACAGTGCAATTATTTTATATCAAATAGCATAATATACCACCAACTCGGTTATCGCGGTGGGAGGAAATGTTTATGGTATGATAATCATCAATTCTGACACCGTGGTATACCATCAAACCGGGGTACCGTGACATCCCTAATGTGCAGATGATAAGAACAGCTTGTCTGATTCTGCTGTTATTGGCGAATGAATATACAGAACTGATCTGCTGCAGACGGCTTTTACCTGACTCAGGTTAAGGGAGTCTTAGCCTTATATATACTTTAGGAGTTTTCTTCATGTTGTCCAAGCTTTCTGAACAGATGTTCATGTAAAATGTATAATGTGTGCATGTGTATCTGTAAGCATATGTGTGCATCCATGTATGCGTGTGTGTGTGTGTGTACGTGCAGGTATGTGTGTGTGTGCATGCGTGATTGTGCATATGTATGTGAGTGTGTGCACGTGCGGATATGTGAGGGTATATGTGTGTGTGCGCGTGTGTGTGTGTGTGCATGCGTGTTTTGTGATTTGGGTTTACCTCGTATTGGTTTAGAAACATGAGCAGCTGTTGTACAGATATGCGCAGGTCTGTCTCGTTGAACTCGTAGGGGATGTTCCAGCCCAGGGGGCCAAATTTTCGCCTCTCTTGAGTCAGGGCATGGAAGAATACCAGGCCATACAGCAGCTTCTTAAACACCAACTGCAGAAACACACACATCAGCCGTGTCAACTCCATCCGCACACACACAAAATAAACACAGACACAATGTATTGTACTGTGCCACTCGTTCCACTTTTACACTGAAATACTAATTGAAACTCTAATGAGCTTTAAACACAAGCCTCCTTCACAAATGCACAGTAATGGTCAACATATTCATATTTTTGAAAGAAATCTCAAAAAATTGCCAATGATCTCTTCAGTTAATTCAATAGAGTAGCAAAAAGGAATAGTAAAGGATTAAGGAGTCCAATTATAATTCAATTAATATCTGCTGAGAGTGTTTAATCATAATCGAATCATAACATGCTCTCCAAAGTTAAGAGGTAGACAGATTAACTGACTGGCTGACTGACTGACCGGCTTGTTGCTGCTGTTAAAGAATTCTGGGTCAGAGATGGGGTCCATGAGGAAGGAGCGGCCGATGTTGGCACGTAGGCCCTTGGGCGCCTCATTGGTCATCTTCACGCCATTCTGAAGGACGGCCACGGGGAAAGTTGGCGAGGGGTAGCTGGTGAGCCAGAGGCGGAAGTCTGGGTGAGTGGTCTCTGGGTTCAGTTCCTGGACAAGACATGGCAAAGGATGAGTGAGTGTGTGTCATTCCGATGGAGGAACAGTACAATCCCATCATATTACAGAGTGCACTGTGTCTATTTAACTAGTACAACACAGTGTGTTCACATTTTAATGGAAGTGCATTGTCCTAAAGTCTTCATAAACCATATATAACACCTCAATGTCATAATCTATTGAGGAATCATTCATTAGAAAATTAAGCTCATTATGAAGGATGAAGTCTATTCTCAAATATGACATAACACATGATGTCAGTTGACTCGAGGTCAACCCTCTGACTAAAATTCCTACATACATGCTTTCGTAATATAATATTTAGTGTAGTATGTGACCAAGAACACAAGCAGCGTGTTACGTCCCTGAATTCATAATGTTAACCTGTGTTAACGTTATGAACACATGTGGAAGCAGTGAGGCATGGGGCTTCAGTGCTATGGTCAGAACCCATAAGTTTCAGGTTCAAGGTGAGGTTCTGGACAAGAAAGTTCACCTGCATTATTCCTGTAAATATCCCACTGTATAGACAAGAGCAATGTAAGTCTTATAAGGAAATAAGTGCTTCACTGTAAGCTGTTTATAGAATAACAGCCCCTCCCCTGGGATGTAACAACTCCCTTCAAAACAATGAAACGACTCAAAACAATAGACATTGCCCACTGTGGTCTAGCTGGATTTCTGCTGGATTAAACAATAGCAGTGCACTTAGTCACCACTCCAGACTGCTGCCCTAACACAACATTTAATTACTATAATACGGAGAAGTGACTCCTGAAACCAAACAGAACATCCTGACACTGTCAGATAGATTCTTCCTTCTTCTAGCAGGGTTCATCGACTTCCACAAAACTTCCAAAAGCATGTCACTTCTTCATAGCAAATTAATGATGTCCTCCAAAAACTCTCATCCCGATCACAGCAAGATAGTCCTCTGGCATCTATTCTCACTAAAATCTTCAGGTTTTAACAGGAAAAAAGGCTAAAGATACCACATATAAGGGAACAAACTGCAGTGACCCATACAGGATTCAAACCCATTCAAACTTCTCGTCTGGAAGGCCACTGTCCTGACCACTTAGGATGAATGAGGCTAACCTCGCACACTCTCTCCAGCGTGGACATCCAGGAAGTGGCCAGGTGACAGTTTTGCAGGACCACCCAGGTGCCGTTCGTCACGCCAGCCTCGATCATGTTCATAGCGATAGGGCCCTGGCCCTGACCCAGAGACAACGAGGTCAGCTTGTTCCCTCCGAAGCCCTGCGATAAGAGACCAATGCATGAGTGCATTCACATAAATGTACTGTACATTTACCGAAGGGGACACATGGGATGGGGGTTGTAAAACTATTATTTACTTCTTAGTTACAGTATAGTACAGGGACGGGAGTTAGCATAGAGGGACCCTAGGTGCCTGTACGGCTCACACCTGGTTGTTTGCGAATTTGAGAAGCGCAGCCATGGGGTCGGACCCTGGCGACAGGATGAAGATGAGGGGGGCGCAGCAGTGACTGTCCGCAAATGCCTTGCTGAGGTTGAAGGGCGGCGTTTCGATAAACTGGCGTCCAAGGCTGTTTGATACAAACTCTTGCACCATGGGGATGACCTGAGAGAGGAGAAGGGGTGGAGGAGAGAAGGAGAGATGTGAAAGCGGCAGGAGGAGAGAGGACGAGAGGACCGGGGAAAGAGAAGAATAGAGGGAGAGGTGTGAGAGAGGGAGAAGATTAAAAGGAAAGAGGAAAGGAGGGCAAAAGAACATAAATGAGAAACAGAGGGAAGTGGAGAAGCAGAGAAGGACAGACGGAGGATAGGCAAAAGGGGAAGAGAGTCATTGATGCCATCCTGCCTCACAAACTGTTTAACTGAACAAATGGAGACAAATGCCTGGGGCGTCTGAAGTGAGATGGGCACAGTGAGCAGGGAGGGCTGCCTGTCCTTGACTGATTCTGGGGTCAGGTGTGTCTGTTAGATTGGCTTACTGGGACAGGATACTCTCTGGCAGCTGTGTTGTTGACAGCAGCTCCAGGAAAGTGCTGCCCTGGGAGGGAGTGGGGGGTGGGGGTGTTACTCAAGGTTAGCAGCACTGAGGGAGTGGAGTCCAGAAGCCTTCTCCTCTTTCACTTTGATTTAGACTTCTGGAGGGGACACTGGTCTGCCATTGTTTGGAGAGAGTGTAATGGTCTTGTGGCTTTCAGTAATACAGGAGCGTGTCCTAAGTGTCCTGGTATACAATTTTGCAATGTATTTCTATAAGATAACTCCAATAAATCCGATACAAATAAATCCAATATACAAAAGACAAAGCCAATGGATGCGCAGTCTGTCTGTGTGTGTGAATGTGTGCTTGTGAGTGTGTGTGTGTGATTGTGTAGGGAGGAGGCTCACCTTGTCTGGTCGCAGGCAGCGTATTACGAGCATCCTCTGGAACTGTCCCAGGGAGTCCTGCCACTGACCGGGGAAGGGGGCATGGTGGGGCTCCTACAAGGGGGACTCACCCTTTAATTTCAGCCTCTACCTCTCAAACTTTCCGTACTCACCCTTTCAATTTAACCACTACTCTTTCACTAACCCCTCCATCTCTCCACAGTCAGTTTCATTTCAGCCTTGAATGAATGTAAAGCTACACGCTTAAGTAAGGTTTTCATAACCATGATTATATTCTTTGTTCAAGCTAATGAGTATTTATAATATACAGCAGTGTATTATGAATGTAATGAATTGATTCTCACTCATATAATTCCTCATATTTTATGGCCATTTATTGTAGAGTTCAGTGATTTATACCTCATTTTCACAGGCAATGCTTCTATATTAAGGCTTGTACAATGGGAAATTGCAAAAATGGTTTCCTAAGAGACACAGCGCCGGTTTTCAACAAAGACAGCACAGCATCAGGCACAGGCTTTGAAATGCACACACAAGGGGACTACTGCTGTTTATAAGTCAGGCTTGGTTTAATGCCTGCCTTAATGAAGGCGTTCAAACGCATTTACATTCATTTGGATAGATAAACCTTGAAGGGGCAGCTCCACTCTATCACTTAATCAAGTTATTCGCAGATAATGGTGGTACTTTATCACCAAATTTGTTTGGGGGAATCGTGGGATTTATCGACCTGTTGCAAGATTAGGCAACATAATTAAGCGATAAAGAAGTTAATCTATATCTGTCAAGCCGGCTAACATGTTTTACGGAGTATGATAAAACGGCCGTCTCAGGTGCATGGGATGTGATGGAGGCAGATAAGGACCAGCGGATACAGTAATTAACTCCTATCCCGGACACCACCGACTTCATCAGCTACGCCGATTACAGCGCGTCCCGTCACCCCAGAGCCTCTCTCAGAAAAAGCCAGCAGTGTCTGATGAAGGAGTGTGCGCCCTGCTTCCTATTTGCCTGCTTCACTCAGAAAGAGACAGTGTTGTATGATGGAAGAGTGTCTGCCCTTGTCTGATCTGAGATCAGTATGTTCCTGCCTTTTTCAGAAAGAGCCAGTAATGGAGGAGTGTATTCCCTCGCCTGATATAAGATCAGTATATATTCCCTTCACTCAGACCTGGGTCAGATACGTTTTTTTTTTTTTGTAGGTACCTTAGATGTAGGTAAAACTTGAAAGAATGTAAAACATTAAAAAAAAAAAAATTACTAACCAAAACATAAAATCATATGAAAGAACTTTGTTATGAATATTGGTGAAAATAGATGTCAGTAAATCTTTAAAATTGTCAGTAAATATTCAGGAATTTTACTGGTGTCTAAAATAATAATTTAACCCAAGTTTGTTATGGGTCTTATTGTGTGCGTTGGTATGTGTGTGTGTGTGTGCGTGTATGTACATTTGTGTACCATATGTGTGTCTATTTGATGTGTGTTTGTGCATGTATCAGTGAGTGTGTCCGTGCTCACCATGCTGTCGTAAACCTCCTTCCATTCAGTTTTATAATAGACCAGGTCCTGCCGGAAGCCCCTGAAGTCCACCATCCCGTCCAGACGGCAGACCTCGTCCCAGGCCTTTTTCGGCAGCCAAGGGCAGGGGTTGGAGTAAGGGTTTTCCAAGCCCACCCCCCCAGTGAGCAGGAAGCGCCATTGGTTGTCATCCACCTGGAGGAGGGGCCAGCATTTAATGCAAGAGTGCCAAGAACACCGGATCAGTGACCACTCACTGACCATGAAGCACTAATATTCTACCTATTTTTACCTGTTAACAGATGGAATGTTGGTTCTAATTAAAATGTGTTGCTGTACATGGCGTCATGCTAATTACATGTTTCTTGGTTCCCAGAACCAGGACGTATCCTATGCCTAGATTCTGACATTTCAACACCCCTTATCCAGACTAAAGTCTGATAGACTGTGATATTATAGAGTATGCTTGATGTGATGTAATTTGATACAGCTGTCATAATTGCCACTTTACATGCTATGACATTAGGAAAGGTTTTATTTAAATTCATATTTTTGTGTCTGACAGTCTGTATGCTTATGCTTTTTTTGCTTGATGCTTCATCACATATGTGTTTACTATTCTCTTCCCACACCCTTGTTTTATGATTACGCATGATATGCAGTATGAAAGGCCATATCGGTTTTGTTAGTCACTCTGGATAAGAGCACCTGCCAAATGAAAAAACATAGTAATAAATCTGTAATTCCCTACAACCCCTTAATTTCCCCGAAAAACAGACATAAATGGGACTGTGGAAGGCGTCGGTCTCGGTAGCTAATCAGGGCGATTAGCGGCCACGCCTACTGGAAGAGCAGCCAGCGCACACACCAGTCCAAGGTTTGGTAATTACACCTGCGTGCTTTAAAACTGCTCTGCTCTCTTCAGTAGGTGGCTGGAACAAGGAAGGAGAAGGGTGAGAGACCGGAGCGAACGGAAAATCTATACAAATCTGGTCCGTGGACCAAAGAATCCACTCCGTCTCCAGACTGCTCTGTTCCCGTCCAGGGATTGTCACGTGGTGTGTGACAGGGACAGTAGGTATATATGAGGAAGAATGGGGAAATATAATGATTACATGAAAATGGAGATCCGTGGTTAAGGAGTCCGTGGAAGATTTCCCGTCTCGAAAGAGGCGGGAACACTCAACCAGGAATGTGTGTCTCGATCCCGGAGGACGGGCGATGGACTCGTGAGGGTGGAGAATTGAAGTAAATAGAGGGTTTAATTGGCAACCAAATTGGGAGAAAAACGGGGAAGAAAATCAGAAATAAATGTCAAATATAGGAGGCAAATAGAAAAACCCTTCGGGGGCTTTAGTTCTGTTTAACCATATCCTCAATCTTATACAAGGCATTACACAACGTTGGGATTCCAAAACCAATGAGTTCAGCAGAGCCATGAGGCTGGGGTGAGGGAGGAGTGTCGCTATGGGAGCACAGCTGCTCGGCCTGGGCCCGTATTCATAAAGTGTCTCAGAGCATGAGTGCTGATCTAGGATCAGCTTTGCCTTTTAACTCATAATGGTTATAGTTAGCATTTGGGCAGTGGAAACCTGATCCTGCACCCTCTTACTTTGAGATGCTTTATATTTACAGGCACTGAAGGGAATGTGAATATGTGGTTGAGGCAGACAGAGACGGGCCCCACGCACCAGGTTGTCATGTTTCAGCAGGTTGATGTTCAGGCCGAAGGAGAAGAGCAGCTTGTCCTTCTCAAAGAGTGAACGGCACACATTCACGTAGAGCGAATAGGTGAAGTGGTCCCTCAAGATCTGTAGTCTGGAAACACAGATACACACACCTTACACATACCTTACACACACCTTCCGGCACAAGGTGCCAGAAAGATATTAACATCTGAGGTCTTCACAGTCATTATATTAATATTCTAAATACAGCCATTTCTGAAATTGTATTTTCATTTAACCTTTATTTTAATGGGCAGGTCAACTAAGAACTTGATTATCTTTTGCACCCTGGGGAATCAAGTAATTATACTGACCAAGAACAATGAGATTAAGATGACCATGTAACAAACCACGCTCCTTGACAGCAAGACAGATAGTGACTGTCACATAATGTAGAACGTGAACAATAACCGAGTGCATACTATATTATAGCGCCCTGGGTTGTTCGCAAGAAGAGCACTATATAAGAGCTTCTTGTATTGTATTGTATTGTATTTTTGGCTTCAGCCTATAAATCACCAAATTAAAATATGATTTATTGTTTATTATAGTTTATTGTACAGTTTCTGAATATAATATTCTTCATTGAACTGCATTCATCTGACTGCTAAATTAAACAGGTTGTAATTTGTGATTAGAAGGTTATACAAGAAGTGATATATTTAAAGCACAATGTCTGGTGAGCTGTAGAATAAAATCAAACTTTGCGCAACACACTCTTCGCTGATGTTAAATCTGCCATTATACTTTGTGGAGACATGTGAACATGAAACAGTGGAGGCTAAAATCTTCCCTGCCCCCCAAACATGTTTTTAAATGTTTTGCAAGATTAACAAGTGTGCTGATTTAGAAAACCCACCTGTAGCTTTAGGTCCTGCTTTGTAGCTGGCACTTGATGACTTTATTGCAACTAATATGGTGCCATTACCTTAAGAGTACTTTTCATTATATTATAAGAAATAGACTGGCCACAGATTAATTGATAATATTTCTGTTAATTGAAAAAATGATAGTTCAAAATAGTTTGTATACAATTGAACTGTTTTCACGCCAAGGTATATACACATTATTTTATTTATCATTTGTGATTGGCTTCCTCCAGTACAAGACCATAAATGAGATTTCCAACTGTAATGTCAGTCCTGTATTTGAAATGGCCAATGAAATATAAACAAATATATAAAACACATTCTTTAAACCACTTTTGTATGAGTGTATCATATTGTACTCTGATTAAGATTAGTCATGACTTTTACCTCTGCTGTGAAGTTTGCTTAATAATAGGTCACTGGTGACTGATTCCAATTTTTACCCCATGGAAAGGCAGCTGGAAAATGATAGCTCTTATTGAATTCTGCCCCGGTTTCTATGTCACTGTATACAAACATTAAAATAAATGATACACTTACTGTAGCTTCCTTTCATTTTGAGTCATTACTCTGAGAAATGTATGTACTTTGCTTTACAAAGACTGACTGGTTGTGTTGCAGGTTCCTCTCTGGGGTAACTGATGGCGTTCGATTTAAATTCAGGCCGAATCAACAGACGAGGCTGTTTGTGAAAGATGAAAGTGCGCAGGAGGAAAGTGATTGTGACCACAAAAATATTCTACCGGTTCCCAAGCGTGCTACTGGCTGCTCCTGAGGTAAGGTCAGCCGCAGTGAGCCCGTGCAACCGTTGTGAAGTCGTAACGACTATTTAACTAAAATACATCCTCGCCCTCTGCCAGGCACAGTTATGAATCATCAATCAGACATTTGCCACGGACAACCCATTGGCATTCCCGAGCTGAACGAGTTGCAAAAGTTTGAGAAACAATGTGACTCCCAAGTCATCAAAATTCCCATAGTGGTTTGAGACTCTGGACCATATCATCTTCTTTCAGAAGATGTGGCTTTCGTGATAAATCAGACAGAGAAATGCATATGCGCGCTCTTTGTTAATCTCAACATTATTTTGTCCTGAGGGCGAGACTCCAATTTGTTTCAGAGCAAGACGCAGCCGCCGCGAGTATTGCAAGTGAGGGCTGATTTCACTGATTGTGAGAGCAAAATTCGCCATTAAAACGTAATGGTGTTCCCCTATGATGAAACGGTGGTGGTTATAGTAGGTTCCCCTGTTCGGCTCCACCTGCTCTTTACCCTGCCAATCAGCCAAAGTTTGCTCCTCCTGACGCGCTCAGTTTGTTGTGTTTTGCTGCTGCCGTCTGGCAGCAATGAAAGTTCACTTTTTTCTTCCAAATGCTAGTTTACAGACTGCCCTCAGGCAATCATTATGCATTATTCACACATACTGAAGTCTTCCAACAAGGCCAGGGAAGCACACTGACAGCCCTCATGGCACCAATGTGTAACAGTGTAAGAAACAACAAGCAACAAAACAATTTATCATCAACATCTTCAAAACATTCCCTGATACACAGAGTAATGGACAGACTTCATTTCATAAGATGTCATATAACTGGGCTTATCTGGGTAAAAACTATAGTCTATTCGCACATGGCCCTTAATGCCTCCCCTTAAAATGATATAATTGGTTGTTACATGTAAAGTCAAGTTAAGCTGGCACTAATGGCATTGTTCACAATGCTGTTTTAATTGGAGCATGAAAAGAATGAGATCTTTCTAAAATGACTTTGAGGAACTACAGTATTCAGTATAAACAGACATTACGGACACATTTAGCGTGCATTTTTCCACTACGCTTGGTCGAAACTTCCGTATGAATATGTATGGGATGATGAATGCTGAATCTCATTATGGGCTTGAATATGAGAATGCATTGGGCCACTGACCCTCGCTAACACTGATCTCCTCCCTGCCCCTGGCGAGGCCCGTACCTTTCGTCCAGGTCGTGACTGTTGTCCGAGTTGTCGATGGACATGATGAAGAGGTTGATGAACCAGGTGAGGGAGTACTGGTACATGGGCTCGATGTTGGCCAGGTCAGCAATGGAGAAGAAGAGGATGGAGGAGTGCACGGCTATAGGAGTGTAGCCCATGCGTGTCTCATCAATTTTCACCTCCGTCACCTCGGCAATGGCCTGCTTCTCCGTGATCTCATTGGCCAGGACCTTGGAGGAGGACAAGACCTTCACGGCTGTCTCATCTTCCAAGATGTTGCCCTCGGAGGAGGACAGAACCTCCAGGATCTTATCCTCAATCTCCTTCAACTGCCTGGAGAGGTGTTACCATGGAAACAGGAGTGAGAAGCAAACAAATCTAAAAAAAAACCTCCATATCACAGTCTCAGTCTGCAATATCTGCAGTATCAGTGTCAGATATCTGCAATTCTGTATTACACTCGAAGATCACACTTATCAGAGACTGGCCCAATTTTACACAAGCAGAGAAACTTAAAGCCACTGCTGATGTGAACAGGAGACTTGCAACAAGAGACTTCCTGTTGACAACATCGCCTACATTTTGGGCTTGAGGCCTATTGCTACATCCTGCTGCATGATAATATCTCTGAGTACATTCTGCCCCCACCAACTTCAACTGTTGTGAGAAAAAAGTTCTGCTCCTCTGGTAGGCACGTACCTTTTGTTCTCTGCCCCCTGTAGGATGAGCGCCTGCTTCTCCTCCTCTAGGTCAGGCCTCTCCCTGGCTACCACAATGCCCAACAGCTGGTCCTGCATGCCCTCTGGGGTGATCATGAAGTTGAGCAGGGTCACCTAGAGGGACAGAGCCAGAATGGCACAACTCTGACCTTGTAAACACTGTACAACCGAGCTCGACGGCCGTGTTCAAAACAAATATTTAGAACGTTGGCATCACTGTGTTCGAGTGCATAAATCCAGATGGTTGTCAACCAACTTTCCAGGTTAGCATTAAAGATCCGTATCCTACTACGCTCCAGCATGTAGCAGGAAGTATCTATTTATAAACCAATGCTGACACATACCATTGTGGTGATGAATAGCATGATTTTTTTTATTAGCGTCTTGTTAGCTGTTTTATGTGGTAGAATTAGTAATGTCATTAGTAAGACATTAGTAATATTAGCAATCTTGTTCTATTTATATTGTAATTTATTTTGTCAAGGAAGGACTGTTATATTAATTACAGAATTACTGCGATGAAGTCTCGAAATTAGCCAGCCATCTACATAACTAATCACCGTACTAGTTGCCATTGTATAAGTGGAACAGTGGATGCTTCCACAGGTCTTCAGGAAGGTCAGCTAACACGATTATGATATGAAACCATTTTGGATACCACCTCTATATCAGGGTTCAATAACTAGTGGTCAGTGTGCTCGCTGAGTTGGAGTGTTCAGAACCGCATTTGAACCCATAAAATTGTTATCCAACACTAGTGCAAACAGTGCCTCTCTGTCCTAATATTACTGATTTTCCATTCTAACCCAGACTACTTCTCATGAGCCACACATGAATGGTGATAACGCAGCAGCATTTAATATTGACCTCAAACGCTTCGAAATCAGGTGACACGTCAGTCACCGCATTTAAATCCCATCCAAAAAGCCCCGCCGCAACACGGTTGCACCATGGGGCGCTTGAGCTCAATTACGAGTTAATGAATCCACTACACCAAAACCCGGCTCTGCTGGAGGAACAGAGACTCCTCTTTAGCAGCATTAAGGGTATCCAAAGGGGGAAAAGTCAATGGCTTGAATTTGCTCTCCCGTAGTAAATGACTGCACTGTCGCAAGCCATATTGCGATTTCTATTGACGGCACAGGCATCGCTGTTTATGTAAAATCTCTTGCAGACGTTTCATATTTCATATTTTACAGCTGTCAACTTAAAAGCACCCCTCTTCTCCGGTTCCAACTTTGGCTGAATGCAAAACATTCTTCTGAAAGGAAAGATTACATTTCGGATGTTACTGGATTATTTTAATGTACTCTCATCAAGAGTGGGGAACTTTGAAAAAAAAGAGAGTCTTAAGTACTTGAGTAAAATGATCCGAATCCCCTCTGGCACCCTTAAGGACTATAAAAGGCAATAATTGTTAGAAACGTGATGTGTGTTGGAAATGCGCTACTATGGCTTGCCAGTTCGCCTACACATTCAAACCTTTGGGCACTTTGTTTAATCACACCTACTATAATTTAAGTGCACGTAGCTTGCATTTCAAGTAGTTACCAATTCCTGAAGTTGCTGCGCCAAGAAATGGCTCATATAGAGTTTCAAGGAGCCCACAGATGGCGTGGGTGAATACTGGGACATGAGGATGAGCGCAGCCACTTCATTAAAATCACACACTCCTGTCAGAAGCAGATGTGCAGCCTCAACTTAGGATGTAAACATCTACAATTCCCCTGGTGAGACCAAACAAAGGAGCAAATATGTGGCTGCCAAGCCACGAGTGAGGGAAGTTTTTGTCTTGTGCACCGCTTTTCTTTGAAAACATATAGCATTCCAGTATATGTGAGCGTAAGTAATCAGAAATCATGCATAAAACATCAATTTATCTTATTTCGTGAATGATTCATGAGAAAGAAATCTCTGAAATGATTGTGAAACTTCTATTTCCAAGAAGAGATTACGCTTTATTGTAAGTACTCTCACCAAACATATCAGTGACCATGTTTACATGCAGAACATATTTCAAAGTGTGTCGCATTTGAAATGTGCTTTCATTTATGTGTGCGGAATGAAGTGACTTGCCAATCAGAGCTCTTGAGTCCATAGTCATCTTGCACAAACAAGGCATCCGAAACGAACTAATCTGAGCTTTGAGACTGAAGTTGTCAACAGTAGGAGAAAGGTTACAATAATTTTTGCAACTGATCAACTGAAGTTTACAAGCAGACAGGCATTTGGAATACGACCAGCATGCCTTACCTTGACAGATGTCTCGGGCAGGTAGTGCGGGTTTCGGAGCTTGGTGGTAATGTAGAAGCGGAAGTCATGTGCATACTCGATGGTGGAGTCACCCATGCGGATGCAGATGCTGCCCCCCTGCTTGAAGGTCTGCTTCAGCAGGAGGGGCTCCAGGATGGCGTCCAGCTCCTCACCAATGTTCTCCAGCAGCACTGCATGGTGGGAAGGGACAAGGGGAGAGGAGGTTCAAAACACAATCGTATTCACCGTGACTTTTACCATGACTTCTTTAAGGATAAATGTGGAAGTACTATTGTGGAAATATGCTGTTATTGCGCCTTAAAATACCTTTCATTGTGAGACTACATTTTGATTCATTTGGACCTTTGTCAGGTTTGATAGGCTTAAGGACATATGCAAATGTAATGGATTTTCAGTGATTAGTTTTAGTGGTGCCGTTGACAAATTCCTTTGAAATTGGGCTCCTTTGAAGATGGAATGGTGGGGGAATTACTTTTTGAGAGGCACTAATTTAAAAATATTTTGAGCCAAACACTTGTGAATGCTCTTGGCAGTGATTAGCAGTGTTTAGTGATAGAGGGGATAAGAAATATGGACGCATTTTATTCACTGTAAAAGGAAAAAAGTTTCTTGGTTTTTTTAAGATTCATTTCATTTTTCATGATCTTTCAAGGACAGCTGTGATGTCTGACCTCTTTTCATGTATTTATCATGCTTTTCCAGGATGGAAATACTTGAAAGGAAGTAAACCCTGTCCACTTAGAGTTCAAACACTTTCTTTGAGAGGCGCTATATGTATAAGTACCCAGGTTATTTAACAAATGGCCCAGTTATCACTGCCACTGGCTTGTCTGAGTAAGGCATTTGCACTAGCGTTTATGTCATCCATTACTGCGGATCTCGAGATGCACAGATGCAAAGACTCACTGTGGCAGTCCAGAGTGTTTCAAGGGTCTTTATATTCTCCTGACTGCTCCAAGTGTCATTTTGTGAGTATGTACTGCTTTACTATTAAAATCAGTTTTTTGGTATTTACGTTCAACATTTTTCAACATGTGCATTTGTGTGTATTAATGACTTAATGTCAAATAACCAGAAGAGGAAGAAAGTAATAAATGATAATGAAGAAGGAAAGGAAAAGAAGAATCAAATCAGATGATGCGTTTCTGATGAAGTTACTCTACCTTCAGAGAGAGTAAATGTAAATTTGATTGGCACCCTGGGTGAAGATGAGCAAAAAAGGCTATGAAAAAATGTCTCTGTTGTTTATCAGCTTGATCTTACACTCAAAATATGAGAGAAATCTAGCCTTTAATTTAAGTAAAATTATTTACATTAAAAAAATCCTTATGAAAAAATAAACATTTTTGTCATCTTTACCAAGGGTGCCAATAATTCTGGAGGACACTGTAAATGTAAAGCAAGCCCAGCGACGGTTGATCAGAGGCGTTTGTATTTGAAAAAGTGATCTGTCCTGGGCAGGCTTGATGGACCCAGTACAGTAGGTTTTACAAGCTGGCGTACGTCTAGCCATCTCACAAATGAAAGGGCTGATCCATAGAGGAGGGCCCAGTCAGTTGAAAACTAAAAAATTGCAGCGATGTGGATAGACCTCTCGATAGAGTGGAATAACAGCTATGTTTGAAGAAAACGTGTGCTCACACCCACGTGGCTGTAGCGGGAATTGAGTAAAAAGTAGCATAGCCAGATCTCAAGATTCTTGATTCAAGATAACATTTTTATTTTATTTTTTAAACCCACGCTTTTTGACAATGCCACCCAGTGTGCAACGCCAAACAAGCTTAGATAAATAAAAGCACCCATACTCTTTATTTGTGCTTTAGGTTTCTTACAGTAACAAACATGTTCTCCAGAGGTTTGTTTATGCATATTTTGTGAGAAATTACTTTGGAAGTGTTTTTTTTCAATATTGTTAAGATATTAACCAAACCTGTCTCCCCAAGGGCAGAGGAGCCAGCGTACTTATCTCCTCACATCTCTGTTTTTACCAGCCGTTTTTCCTCGGCTGGTAAAAACAGCTGGTACCTAGCTGCCTTCAAGCAGCAGAGGGAGACCCCTCCAGGACAACAACGGTACTGTGCTCACCAGGAGTGCCGAACTGGATGCAGTTCTCCAGCGTGCGCACAAAGCCAGGGTCACTCAGCTTGATGATGTGCAGGCTGTTGGTCTTCTCCATGTTCTTCACCCACTTGTTGGCCTGGCCCTGGGGGTCTATCATGAGGGGCCACCTCCTCGCGTTCCTGCACAAAACAAGACAGGAGGGTAGAATCCATTTATACTCCAAGGCTGATCTAGACTGGTCATGAGGCTGTGTGCTGGTTTTCACTCCTGCAGAACTCTCTAATTTAATTTGGTTTAGTTGTTAACTGAGTTCTGACCTTCATTTGATCTGCTATTAATTATTTGCTAAACAATTATGCAGTTAAAGATGTAATTGTGCTACTATAAAGATAAAGTTGTTTATTCCACATACAGTATTTTCATGAAGATCCGCCCTCAAATAAAACAAATTTGGCACAGCTGTCTCCATTAAACTCAACTAGTTAATTCCTTTGAGGAACTAGGGTTCTCTTAACCTCTCTTACAGTTTATGCGTATGGGCCACAAATGACATGAAATTTATTTTCCAAAAGCCTTCATGAACCTTGTATAATGCCTTCATTAACATACCATACTTACAAAGCATTCCTAAGCAAATATGTTTAGTGACATAACACATCATTTCACTTAAGGTCAACCAAAATTCCTGCACACATGCTAATGATTGATTTAGACAGATGTTATGCTGTAGTAATCAAGGCATTGTACACACTTTATAAAGGCCTTAAGAATGTACACTTTGCTACAAGTGTTCCAACACAAGTGTTACAACATGCTAATATGCTCAAGGTGCACAAATTAACCGGAAATCCAGTGCTGGGAAAGAATAGGTTTAGTCCCGCAATGATTATGGTGGATTTGAGTCTGCCAGGGTTTCTCAGGTTTCCACTGCATTAACTCCTCCCAATGATGCATCAAGCACCCACAGGTTGTGAGAGACACACGTCTCCTCAGATCAGCACTAGTTCTCCTGTAGTACTGTGTGGCCTGTAGAGTGTAAAATATATGCTTTTGGACAAATGCACACACTTGTACAAGGATGACGGGAGAGGCACAACTGACAATTACATACAGGTGAGACAAAATGAGGAAAATGCTTAAAATAGGTGTTTAAATTAATGAAAAATTACTTGTAGAAACCTTGTGTCCTTTTACAACAGACACATTTTCAACTACCTGTTTTATAACAAAGAACTAAGAGCTGACAATTGTTACATGAGCTCTAACAAACCTAATTAATTATTAATGAACTAAAGTGGAACAGAAACGATGGTGTGCCTCTAGGGTCCATTCTTGGCACCATACCTCAGCAGCAGGTTACCAGAGGCTTCTGTCACAGCGGGGCATCATTAAAAAGTTTCTTTGTTTTTAACGCTGTAACTATGGGCCGAGTCTGGAACAGTGGATAATGTCTGCATTTAAAACAGGAAAAGCTAGCTATTTCAGTAATTAAAGGCTGCAGCGTTCTTCAGATTCAGCGCTGACCATAGCTCACCAGAAGAGACCGGCTAATCAGGGAGAGGTTGTAATCTTCTCTTTGCGGAATTTCTGTGGTACAAAATTTTTCATGCGATCTCATTATTTCCGTTGAGTGGGAGAGAACATCCCCTGAAAATGTTGGGATGCGCCAGTGAAATATTGGGTTCGTAACCCTGGAATAATCTGAGCTACAGTAGAACCTCACTAATGTCTGGGGAAAGGAGATTGTTCAGAACTGAAATTCTCCACCAACCGTTTCATAAAAAAAGGGGCCTTGGCTTCAGTGAAAGAGCAATTAAAAAATGTTTACTTTTGAGTGTCCTATTGGGCATTTCTGGGTGCACACCAAGAAAAATCTTCAGTAATGTAATCAGCTTAAAAAATGCCTTTTTGTGGTCTTTCAGGGAAAGTGTGTGAGGTTTACTAAGCATTTGCCAAACACACCTAAATCACTTAATGTAAAGGAAAAAACAAATAGAATATACAGTACTGTGCAAAGGTCTTAGGCCACCCAAGAAAATGTTTGAAGCTATGTTTAAAGCCATTTATCTGGGCAGTGTTTATATGCTTGTAAAAACACTATATAACATTAGAATAAATACAAATAAACATTTAATACAATAAAAAATATGATTTTATTGCATTTTCCAAAAAGTTATTGAGATCTTTTAATATCCTCCTTGAGAAACATACAGTATTAAATTGGCCACCTCAGAGCCCCGACCTTTTATGGCAAATCCTGTAAGGAGCTTGGAAGAATTTACCACAGGACTATTTAACAAAAATTACACAACACTCTACCAAAGCGAATTGCTTCAGTTATGCATTCTAAGGCCTTGTTTTAAAAACACAATTAGTTTTTGTTACTTTTCATCAATGTTATATTGTGCTTTTTCGACCAAATAAACACTTACACTGCTCAGATAAATGGCCTAAGACTTTTGCACAATACTGTATATTACAACAATAGGATTCACTTTTGTAGACTTCCATGTTCTGATCGTATTGCATCATGGGTACCATAGAGAGCACTCAGAGCTGTACACTCTATTAGCTTCAATGGAAAAAATACCTAATCATATATTCATACTGTACCAATTTGGTAATAAATTATGAAAACTCTTATGGATCACAACAGACACAACCCTGTTCTAATAAAATGTGTGCTTTACTTTGACATGTACAATACTTATAGTACGTTTTATGAGGCATTTATGTAAAGAATTCAGTCCAAAAACACAATATTTATTAATATTCAGAAACAAGTGTGGTTAGCAGGAAAGGCTCATTAATTTGACTGTCACTTAATAGGAATACTGATCAATAGCTATATGTAGGGTGACGTTATCGTGTGAGCTACACTTCAGATATTTGGCCAACTCTAGCCAGCTAGCTAAATACAGTATTTAAGTTCAGGGCATTGTCAAATGAGCCAGGTTTATATTATGGCAGCTAGCTAGTTTATTAGCTAGCCTGTGTTTCATGCCAACTACTGCCTCACTAATTTGTTAGTTCCGGGTGACATAGGTTGGAAGAGCTCAGTTCCTGTTTCATATGAAAAGTGCATGTACATCGGCATCCATGCTATCGGCTACTTGCATTACTTTACAATTTCACAATCAATCATCTATATATGGGCGGTTACTTGTCCTCTGTCAACCAAGCAAATCAGTGTGTCAATACGATGTTCTTATCTTTTGAACTTTATCTTGAATGTTTATCTTCCCTGTTCCCCTTGCCTTAAGCTCCCATGGCTATGATGTCTATGAGATGTTGGTGAAATGTTTGATGATGCCAAATCCAAAAACTGGCTTTGCCAAGCACGACAGATTTTTTAAAAGGTTTGATTGATAATAAAAGCAATCAGTGATGGAGCACTTACGAGATGATGATGCCGTTGTCGATGGAGAAGCTGTCAGATGGAAGGCCGGCGATGGTCCAGGCGCGGATTTTTACCGGCTCCCCCAAGGAACCCATAAGAGACATGTTCGCAGAGCAAGGGATCTGGCAAGTCTTACAAAGCGCAATCCACTCCTCCGTCTGGGTCTGAAACACCATAGCAAAGGTAATCTTACAGAGGCTGAATAAAGCCTCACATTCTCTTTGTAACACATTTTCATCATCTGTGTTTAAACATTTCTATTGAGAACATCTGATGAGAGTGCACTTCTCATTTACAATTATTTAAACTACGAGTGGGAGAGTGAATCTTCGCCAACCTCAAAGTAGTGCTATCGTGTGTTATTGAGTCACTATCGCATGACTCAATAACCTGAACCAATCACAGTCTTTTGCAATGCAAACATATTTAGATTTATTCACACAAGTCAGTGATTGACAGGACAAGGTAGCTCCAGTCATAATATGGCTCATGAAGCCTCACTATCACATCACAAACAATAACCTATACTGTCATTCTGTGGAGGGTTGTCCAATTAACCCAAGTGGAATACGAAACGTATTTCCTTTTCTGCTCAGAAACAATCCAGCTCATTTTTAAGCCACATAACACAAAAAACCCATGGTACTGCCCTTCGAATTCAAGACTTGGCAACTTGGCAAAGCTGCACAGAGGCAATTTAGGAACATTCTATCATGGTAAAACAACTGTGCCCACCCTGGGAATCAAACATCCAAGCTTATGGTTCTTATGGTTATGTTCACACTGTTTACAGGGTAGGGGAATAACTAGACAGAAGTTGGTGCTCTCATGTCATGGAGTAGGTAAAGAAGTATTGCTAAGGGCAATGGTTGCTAAGGGCAATGGATTGTGCATTGTGTCAGGAGCTCAGCGTTTTGCCATTTTAAGAGACTTTGCCTAAACTGCTCCTGTGAATACCAGGTCTTATGTGCACGATGCATGACAGGCTTAAAATGTTCCTGAAAATAAGTATCCTACCAGCTAATACTAGCGGCTAATACTGCCCTCAGATGCTACAATTTTGACATGAATGTTTACACTCAAGGGTCTTCTGGTGCTGCAACACTATTCTGACAACACTATTCTGACAGCAAAAAAACTGTACACTGACCGGGCTAAAGCTAAGAATGAACAATATGCTCTGTGAAGACAGAGACATTTGAAATAAATGCTAAAATGACACGAGGCAAACTATTAGGATGTGATATTTTGGAAGTCAAACAATCATACAGAAGGGGAATTGGTTCCGTTTATCATATGCTGAGACAAATTGCACAATAATCTATAATAATATATTTTGAGTGCAATTTAGATGGAAAAACTGCAATTCAGACACAATGGACACTGCTGTGACAGGAATGCTGGTGTCATGTTATTAAATGTGTCACTCAATTTTGCATTCATTTCTCTTCCTTTATCATTTAGATCAATAGATACCTCACAGGGATTATTCTCACACGGCCAAACGAAATCATGCCGTTACCGACAGTGTCTGGAGATACTGCTGTTAAAAAGCGAGTCTCTATGATGACTTAAAAATAGGTGCTAACAAGCCAACGCCCACCGATTTGCAAACCTACACCCCTCCCTTGCTTTCAAGAACTTACACGTTCCTTGAGAGAAAACTAGCTGTTTGTGCTTGCCCAGTGCAGTCCGTAGTAGAACAAATTAGGCAAACAATGTGTGGAAGCAGGCTAACTATTCGGTATGCTAGTAGTATATTGGTATAAGTATAATGTGATATATAATCCAAAGAGACTTTACCTGAATTGCTCCTGAACAAGCAGACTACCTCTCCAATGTAACTACACATTTATTCACACATTCACACATAAATCATTGAGTTTCAGCTGTAGTTTGCCGCCGTAACATTACATAACTTTTTTCTAAACAAGGATGATTGTATAAACCCTCAGGAAATAACAATTTGCTGTCCTCATCTGATAAAAATATATATATATATTAGAATGGAATGGCTCACACATACTGATGATCTTGACTTAATAAAGTAAAAAACCTGGCTATTATCAACCTAATTTCTCATCAATTATTGATAATCAAACCTGGATTATCACTCCAGCCTTAAACGCGACATAAATCCACAAACTTTGAAAAGGTCTTTCTAGGCAATCGCTGTGTCACTGCAAAGGAACCCACTGCCTCATGCCACACTGTTGTTGGTACTATAATACTATACGCGTACACCATTGCATGATGTTAAGTGCCAACTTGGAGCTCTGCCCTCTGAGACATTGGATTGGTTTTTAAATTGAGTTTTTTTTTCTTCCAATCTCTCAATCTCTATGCTTGTCCCCAGTCTATCGTGTAAGATAACACTGATAGACTGGGGCTGAGTCTACACAAGGATGGAACACGGTTATAAGAACAAGCACAGCCATTAAAAAGAATCGCGGTCGGCTTCTGTAGCATATGGTTACAAACGGTACAAGCACAAGCAATCAGAGGTTTTATTTGATAATTTGCTCGTTATGGCACTTTAACTACATCGTGACCCAGCCTGAAGCTAAAAGCCTGTGATTGATCATATAATGCAGACGCGAAAGTTGTCTGTTCATTCTTCAAATGCACCGGCAGAAAGGAGAACCGTGTTCATTTTCAGGACCGCATTCTGCCCAAATATATCATCCACCCACAGTGGGGTCCAAAAATCGGAGTCCACTACCAATGTCTCTTTGTTTTCATTATTCATCGAAAACTAACACAAAATGTTTACTCATGTGGTATTTGTTATTCAAGAATGTCATAAAATAGTGATACAAATAAAAAAAATGTTTGCTTGAGAAAGGATGGTATGCAATATCTATAAGTATTTTGTTTGCACACCATTGCCTTTCAATACACAGTGTGAGTTGTTTTGGTCTTGTAACAATTAATAGAGAGAGAGAGAGAGAGAGAGAGAGAGAGAGAGAGAGAGAGAGAGAGAGAGAGAGAGAGAGAGAGAGAGAGAGAGAGAGAGAGAGAGAGAGAGAGAGAGAGAGAGAGAGAGAGAGAGAGAGAGAGAGAGAGAGAGAGAGAGAGAGAGAGAGAGAGAGAGAGAGAGAGACAGAGAGAGAGAGAGAGAGAGAGAGAGAGAGAGAGAGACAGTGTTGTGGAAGTTTTGCAATGTGGAAAATAAGCCAGTGAAGTCTGTTGACCAGCCGGAATTTGGGAAAGCTCAGGGTAAGGGATTAGCTCCCCAGAGCGGAAGAAACCTTTTAACTTTCTTCAAGAATAAACTGTTTAGTTTTGATAATTTTTGAGTTTTTAACATTTGACTATTTATCTGTTTCTTGGTTTGCACTACTCTACATAACACCCACATTCATAAACCAGTAGGGTGCTACAATATATATATATATATATATATATATATATATATATATATATATATATAAATATAATAAAAAGAAGAATAATTAATATATCATCCATATATGACAGAGCACGCATCAAAAGGTCCCCACACAAGTCTCCCTTATAAGCGCATGATTCTTTCATTGAGCAAATTCATTTTTCACAAGGGCACCTTTGTTGTTAAAAATACATGAAAAAAGAAGTGTGTGTATACCAGTCTTCAGAGAGAGAAGGACAAGGTCTCAAATCAAAATGACTTTGAACATTGCAACAAAAAAAAAAAAATATTAAAATATCTGGCGTCCCTCTGTCAGATCAAAGACAGTGTTTGTCGGTGGCCAGGACTGGCTATGTTGATTGAAATTGAATTAAATTGGATTCATGATGCTTTACACCCCCAAGTCACTTTAGCATCAAGTGTTCATAAAGCTGGGAGAAATCTTCACTGACATCAAAAAACATACACATGTATTCTTTCAGGCACACCTTCCTGTGCTTTCAAAATAAAAATGTATTTAAACAGTCACAGTCAGCATAGAACCCATTGACTCCCTTCGAGCTGACTACTCAGATATTTCAGAGACAAACTCATCTCGGTCAGCCAATTCCACCCAGACATTTCTCCCCCACTGCAGCAGCAGTCTCCAACTGCCTGTGAGGCGCTGACAAGGGAATCCCAGATTTAGAAATGTCAAAATTTTAGAAAGTTCTGTGCTAGAGGGAGGATGAATGTCGAAGGCACCTGCTATGAGGACTCCAATGCCAGTAGGGGAAAGAAGAGTTCACCTGATATTTCATGACAAAGTTCAAAGTTATGTGGACTCCAATGGCATGTTACGTTTCCCCTCCAAATATAACAAAATGGTCGCTTTGGGGAAACCAACAAAATGGCTGACGGGCAACCATAAACAGGGTCTTTTGGGGTCTATAAAATGGCCTGTCTCACAAAGCAGGATTAGTGAGATAGCGAGCTAACTTTGGGTTTAACCCTGGGTTTTCAGTCTCATGACTGTAGCTCACTATTAACCGGGTTGCATCGCCATGGTAACTTATGCTACAAACCTAACCTGCTCCGGAGTAGGTGAAGTTCAGGCTAAAGGATCAAATCCTATAAAAATCCTGCCCCCTCACCAATCTGGAGAGAATTGTGTAATCATTTTTTGTTTTATATCAGAGATACAGATTCTCCACGGAGGGAATATTGTATCTTTGCAAGCTTCTAGAGCAGGGGTGTCAAACTCATTCCATCGTGGGCCGAGTGTATGCAGGTTTTTGTTGCAACCAGTGCACAACACCAGGTGATTTCACTAATTAGCTTCCTTCTTCAACCAAGGAGGGGAACTAATTGAAATCACCTGGTGTTGTGCACTGGTTGCAACAAAAACCTGCACACACTCGGCCCACGATGGAATGAGTTTGACACCCCTGTTCTAGAGCCGCATGTCACAAATGCCACTTGTCGAAGCCACGCGATCACTGTGCAGCAGTATGTATGTATTGCCCTAAGTTTTCTAGCAACTGTATGGTTTGCCCTAGGTTTTCTAGCCACCGGTACATATACGTATTCTGTTGGTGATGCGGAGAACCTGAGCAAACTTTCAGTTTATATAGTTGTATCTATACAGTTATCAATAATGAATAAAATGTACTGTTGCATATTAAGTGCGGTGTAATTTTCTCATATGATTCCCGAGTGATTGGTGCAATAGATTGCACTCACATTCCCATCACTGCAGCCCTGGGTGAGCCACAGTCGTGAGACCGAAAACCCAGGGTTAAGCCCAAAGTCAGCTCACTAACCCACCAATCCTGCTTCATGAAACAATCCTCTGGATCTCTCCATGTTGCATTCGATTGGCTGTGTTACAAACGCCACCCCTTTTGTGTGCACGCGCTCATCGCTCAATCGGAAAAACCAGGGTTGACAGAACAAGTTGATAACCACTGTCGTGAGACAGGTTAGCCATAATTGCCTTTGTTAGGCTTTGCGTAGCCAGCTAACGCGAAGATACCCTGACTATGTTGAACTTCCTTCGTGAGACAGGCTCCAGGTCTGGCTATGAGCCCCATCGGGGATACCTGGCCACCCACAAATCCTATCAAAACAATAGGCAAAAAGAAAAGACCCAAAACAAAAAAGAAAAGAGGGAGTGAAAAAAGAAGGGAGGAATTCAAACATATCAATGGGGAGGACAACCAATGGTGTTTCATAACAGGCAGTAGGGAATACAGCAGTTCACCTTATAATTCATGACAAAGTTCAAAGCCGCCCACCTGGCCCATGCAGGGTGGGAGAAAGAGGGAGGTGGGGTTCTAGATGGCTTGGACACTATGGAATCTGCTGAGCTCATGTCTTTTTGTCGCTTTTCTTTGCCACAAGAAGAGAAGCACTTCGCTGCAAAACTTTAGCTAAACTAAATGCACTACACACTGGGCTGGCAGTGTAGTGTAATGGTTAGGGAGCTTGTAACTCAGAGCTTGCAGGTTCAATTCCCAGGTGGGGTGGGGCACTGCTGTTGTACACTTGAGCAAGGTAATTGCTTCAGTAAAATATCCAGCTGTATAAATTGATTGTATGTAAAGAAATGTAAACTGTGTATGTCGCTCTGGATAAGAGCGTCTGCTAAATACCTAAAAATGTAAATGTAAAAAATGCATACAGGCAATGGAATGTACTTTATTTGTTGACTGCAAGTCGCCCTGTAAATGGTCTAGTAGACATGAAAGCATGAAAGTTTTGATTCTCATTCAGGTCTAAAGGCGTTGTACCTGTCTATAGCTGGAGGTGAAGGCACCGAGGTAGGCTACGATGGCGGCTGAGATGAGGGTGTCCCCGGTCAAGTTGGTGTAGAGCTCACCCAGGTTGAGAGCCGTCTCACTCCAGCGCGTCTTCTCCCCTCCCAGCCCCCCGATCAGCTGCTTCGCCCTCTCCAGCTTCTTACTGCACAGACCCACCTGGAAGGGGGCAGCAGAGGCCACAATGCTTTTTACAACTTTTTACAAACACTTTATGCATTATTCACAGGTCCTGTACACCCTCTGTCCACACTCTACGCATTCTGTACACACACTCCACACGTGTGCAATCACTTCACACAGTCCATACACACCCACCCACATTTACAGACCCTTTGTAAACTCTATATCCTCTTTGTACCAAACCAATTCTGACTGAGATCATGTATTCATGCTGCTAAAGCCACAGTCCACACCACTGTTTCTCATGCCATAGCCACCTTTCCTTAGAAACATGCAGGTGACTAAATCTCTGATTGAGGAGAAGCTCAAACAAAAACTTCTCAGACACGACAAAACAAACGTCAAAAAATGTTCAAAGGAAAAGGTGCGCTTCATGGGCAAAGAAACATTCATGAATGAGGAACCGACTTACACCTACAGTAACTGGCACACTTAGCTAGCTATCTCTTTCACAAACTAATGATGGACTAGAGGAAGTGGCTGGAGGAAGTGGCACTCTCAAACTGGAGACAGAAAGACACTATTCCACAGCCACTTTAGAACCCATATGCCTCAAAGTTTGTAAAAGTTTGACGTTTTTTTTAGAATGATTGAAACTACAGATGAGAGCATTTGGGAACACTCATATTCAGAAGGCTGAACAGGGCAGCAATACTCCTACCAAATGATTTGTAGCTCATTAAAAAATACGGTAACAAAAAAAAACATTATGCTAAGAGAGCTTTAAAGGCTGTTTCTTGGGAAGTTTCGCAGTTTTTGCACTCGACACGACACGCAATAGAACACAGGGTAACACACACAGTTTTCCCTCCCTTCAAAACTGTCAGCCTGGGTAAGCAAAATGAAACAGACAACTCTGAGTGCAAACATCAACTATAACAAAAATAAGAATAAATAGGACGACACCCCAATGGTTGAGTTGCCAAACTGGCAGATGCAAACTGACAGTCATCCCTGGTGAATTAGCTGGATAAAAAAGGAAAGAAAAACAAAACATTTCCACAATTTCAAAGCCTCCTGATAGCAAATGAAAACAAAGGGAAACAAAAAGAACCACAAGAGCTATTTTTCACCTACTCTGAAGTTGAAAACACGGCAAATAACTGCTTTCCACTGACTAGCAAAGAGTGAACTCCAGTAAAAAGCAACCCCCCCCCACACGGAATTGTCAGTCAAGAGAACATCCTAGCGTTTTGGTTCCACTGAACATCAACTGAAACCATAAATACTTCACTGGCATCTAAAGAGGCAATATGATCCGGGACGAGCATCCTTATGGTGGTTAACCACAATCAACATCCCCTGACCTGGTTCTCGAGGTCATCTTTCTTGTTCTTGTTGGCTTCTAGGGTCTCTTCAAGCTTGGCCAGCTTGTCCTGGACCTCCTTGAGCTTAGCCTGTTTTTTGTGAAGGCTCTCCATGGCTACTCTCAACTCCCCCTCTGCCTGGGCCAACTTCTCCTTCTTAGGAGCCACCACCTTCGCCACGCTGGGAGGAGATAGCGAGAGAGAGAACGGCTTAAAATGACCAGCCCTGTTCAAATACAGTGTTTTACTCATCACTTATAATTTTTTTGTATCGAAAAATATTTCAATACCACAACCTCAAAATGATTTAGGACAGGACACGTGTATTGATCTTAAGAAACCACAATTCCATCCTCTCAATTTAGTGAATTTCATAAAAATGATAAATGATGCATCCTGGACTTGCCTGCTTTGGTGGCTTCAGCGAGCATGGTTTTTAATTGCTGCATGTTGGCAGCTTGGATACTTTGTGAACAATAACAGTACATTGTGGTTTTATTTGTGTTTTCAGTGTTGACGGCATAGCTTTCATTACAATATCAGCTGGTACTGTGGGCTTGTGCAGACTGGTTAACAATTTATTCACTGATGCTATCAGGGAGCACAAGCAAGGGGGTACATCTCAGAGACACGCAATTGAAATTTCACGATTTTACGGTCTCTCGCTTGTCATAGGAGGTCCAGTTCAGTGGACATATACGGTAGTTAGTGTATATGCACCCTGACCCTGACCAATGGTTGTGGGTTAAATCCCCATAGCAGAGGCTTAAATGGTACCAATTGCCTCTCTCCTTTATACCAAGCATTAAAAGCAATCAGTGGTGGCCGGTGAGCTACAGACAAGCAAGGCAGACTGACAGTGATTCTGAACCTGTTTTTCATGTTTTATAAGCCTGCCATTTGAAGTAACAATCACCCTTTAACCATCTGATTCCTTTATGTCCTAGTTATGTGTAATCTGGTGACCTTACCTTTGTGAACTTCACTTTAAACTATTTAATTATAGCTTAAACTTCAACTTAAAACCAATCAGTTTTCTCGCAATGATTTCACAAGATGTGCATATGAACAGAACTACCTCATTAGGTTCAGATTAAGTTGTAGCGGGAGAAAAATGTGATTCTGTATTCATGAGATTCAACATTTAACAATCATGCAGTTCTATACATCCAGGGCTGGATCTCCGCATAGGCCAACAAGGCCTCGGCCTAGGGCCCAAACGTCGCATGGGGCCCGGAATTATGGGGAAAATATTGGTTTAAATATGACAATAGGTTTTATTAAATGGCATGACTGGCAGAATTTGAACACAGTAACGCGTTTCAGATATTTCAGCTACGTTAAGCTGTCTCCCTCAGGTGGACATATGAAATCAAGCGTGGAACACTCAGTATTTCACTCTATTTCACACTATTTCACACAAGCAACGATATGATTAACGAATGTACTCATTTAACTATAATTAATGAATTATGGTATTGCATTCTGAGCATGCTCCATCCTTAATCGTCAACTGTCTGTTGGATTGCATCTTGTTTCATATTGTTATTTGCGTAATAATTTTTTATTTTTTTTGTGGGGGTTGGGGCGAGGGTAGGGAGGGGGGTGAGAGGAGGGATTGGGATTGGGGGGCCCAAAATGGAGGCGGGGTCTAGGGCCTATGAACGTCAACATCCGGCTCTGTATATATCCGCAGATATACACACTTAGCCACACTCACACACCTTCTTTCCGTATACTTTTAAAGACAATACATAATATACGAATCAGCTGCTAATGGGTGATCCATATTTAAACCTGCAAAGGAATCAAAAACAGGTTCAGGATGATCATCATATAGAGATATGTTTTCAGCCTCCCATAATTGTAGCTCACTGACGAGATTGTAAGGTAGTAATTCAGTTATAGATTGGTTCCTGTCCAGGATATGTACTTAACTATTACAGCTGCTTAGGGCCAGAGATATGGGGAAGCAGGGTGCTTACTTGTCATAAGACTCCATGGCCCGGACCCATTTGCAGAGCCCCTCGGCCGCGGTGGAAGCAGTGCGGATCTTCTCAGGTACGAAGTCGGGGTTGGTGATGTAGTTCTTGCGGATGATGGCCATGAGGTTGGGTGGGATATTGTCCTTGTCATAATCGTGCAGACTCTGGAGGAAACGCATGTCTCCTAGCAACTTCTTAGCCGGGCCCCAGAAGTCCTCCACCTTCTTGCCGGTGCCCGAGGGGGCAGGGACGCGATCAGGCTTGATGCCCTTCAGAATGCAGATTGTCTCCATCACGATCTTCACTGCCGCTGGAGGGCTCTTCATGGACTTGACCACTGTAATGTCCTGCACGAGAACGCACACATGCACGGTCAAGGGGCCGGAAGGTCACAGTGCAACGATGTAGCACGTCTGCCTCCGCTTTCCACAAAATGTGTGTGTGTGTGTGTGTACGTGTGTGTGTACGTGTGTGTGTACATGTGAGTGTGTGCGTGTACACGTGTCTGTGTGTGTGTGTGTGTGTGAGTGTGTGCGTGTACATGTGTTAGTGTGTTCGTGTACACTTGTGTGTGTGTGTGTGTGTGTGTGTGTGTGTGTTGAGGTGTGTGTTTTTGCGATGCATGGGCAGGTGTACCTGTGTGGTCAGGGTATCCAGAGCAGCCAGAGCTGACTCTAAAATAGGAAGGGCGATGGCAAGGTCAGCATCACACTCATCTTTGATGGCCTTCGCCGCCATGGCCTGCTCATTAGCCACCGCCTCGTCCTCTTTCACCACCTTCTCGGTCTTGGCCACCTCCACAGACTCCCGCTCGATCACCACCATCATCTCATCCACCTCCTTGCTGGCCACCTTTAGCTGTGGCTGCAGGGCCTCCAGCTCCACCTGCATGGTGGCCACCTGGTCCGCAGCCGACTCCAGCTTCTCCAGACCTACCTCATACCGTCGTTTCAACTTCATCACCTCCCTGCAATGACAGTCAGTATGAGGATATACTGCTCAACCAACCACAGCCATGTACAATATCAGCACATCCAACCACAACCATGCACAATACCAACACAGCCATTCACAAGCATGCACAGTCCAGACAGCCAATCACAACCATGTAAAATGCCACCATAGTCAACCAATCATACACAATCCAACAGAGCAAATCCAACACAGCCAACTACACTATCAACACATATGCCATATCAAACCAAAGTGAAGGAACCATATAGGGGGGCAGTGGGGGTTCTTCTTACGTTCTCTTCTTCTCAAGCAGGGCTTTGAAGGTGGAGATGAGCTCCAGGTAGGAGGTGGGGGTGACATAGTTGTATCGCTGCAGCTCGGTCAGGAAGCGCCCCGACAGCACGATGGTGGAGGTGTGGAAGCTCTGGCACATTCCGATGCAACCAGCACGTGTATCGTCCGTCATCTCAATGTCCTCCAGGAAGCGGGAGGCCACCGCTTGTAGAGCATCGTCAGGCCAGCTCTGCAAGAGTGAGACACACAAACCCACAAGTGGTAAACACTAAACAGAGAGGGCATGAAATGTAATGCTTAATGGCATTGATAGTAATGGGAATCTGAGAAAGGTCTGAGTTAGTCTGAAATCACAATGAATCAGGGAGTAACACAGACTGTTGTAACAGGTTTTCTTTTTAAGTCAGATCTGATGTGGACTTCAATGTTGGGACCTGTTCTAAACCCAAACTGCAGCTTGCAAGACTGGTGGCGCTCGGCGTGGTCTGGTAAGGTACCTGGAACCAGTCGATGGTGCAACAGTTGATGAGGGCGGGGAAGCGGCGCAGGCGGCCGCGGAAGGTATCCCCGATGGGGCTCATAGCCAGCACCACATGAAGCTGGCTCCGGCAGCGCTCCAGGAACATGTTGAAGAGCGCCAGGGGGCTGCCGTCAGTCTGCTTGTCCCGGTCGCGCTGGCGGTCAAGCACCCGCATTCGCTCGCAGATCTCTACCTTCTCATCCACGGCAAACAGATTGGGCACCTCGCCCGTGTTCAGCAGGTTGCTCACGTCCTCCAGGAAGGACTCCAGCTTGATCTGTGTGTCTGTGAAGAGGAAGACGCCGTGGGCCTCGCCCTCTGTTGACTTGCGCATGATGACCTTCAGGTCGTCCCGCCACTCGGCGGGGCCGTAGCCCTTGGCAATCTCCACCTGGAAGAGCTCTGACTCGGCCATATGGGCGGCCAGCCGGGTGAGGGACTGACGGCCACTCCCGCCCACCCCCACCAGCAGGGCGTGGCCCCGGGGCTGCTTGAGCACGCGAGAGATGCGACAGACATGCTCGATCGCAAAGCGGAACAGCACCAGGTTCATGGGCTTCTTGCTGACAGTGTTGAATTCCTCCAGATGGGACTCTACCACCTGCCGCAGCTGGTTCAGGCTGGCCACCTCCCGGTAGCTGGTGTCCTCACCCTTGGGGTCGTGGAAGTCGCAGAACATGAGGCTGCGCAGGTCGTCCTCCGTCACCTTGCCGTCCTTGTCCCGGTCCAGGTGCTGGAAGAGCTGGTGGAAATCCTCTTGCATGTGCTTCTGGGTCACCTCCTGCAGGTAGCCCACCAGCCAGGCCCGGTCCGCGTTGTCCACCAGTCGGTCGTAGTAGACCCGCTGCACCTGCATACCAGAACAGGATCCAAGACCACAGTCAGAATCTACTGCAGGGGAGCTCGAGTAAGCAATGTCCATGAAGGGGCACTTTTCAGTCTGATAGTGTCTAAATGTCCAACACATGGCAGTCAATAAATGCAATCAAATTACAAAAGTGTATTCTTTTTTTTACATTTCTAAACAGAATTATTATTGGATCTGTTCAATATTATAGACTAATTAAAAAAAATATTACTTAAAAAAAAGTATTTTTCACTCAACAATTGTATTAGTATAAAATAATAGAATTGTTTTGAGCATACTACTTAGCTCATTACATGTATTTTACATTTTATACGGCCTTCTTTGTTCATATTTATCAAAGGTGTGAATAATTTTGAAGGGTACTGTGGGTTCTCACAAATCAATTAAAAAAATGTCAACCCTCGCTGACAGACAACAAGATACTGAGACCCATTACATATAATTATAGTCCAAAAAATATTGAAACACACTGCAGGATCCTAAAAGATCTTCTATCAAGGACTTGCTCAGGATCTCGAATGATCATTTAGAACAAGACTTTTAAAGGGTATCATAGGATTCCTACAAGATATGCCAGGGTTTCAAATAAGATTCTAAATGATTGTGAAAGATCTTATAACATTCAATGTAAAAGAAAAATGCCTCCAAAGGAACAATGACCATCCAGTAGAACTACAGCAGTAACAAAAACAAGGTGAGAGTGACGATCAGAGAGGACTGTGGGAAGTCACCTCATGCACCCAGAGGCGTTTGATGGCAGTGGGTTGTTCGGCTGTCTCGGGGCACGAAAGGCAGATGCCCTGGATCACGCGGGAGAAGTCACGCAGGTTGAAGAGGTAGTGGGACTTGGCGGGCGTGGGCAGCAGATTTTTGGTGGCCTCCTTGTACACGTCCATGGTGCTGTAGATCACCTGACGGGTCAGGCTCAGAAACTCCTTGGGGAACAAAAACCTGGCCACAAGGGAGAGGAGGGGAATGGATTCAATGATGGTATCAGTGTAATAAAAATCACAAGAGGACGTGTAAATATATCAATACCGTATGCTGAGATGCCAGTCCAGGATCCTGGAGAAGATGGTGTACATGGTCTTCTCGTCAAACTCGTTAATGGTGACACTGTTGAAGTGGCGCAAGTAACGAGGAGTGACAGGATTTCTTCCACCACCTAAAGAACACGGACACTAATGTTTCAATGCCCACCAAACCACACTCGGTATTCGTCTATTCAATGTTGCTCTAAAGTGTGGCCCATTTTTCAGTGCACACCAGAATGGGGAACTGCAGACTCACCAGGTGGTCCCATGGCACACATAATCTGGATGTCCACAAGCTTGATCGCAGTGCATTCTTTTATGTCGTACCAGTTCCAATGATCCAGCCACTGCCTTAGCAGCTCCACAGGGGGCTGAGCACCATACACTTCCCGCATTGGCATGTTCACATCATCCACAAACACCACCTGCACAGGTAGACCATCAAAAAACATCACCATCACGCAGGTATACCAATAACGGCAAATACTGACAATGACAAAATCCAGTAAGAATATCACAAAAAAGAAAACAGAAATGGTAACTGACATATTAATCCAACATAGACACAAACATTTCCAATAATCAAAAAGCATAAAACTTGGAGATAAAAAAAAAAAAGAGAAAATGTTTTGTGAAAAAGGCTTGTTAAGGGTGTTTTTGGTAGAATTTACACTATATACATTCTATAAATGCTATAAAAAGCTTTCAGGATAGTGTCAATTATTGTTAACTGAAATTCTGTTTTGCCAATAGAGCATTGGAGGCTAAATTACCTACATAAATTAAGCTCTCCTACTATTGGATCTCTCATCTGGAAATATTCGAAATTATTTCCAAGTGGGCTAAGAACTCTATGTGCCCTATGACTAGGCAACTGTGAGTAACAGAGAGATGTACAGGCAGACTTCTATATCTATATATAGCATAAGCACTGATTTATAAGCTGTGTTGGATTTAGACTTTGAGACTGACTCTAGATCCGTTTAGAGTATTGTCACCACTAGCTCTTAGCACTGATGAATGAAGTCCCCTGCTCACAGACAGGCCACGAACCACGCCCAACCCCACAACACAGGGCGGGGTCTACTCACCGTTCTCTTCCCCAGTGGCGGGCCATAGACGCCCTTGCGCCGCTTATCCAGCTTGGACATGATGATATCCTGCGTCTGTGCGGCTGTGGTCTGGGCCGAGAAGTTTATCAGCAGGGGGCTGTAGATGTCCTTGTCCAGGCGGTTCAGCAGGAAGTCCTGCAAGGAAGCAGGGGAAGTAGATAAAATGTTGTTGACTGCGACTGACGGCACAGACAAGAGTACTTCAGCCAGCGTGCAACAAATGCCAAATCAGCGGGATTGTACTGTACTATGTTCGGTACCGGATACATAGAGGGATGCTATGAGAAAATGAAGCTCAGTGCCTGTCTGGAAGTATTTTATAAATCTGCCTCAGAAGTGGCACTGACTTGGTGTGTGCTATGTGCATCCAAATAAATGCTTTCGCTTGGGTTCCTTTTCAAATACTTCTTGACTTTTTTCATTTAAATTGTAATTCCTTCCGTCTTCAATTACACAGTTAAACGATTATCACAATAATCCTTCAGAGAACATCCCTTGGTGCTCTCAGTCAGGTTTTCAGTAAAAGCAGTTCACATCAATCTCAATCAAAAAGCATAACTTCAATTTTTCAGCCGATTCTTATTTAGTGTGACAGTTCTCAGCTGGGGGAAAAAAATTAGCATTGACAGCATTGGAGACTCACAAAAATATGTAACGGCTAATGTGTTTCGAAAGCAACCAATAAAAAGGGTGAAGTAAATTTACTACAAAAAAATAAGTGTAACTAGATGTATAATCAATGAGGCTGTTTAGGTGATGGATTTCAGAGCCATGCTTGTCGGGGATTTTGTACACAGTTTGGTTCTGATCCCCCCGTTGAGCTGAAAAGAGGCACGCGGCCTGCATTTGTTTCACCCATCAATTTCATCAGAGCCGGCGGCGGAGTTTGCGAGTTAGCGGTGCGCACTGTCGTCGCTTGGAAACCGCAAGCTCATTTATCACCGGTGGTCCCTCCCGCTACGCCAGAGACATCATAAATTACAGGGAGCAGTGCCGGGGAAAATGGGAGAGCCACACAAAGCCTCGATTACCTGCCTCCTTATCTGTACAAGGCACCTCCGAGTGTTCTGCATGGACGGCGGTTAGGGTTTTAAGGGGCGTACAAGGTTACCAGGAGGTCAAAAAGCCAAGGAATCATCTGCATATACATACATATACACAACATTGGACCTACTCCAAAGTCAGACTCTACCCTCAAATCAGGCAGAAAGTTTCCCCCAAAAATGTTAGAAAATAAAGAAAGAATTGAAAATATGTGGTTTTCTGACACCGACACACTTCAGTAATCTAGTGAAATCATATGGACGGTCATGCAAATACAAGTCCAGAGAATCAATGAATGAATGCCTGCGTTTGACCACGGTTACTCACAATGATGTAGACACTCTTGCCAGTGCCGGTGGGCCCAATGAAGACGGTGGGTTTCTGGTGAGTGATGAGCAGCTCCATCAGGGTGGTGTAGCGCACCGTGTTTTCAGTAGGCACAATGATTTCGTTGAACTGCATATCTTTGGGGATTGGTAGGGCTGTTTCCAGCTCCTCTGTCCACAGCTCCCACCTCCCCGGACCCTGTGGAACAGGACAGACTGTGATATTGCGTCATTCTACACAACACCTGCCTCCCCAAACCTCTCAGTTCCTCACACCCTACCCAACACCACAGCAGCACTGTGCAACTCAAAAATAGCTATCAAAAAGCAAACCTTAATGCTCACAGTTTCCCACTTTGGTCTCGGAACACTACGAAAGAAACTTTGAAACTGAGTTTTTATAACAAAGTGATGACAATAATTTCCCTGTTTAACTTCAAAGGCTTTGGGCACGAAAAAGGTGGACACAGACTGGGAAATATGTTTGTGGCGGGGGGGGCTTGGAAAGTGGACCTCCTCCAGGTTACACCCACCCACAAACCCCTGCCTACACATTATCAAGCAGGATTCTACATGAAGTGAGTCATTGTTAATCCGAGCCTTAGCCCCTTGATTCTTTAACGTTCCTTTTTAAGCGTCTTATTGGAAGTCAGACCAGGAGCTGTGAGACCCTCCTCTCTTACATTTTCAGCCTGGCCTGGGCAGTGACACACTGACGACCACGCATAACGCCCACACAACATTCCTGGCAGGTGGGGTGCTTCACTCTCTGCTACGTTTGTGTATCACAAACCAAATAAGAACGATTGCAGAAAAGAACCTCGCCAGCTCACATAAAACCCTACCGCAATGTTTGCTTAATATTTCTGTGACATTATTGGGTTGCCACTTCACAGCAACGATGCGAGTCTGTCACCCAACATCCCACCTTTGATCTCAAGGTGCCTTACTCTCTCCAGCCAACACACGCCACAAGCCAAAGGGCCCAAACACAAGTGGAGAAAAAAACTGCACTTCAAATACACTTAACAAAACCAGTTAATCTCACAGTTAACCATTAGCAGTGCTGGTTCAAAACTCAGTGAAACTCATGGTTGGCCCTGCATGATTAGCAGTGCTGGTTCAAAACTCAGTGAAACTCATGGTTGGCCCTGCATGATTAGCAGTGCTGGTGCAAAACTCACAGTCAGCCCCATATGATTACCTCCTTGACGAAGCGGTACTCGTACAGCATGCCCTCGGTGGGCGGGGGCGTGGTCAGAGGCTTGTCAGGGGCGTTCACGTGTGCCAGGATCCCGTAGCGCGTCCGCGTTTCCTCGCTCAACGGCCCGCTCAGCAGCTCCCGCACCACTGCATCAAAGCCAGTGCGGCCCTCTTCTCCACAACTGGCACCCACTGACCACACCAGCGAAAATACAAAGATACCCTGGACCCAGAAAAACACTTACTCATCATACAGATGATAAATAGGTAGACAGATAGATAGATAGATAGATAGATAGATAGATAGATAGATAGATAGATAGATAGATATAAGAAAATACATTACTGAGAGATATACATTTTTACATTTACATTTACATTTTAGGCATTTAGCAGACGCTCTTATCCGGAGTGACTTACATTTCTTTACATACAATCCATTTATACAGCTGGATATTTTACTGAAGCAATTCAGGTTAAGTACCTTGCTCAAGGGTACAACAGCAGTGCCCCCACCTGGGAATTGAACCTGCAACCTCTGAGTTACAAGCCCAGCTCCCTAACCATTGCACTACACTGCCAGCCATCTTATATACAGACAGGTAGATATAAGATAATAATAATAAGGTATTGGTATTGATTTTTTCACAGGAAATACATAGGTGTTTATCTGGCCTTCGCTGGGCCAGTGTAATAACACTGTGACATCTATTTTCAGAGAATCACAGGATTGAAGGCGCTTTGAATGCCATTGATTCAGACCAGGTAAATCGATGCGAACATGTGTATAGGCTTAAGACGGCTCTGCGCCAAACATGCCTGGCCTGGCCACCTACGGAGATAGAGATTTCACTCCAGCTCCCATTCTGTACCGTGACAACAAACAGGGAGAGACGGGGAGAGCTTCAGAGAGTAAAGACTCCATAACACATGAGAAAAGCCCTCTGCTGTGTGTGCAGGCCTCTCTCCATAAAGAATTTCACTGCACTGAGCATGGCTGTGTGTTGTAGTGGTTAGGGAAGTGGCCTTATGACCAGAAGGTTACCGTTTTGATTCCCAGGTGGAGCACTGACTTTGTGCCCTTGAGCATAGTGGATTTCCTGGATTGCTTCCTTAAATATAAAGCTGTATAAATGTATGAAAAAAATATGTTTCTATATTTGACAGCTACTTTTCTCCTTTTCTGACTGTGCTCCTCACCTCCAGCCAGGAACAGACGTCCTTCTCGTTCATGGTCTTGATCTTGGCCTCATCCTGGAACTCGTCCATCAGGCAGTCCATGAGGTTCATCAGAGATTTGACCAGGTTGGTGTCTGATGTGGGTGAGAGTTCCTGCATGATAAGAGAGGTCAATTATCACGTTGCATTGTTTTGCGGAGGCTCATATCCAAGTACGACATAAGAAAATGAGAACCGAAAACAATCAACAATCTATTGAGGAACTGTTCCAGCAAGAATGACAAAAGAAGTTCAAACATAATACTTGTAAACTACTGCATTAAATACAACCTTGACCTCTAGTGCCACCACATGGTTACTGTATCCATTTGGTACAGATGGACCGAAGGCAGACAGACCGACATAACAAGCCAAATGCAATGTTTTCAGGGTGAGGCTAACAAAGAATGATCAAATAAAATAGTCACCAAATTCAACATTACACAAAAAAGCATCAATAAGAATTGAAAAAGATACATTAACAATGAGATAAGGCAAGCAGTGATCCTCTGCATCACAGAACAAAAAGGGAAGAAGAGACTCCTCATTTATATTGATGAGACCCTGTAATGTAAAATGCACTACATCAACTGCTGTAATGGATACTGTACCTTGGTGCCCTTGCGGATGAAATGCAGGCAGGTGGGCACCATCCTGTTGAAGAGGCCAGTGATTAGCTCTTTGTGCATGGCACTGATGGTGGGGGGCAGGGTGTTGAGCCAGGACATAAGGACAGGGTTCCAGCCCAGCATGTGGGGCTCCATGTAGATCATTCCACAGCGGGACACCTGAGCACCAAAACGCACAATGTTACACACACACATGCACACACGCACATAACTGCATGCACACATACATAAGCACACATATGCAAACACACATATGCACAAGGGCATGTGCAGACATATGCACAAGTCTGCGCATTCCCAAAATATGAGAATAACATACAGTGATGCTTGAAAGTGCAATCATAGTTTTTACCACAAAATCCTTATTTAATCAGAAACAGTCTTTTCTTAACTGAAATAAAGGGTCTATATTTACCCATTTAATTATAGGAAATTGTGCATATAGTAGAGTAAAAATATGGAAAAAAGAATTAGTGAAGGTGCAAAAATAAGTCAACCTCCTGTTGCGTTATTTAAATCAAGTAGGTAAGTAGAATCAAGTGGGTATATAATTGGGTACCAAGTTCACCAATCAAAGGTCAGATCTTTAGGAAAGAGTTTGGGTGGAACTCCCATAAATACAGGTAAGAAACCTGGTCAGTTCGGTGTTACCCATACAGGTGAATGCAAAACACACCATGCCGAGATCTAAGGAGACCTCCGAGGTCATCAGGAAGAGAGTAGTGAGTGCACATCAGTCTGGGGAAGGATATAAAATCATATCAAAAAGACTTGGGCTCCATCAGTCCACTGTGAGACAAATAATATACAAATGGAGAGCATTTAACATGACAGCGACTCTGCCTAGAAGTGGGCGTCCTTCTAAAATATCACCAAGAGCCACAAGAAAAATTATAAATCAAGTAAAACCCAAGAATAAAATCCAGGAATCTACAAGCCTCCCTTGCTACACCTGATGTCATTGCGCAACCATCAACAATAAGAAGAACGCTGTATATAACTGCCATGCAAGGGTAGCCAAGAAGAAGCCTCTGCTGTCTAAAAAGAACCAAGCAGCTCGTCTTAAGTTTGCCAGAGACCACCTTGACAAACCTGAAGGTTTCTGGAAGTCTGTTCTCTGGACGGATGAGCCCAAAATCAACCTTTTTGGTCACAATCAAAAATGGGACTGCTTTTCTTCCTCTGGGCCTGGATGACTCGACATCATTAAGGGAACCATGAATTCTGAGGGATATCAGAGAATTCTTCAACAGAACATCAGGCCATCAGTCGGAGAGCTAAAACTTGGTCCAAGTCAAATCCAATCGAGATGCTGTGGCAGGACCTGAAGTGGAATGTTGACTTTCAGTGAACAGCCGTTCATGCCAGACCACCCTCAAACCTCACTGAGTTGGCTGGGTTCTGTAAGTGGGCGAGAATCCCTCAAAGAAGATGCCAGAGTCTGATCAGTGGCTATAGGAGACGTTTGCTTCAAGTCAACGCTGCTAAAGAGGTGCCACAAGTTATTGATTGAAGGGGTTCACATATTTTTGCACACAGAGATATCTGAGTTTTTGTTACATAAACCAGTTTTGTTAAATTAACAATAAAAATATATCATATTTCTTTGTGCGTGTCCTTTATTTGGCATATCTTCATTAAGAATTGAGGTTTAGATAAAGATTTTATAGGGTTATTTTTCTATAATATATGAAAATAATGACCACCCCCTGCAGGGTTCACAAACTGTCAAGCATCACTGTAGTTACAATTATTATATATTTTTTTAAATTTAGTTTTCAGATTTTATCCTGTTTTTCCTCCCAATTTGGTAGCCAATTACACCCGCTATTTTCAGGTCAATCCCTCCCTCATAGTTCGCTGCCATAGCCCTGTGACCGATAATGACAAAGGGGAAGTATCGTCTCCTCCGAGATGGCACTCGTTATGCTGTCGACCATAACTCCGGCACCCCAGAGCCACTCCTGTGTGTAGCGAACGTCTTGTCGGCTTCCCTACCCCCTCCCTGGGGCGGACAGCCAATTGCCACCCCCAGTGGCACTCCTGGCCAGAAGGGACTCTGTCGCGGCCGGGGAATCGAACCCCGGTCGCCATGGCCAGCGTCGGACGCCATGGCCACTAGACCACGCGGGAGTTACAATTATACATACAAAAAGCACACAATGTCACACAAATACACACACACACACACACGCAATCACACATACTGTACACAGTCTCAAATACAGATAATACACAGCTGGTGATAAATTATTGTGATTGCTAAGTACTTTTCTCCTTTAGTAATCAGCCTTACACAGTCGATCAATGGACAAAGTTCAGCCTTTTTATAAAGTAAAGACAATATAATAAGCTGAATTATAAATAGCATAAGACCAATATAAACAAATTCCTTCTTAGTATGCAGCAATTGCAAAACACTAAATTGATCTAGTACATTAATTATGTTCTGATTACAAAATGTACATAAAAATATATATTGTTCCATATATGTATCATATTCGTAAGTAGTTACACACAACAATTTCAATTTCAATAAAATTGTAAATATAATTGTAAATTGTAAATATTTGAACCAAGGAGAATGGATTGATAAGGCTAAATTAATCAAAGATAGTAACAGGTGACGCCTCATGCAGTACCGTGAAGCACTGACCGAGGAGGTCTGCTTTAACCACGCTTTAACCTCCATAACCTGTTTTCTGCACTGGTCTTGGAGAATGGAGGTAATGTGCGGGAGAGAAAAGTAATAACTGAAGCCTGTGTGGGTTGGGAGGGGGGTCTTTCACTGGAGTCGTGAAGGCTTTTTCTCCTCCTTAATGATCCTCCCACAGGAGATGGCACGTGTCGGAGAGAGCGTCGGCGATGCTCAGGAGAAAAGCTCCCCTCGGCACAGACATTGGACGCGGGCAGGACAGAAATAGAACACATTTGATGTGAGGAGTAGGAGAGCACGATAAAACAGGAGCAAGAGCTTCGGGTTTCGTGTCGCAATTAAATTGTCTTTTTTTCCTTTTTCTTGCATCGGGACGGAGCGCTGTTGATCAAAAAGGGCAGGCCACTTTTTCTTTTCTTTTTTATTGGCGGCTTCACAGGCAGGCGAACGTTGTCCACTATCACAACTCTTTGTGCTTCAATCTGGGCCTGTAGGCCCGGGCTTGAGTGAGAGAGGGCCGGTCAAGTGAGACAGGCAGTGGAGAGTAGGGAATCGCTTCTGCGTGCCGGTTATTGCATGACTGCCTGTGAAAGCAGTCTGGGGCATTTACGCCTCATTATCGGTAGTCGTGAAGGCAAGGTTACAAAGGACGGCATGGGTGGTGCACTGAAAGGCAACATTCCATTCATGTTATTGTGCCGAGGTGTAAAACCCACTTAAGTGTCCGTATGTTCTGGCTTTGATGATTTTAATGGGTTTTCTGGCGGATGCTCTCATTCTCCTTGATAATGCGGCTAATGACTCACTGTTGTGTTAGCCAGGAGCCATATTTAGTGAACTGTAATCGTATGGTTTATTCAAAACCCTTGCTTGAGATGTCCACCCACTTCGTACTGCCTTGTCCCTTACCAAGCATGATGAGGTTAATACTGTTGTATGCACACACTGGGGCATCACACACACACCTTTTAACCATATTGGAGAACTTCCAGAATCCTGCAATAAACAATATAAATTTCCCAGAATACCCCTGGTGCGTTACCGTAGCTGGCGAGGCCACCTCCAAGTCCATTGGTTCAAAGATGAGACTCATCTGCGGGGACATCTGAATGATCTCTCCACTCATCAGGCATAGCTTCTTGTTGTCATCCAACACCGTGTTCATGTTCTCGATCCACACCGCATCCACTGGCCCATCAAAGATCAGCCACTTCCTGTCTGGACTCTGCCAAGAATCCAAATGGAGGAACATTGAGCCACTGCCAAGCTAAAATATTATAAACTCAGGTTTCATGTCACAGTAACGTTTCGATAACATTACGATTACATTGTGGAAAATGTTTGGGTCATCAGGTTTGCACAACTCTCCAAATCCATGGCAGTAATAAAATATTAATTCTATGTTATATTTGTCACTTTTCCATACATACTGTATGTATGTTGATATGCATGTTAAGTTGAAGGTGATCTTCTTGTCAGTTACTAAAATAACCATCAATGTTTGTTTTAAAATTCTACAAGTTTCTGCTGTAGAAGGCAGTGAACTCAAAATGACATTGATCTTTACAAGACTCAGTAAAGGTAGAGGTGAGGGCAGAGATCTTGTGACTGGGGCTGTGGGTTTAAATCCCAGCAGAGCCACAATAGAATGTTGCTGTTCTAACCTTGAACAAAGAACTTAGCTTGAACTTAACTGAATCCCTCCAGCAAAAACTTTAAAATAGATGTGTGGAAATGAAAGCATGCAATAAGGAGTCAGAACACTATGGGACCTATTTTGGTGAATTAGGACCGTCCAGGGAATCCACATTGCGTATAAAAATCCTGTTTAGTTCTCTGCTGCCTGTCAGGTGTAGGAAAAGTCATACATTAATTTGCATGTTGGACAAGACTGGAAGAAACTGCATGTACAGCCGAACTGATAGCCGTCTGGCAAACACCGGCTACCAAACCCAGGGTATTGCTCACGGTATCGCCTTCGCATATCACCTATCGCATTTTCTGTAGTGCAAATGGAGAGAACAAAACCTTTTCACATAAGAAAAACAATGTGCATACAAACATATATTTATTTAACAGGTGTATCTTACTGAACGGTAGCGATGGATGGCCTGCTGGCTTCAGTCTTTCATGTCCGTGCATTGAATAACCACAAGCTGTTGTGAAAGTTTTTAGCGTAATTGATTACGCTTGCAAGTTACCCATGGATTGGACGATTTGCCTCAACGTGGGGGTAAATTTACAATATTCACGAAACATTCTCATGTGATTTCAGATAACCTTATGTTCATATGTGCGCATCAATAAAGTCACCAAATTGCACAGAGCGCCAGTGTTTGCGCTAAGAGGTGGTCTAGTTGGACGTTAACGCAAACTCATTATTTGACACCAAACTTGCATAGTGCCCAACTGTTTTCATTGTCACACCCCCCATTGCGCTGCCCAACCCATGATTTTGCAGCACAATGCAATAATAAATAATGTATGCTAACATGCAATCCTAAAAATTGCATTACCAAGCATTAACTGCATGAATACTTGGTGTAATATTTTGTTCCACGAGGCTGATTTTGGAAGAAATTGGGATGGCTGCAATAAGAACCAGAATGCAATTATGGATTATGAACCAAGACAACAGTGAGATGGTGAGAGCAAGCATTATTTTGAACTAATGCAGTTTATTGCTTATTTAAATGTGCTCAGGTGAACTTTAATATTAAACCGGAGCATGAGACTTCAGTATAAAATTAAAACTTAAATGCATTAATATCTATTTATTTTCAGGTATTTCCAATCATTTTCTACATAAAAATGCTGAATGTAAATGGAAACAGCCTTCAATGAGAAATGTAATTCTTGCAGCTGTCATGTAAGGGGGAAATCAATCTTCCATGTTTGACACTTTATGAAATAATGCTTGTACCATTTAAAGGAGTGACAGCATGCTCTCTGCTTTAGTCCTTTGGGACGAGCAAATCACAGTCTAATCCATGAGAGCGTATGATTTATAAGAACCCTTAACATTACAAATAACTACTTTCCCATTTCTTTTGAGACATTAAAATGTTCTCATCAAAAATTCATTTTAGGGAAGATTAAGTATTTACCCTGGCCACTAAGTGAGAACTCTAAAGAGTCTGACAGGGCTGGACGGACAGATGCTTACTTGAGATGTGGCAAAAGCCCTGTAGCTGACAGCCAGGATTCCATCAGACCACTCGTGGGAGACCGGGTCAAACTGACCGTACAGCTGACCCATGGTGATAGATTTTGGGTTGATGACTGTGATCTGGACTTTGTTCTCTTCCATCAAACCCTGAGAACAAAACCCAGAGCCAATGTTGACCACCACAGTCTTTGAAACAAACATACAGTAAACATACACATAAACAACCTATGGTGTAACCATTCATCAAGCACATGACAAGCACCAAAGCTAATGTGTATTTGCTTTGTGTGCTCTCAGAATATTTCCCGATAGCCTTGCTTGATAACAGATGAGCTTCGTGAAATGCTTCAGCAAATCCCTTTCTTGGTGACTAAGTGCTTTGGCAAATAAAAGGGAAAGCCAAAGAAAACAAGGGCGTGTTTGAGAGGAGCTGTCAGGCGATATTTAAGGAAGCGAGGCTTTGGCTGGAGGAACGCAGGCGTCCGAGGGAGATGAGAGCAGTGTGGGTCCTGCGTGACAGACGTGCTGGCATTTGTGCGGGACTATGATAAATGCGACGGCCGTTGCTCTCCGTCAGTCAGCGCCCGGCTGCGGCAGCTGCCTCCCTCTTTCAGCTGATGTTCTCTACTCGGAATCATTACCCACTAAGGCGTGTAAACACCATCTATCCTGCGTCTCCACACGGGACGGTCAGGTGCCAACTGAGCTGCGAGTGACGGAGCGGACTGTATGCTGGTGGGCCCCTGCGGACCAAGCCGTCCTAAGAAGAGACCATGGGATGTGGCGTAAAAGGTCCAGCACCGGACTCTGCATTGGAGGATCGTGGGTCCGAGTTCTTCACAAGACACTACAGTTGTTCCCTCTGCACGAGGTGCTTTACTTTACTTTGCTCCTTTATAAAACCTGACTGCAGTAACGTAACTATGGAAATGCCTAGTCCAAAGATTATTTTGGTGAAGACAAAATTGGATGGTGCTTAATATGGTTAAGAATTTGAACGCTTTTGGAGAAATGGCCAGTTTTACATACATTTGACATCTGTTGCCAGTCACATAATTTCACAAAAATTGCATGCTTTTTGAAGCTTAGATTGTCAGTTTACCAAACTAGGGGGAGATTTGATAACTCTGTTCGTGAGTCCAGGGGTATAATAGATTCAAACTTGCATTGTGGGGGGTCTATGACGGTTCATAAGTGGTTTTATGGTTACATTAAAGAGGGTTATTGGGGAAGGTGAGGGAAATCGCGAGTGGAGTGCAGTACCTGCTCGCAGATGTCATTCATGGCAGCTGCTAGCACACGGTAGGCAGAGGTCTTCCCACCGAAGGGCTCCCCCACCAACATGAACCCGTGCCGCACGATCATCATCTCGAAGATCTGCAGGATTTTCTCGGCAAAGAAGTTGGTCACTTGCAGGTTCATCTTGACACAGTTCACCTTGATGGCCTCTAGGAGGATCCGGTAGTCTGGTTTAGGCAGCGTCACTCCAGGGAACAGGTCAGATGTGATGCCCTGTAATTGCATATGCATATTTACATTTGTATAGTCACACACTCAGACAGACACACAAACACACTGCTCGAAAAACGTTTACTGAAAAAAGTCAACAATGAAATTGCACCCATATAGTAAAAATAATATATGTTAATATACAGGTAACTGCCAGAATATAAACTCAGGCAGTTTATATTCATTGTTCAATTCAATGTCCAACTGAACTTCAATGTTCAACTCAACATTGAAGCTGTTCTGCCAACACGACCTGGCAGAACAGCTTCAATGCACCTTAGCATAGATTCTACAAGTGTCTGGAACACTATTGGAGGGATGCAACACCATTCTTCCATGAGAAATTCAATGATTTCGTTTTTTATTGATGGTGGCGGTAAACGCTGTCTCAGGCGCCGCACCAGAATCTCCCATAAGTGTTCCATTGGGTGAGAGATCTGGAGACAGCCATGCCATATGGTTTACATTGTTTTCATGCTCATCAAACCATTCAGTGACCACTCGTGCCCTATGGATGGGGCACTGTTGTCTTGGAAAAGAGAACAACCATCAGGATAGAAATGCTTCACCCAGAATAGCTATGTATTTATTGGCATTTACCTTGCCCTCTAAGGGGTTGAGTGGACATAAACCATGCCAGAAAAATGCACCACACAAAATAACAGAGCAACCAGGACCCTTAATTTACTAAATTGTTTCCTTTACTTTGGCAGTTACCTGTATATACACATACATGTAAGACACAAAAAACATTCAGAGATAGACACACACCCATACATGTACTGTACTCTGACGGGTAGGTGCATTTTGGTCATCCTTCGCAGGCAAACAGAATGTGGCCCAACCTAATGTAAATCCTCATGAACAAGCATGGGCCATCATTGATAGGTTGATTACTATGTGAATGAAACCATTTTAAAAAATGCACTAAAGGCACTAAAGGTATGTAGCTTTGGCAGCCAGCACAGTCCATATTACATCAGCACACCAAACAGGCCTATGTCACACACCACAATTTCAGGGTTCTACCTATGAGCTGGAAATTATGGGTCAAGAAGAAAATAATTATGGATCAGCAGAAATAAGCGGAGGTCAACATGGTATGATTGACCTTGTCACATGGCAGCAATATTCTTTGCCTGAGTATACTATGTCTCTCCAAATATCAGCTAAACATCTCTGTATAAACCAAGCTGCCTTTCCCAGGCCCTATCGATGTTTGGTGTCACCACAAATCTAACCAAGAGATCATCATATCAATGGCGACCTTGAAAACATATCTTGTGGTAGTAAGTGACCCAAAACAAAAATATAAAAAGGGGTCTGAACCTGGCTTGCGCTGGGCATTCACCCAAATCGTAAATTAATCATGCATGGGCATTAAAATTAAAGTGTGACCTGTTGATGGCTTGATTTCTTTTCTTTTTTTTTGCTGTTTAGAGGAGCAATTCAAGGGTGAATCTACTTTCCTGCATTCTTGTTTTAATTGAATTGTGAGTTGTATATTTTGGGTTGATCCACCAGATCAACAAATTCAGTGATGTAATTGGTATCCTGTGTAGTAATTATTATATTCAATCAAATAAATATATTTTACATGTAGGATAAGGGAGGGGTTTTAACACGTAATACCACTTGTGTTCAGTATTCAGTGCTGGGCATTGGGCATTTGACTGTTAAGGCTACTGGATTCAGGGAATATACATTTTTATTCAAACTTCACTGTTCCGACAACTCACACACCTATATTGGTAGAAATATAAACGAACGTAGTGAATGGTATTGGTTCCCATTGGAAACATGCTACCGTTGAACATCCCTACCTCAAAGAGGGGAAGGTCATGTGCCAGGAACTTGGGCAGGTTGACATCGATTATGGACCTCAGCAGCAAGACGTCCTCATTTTCCACAGGAAATTTAAGCTAGGTTGGGAAAGGGAGGAAATGACATCACAAAGAAGAAAAATCTTTGGGATGTGAGAATGAGGCTTCATGATTCTTGTGATTGGATTAAACAAGTCAGTGATTGACAGCATACAGTAGCTCCCTCCGTTATGGGGTTCATGAGGCCTCACTCTCTCACCCATTCTGGAGAGGGGCGTCTCATTTTGTCTTATCTGACAATCTCTTTCTGGCATTTTCAAATAAATTGCATTTTCAGCATTGGCCCCGGAGCAAACACACGTTTCCCCTTCCATCAAAGTATTTCGGATGTGCGAGTCCCAGCGGAGACTAAACACAAAGGCTGATTTAAAACAAGAGGAATATGTTCATCGTGGAAAACAATACCTCAGGTGACAGGAAGTGCATCTGGGACCATATTCATAAAACGTCTCAGAATTACTCCTAGGAATCACACTAAAAGAGAGTTTGTAACTATAAATAGATAAATAAATAAATTCTACCTGAGAGTAGGAGGCGGAAGGTAGTTATAAAGCTTCTCAATCCTACTTTCAGTGAGGAGTAAAACAAATTCCTGAGTATGTCTCTATGACATGTGAAGTGCCACAAGCACATGGACATGTTTGCATTTTCCTAAATCCATCCCAAATGACAAAATAGTCATATTGAATGCAACATGATTCAAAATACTACATTAGTCATACCCTTACAGTGTGTGAATATTATCAAACATTTCATACAGCCTAAATAAATGCAACTGCCAGAAATGATCATGGGTGATTTCCACTATTGCATAACTTTAAGGAAATAATTAAATTAAATTGTGTTATTGTTCTCATTATTGTTCGTAATTACAATGATAAAATGTCAAATAGTTATTTTTTTCTTCATAAAATGTTACCTTAATTCCTGATTTCATCCCAAGCTTAACAGTAAATTCCACACAAGCTTGTTCATTACATCAGTCTGTAACTGGAATATGCTTTAGGCTAGTTGTTGATTTCCAACATACCGTACATATTTTTCAATCCATTACCTTAATCATAAAATGACACAAATCAACACATTTTAAAACATGGAGAGCAAAAGAAAACCAAATTGGAGAGAGGAAGAAAATCTCTTGTTGGTGTATGGCCACAAAACCCAATTTAGAGGTCAGTGACAAACACAACACCCTCCCAGCAGGCTTGGCGACAGAAGTCTAAAACATTGTGGAAAGTTAGGGGAACTTATTCTCGTGTTTTTTTCAGGTCACAAACACATCCTTAAAATGTTTTCCTTTATAAAAATATTTATAAAGTTGCTTGAACACTATGGTTTGGGGAGGTAAAAAAATTAAGTTGCTACATTTTTATTCATCACAACCTTACAGCAATATTGTAAAAACTTGCAATAATGTTATGTACCAGCTGGGCTTGCCCTTAGCTAGCTATATGTTGATATGTATAGCTTTGTCCAAATATTCCTACAAACTAGCAAAGTACATTACCATCTTGGCTAGCACAACTACACTCTGTACCATTGTTTTCTCAAAGGTTTATCAATTTATTTCTGAATGTTTTTACAAATTAGCTAAACCTTGCGACAGTGGTGTCATTTCATTTGTTGTTTTATCATATTAAAGCATATTTCACCTTTAAAACCGAAGGAACTTTGACTTGTTAATTTCCCTTGTTGGTCTTAAGCGATAGTTGGAGTATGTCGGGTCTAACCTAACAGTTTTATGTCAAGAAGTGCAGTGCAGTCGCTGCTTAAAATGGGTCCTGTGTGGCACCCAACGCAGCACACAGAGGGTTCTGAGGCCTTTCAATGGAGTCGTTGCAGGAGTTAGTGTTTGAAATAGGTGAGTGCACTCTTTTTATCTGTTAAAATCATGATCCTCAGAATCCTCTGTGTGATGCGTTGGGTGCCACATAGGACCATATGAATGGGGTGATTAACACAACAAAGTGCTCCATTTAATGGAGTGATTGTGGTAAAATCAGGCGACCCTGCACTCTCTTGCCTGTTGTCATTTTAATACATCTACTTATCCCGGGATAACAAAAAGAAAAATAGCTGAATCAGGGCACAATGAGTGAAGGAAATCTGAATCTTTGTATAGATTAAATTGTCTCCCATCTCTTCCTCAGCACTGTGATCCTGTGATTGAATACTTGGTCCCTGTCATACACATACAATTCATATCGGAAATGATGCTTTCAACTAGCCAAAATCAACCTGAACTTGAATTGAAAATACTTACTAAATTCTGACATATTGGACATTACACGTCAATAAGAGTATACATCTGGCAAGAGCTTAGTTACTGAAAGGTTCCTTTAGGATACCAGCAGTGGTGAGGAGGTAAAATATTTTAATGACTTAACAGATGGAGACAGTGTTGGAATGGAAAGTACCTTTAGGTTGCCAGCAGCAGTGAGGACAGATTTGACGGCCCTCATGCCATAGTCGTAGTGGTGCTGGGAGGACAGCTGCTCCGAGCACAGCCGGTATGTGGCTACAATCTTCACTGACAGTGGGCGCGCCGTCACAAAGCCGCAGGAGTACAGCACGATCTCTGCAATCATGGCATAGTCCGGCACCATCATGGCCACTGTCCGGAACAGAGCCTGCAAGGTTCCAGTCACACCACTGTCAGAGCCCCGTCACGTATCACCTGTACCCTACCTGCCTGCGAGGACTTGGTCACATGATCCACCTGGTCATTACCAACACCTGCCTGTGTGGACCTGGTTACCTGACTCACCTGCTCACTACCAACAACTGCCTGCAATGACCTGGTTACATGACTCCAGCTCATTACCAGAAGTTCAGTATGAGGGCGTTTCCACAACTAACCTTTTTAGTATGAACACTCAGTTACAAGAGGCCTCACTTCAAAATGTCGTGACAATTTAGATTCATAGACACTAAAACTGATTTTGGGGGTGGTTCTTGCTCGTTAAGATTCTTAAAATGAGTTATACAAAATCACAACCACAAAGAGGCTGTGAGAGAAAGGAGATTGTGCATTGTGCCGCAGGGTGGCAGTGAGATAAATCCGTGCTGGGATCGGAGCGTGGATCAGGCTCCTTACCTTCAGGTTGTCGGGTAGCTCGGAGCGGCCGGCATAACCTGGGTTCATGGTGATGAACACGGCGCAGGTGGGGTCCAGTCTTAGCTCTGTCCCCTCAAACAGCAGCATTTCGGACTTGGCAGATATTCCTGAAGAGGAAAAAGATTCCACATCAGTCAGAAGTTGGACTGCAGGTCCAGCTGTCTACTGGCTTGTAAAATGGTTGTGGAACACACTACCATGCAGCACGCTAGCGCGTATGCCCACAGATCGATAACCTCTACACCATTACCTTATTTCTGTTCTGTCTCAAATTAACTGATGACAACAATGTCCTATCACGCCGAGAGGCAAGGCTGTCTGTAAAAGCCTGAAAGGTTTTGATTTTACAGAGTACTCTTTAGTAAGCATCAGCAGACCTTGAATAACAAGTTATTCAACCGCCTATCCAGATAAGGACTTCAATTTGGTAATCAATATCTGATTACATGCAACTCCAGCACTGTAGACAAAACATCATTCAACAACAACTGATTCAGGCCAAGCCTCAGGGGGCCATTTCCTGTGTGCACCTGCCACTCACAGTTTGAGAGATGCATTGTAATACGCACCTCTCTGTATGGTCAGAATCTGCTGCGCCACGACCGACAGCACTTCCAGGTCGATTCGGTTGAACTCGTCGAAGCAGGCCCACGCACCACATGACAGAAGGCCCTAGGGGGATAAGAATATATTGTGTGTTTATAGACTATGTTACCCATGTTCCCCAGGTCTACCTACCTGGAATTCATCAGAGCCATGCATAAACAATGCAGTGCTTGAAATCCTTAACAAAAGTTTCCAAAAGTGTTTACCTGTGAAATAGTAATAGTTTTTTTACCAAGAAAGTGATTTTGCTGCTCTAAGTTTAACCAACCATAAACATTAAGTTAAATCTAGTACAGATTTAGTTAAAAACAGGGTTTCCACTAATAACAGATGACTTTTAAATTTAAGGATAAATATATATATATATTTGGTGGATTAGTCAGGGCTACTTTGGGCTATAGGGCTACTTTGGCTATATTTTGCTTCCACAAAGGTACACACTTCACTCTCCAGTGACCAACGAATTTTGGTTTGGTATATAATGTGTAAATCAGCACACAGATAGTAAGTGAAGCTGACAGCACTGACTTGATAGGAACTGAAATCAAGCTAGTGAGTTTGCAAGAAAGATTGCTGTGATTTTTTAAAAATTTGAACTTTCCAGGACAAAATTATTTTCAAAAATTAATTTAAGGTTCCCACTCTTAACACTCAAGCTGTCAATACACAATTTGTTTTTTCTCATTCTTCGTCTTTCTGGACAATTCACTCTCTGGTAATTTTGTTGTCTACACACACACGTTTTGTAGTTTTTTCTTCCAAGTTTCCTTTTGTTTCCCCAGGGTATAAAAAAACCAGCTCAGTCTGTGCACTTATGCTAAAGTATAGTGTAAAGGCAATTAGTCTGTTTGACATTCTCACTGATTTTAATGAAGGCCTTCGTTTTGCAGTCTGATTCAGAGGGGTGTTCTTTCTTCCCCTTTAATTGAGAGCAATCTATATTTGCATGAGGCAAGGTGGGGGGTGGGGACTAACCAAATCTGACCAAACCACCTGATTACCCATGATTGCCATGAAAACTGGATGGATCCCTCATTTAGATTTTCATTTCAATATGGACTTCTGTTGTATTCACACAGGGCTTGTATGGGCTTGTATTTGCATAGTGTATGGGCTTGCTGCTGTACAAACACTTGTAAAAAGATGGGCACTGGGTACTGAGTGAGGAGGTTTGGCCTACCTTGAAGAACTTTCCAAGTGCGATGTAGTCCAGGCCATCGGAGCAGTTAAAGACTACACACTGCTTAGCGACGGCCTTGGCCAGGTCTTTGGTGGTCTCAGTCTTCCCTGTTCCTGCGGGGCCCTCGGGGGCCCCTCCCAGGTGTAAGTGTAGGGCCCCAAACAGGGTCCTACGCAGGGGAAGAAAGGGAATGTATACCATCTACACTCAAACGTACACATGTTCATACATACTCACTTCTGCCATCAAAGCTGCTCTCGTTTAGTGGGTCAAAATGGCAACTGCAACAGTTAAGCACTGGACTGAACTGTGAAGATCTGATTATAATTGATGCTGCGCTAAATCCAAGTTGATTGACCAATTTGCTGATTAGGTACTGCCATGTGTATTTCCATGCCACCAAGCACAACTACAATGTTCTGTGCATCATACACAAATAACACTGGGCTTGCACTGGGTTTACTGGGCTTGAGACATGTAGTTAGGGCAGAGAGAAGGATCCTGACCTGTAGCAACGGTCGGTGAGCGGGGTGATGACCAGGCGTGGGGTGTTGCCCAGGTATTCATACCCGTATGGCAGGCCTGCGTTGATCATCTTGGTCTGGAGCGTCTCTTCCTGAGTGGGGAGAGAAGTAAGCACTCAGCTTACACATACTCAGACTTAAATGTCTTATTTTGTCTGGTTATATATGCTCGCCATGAGAATCTTGTCCCAAAAAAAGGAAACACAAAACCTCCATATATTTGTGTACTGTACTTGCATTCTGACATCCAGTCATGTTTTCATAGTCACGGAATGTTTGTCCAGTGATGAGATATGACGCTCACTCACTCACCAGCCAGTAGTAGCGTAGCTGGCTTAGCCACTCAAAGTCATTCTCATCGCTGATGCCCTTCTTTACCAGCACAGCCAGAACGTCACGTGCATGAACGTCCAGCACCACCAGCGCACCCAGGGTCACCCGGTTCTGCTTGGACAGCTTCCCCCGCACCAGCGTCACAATGTCATCAATCTGAGTGTTGTTTTTCTCCAAGTAGGCATCTAGGGCCTGAGAGAACAGCAATGATCGCACCGCAACATGCACACACACACACACACACACGCACACAAACAGACACAAGCAGACATTCAAATGCAAACACACACACACATATGCACGTGTGCACACACACACACACACACACACACACACGCATCCATTAGCATACACACAAGCAAAGTGCTTGCTAGGGATTCTCAAGGTTTACGACAAGGGGCCTTTAGTATCATTATGTTTTTTAACCATGCAAAAAGCAGTGCACATTCTCTCTCTGTGTATAAACTGCACACATAAATTAGGCTTCAGGCATGATTCAGCCAGTGAAGCCCTGATAGTGGAGCTGTGAATGTATTCTGCCAGCTGTATGAAGAGACGAATAGGCTGGGTCCCTCCCCCCCATGTGCTCCTGTCATTCAGTCTGACCTTCTGTCCCTTGGAGATGGCCTCATGAATGTCCTTGGTCCAGTACACCTGGGAGACGCACAGCACTGTCTGCCCTGGCCACGCCCGTACCCAGTTGATCCTCAGGTCCTTCGGGTAGGCCTGGATTGCCTCTCCAATCACCTGAGCAAAAGTGCCAGGGCACCCCTAAGACTCAGTTTCGACTACACATCGCATAAGCACTGAAAAAACGAAATACCAATATGAATTTCAAATTTCATTTATTGCAAGCCATTGCATTGTGTAATGTGTGTCGTATAGTCTAGTATTGTGTATTACATCTGTGTAGCTGTACAGCTATGGCAATAATTTACCACTCCTGAACGAAATATTTCGGTTGCAGAGAACTGCCTCAGACATTAATAAATCAACACCGAGTTCTTGCTGCGAAGTTGAGTTCTATTTTGATAAATATTGACTGTCATCAGTCCAGCTCTGATGTATTTTGCCTGAGCATGCTGCCTTGTACAGCTGTTATCAGTAATGCTAGGTGGGAGCTCACAGCTACCAGCCTCTCTGTAATGACGGTGAGCGTTGACAGTAATGCTGTGGTGGAGCTGGCTGGAGTGATGTTTATCGTTGCATAGACTGATTATAGCCATAGTTTCAGATGCTACCTTCTGCAGGGACTTAAGCATGCCACACTCTAGCTCCAGCAGCCACTTCTCCACCTGACCGCGAGCCTTGGAGGTGGAGATGATGTCCTCCAGCTCCACAACCTCGCCCTCGCTGCTCTTCATGTGGGTGATGTCCAGCACGTCGGTGAACTGGACGCTGGCAATGCCCTCGAAGCACTTCTTCAGGTGGGGCTGCACCCTTTGCGAAGAGGGAGGAGGGACAAGGCACCAGCGCTCAGGTTAAAATACAAATAAAAACACACGAGTGAAACGAGGTATGAACTCAAACTGCTTCTCCAAAATACTGGATACAGGCTTTCTTCAGACTGTTACAAAGCTCTCTTTGTTCTTCTTGGATTTATAGCAATGCTTTAGAAACGAAGGAAACGGCACCATTGTATTCCCAGATTTAAAAAAGAAAACATCTGAAAATCTCCCTTTGAAGGTGGATTAGCCAAAAAAGCCTTAGAGAGCATAAACAGTTGTTGAGGAAGAGCTCTTTGCAAACTGCAAGTGTTTTTTTTACATTCCTGGCATGAAATACGACTGCACTGCTAATATTATACACCTACCTTTGCAAAATAAAACCATCACATTTAAAATACATGCAATCAATAAATACTATGAATAACAATAAATAAATAACATTGATATTACGCATATGGATAATAAAAAACTCCCCATGCTGCAGAAACCTGGGATTAAAATAGTCAGGAGGGTAGGGTATCATTTGATGAATTTGGACATTTGAGAAAAAGAACAGGTGCTTTTGGATTTCAGATTCGAAAAGAAAAGCATATTCTCTGGTGGAAAGAGTCTTCCTGCCCTGAAACGCAGGGTGGAAAGCACTCTTCTCACTGTCTCCACTAAACGTAGCTCGCCTGCGACACAAGTGAATCAGCCCTTTTAATTGTAATGTGCTTTTGGATGAATTAAGAGCACATTTCAAATGTATTCTTTTTTTCTAAGGTGGGGCTGGCAGCCGCGGAAGCTGATGGAATTCTTTGCAAGGGAAAGGGGGGGGCGGAAACCTCCTTTGTCTGAAAATGCATTATTAAACAAATACCTTGGGTGGAATAAGACAAGGCTTGCTTATCAGCGGCAGACCAGTGAGGGACCTGCCGTGCCGTAAGTAGGGCATGGTGTCGTCACTCAGAACACAGCAGGCGGGAGGAAAAAGAGCTTTATAATTAAATTCCAACGGTAAGTACAAGACTTTCAAGGTTTGAAATTAGTTTTCTAAGCCCAGACTCAGTTAAATTGCTTTTTTCCATTCGTCTTATTTTTTTCTTTGTGCCTTGGTCATGTAAGGGATATTAAAAGGTTGCTCTATCCATATAGGTGAAAGTATTCCCCCACACATTCCCCTAGAGCGGTGGCCCGCGGGCACTCCCCCTGTCGTGGTGATTGCTCTTCTGCGCGATAAAGGAAGGTTAAAGTCAGATATCTGCTGGGAAACGATAATCCGGCAGAAGCACTATGTTTTTTTTTTTACTGTTGATCTTGCTGTATTTATGCAGTTACATATAGCATTTGAATATATACATCCTTAATGTGATTTTCAAAGTTGTGCAAGTTTGTTGTAATGCCATTCACTCATGTGATATTTGCAGCCTTTAAGTTGAATAGCGCAGGTTGTCCATTACGCTGTCAATGCTGCTGTGCCAGATGGCAAAATGCAGATTCTCTATAGTAACCAGAAAGTCAGCTCCCCTGTTCCCTCCATCTTCTCTACTTTCTTACTCTTGGAGGTTTCTGGTTGGTAACAAGACTTTTTATATTAGTATATTAGTGAACCTTTTCCTTCCCGGTGTAACAGGTATGGTATGCAGCTGCCAACAATGTCTATCGCTGTATTTCTGCGCTGATCTCTTGCGCAAACAATGATTGATCATACCATGTATTAATGCACATCTTGTAAGTCGCTCTGTACCTGGTAGGAGGTAGGGTTCTGTCTGGGGAGGGTAAGGTTTTACCTGGTGGGGTCTTTTGTCTCTGAGAGAATCTCCAGCAGCTCATCGTTGGACAGGAAGAAGAAGCGGGGGAAATAGAGCCGTTTCTTCTCCAGGTACTCATTCAGGCCTTTCAAGATCAGCTCCAGGAGCTCATTGGACTTCTTCAGTTTCTCCAGCATCTTTTCGATGGCCACAACCGCCAGCACTTGTTTGTTCTGGCAGAAAACAAGAGAGACAGCAAGGATGTGTCACAGTGCCCTACGCCAGCTGCGCTACAAAGAACGGAGGATCCAAATCTTTATAAGGATTTCAAAAAGCAATATTAAACAACACGAGAGAAAACAATGGCGCACGTACCCAGTGGAAGATCATTTTTACTCCAGTACATCAGTAACTGAAGTAATAACCCCAGCATAAAAGGCAATGAATGCAATGAATCCAGAGAGACTACCATGAAGTCAGGGCTACAGCTCAAGGCTTCCTCTACCAGAAATGTCCATCTGTTATGATGACATATGTAACCTGTCAAAACTGGATCCTTCCAAGTTCAAGTTCTATAGATTTCCTTTATATCACATTCATTGTACCTGCTTGGTATAGCTTTGCAGTAAGCATTCATAGATATCTGTAATTATCAACCAAAAAGCTCAAAGTCGGGTAGCGCTGCTGGCACAACCAAGTATTAAAGATTGGGGTTTCAGTCATTGGTTTTGAAAAAACAATCGCATTTAATCTACAGTGATAAATATTTATGGCTATTGTTAGTTGTTATCTAACTACTAGTTCGCTAGTAGTTCATACACACTGTAACATGGCTTGTATTTCATTTGTTGCTCTTTGTATTGCTCGAATGGCCCTTTATCTGAGAAACAGCAATACATTAAACATGGTTTTCATTATTCCACCTTTTCTTGGAATAATTAGATCTATTCTTATGTTACCTGTGGCAGCCCAAGACCGATAATTAACTGGAAACCTAACTTAAATGATAGCTTTCACAGTTAGACCCTTTCTTGACATTCTAAAAGCAAGTAAA